>OV277705.1:21981284-23181284 GCA_922987775.1 Agonopterix subpropinquella
AATAAAATTGTAGAAGATTATCTATAATCTATTATTAGCTTTCAGATGAAACTTATTATTATTACTTTTAAATAAACATTGAAATTAAAATGATCAGTTTCGGTACTACTGGACTGGACGTGGCGGTTCTCAGAGTGGGTTTTCAGAATATCTCTGACTAGATACCCCTTCAGGGAATATAGTTGTGAGCTATGCTATGGGATCTCTGTGAAATTAGTTTAGTGTTGACATAATATTTAATAAAAACCGGTCAAGTGCGAGTCGGGCTACTCGCGCACCGAGAGGGTTCCGTACCACACCACCACAGTGCAGAACACAACATAGAAACAAAACCTTTTTTTGTCCGGGACCTTTAGCGCAAGTCCGACACATACTTGGCCAGTTTTTAGTATTTGTTGTTATTTTGCAGAGTTTGCTCTATAATCACACTAAATTTGAAGATTGTATGTATTACCGTTTTTACGATAGAGCGTGAAGAAAAATTTGTGATTGATAAAAACTAGTTTCTTGTTGAGAACCCCCCTTAATTTTAAACTTTTTGTCATTTTATTTATTCGTTAACAAATCTGCCATAATAATGCACATTCTGTGAAAATTTCAACTAAGTATCTAGCTCTTACGGTTCAAAAGTTACAGTCGTAAATAGGTAGGACAGACGGACGGATGGACGGACAACACGTAGGCTTAGTAATAGGGTCCCGTTTTCACACTTTGGGTACGGAACCCTAAAAAACAAATAGGTACCTAAATACCTACCAGTCAATAATCTTTGCTCCGAATCTAAATTCGTTTGTGTTAAGAACTTTATTTTCTACAATTGTAAATATTCTTTAAATTTTTAAAGAGTCACCAATACGAACCGATAATAAGGATCTTCTCCATGTAATTTTAATTAAAAACGAACCTACATGTCGGTACGTTTACAATGATTTGGAAAAAACAATGGATATGCCCACGGAACTGAAAAAAAGACGGACGTAATGTCAAACTAAAAAGAGGTGAAGCATGCAAGGTCCTACAATTTCGTTTGTTCTACAAGGGACCTTCACTCACACAGACGCACCAGTTCTAGGCGCAGGTCCGACAACCTGCTGCCATTGTGTACCGCACGAAAGGGCGACAGCACGCACTCTCGTATAAACGGGTGCTTCACTTTTGGATTAGACGAGATTCCGTCCGTCTTTTTTTCAGGTCCGTGGGATATGCCTATACAAAATATGCCTCCGATAACGTACTCGACTGTTACTGGACGGGTAGAAAAGACGATATAAGTTTTGAGTGTCCTTCGTTCGCGAATTTCAAATCTATGACTGCGCGTGCAAATTAATGGAAACGCATAGACTGGTCAATGTGGTCAAGTTTCTAATCTTTTGGAAGTTCCAACCAAGACCGATCTTCAAATTCAAGATATCCCGACGTCACCCGACAACAACCTTCCCTTTTACGATAAGAAAGGGCGACAAACCTGTCTCCTCACTGTAATATTCCTACATCGTTGTGCCACTCACTCGATTCCGATTATCCGAATGCAGAGAGTATAGAATTCGAAATCGAATGTGATTCTCATTTAGCGTCCCTCTATCTCATTAGGGCTGTGCATTCAATTAGGATCAATGCGTTCAAACCAGACATACTTAGTATAAATAGGTAGGTATTGCATGGTTGTCATAGATATTAAGAAGTGTAGAATCTTATTATTTAAATACCTACCTTAGAAAAAAAAGTATATGTCTAGAATGAGGCTCATGCTTCTACCGTATAAAACAAAAGGGGCCAACTGTCTTAGGTTGGTGTGCGTGAGGCGTCATACAAATTATGTACTTATGTGTGCGTGTATATGGATAGGGTTTAGAGGCCAGAGTACTGGTTGCAGTTTTTTTCTACGCCTTCGTAGTTTCGTCTTCGTCTATCTTGAAATAATAACTTATCCAAGGACCTATATGCAATTTTCACACCAATTTACTTTTTTCCAAATAAATTGGTAACTGTAGCAATGTGCACAAACAAAATAGAAATTAAGTGGCCGAGAGATTATAGTCTGTCTTAAACTCATACTTATAAAAGTCCTAACTGAAAAACATCGAATGTTTAAATGCACTATAAATGTATATTTATATTTTATTTAATGTTGTTTTGGGGAAAAGTTCTAGTTTTATGCAATCGTACGTCGATTAACGTACACACGGCGACACATCAAGCTACCCAAAACCAAAATAAGCTGGCCGCGCGTCGGCATAGTACCTAATGTATAACGTCGCGCGGCCAGCTTATTTTGGTTTTGGGTAACTTGATGTGTCGCCGTGTGTACCTTACCCTAAGTATATTTTTTCTGATGCATAATAACAAAAACGTATTATAAAAGATATTAAGAATAGATTGCCAGATCTAACTCTCAAAGTTCAACGCGATTCAATGTCACTAACTAGGTACCTTCCTACAAGTAATTTAAATAGTTTTAATGAAGTCATAATCTCACATATCACGTCCTAAATTGCAAAATTCTTGAACAAAAAAATTTAATCCGACATTACACTTGAACAAAAAAACAGGTCACACTCTTTACCCCTATAAAAGAAACAAGGGGACAAAAGAGACAGCTATCTAAAACCAACCCTCGCTAAATAATACCCATCCCCCTAATTTTAGGGCCGCGAAATCTTCCCGCGCTTGCGCTAATCAATAATTTCCTCTCTACCATGTTACTCTACGAGTGTCACACAAACGACAGTATCGTAATCCAATACGTAGCTTTGTCTCTCTCCAAAAGAAGTTATATATACAAACCAAGCAATGGAATTGTTCTAAACGATAAGCTCATCGTTTAGGTAATGGTTTGCGACGATTGTGGTAGAGGTTAGCGCCTGCGCGCTGCATCCATGGACCAACTCTCGAAACAAGTGTAACTCGAAACGGTGTAAAGTGCATCTTTTTGTTGGAAAATTCGTATTAAATTCATATTTAAATGTGAGTTAATTAATTGTTTATGGCCTGTATTACTTGTTAACTGTCTACCTTTTATTTAGAACTTTAAGTTTGGTTTCAAAAGTAATCTCTAAGTAGGAAGGTATTTAGTTTTCCTCATCAGTGTTTCGTTTTTCTTTGTTGAGAGTGTTTCTGTGATTTATTGATTATAAATTTACAATATTTTAGGTACAATACTAAGGTACAAAAATATATAGTTAGACTATAAAATATTCAAACTAACTATGGTTAGCCGGTTTTATCCGTTTTTATTATTTAATTATCTCCAAATGATTCCCTACAAAACCGTCGTTTAACAATGATTTCTAAGAAATCACTTAATCACGATTGTTTACCTCTAGGCTCTATGGGTTAAATTTGTGAAAGAATTAGAGAAACTTTTCCTGCTTATTTCGGATTTAAGTTAGGTATACTTCCATAACAATGTAGCTACAATTACTTTGCGTAGGTAATTTAACTTTTTATAGCGCATTTGTAATAAATCTTAATCGATGAATTTAGACTTCTACCTATGCTTCTATGCCTATTTTCGTTCGTTTCGATGCTGGGATCGACCATTGCCGGTCTATGTTCGCCCCTGCTCGGCCACATACAGGGTCCTTCTTAATATGCTGACATTTTTTTAAGAGAATGATCAGATCATCAACCTGTACAAGTTTCTCTATGGGACCAACATCGAAATCGCAAAAAAATAAATCCAGCTGTCCCATACATTTGGCTCGTGCAAGTTTGCAGTTTTACTACCCGTTTGCTTGGAGTTGGCCGTCGATGTCCGTTATAAAATTTCGTCACAGGCACATTAACTGGTCCCGTCGACAAAAAATAATATAACAAGCAAATACAAATTTAAAATTAAAAGCGATATTAGTGACCGGGACGGACGTGCCGTAAGTGGTTGCATTGCTAAAGGTTATAAAATTGCGTTTAATAGGGTCTCTTAGGAGTGCGGTACGGTGAAGCGGGAAGGGAGGGAGCGGCCAACTCGAAAAAAACTACTAGTATATGGAAGAGCAGTTTTTTTTTTCGCGATTTCGATGATGGTGCCATAGAGAAAGTTGTTCAGTTTGACGGTCTGATCGCACCCTTAAAAAAGTGTCAGCTTATTAAGAAGGACCCTATATTATATTTATACACACTAACCTATCTCCGAACTTATGGTAGGTATCTTCTTTTCGTTCTCTGCTATGCAGGTTTCCTCACGATGTTATTCCTTCACCGCCTACGCTACGCGACCTAGTGATAATGACAAATACCTACAACCTTACATATAAATTCCGTAGAACTTGGTCGTATCCGTATCTACAGGGTATACTCTTATATATTCTATCACCGCTCCATGCTAGCCCCACAGCTATAATTCTTTGATAAGTTATAATGTCAAGATAGAAAGTCGAAGCTACAAACGCGTCGAAAAAAATTGCAGCAAGCACTGAAGTGCGATTTTTGAAAATCATACGAGCGAATTGGCAGTAGAAAGATACTTAATCTCCATAGTAATTTTGACATTTTCTACTGCCAAGTCGCTCGTATGATTTTCAAAAATCGCACTTCAGGCCTCTAACTAAACCGTATCTCGCTATGCACGCACACAGATTAGAGACATAGAAGCGTGAAAGAAAGAAAAAAATTGTATTTGCATCTCCGACCACATACAATCTTTTACATTATCACGGATACATTTTTATAGAATACGAGCTTTTACCCGCGACTTCGTCCGCATAAATTATATACCAGATTTTAAGTCAGATGATAAGCTATCAAACAAAAAAAGTTTCATCAAAATCGGTTCAGTAGTTTTTGCGTGATACTCGAACAAACAAACACCCAAACAAACAAACAAACAAACAAACAGACAGACAAAAAATCCAAAAATTGGTGATTTGGAATCAGGGACATCTAAAAACCATATCGTAATCTTTTTTTTGTAAATATCTTCAATGTACAGACACACTTCGTTACAGTTTTATAATAGTTTAGATTAAAAACAGAATAATAATAGAAGAGATTGTTTGTGCGCCGCAGTGGAAAAAGGTCCCAACTCAGCAAAATGCTCGGCTCGGAAGCCGAACTCTGAATTGATGTCGGGGCCTGACTCAAGCGTTGAATCAAACATACCTAATATTATGTGCAACCAATTGTGCAACGAATCCAATAAACATTTATTATTATACTATACTAGCTTTTGCCCGCGACTTCGTCCGCGTGGAGTTTGGAAAACCCCAAGTATCCTATGTTACTTCTAAATTCTAATGTTCTAATACCTCCAAGAATATGTGTAGGTACAAACATGATGATCGGTTAGTTCACATTTACAATATTAGGGAGGATGTGAGTCTCAATCTAAACATATACTTTATCTAAGGTGTATTTATTATTGGCAAATGTCTAGGATGTCATGCGGGGCAGAATGCCTGTCTCTCGGGCCGCCCCCGGACTCGATCCTGCACATGCCGCCGCCCCCGCTGCCGGCGTTCCTCGCCAATGCTGCCAACCTGACGCCGCCCTGCCGAGCCTCCAAGTGCCCCCCCTTGCAGAACAGCGAAGAGAACTCGCTCTTCCCTGGTGTGGAGTACCACGAACTGCCGCGGCATGGTAAGGATTCAGAATTCGGTATTTCAAGTTTTTGTCAGAGATTTTAAATTACAGATATTTTTTTAATAAAATAACATTAAAATAACATCGGTTTTCGGTGACGTCACTCGTCGGACCGGCAAACTCTTTGCTAAACTTTAAATTAACTGGCCATTTAAGAAAAAAAATACACAGTCAGAATTTGACATTTGATGTTGCCGTTTCTGTTTTCAGCATAGAGTTAGAAAGAGAAGGCAGGTGATTTGTATTTTTCTTTAACTAAGCAAAGGTTTTTCTCCGTGGGGTTCGAATGACGTCAAAAGCTATCTTCTAGGCTATCTTTATCTCTTTGATATTATTTTGAATTTTCGATTAAAAATATTTGAATTTTGACCTCGTTCTTGCCAGGTTCTTGCCCTCATTCAAAAACTCTGACACCAGGGCTCTGCCCACACGATAAGAGAGAGAATAAGAATAAAGTCAAATCCGTCATAAAATGCCGTCAATCACCCGTCAAATCAAAGCTTAAAGCGTACTTTTTTGCTATATAACTATCGATAACTAAACATTTTCTGATAATATTCCATTTTGGTTCACCTTCTGTCGAGTCTATTTGCACGTCATTGAGCTTCTCTTGGCATATTTGTGAAGTTTGTGAAGATACTTGCTATTTGCCATTAGAGGCTTGCTGATTACCAGTTGTCACACACACGGGTTCAGACGTCACTCGGGATCTCTTTGTGCTCCCCATAGCTGATTATTTGGTTAATTCCGTTAACAATTAACTCTGTGATGTCATCATTCGTTTTCGATTCGATAGAACCAGCAAGCAACGACGACACGTGGTTCCTGGTGCTCATCACGTGCAGCATCGCCGTGCTCTGCATCGCTGCTCTTCTAGCCTTGTTCCTGCTCAGGTGTAGAGAGTGAGTATTGCATGATGTGATGCCTTTTGAAACTCTTATCATCTTGATTCTTGGCTTACAACTTGTCTATCTCTTTACAACTTCTGCTGTCGATCTGTTTTTTTTTATTTCTACAAACTAGGTACCTAATATGAACCAATTAACCAACTAATTAATTGAACTAGTAACTATTGTTATCTGAGGATGTAATCGGAAATATTCTAAACATAAGAATAGCATACTTCTGTTTTTAGTATGTAACAATTTTCTTTAATTTTCTTGTCAATTAAAATTAAATCATGTATTAATACTGGTGCGGGTTACAGCGAGTATATCTACCTTATGGTGTTAAAGTTTTAAAATTCGAAAGAATTGAATTAGAACTCTGCCCTGAGCGCAGTCATAATTGAAGTGCTATGATGTAGGTAGTTAGTTCAATTTGCATTATCTTTAAGATGGATGTATTTAGTTTGTACTTTGTTACTATGCCAAGTAAATAAAAATAAAATAAAATACCTGGCCAATGACATATAGAAACACAATCGTAGAAAAATTTACACGAAAAGAAGAAGAAGCATAGCGTAATATGGTCAAGTATATTCCCTGCAAGCAGACATTGATGTAAGCGCAGAGACAGCCAAATCAAGACTTGTAAGCGCCCATAATAGTTCAATCATCGAGGAGATTTCTTGTATGGACACCCTAACAATAAATCATCTCTTGCTGAAACTTTGCAGTGTGATAAAGTGAAGTTTAAAAATAACGGTTAACAAGTATCTAGGTTTTTTTTAAATTTGGAAGTTAGGTATTTATACCTAAACATAAAAATCACTTATAGTTCTCGGCGGAAAAAGTTTCTCTCCAAAATTCCTTTGGTATATGTTAGTATATACTAATTACCATAGAGGTGATCGGTATCTAGGAATTTATCGATTTCACGAAGGGAGAAACATAAAAATACCGTTTTTAATCCATAACTACTGCAGGAATAATAGTCTCACAATTGTTGTCTTTTTGTGTGTATTAATTTCATTACATGTAACGTCTTGCACAAGAAGCTAGAATATTTTCGTTTCAATTATAGTTTTATGATTTTTGGGCAATAACTTACTTCGGAAAAGTATTCTCTTCCTCTTTATCCATTTACAAGTTACAATACACTTTAATACAACAGGATTACTAAGAATCTATTAAAATTTCGCCCTCATTAGTATATTAACAGTTTTTCAATAATATTCTTCCCGCGCTAGGCCCCGATCTACGAGCGCGGGGTGCGGAAGGGTTGAGGGGAGTGGGCGGCGGCGGGCAGCGCATCATCGCACGTGCTCACTGCTCAGTGCTACCCGCGCCGCGCCGCTGATTTATAATAGTACCTACTGTAGACTACTGTTGACTGTTGACTTTGTAGCCCCGGGACTATTTAATTACAAAAAAGATTACCGATTGCCGTTTTGATATTGTTGTAGGGTACGAAATTACTAATATAAAAACCCTATTCCTGCGAAATTAGTAATATAAAAAAAACTTTTTGTATACTGTCATGTTCTTTGCCTTAGTTCAATACTGTAATAGTAAGACTGTCTAAAGTTGTCATACAAAGTTATGGGACTAGATGAAAACGTCTATTTTGATAGGTCTTATAGCTTTGTATGGCAACTTTAGACAGTCTTACTATTACGTATGGGTAGGTGTTGATATTGAATTAATAATTACTATAATTTACAGTGCATAATCACTTAATCACTGAGATAGAGACTCTTTACTAAAAAGTGCCATATTTAACCTCAAATTTTACGTAATTATTTTTGAAAATCCACTTTTTTGTCTGTAAGTTCTTAACATTTTTAGCCATTCTATTCTTTAGTCACTAGTCTAAAAATAGTTTCTGCGAAAGATTTGTGTACCTGCATCTGTAGTTTAGCTTTTATTGATTATTCTCTGTTCTCCTGTTTTTTGATCATAACTTCGGACATAAGTGTAAGAAATAGCTGAAAATCAGAATTTACATGTTTCAATTTATGCTCTATTTTAAAAGACGATAAAAATTTTTGGTGTAAAAAAAAACAGAATAATCGGTCAGGGTTGCCTCTTGCCTCTCATTTTATTCAAAATTATTCGATTTTTTTTCTTTTTTTCAGTTTCTTTTAGTTCACTATACTATTACGTATATTCATTCAGCCTCTCGGCCGAAATCGTATTTTAGCTTCATTTTTACGTAAATAATTTTCGAAAACCAACTTTTTTATTTATAGTTTTTAAATTTTTCCATCAATTTTATCGTGTTGCTGGGTACACAAAAATAGGCTCAGAGTCAAAATTTCTCTCACAGACCGTCACAGTTTTTAGTTTTTACTATAACTATAAGGGTTTTTATTTTCCACTTTTCAAATTCAAATTGTTTTATTCTCGCTGTACAACTTTGTAGGTTATCTATATGACCATAGATCCTTTAAATTTCAGAACGGTTGAGCATACTGAAAAAATATTCTAAATTATTCTTGTACACTCACTTTTATTATCATTTTAACGATCTTGTCTGTCTTAGCGTCAAACATAGCTTCATATCTCTTAGTTTAACAACTCACAAATTTTACTGAGCATCGAGAGTGCATAAGTTTATCCTACCACTATCCATCATCTCCATTCATCATCAGATCAGCTCTTGGCCACCCTAATATTACATTGTCATTAGGTTTATCTATGTGTACCACATTGCAGTGAATTCTTATAACGGGAACTGGTTTTTAAAACAAAACAAATATTATCAAAATCGGTCAAGTAGTTTTTAGGTGATGCTATAACGAAAACAGGCATTTTCACTATTTTAATTAGTATTTGTATGACTGTCACGTAAAATCTACTGAACCGATTTTGATGACATTTATTGTATATTAAAGCATAAAATTTGACTTAAAACAAGGTATATTTTTTATCTTGCTACAATAACGGGAACCGGTGCTGACGAAGTAGCAGGCAAAATCTAGTTTTCGACACTATTATAAAAACTAGATATCTGTACTGCCGTCCTTAGCATAAACAACGCACTTGCATGGAGGGAAAATTCGAGAAAATGGCGCGTAAAGTTTTTTTTTTCGTTTTTGACCGTCTCTTAAAATACTAACAGACATTAATTATTTTTTATTAATTGACTATGTAGTACAGGCTATAACCTTTCTTTTTGCTATATTTATTTTTCTTAAATAATAATGTTTCATATCAATTAACCCCAAAATATTGTTTATTACCTTCGCATGTGTTACGATTGCGTGGCTTATGTCTAGGAAATGCAAGTTATGCAAGTACGTTACTTATGCCTAGGATAAATATTTAAAGTATCATAATGGCTATTACGTTGTATATGTTTAGGAATACCTATGGAAAATTTGCAAGTGCGACAAATTTTCTTATCAAAAAACACAATAAAAATAAAAATAATGAAAATTGGATCAGTTATACTTGTAGATCTCTTTACGCTGATTCCAATATACCCGTAACTCGATATGTCCAAAAATGTCGATTGCGTTGTTTATGATAAGGACGGCAGTGTGTTTGTTCGAGCATCGCGTAAAAACTACTATTTGGAATCTCTAGACCCAGCGGTTTGGGCTGTGCGTTGATATGTCAGTGAGTCAGTCAGTCATTTTCTTCTTTAATATATTTAGATTAAGATATATAAAATTTAATCTATTTAGACAGATTTTCATGTCCACTTTGTTAAATTTCAAAATCGATGCTATTTTCGTAATTGACGTCCCAAAAAACCATAAAAACGACACCCATAATGATATTTAGTATTGTATGCAGACGATCTTCAGATATATTCAAAGTCGTGTTTAGATAATATCACTCAAGCCATTAATACCACCAATGATGACTTAAACCGCATTCGTGAATGGAGTTTATCTTATGGCCTTAAGGTAAATCCCAACAAGACCCAAGTCATCGTCATAGGGAGTCCTTGGTTTGTTTCAAGGATTCCTCTTGACCAGTTACCACCTGTATTATTTGATGGCGCACGCATACCTTACAGTACCTCCGTCAAAAACTTGGGCATTATGTTTGATAACACGCTCTCTTGGGCCCCTCAGGTCGCTGAAGTTAGTAGGAAGATGTTTGCTGCTTACGGTTCTTTGAAGCGACTACGTAATTTTCTACCCACTAGCACGAAAATCGCGCTTGCACAATCCCTCCTATTACCCATCCTAGACTACGCTGACTCCTGCTACCTTGACCTGACTGTGGAGCTACTTAATAAACTCGAGCGACTTCAAAACCTGTGCATTCTTTTTATTTTTGGTCTGCGTAAGTACGACCATGTGTCAGAATTCCGCGCTCGACTTAAGTGGCTCCCAGTCAAACGTCGTAGGGAAGCTCATATCCTTAACCTTCTCTACTCCATCCTCTTCAATCGCATGACTCCTAATTACCTCAAGGAACGCTTTGTTTTCTCTTCCTCCACCACTGGCCGTCATCTGCGTTCCTCTGAAAACCTCTCCCTCCATATGCCCATCCACTCCACTAACTTCTACACCCATTCCTTCTCCGTTCATGCCGTTCGGCTTTGGAACTTGTTGCCAGAGGCAATCCGACGTGCACCTTCCTTGAATGTTTTTAAGTCGAAAGTTAAGTCGCATTTCCTTGATCACTGACCCTCTCCGATTTTTTCTCCGAATGTAAGTAGGTACTTAAATCTTTTCCTATGTCAATAGTTCATGTTTTCCTATCGTGTTTAGTTGAGTAGTACGCGTATTTATATATGATGTGTGTATGTATATATATATATATATATATATATTATAGGAATATATATTATATATACTTATCTATGTATTGCATTTAGATGTATTTATAATAGGTTTATTCTTGTTTTTTTATTTACTGATATTTCTGGTCATTTATCTGAAAACACCGCCTACCTTTCTTCGTACACCGTTTCCTCTACCCTAAGGTTGTCTGGAAGAAATCGCTTCTTAGCGATAAGACCGCCTTATTTTGTGCCTTTTTGTATTTTTTTTCTCTGGATTTTACTCTTATGTCTTGGTGTAAAATAAAGTATATTTGTTTGTTTGTTTGTTTGTTTGTATTTAGACATTTCAACCCCATCGCACCCCCACAGGGGATGATGGTATTTCACGTGCGCCACGTTGGATTTTAAAATCATTATTTTTTTCGTAATCAGCTGATAAACCATACAAACAATAGCCATCTCGATTTTCAGACTTTGTCACCCCATTTCCCCCTTTCAGGGGTTGAATTCTGAAAAAACCTGAAACACGTGTTTACTCATTTATTAATAGGAGTACTCCTGTGAAGTTTCGAATTAAATAGTCTAACTAATCTTGTTTCCCCATACAAACTTTGGACCCCCGTTTCCCCCTTGGGCGATGAATTTTGAAAAATCCTTTCTTAGTGCACCCCTAGACCTCATAAGGAACCTATGTGCCAAATTTGAAATCTCTAGACCCAGCGGTTTGGGCTGTGCGTTGATATGTCAGTCAGTCAGTCATTCAGTCAGTTTCTTCTTTTATATATTTAGATATAAGTGAATTTATGGATTGCTTTCATTCTTGTAAAGACCATATAAGTTGCTGTTATTAGTTTGCTTGATAGATATCTTATAAAATGCTTCTGTAAGTTAAAAAGCATCGTAGTGACCTTGTGCACTACTTTGAAAGAATAATTGGCCTTATGAAAAGCCTTTATATAGCATTGAATATTATACGGCTAAAAAGCAATGTAACTAACTTCTAAAAGAAGAAAAAATTTTGAACCATTATTGTAGCCATATTAATCGGATTTATTAGCGTTTAACCAGCCAAATTATAAGAATAAAGGTAATATTAGCTAAATCTTCTTGTAATGTGCCTTCATAAGGTACATTGGCATAATAAATGCTCTTTTAAAACTACTAATAGAGTTTAGACCTTAAAGATTCAATTTTATAAGGTTAACTTGTTAGTTGGGAAATTCCTATTATGTAAAGTATGTATTATCCTCCCCTACTAGGGTGTAGCAATAA
Source organism: Agonopterix subpropinquella (assembly GCA_922987775.1). Classification (NCBI taxonomy): domain Eukaryota; kingdom Metazoa; phylum Arthropoda; class Insecta; order Lepidoptera; family Depressariidae; genus Agonopterix; species Agonopterix subpropinquella. The sequence goes on from OV277705.1 coordinate 21,993,762, forward strand.
TTTTTCCCAGGGATGCCAGGTCCAGGTTAAGTGGTTATAATTAAATCTATAACTTATCTAGAACAATACGATCTTCAATTAAGAGCGAGCGAAGCGAGCTCGAGATTTCACTGCAAAAATGCAATATAATGAGATGACTGCAATAAGATAGCCCGGTAGCACAGTCGGTAGTGAATCTGCCTGCCGTGCCGAGGGTCGCGGGTTCGAATCCCGTAAGGGGCAAATATTTGTATGATGAATATGAATATTTGTACCCGAGTCATGGATGTTTGTATCTATATATGTATTATATATCGTTGTCTAGTCATCATAATACAAGTCCAGGCTAGATTCTGGTACTTTAAATGTGACTAGATAATTTGTGTGACATTGTCCAAGATATTTATAAAAAAAAAAAAAGATCTAAAACCAAGAGCGAGCGAAGCGAGCTCGAGATTTCACTGCAAAATTATGAGTTGACTAGAATACGATCTAAAACCAAGAGCGAGCGAAGCGAGCTCAAGATTTCACTGCAATATAATGAGATATAATACGATCTAAAACCGAGTGCGAGCGAAGCGAGCTCGAGATTTAACGTCAATATAATGAGATAAAAACAATACGATCTTAAACCAAGAGCGAGCGAAGCGAGCTCGAGTTTTCTGCAATATAATGAGATGACTGCAATACGAACTAAAACCGAGAGCAAGAGAAGCGAGTAAGCGAGCTCGAGATTTAACTGCAATATAATGAGATATATACAAAACTATCTTAAACCAAGAGCGAGCGAAGCGAGCTCGAGATTTCACTGTAATATAATGAGATGACTGCAATACGATCTAAAAACAAGAGCGAGCGATGCGAGGTCGAGATTTCACTGCAATATAATGAGATGACTGCACTAAGGGCTCTTACAGACGAGCGACACTTTGCTGTCGCGGTGGGTCGCAGAGTCGCGCGACCCTCCGCGACACACGGCGATCGCAAAGTGTCCCTCATCTGTAAGCGCTCTAAGATCTAAAACCAAGAGCGAGCGAAGCGAGTTCGAGATTTCACTGCAATATAAAGAGTTAACTGCAATTCAATCTTAAACCAAGAGGGAGCGAAGTGAGCTCGAGATTTCACTGCAATATAATGTGATGACTGAAATACGATCTAAAAACAAGAGCGAGCGATGCGAGGTCGAGATTTCACTGCAATATAATGAGATGACTGCACTAAGGGCTCTTACAGACGAGCGACACTTTGCTGTCGCGGTGGGTCGCAGAGTCGCGCGACCCTCCGCGACACACGGCGATCGCAAAGTGTCCCTCATCTGTAAGCGCTCTAAGATCTAAAACCAAGAGCGAGCGAAGCGAGTTCGAGATTTCACTGCAATATAAAGAGTTAACGAATTTAGAACACGGTACAGTTTTTTTGGTGCTACTTTTTGAGCTTGATTTACATTTCTATACATTCTTATTCGTAGATTATTATTAGCGCTATTGCGCCAGGGCACCGACCACTGAGGCCGGCGTGCCGGCGCAAGTGAAATTGCGGCCGAATTGAACTGAGCAATTCAAGTTACACATGTACATAAAAATGCACATGCACACGGAATATTAACATATCCCGTAATCCATCTCCAGTTCATGTGCATTTTTTTAGAAGCTTTCATTTAACGTCTTGTTAGTTATTAGTAAGTTTATATTATGTTAGTTCATTTCATTTATATTTATTGCGACAAAATACATGTTTACAATAGGTAGATGTCAGTGATAATACAGTCTCAATGTAATTTTACCCATTTTGGGTGTGGCAATTTTACAATAGTGATATTGATAATACATACTTTACATTATAGGAATTTACCAAGTACAAAATAATTAATACAATGTCTATTGAAATTTATACATTAAAACACACGAAGAAAGAAAGAATAATAATTAAATGGATTTCATTAGGTACATTATAAAAATAGAAAAATGTCATTTTATAATATACATTGAATTTATTAGTCAAACACATTTAAGCGAGATTTGAAAACTGTCTCCTTGCAGGCCACAATTTGTTTACTCTAAAATCATCTAAATGCTCGTTTAGGTCATTAGGGAAATTTTGATACTCAAAAGGTTTTAGGTCCTTGAGAAACTTGTCATTCGGAAGAGTCTTCATTTCGTATGGCAATTTATTATATACTTTGACCGCATTTATTTTTGTGCTTCGCTTGAAGAGTTACTAGTTAGAATGTTTTGTACAAATCGTGTTGCATGTTAGCTACATGCAAGATTAAAAACCAGTTCCCGTTATCAGAATTGACTGCAATGTGGTACACAAAGATAAACCTAATGACAATGTAATATTAGGGTGGCCAAGAGCTTATCTGATGAGGAATGTAGATGATGGATAGTGGTAGGATAAACTTATGCACTCTCGATGCTCAGTAAAATTTGTGAGTTGCTAAACTAAGAGATATGAAGCTATGGTTGATGCCAAGACAGACTAGATCGTTAAAATGATAATAAAAGTGAATAAAAATACAAGAATAATTTAGAATATTTTTTCAGTATGCTCAACCGTTCTGAAATTTAAAGGATCTATGGTCATATACAGGGTGTAACAAAACACCCTAGTAATACTTAAGGGGGTGCTTCAGACCATCAAACTGAACAACTTTCACTATGGGGCCAACATCGAGAAAAAAATTTAGTCGAGTCGGTACTGCAGTTTTGTATGGGACAGCAGATTTTTTAATTTTTTCTCGATGTTGGCCCCATAGTGAAAGTTGATGCAGTGGTGTTGTTGTTGGTGCAGTTTGATGGTCTGAAGCACCCCCTTAAGTATTACTAGGGTGTTTTGTTACACCCTTGACCCTGTAGATAACCTACAAAGTTGTACAGCGAGAATAAAACAATTTGAATTTGAAAAGTGGAAAATAAAAACCCTTATACCTAGAACCACAACTGTGACGGTCTGTGAGAGAAATTTTGACTCTGAGCCTATTTTTGTGTACCCAGCAACACGATAAAATTGATGGAAAAATTTAAAAACTATAAATAAAAAAGTTGGTTTTCGAAAGTTATTTACGTAAAAATGAAGCTAAAATATGAATTCGGCCGAGAGGTTGAATGAATGTACGTAATAGTATAGTGAACTAAAAGAAACTGAAAAAAGAAAAATATCGAGTAATTTTGAATAAAATGAGAGGCAAGAGGCAACCCTGACCGATTATTCTGTTTTTTTTTACACCAAAAATTTTTATCGTCTTATAAAATAGAGCATAAATTGAAACATGTAAATTCTGATTTTCAGCTATTTCTTACACTTATGTCCGAAGTTATGATCAAAAAACAGGAGAACAGAGAATAATCAATAAAAGCTAAACTACAGATGCAGGTACACAAATCTTTCGCAGAAACTATTTTTAGACTAGTGACTAAAGAATAGAATGGCTAAAAATGTTAAGAACTTACAGACAAAAAAGTGGATTTTCAAAAATAATTACGTAAAATTTGAGGTTAAATATGGCACTTTTTAGTAAAGAGTCTCTATCTCAGTGATTAAGTGATTATGCACTGTAAATTATAGTAATTATTAGTTCAATATCAACACCTACCCATACGTAATAGTAAGACTGTCTAAAGTTGCCATACAAAGCTATAAGACCTATCAAAAGACAACTTTAGACAGTCTTACTATTACAGTATTGAACTAAGGCAAAGAACATGACAATATACAAAAAGTTTTTTTTATATTACTAATTTCGCAGGAATAGGGTTTTTATATTAGTAATTTCGTACCCTACAACAATATCAAAACGGCAATCGGTAATCTTTTCTGTAATTAAATAGTCCCGGGGCTGCAGTAGGAACTATTATAAATCAGCGGCGCGGCGCGGGTAGCACTGAGCAGTGAGCACGTGCGATGATGCGCTGCCCGCCGCCGCCCACTCCCCTCAACCCTTCCGCACCCCGCGCTCGTAGATCGGGGCCTAGCGCGGGAAGAATATTATTGAAAAACTGTTAATATACTAATGAGGGCGAAATTTTAATAGATTCTTAGTAATCCTGTTGTATTAAAGTGTATTGTAACTTGTAAATGGATAAAGAGGAAGAGAATACTTTTCCGAAGTAAGTTATTGCCCAAAAATCATAAAACTATAATTGAAACGAAAATATTCTAGCTTCTTGTGCAAGACGATACATGTAATGAAATTAATACACACAAAAAGACAACATTTGTGAGACTATTATTCCTGCAGTAGTTATGGATTAAAAACGGTATTTTTAGGTTTCTCCCTTCGTGAAATCGATAAATTCCTAGATACCAATCACCTCTATGGTAATTAGTTTATACTAACATATACCAAAGGAATTTTGGAGAGAAACTTTTTCCGCCGAGAGCTATAAGTGATTTTTATGTTTAGGTATAAATACCTAACTTCCAAATAAAAAAAACCTAGATACTTGTCAACCGTTATCTTTATACTTCACTTTATCACACTACAAAGTTTCAGCGAGAGACGATTTACTGTTAGGGTCAAACCCCTCCGGTGATCGGACTATAACTCTGTCCAGCGATACTAGTAATTCGCCCGTCTCTTATTTAACTCCTTCTGAGTAACTGAATGTCCAACCACTAACAAGTGCAACTAAACATAATCTTAGGAAGGACTTTTCTCAAAATTCGATTCTAAATGGCAGCAAAACAAGCTTGTGTTGCTGATTCAGATACGCAAGAAACGATCGTATTACTACTATAATTATTTCTTCGCTTCCACATTTAACCTTATTTCGACCGAAGGTCCTATCAATCTTCACAACCATACTCATACTACCCCACAATACCCACAAGGTATTTCTTTGTCCCCAGAGCACGAGGCGGTTGCAAGAGCAGCGCAGGAAAAGCCGGGGGGTCCAACGCTCTCTACGGCGGAGCTGCCCTCGATTCGAGGGTCCTATGGGCCGCTCTGACCCCCCGAGGAACCCGGCACTTCGTCGCCGACACGTATCCCCACGACGAAACAGAAGACCATCATTACGAATGCGTTGAACCACCACTATACAAGCTTGGGCTACCAGAAGATTTAGCCATCACTCGCCATTTCAACGTAGAATACGAAGACCCGGCGCCCTTGATTGAGAGCTACAGTGATAGGACTGAGGAGTACTTCAGGAACGGCATGGAGACTCTTCGAAGGGGGAATAGACCGCTTGTTTCTTCCCCGACCAGGATCGAGCGTCCAAATCTTCCTCCGTTGAACCTCCAGCCGAGAACGCTTCGTCGCGCTCCTCATTCAAGGCGGGTCAGCGATGCGAATAACGCAGAGAAATCGGCCATCTGAACCGAGAATGGCGCGGTATTTTCCGTCGCCGACTCTACTGAAATGGACTACGATTGGCAGTCGATGGATAATTCCAACGTCGACCGTCTCGTTTGAGGACCATTGGTATTATTTTTCGATTCGCAAATCACTGCCTCTGATTTTTTTTTTTCTTTTTTGAGATTTGTGGAGCTTGACTTCCAAGTTTTTGCTTCATACTTGGGTAGTAGTTACCCATCATTTTCAAGCAATTTGTCGATGTCGCAAGAAAATCTGTCGTTTTTCTAGTCTGTAAATAATTTGACTGAGAGTTTTTAGCAGCAATCAATGTGCAATGTATTGGTGAGGTGCTTCGTTTAATAAAAATATTTTATCAACTTAAACTTTTATTTTCTTCATTTCTACATTTTACTTTCAAAACAAAACCATCTTCCATTTTTGACAATACCACCACAGCTAACAAATCATAATAAATCATAGATACAAACTTAACACTTTTTCCAGCCAGTAAGATGATACATTGGTTCTCCATCACTCTCCCTCAATGTTTCATCTTTCAATACATACCTATCCACTTAACACAGTTTAAAAACTTTATCTTAGGCAAAGGTTTTGTCAAAATATCAGCTATTTGCTCCGTTGTCAAAGAAAATATGTTGTTGAAATATACTTTACAATAATAGATCCCTCTTCAACATTCTGCTTTATAAAATTAAATTTTACATCAAGATGCTTTAACCGCTTTTGATCTGGATTATTAACTGTCTTAATAGTGCTAGAATTATCTTCAAAAATAACGACATTTTCAATCTTTATATTTAAGTCTGATAACATTTTCATCAACCAACAAGCTTCCATAGACGCCTCACATAGTGAAATTAATTCTGCTTCAGTTGTACTAAGAGAAACCGTTGACTGTTTTTTAGATCTCCAAATTACAGTGTTATCAAATAACTTGAATAAGTATCCAGAAGTTGACTTCCTATCTGTTTCATCTCTCGCAAAGTCAGCATCTGCATAACCCATCAAAACAAAATCTGGTTTACAATCACTTTTCTTATAAATTAAAGAATAGCTTACAGTTTGCTTAACATATCTCAAAATCCTTTTCAAAGCTTTGTATAATTTTTCGCATGGTTGAGATTGAAATCTACTGAGGTAACATACGGCAGTCGCAATATCAGGTCTTGAACCTATCATAGCATACATTAAGGATCCAATCAATGATCTACACTTGTATTCCCAATTGAAATCAATTTCACTGAGTTCAATACTCAAAACAAAATTTGGATCCATTGGTGTATCGCAACCCTTACAATCTTGCATGTTATATTTACGTAAAACGCCATTTAAATACTTAGTCTGATTTATATGAACCTCCCGTGGCATCTTGTTAATCGAAATTCCTAAATAAGTTAAATTATCACAACCCAAATCTTTCATTCTGAATTTGGTGCATAAAAATTGTTTGACCTTTTCGTTTTCTGTAAATCTTTTTCCATAATGAGTATATCGTCGACATATAATAATAAATATAACTCTCCCTTTGTATATAGGCAGTAATCATTTTGTGATCTTTTAAAACCATATCCTGTAATTGTATCATGGAATTTTTCATACCAATACTTTGGTGATTTCTTCAATCCGTATAATGACTTGGTAAGTTTTAACACATAACCTTCTGGAATCTCTAATCCCTCTGGTGGTTGAAGATAAACATCTTCTTTAATATCTCCATATAAGAAAGCCCCTTTAACATCCATTTGGCTTATATGAAAATCCTTATGTGCAGCAACTGATAACAAAATTCTCAATGTTTGGAGTTTCAGAACTGGTGAATAAATATCTTCTAATTTATCCTTCTGCTTAAATCCACGAACTACCAACCTTGCTTTATAAATTTCTTCATTTCCTACTTCTTTTCTGGTAAATATCCATTTGCAGTCAATCAACTTTTCATTTTCTGGTTTAGGTACAATTTTCCAAGTTTTACTCTCTTCTATAACTTTTAATTCTTCTTTTACTGCTTTTTCCCACTGTTTTTTATCTTCTCTTTGTTCTATTTCTTCAAAACTGATAGGAACATTCTCATGACTTGTCATATATGCAAACAAACACTCTTCATCATCACTTAGATCTATTTCATAATCTTCAAACCTCTTTGGTAATCTTTTATGTCTCCTGCCTCTCCCTGTTTCCGTATTCTCTTCTTTATTTCCAACTTGTTTCTTTTTGGGAGTCTCTTTAATCTTTTCTTCAATTTCTTCATCTTCATGTTCTTGTGTCTTTCTTGAATTTTCTCTCGAATTATCTTCTTTTCTTGTACTTTCTCTCTCTCTTTTATTTTCACCTTCTTCACTTTCTTTGTCATTTCCCTGTTCTGGTACGTAGATTATATTCTTATCCATGTTTCTTCTTTCATCAAATATGACATTCCTACCCACTACAGTCCTTTTATTCTCTTCGTCATATAATTTATATCCTGAAGTGCAATATCCAATCATAATCATTCTTTTCCCTGGATTGTCAAGTTTTTGCCTCAACTGCTTAGGTACATGATTGTATGCGATACTTCCAAATACTCGCATAAATGACACATCTGGTTTCCGTCCGGTCCATAATTCACATGGTGTCTCTTCCTTGCCTACTGTTGGGCTCCTGTTAGTAACGTATGCAGAGTACAATACTGCATCTCCCCAGAATTCTTTTCCTAACCCTGATTCAGATAAAATTGTCCTCGCCTTGTCCATGATTGTTCGGTTCATTCTTTCTGCGACACCGTTCATTTCAGGATTGTATGGAACAGTGTATTGAAGACGTATTCCCTCATAATTACAGAATCTCTGCATTTCCCCAGAAGTATACTCACCTCCATTATCAGCTCTGAGTTTACGTAAGTTCGTGTTAAAATAATTTGTAACATAATAATAATAAGTTTTGAAACATTCAAATACTTCAGACTTTTCTTTTAAAAGATATATCATAGTAAAATGTGTATAATCGTCTATAAATGTTAGAAAATATCGATATCCTTCCCTAGTTATAGGAGTTATGGGACCACATACATCAGTGTGAACTAGCTCTAATGGAGACTTCGCTCTATACCCGATTCTATTTAACGGTTGCCTAGTCATTTTTCCTAGCACACAAGGCTCACATAGTGCATTTTCATTGATTGGTAAACCTTTTAAATCATTTAATCCTTCTACCAAATTTTTGTGTGTCAATGTACTCAAGCTTCTTAACCCCAAATGACCAAACCGCCTGTGCCACAGCTGTATGACCTCATCATTACTAGATAAAAAATTACAATTTGTATTGTTCAATTGCATTTCAATCGTATACAATGACCCTTCATTATTTCCAATCATTAATAAGTAATTCGCGTGATAAACCCTAACTTTCCCGTTACAAAATTCTACTCTTTTACCGTTACTTTCCAATTTTGACACTGACAATAAATTCTTTCTCAAGTCCGGTACATAGAAAACATTTTTAATAGTACAGTCCGTAGATCTCTTACCAACAAAACATTTCACTTTTATATTTCCAATTCCCACTGCTTTCAATGTAACACCGCTTTTAGCAGCCTCAATGTTTTTAGGTATTTTAAAGTCCACATACTCCGTAAATAAGTCCTTTCTGTTTGTAAGGTGGTCCGATGACCCAGAGTCTACACACCATACTAATTTATTACTTTTATAACAGTTGTGCACCTCACCTGTATTGTCGACGATTCCAATGTCACCCGTCTCTGCGTGTACCTCACCTGTATCGTCGGTAAATCCAATATCATCTGTCTCTGCTGAAAATGTATTGAAATCTCCTCTACCATATTCTCTTCCATTACTCCATCCTGCTCCTCGTCCAAAGTTCCATCCGCGTCCTCGACTCGCTCCGGCGGCATACCTTCCTCTCGATTGTCCTTGGTATCCTGACAACCCTGTTCCTCTTATAAATCCTTGATTATTATCACCGTATCCTCTAGATGGTATCTGGTGGCCTCGACCTGAAAATCCTATAAGTTATATTGAGAAGTATAACAAATAGGACTTTTTTTGTCCATTCTGTTATATTGTATAACTAAGAGTATAACTAGATGGACGAACCCGACGCTTACATTCAAATTGTTTATGTCCGGGTAAGTTACATTTATAACATAGAAAGGCAGCATTTTCCAGTCCGCCATAGTTCCGATTATCCTTTTGACGTTTCTCTTCTTCTCCAAGAAGTCTATCCTTTACAAAATCCAACTTCAAGTTTTCTATCATTTCTAGAGTTGTTACGACCATTTCGTACGTTTTAGGCATCGACAGCAACACATAATTGACCTTTTCTTCTTCTGTGAGTGTAGACCCAGCATCTTTAAGCTGTGAAAAAATCTCCTCCATTTCTATAAGGTGTTTCATCATGGAGGTTCGTTCATCAAATCTCATCTCACTCAAATTCCGTCTTAGATAAATTTTTCCCCTTGTGCTTTTCTTAGTAAAATTCGCTTCTAAATTTTGTATCATTCTATATGCTGTGTCTTCATTTTTAATATATTCTAAATGTGTATCTGCTATTCCACTAATTACGATATTTTTTGCTTTCACCTCCAACTTCTTGTTTTCCGGAAGGCTTGCAAACAATTTGTCTTCGATTGCCCCCAGACAATCATTTTCATTTAAACAGCTTTTAATTCGAAATAACCACGTTGAAAAATTTGTTCCGTCGAACTGTTTTATATTCGCCTTTATTATTGCTTCCGCCATCTTTCGTCTTTTTAATCCTAATTAATCTTATTTTCCCGCAGGTATAAATTTCAGTAAACCACGCTCTGCTACCACTATTGGTGAGGTGCTTCGTTTAATAAAAATATTTTATCAACTTAAACTTTTATTTTCTTCATTTCTACATTTTACTTTCAAAACAAAACCATCTTCCATTTTTGACAATACCACCACAGCTAACAAATCATAATAAATCATAGATACAAACTTAACACTTTTTCCAGCCAGTAAGATGATACATTGGTTCTCCATCACAATGTAAATGCTAAGAGCTAGAAAGCGTTAGTATCTAGTCTTTAGCTGTTATTAATAAAGTCACAGAGGTCTAGTCAGAAATAGCACTGTATGGTTAAGTACCTAATCGAATCCTTGTCTATCTGTCTGTATTCATTAGTATTTTATAAAATCTATAAGCAAATAGTTAAGCGCATCGCATATGAATAGATAATAATAGTACACACTTTTATTATCTATTCAAATGTGTATCGTCTACTTTTATCTCGAACCTTTGATATTCTTTTCAATGTGAATCTACGAGATTGTGTTGGAAATTTATAATTTATTATTAAATTTTGTACTAAAAATAACTAAATAATTAAAATGTGTAAAATTATTAACTTGTTTTTTATTTCACACTATCTGCGATGAGCATTTATTCCTTTATAAAAATAGCGTTTAAAGTAGGATCAAACAAAACTTTTCTCTCTCTTGCAAAAACATTCCTATTACCAATTGAATTGAACGCAGTAAAAACTATGTTTTTGAACGACCAACGCCTGCCAAATTACCTATTTACGAACGAAAATGTAAATGTCAGTTTGACAGCAAAATATAGCCAAAAAAGCGGAGCGACGCGGTTTCTGTGATTTTCTATTTGTATTTCCTTCAAATTATAATGAAATAACTTTTAACTATAACAGAAACCTAGAATTTGATAGCTTTATCCCATTAGTGTAGTTGAAGTAAGTAAAATGGCGGAGGAAGTGATAAAACATTCGGTGCACACACTGGTGTTCCGATCCCTCAAGAGATCCCACGATATGTTCCTTGCGAACCAGGGAATGTTACCTCCAATAGATGATAAAGCGTAAGTACAGCCTCTGTAACATTATTATACCTTTATTTATTCAAGAATTCTTAGAGAAATACTAGAATTAAATGTTTATTATAACCTCAATACGATCTGATAAAAGACAGAAATACCAACTAAAACTTGGCTTTATTCAGCAAAGAATTATATTTAGACATTTTACGTAACAAGCTTGACAAATTGACAACAGACCATAGATAAGTACACTACATTCTCCCCTGGGTCATTTCTGTCGCACTCACTCTAAAACATAATCCCGAAGATGAGGCGGGGTTCTTTTTTCTCGAGTCGAATGGCGAATCGACGACGTAGGCTCGTTTGGCTCGGCCCTGCTCTCAGGCTCTCGACTAGGCTCAGTTTCTGAATCAGATTCTGGATCTCGAAGAGTTTGGGGAGAAGAATCATTTATAAAATAATCGTCGTCAGGACATGGTGCTAATTGTCTGTTGGACACAGTTGTCTCCCGTCCATCTGGCAAACAAACATAAGAATAATTGGGATTGCCTTGAAGTAATTCCACTTCATCCACTAAAGGATCATATTTAGATTTCCGTACATTCCTTTTTAAAAGAACTGGGCCCGGTGTCAGTAACCAACTAGGAGTTGAGTTTCCAGTGGGCGAGCGTCGAGGGTGGCGGAACATACGTTCGTGAGGTGTTTCATTAGTCGCCGTGCACAACAACGACCGTATGGAGTGCAGCGCTACTGGTAAAATTTTCTCCCAGTCCATCAAATCCATTTCCTTGGAGCGAAGGCAAAGTTGTACCGTCCGCCAGAGCGTTCCATTTAGGCGTTCAATTTGTCCGTTTCCTTCAGGATTGTAGGGCGTTGTCCTGCTGGTAGCGACTCCATAACTGTCGAGGAATTGTTTTAATTCACATGACATGAATGCAGTACCCCTGTCGGAATGTATATATGCTGGGGTTCCAAACATCATGAACAGGTCTTTCAATGAATTTATAACAGTTTGTGCCGAAAGATCCTTACATGCGTACGCAAAAGGAAATCTAGAATATTCATCAATTATTGTCAATATATATCTGTTTGAGGATTTAGATGGTATTGGCCCTTTGAAATCTATGTTTAATCTCTGAAGCGGTTCTGTTGCTTTAATTAATTTACCTCCAATCTTGGTGAATCTTTGTTTGATTTCTGCACAAACCGGACAAGCGGCAGTCATCGATTTGACGTTCTCAAGGGAATACGGAAGATTCTTTGATCTTATCCAATGCATCATTCGAACTATACCGGGATGACATAATAAATTATGCAAGTCATACAATTTATTGGGATGCAGACAAGCAGAAACCCTCGATAGTGCGTCAGCAGCAGCGTTTTCTTTCCCGGGTCGGTACATAATATCATATTTATAACATGAAAGTTCTGTGCGCCACCTTTCAATCTTCTCATTCTTTATTTTACTCGAATGTTTTTGATCCAACATGAATGATACTGATTGTTGATCAGTAATTAATAAGAAATGACGTCCAATCAAGTAGTGCCGCCACTTCCTTAAAGACTCTACAATCGCGCAGGCCTCTTTCTCAATTGAAGAATGTCTTTTTTCTGATTCGTTTAATGATCTAGAGAAGAAAGCTATAGGGCGTTCATTTTGCGAAAGAGTCGCTGCAATAGAATGCTCAGATGCATCTGTTTCTACCGATAAGAGATCATCGTTGTTTATAGCGAATAACGCTGATTCGGCTATTTCGGATTTTAGTTTCTTAAAGCATTCAACTGAATCGCGATCGAGAGGTAATTTAGACTGAATTAGAATATGTATCTTTTCTGAAAAATTTGGAATCCACTTGGAGTAATGGGCGAACATTCCAAGAGCTCGTTTAAGAGACGGTGCGTTATCTGGAATCGGTAATTCCATCAAGGGCTTCAAACGATCTTCGTCAGGTTTGATTGAATTGTTTTGAATTGTGTAGCCCAATAAGCTAATCTTTTCGCTTGCAAAGACACACTTTTGTTCATTTAAAGTTAGTTTATACTTTTCCACAGCGTTCATGAATTTCTTCAAGTTCTGGTCATGCTCATCTTTCGTTTTCCCGCAGACCGTAACGTCATCTAAATATGCGAACGTTCCATCTAGTTTCTCAGTTTCGATGATGTATTGCAAAGCCCTTTGAAAGGCAGCTACGCCATTCGTCACTCCAAAAGGTATGCGAGTAAATTGGTATAAGTTTCCGCAAGCTTCGAAAGCTGTCATTGGTTTTTCTTTTGATAGAATGGGTACTTGATGGTACGCTGATTTCAAATCTATTTGACTAAAAAGATTATACTTGGATACTTTCGAAATAATAGTGTCAATCTTCGGTAAAGGATATGCGTCAAGTTCTGTATAACGGTTGATAGTTACGAAAGATACGTGACTCAGAGAGGCCAGAGTAACAGTTTGTTTTACAATCTTCTTCTTTAGGTTCATAGTTTGAGCTAGTTTTTCATCAATGAAACTGACTGAGCTGCCCGTATCTATAAGGGCATCAGCACGAATATCGTTTATAAGGATAGAGACAGTAGCTTTTCGAAGACTCGAAGGTGAAGCAGCGGAGATGCAGACTACGTCCAATGGGCCGTCATCAGAGGAAATAGAATTAATCGCTGGTCTGTTAGACCGACATACATTTGCAAAGTGTCCTTTCTTTGTACAAATCTGGCAGTTAGTGTTAAAAGCGGGACATCTTGTTCTTTGGTGATGTGTATTGCCACCGCAAAAGTAGCAACGCCATCTACTGCGTGGAGGAGTAGCAGCTGCAAGGCTTGATTCTGATGTTTCACGTGGTTCCATATTTGTAGTATTTTTGTCAGGTGAAAGAGCGTTCGAGTAAGAGGTACTAGGTAAGGGATTCCCATAGGCTTTGGCATTATTTTCTGCCGATTCCAAAGTAAGAGCTTGATTCAGCGCTTCATCTAGATTTAAGGAATGGTTTTCTAAAAGCCGTTGGCGAATTTTTTGCGAGAAAATCCCAGAAATGAATGCATCACGGATAAACTCCTGCTTGTAAATTTCAGCGTTGACGTCTTTGAAATTACAGTCAAGTGCTAATTGTTTAAGAGCGCGAACGTAGTCCGATACAGTTTCCTCTGTTCGTTGCTTCCTTGTGGCTAGGACATGGCGCGCGTAGATTTCATTTTTGGGCTTTACGTATATAGTGTTAAGACATTTCATCGACTCTTCATATGTCGTGCATGATTTAATGAAAGAATAAACGCAGGGTGCCAGGTGGTTTATTAAGATTTTTAATTTTATTTTATCGGCGATACCAGTACCTTCTTCGGTGATAAAATTTGTAAATGTAGACTGCCAATGCGACCATTTCAAATCAGCCGCCATTGTTCCTGGTTCCACGTCGAAACGCTCGGGGCGAAGATATCGAGACATCGTATTTGAATTTATTTTTGTATCGTCTTGCATTTTGTTTATTTTTCTTTTGCTGAATAAATTGATAAAAAACAGAAATACCAACTAAAACTTGGCTTTATTCAGCAAAGAATTATATTTAGACATTTTACGTAACAAGCTTGACAAATTGACAACAGACCATAGATAAGTACACTACACGATCTAAATAAATAAACAGCTTTATGTTACTGCCTGTAAAAGGAACAGGCCTCGTACCATGAATAGGGCTTCAAGTGGAGTGGTTCAGCAGGCCTGAGTGGTGACACTTAGGGTAATATTCAAGTCGATTTCATTTAAAAAGAATATAATTATCTAGAACCAAGACCAATTACTTAAAGGGGATATAATTCGAAGCACGCTCCATACAAACTGAGTCTGGTTATATTTAATTCTAACCAATTTAAGTCAAGGAAAATTTTTAGGCATGATCTAGAAACCAATATCAGTGCTTTACATTTGTCAGATTACCGTTAAAATATATAGTTTCGAAATTATATAAGCACTGATATTGGTGTCTAGATAGTGTATGGCAGTAACTATTAAATCAGCGATAGTGTTTGAAAAAATTATCATTGACTTTAATTGGTTAGTATCCTACTAATATTATAAACGCGAAAGTTTGTAAGTATGGATGGACGGATGGATGTTTGTTCCGCTTTCACGCAAAAACTGCTGGACGGATTTTGATGAAATTTGGCATACATATAGACCATGGCCTGGATTAACACATAGGGTACTTTTTATCCGGGTAACGCAGACGAAGTCGCGGGCAACAGCTAGTTGAAAATATAACCAGACCTTGTTTGTATGGAGCGCGCTCCGAATTATATCCTCTTAATGTCACTTCTCAAGCACGTATGCCAGAGCACTCAAGCATCCATCCCAACTTTTGGTTCTGGGATCCTCCCTTTTCATGTTTTTATTGAAACGACAATGTGAAATGGGGATAAATCCTATCTGAATAGGTGCTAGCAAACACAATTTGTCAAATTGAAGGAAGAAGTCCTCAAAATGGCTTTATTTCAAGTTATTTGCTATTTTATTTCACTACAAGCTTTTACCCGCAACTTCGTCCGCATAAATTATATACCAGATTTTAAGTCAGATGATAAGCTATCAAAAAAAAGTTTCATCAAAATCAGTTCAGTCGTTTTTACGTGATACTCAAACAAACAAACACCCAAACAAACAAACAAATAGACAAAAAATCCAAAAATTGGTGATTTGCTATCAGGGACAGGTTTAAAACCATGTCGTAATTTTTTTTTGTAAATATCTTCAATGTACAGACACATTTCTGTTACAGTTTTATAATAGTTTAGATTAACCTCTGAGACTATTTTGAGGTTGAACAAATAATGTTGCAGAGAGAAAATCTTGAGGTCAGTGAAGGCTCGGGACAGCTACGGGCAGGTGATGGCAGCCGTGCAGAAGGCTCAGCTCGTCAAGCAGCACGAAGCCATGAGTAGACCCGACACTCCTCACGATACTGGTATGCTCCCGAACGAATTAGTCCCGAATTTACCAGAATTTACATTTCTATTTTCATGTTGTTTATTTGAAAAGTTTTACCTATCATTATCAGATGTAACTATGTACTTGCTTATAATCCCATTTTTACTGTGTTTTCTATTCCATTTTAATAATGAAATTGTGGCTTCATTGTGGTGTTGATGATTTTAACAATATGTAGTTTAGCAAAAGTGCTTGCATATAAGTACAGTAATAAATATTTGGTGATCTCAAGGATTGTGTTTGCACAAAAAAACCACAAAATAGCAGAGCCATGCGCCATTTGGACACTACTGTGTTTTTATGTTCAGAGAATATCAATCACTGTGTGCATAATTTAAGGGGGCTTTAAATTATGCACATAGTGATTGATTTTCTGTCATTCTGTCTGTAGAGATAGGCTTAACTCAGAAACTACTGTACGGATTTTGAAATGGTTTTCACAAATAGAGAGACTGAATCACAAGAAAAGGTTGTGCGCAGCAGGTCGCCAGCAAAGTATAATTTCATTCAGTCACATTTCAAACATCCAAATTGTTTACACTGAAAAGGCAGAATTTTGTGAAACTATGTGAGAAACAATGTAAACTGTCAACTTGTACCTAAATTTTCTACACAATAAAGAATTTATTTATTTATTTACACAGATATGGCAGAAGCAGCGGCTCTGGGCTCCGACGGGGCCATGCTGCCCTACACGGGACCGTCCAGCACGCCCGCGCCGCCCTCCGGAGCGCTGACCCTGCCGCGGAAGGCCCCCACCATGCCCAAGCCCAAGTGGCATGCTCCGTGGAAGCTGTTCAGGGTTATATCTGGACATCTGGGGTGGGTGCGCTGTGTGGCCGTCGAACCGGGGAATGATTGGTTTGCTACGGGTTCGTATTTCTAATATTTTACATCCCATTTCACTATCATAGGGTTTGATTTTCGAAAATCCCTTTCTTAGTAGTGATGGTGGGCTCCTAATTTCATGTAAAATAAGTAAATCAAAATTGCATGTCTCTATCTTCAGTAATTTAAGCTGTGCTTTGTTAGTTAATCAAGCAGCTATCTGTTTTATATTTTGTGTTGCTTGCCTCGCCTGGCTATTTGGTGATGAAAATCGTGAGATGCTTCAATTAGTAGTGTCCAGTTCATAGATAAGCTATGGTACAGTTACCACTGACCATTAAAAGTGCTGATGAGCTTACTGGATTGAGCAAAATATAGGCAATACTAAGTAATATGGATATACAGAAGAATTATGGTATATTGAAGATAACTCTGACTACCCCCTAGGAGAATATAGTTGTGAGCATAATAATATGCTATGCTCCACTTCCATATTGCTAATCTATACTCTGGCATGGCTCACACCGCACTGTAGGTATAAAATCTTACCAACCCGGAGCGAATCTGTCAAAGGGGGAAAACTCATTGAATTCATGCCAACCTTGTGGTCTTCGCATGGCGGAGATTTTTAATAAATTTAGTGTGCGTTGTATGGAGGTAAAACGTCTGGACTTTAGTACTATTCTTATTCTGTGACTCTGGTACTTTCACATAAAATCACATTTAATGCACGTCACAGAAATGTTTTATTGCCTATCAAAACTGTTAGGTACTGATTAAACTATTTCTTCCACAGGAGCTGCAGACAGAGTGATAAAAATATGGGATTTAGCGAGTGGCAAACTAAAAGTCTCCCTCACTGGTCACGTCAGTACTGTCAGAGGTAAATACTTGTTTATTTTACCACCCATATAGATGTGATGGATATTAATTTTAAGTACATACACAAGATGATTGCTAACGTTTTGTTAAAGAGACAGGAGAGAGCAATGACTTGAATACCGTCAGAGTTTGTGTTGCATAGGGAGGATTGGAGAAGAGGCAGGCATTCGCCCAGCAGTGGGACACATAACAGGCTAAATAAAATAGATGCCGTTTCGAATCAAGAACTCAAGAAACTAGCGGAAAAGAGACAGGATTGACATTCGTCAATTCGTCGTGGAGTATTCACTCCACCAACAAGAGCGTTGCTCTTAAATAAGACAATTTATATTATACTGATCGTCTCAAGATGTCGAGCCTCATTTGATGCATTCTTTAACTTTCACATTGCACAAAACAACGAGTAGCAATATGTAGTATGATAGCTTGACGATATAGAAATAACAGGTGTTACGCAAATAATTTTATAACTTTTTGTATAAAATAAGAACATCCATGGCTTGGGTTGCATGCATGGTGGTAGTCAGAGATATTCTGAAACTTCAGAACATCCATGGCATCCATGGCTTGGGTTTGATGTGAATATTTGTTCACTAATACAAATAACCACCTAACAATCACCCAAAAAAACTAAATTTATGTTATATTACAGGATTGGAAGTATCATCACGGCATCCTTACCTATTCAGTTGCGGTGAAGACAGACAAGTAAAGTGCTGGGACCTAGAGTACAACAAAGTGATCCGCCACTACCACGGTCACCTGTCCGCCGTGTACACGATATCCCTGCACCCCACCATAGACGTGCTGGTGACGGCGGGCAGGGACGCCACGGCGAGGGTCTGGGATATGCGGACGAAGGCCAATGTCCACACGTTGACGGGTCACACGGATACTATAGCGTCATTAGCGTGCCAAGCTTCTGAGCCTCAGGTTAGTGGATTCATTGAAACGTAAGTAATTAAAATCACGACCATAATTAGAAATATTGCTACAACTTTCTACTGTCTGGTATGCAGTTGTGACAATGCTCACTTTTAGCATATTGAGGGGAAACTCTCGACATTCATTATCATAGTCTCTAACACAAGCAGTCCTGACATGTTGAAATGGTAAAAGTGAACCTTATTACAACTGCTAAGAATGGCCCAACCCATTTGGCCTACACAAATGTTTCATATGCAGTGTATTTGTGGGCGAAAGGCGCAGCCACCTTATCACTATTACTCCTGATTCCATCTTGAAAACTTGTATAATGTAAGCCTTGGTACAACTACCTGCAAGGTTTCTGACCACCCCGAAAGGAATTATGGTCGTGAGTTTATGTATGTATGTTAATGTAAATTATTACCCTCCTTCTTAGTTCACTAAATCTGTTTGGAAAATGATACCCTGCCTTACAAAAGGTCGGGTATCCGGGATTTTTGGATATGTTATACAGGTGAGGTCCTTAATAAAAATACAAGTTTTCGATCTTGGGGTCCTACCGCGGGCTCTGGTGTGACCATAAAACAACGAAAATTTTGAGACTTATTCAGTAAAACTTTAACGTTGGGTTTTAGAGAAAACTTGTTTACTAAAGGTTTAAACAAGACCAAATGCGCTACAATTTGATAGTTGAATCATCTTTATATACTGAATAGTTACCAAGATACAACACCTCAAAGTATGGAGAGGTATGACTAATTCCTTAAAATTCCTTTTTTTTTTTATTAAATATGTTATGAACTTTAGGTTTCACTGTGAAGGTGTTTAGAAGAAGTATAAATAATGCGCTACAATATGTTTTTGAACCATAAGGGTCAGCGCACACCCAGCGTAAAACTGTTCGAGCATGCGCGAGCAGGTTTCATTGATTCAATTGATAATGAACTCTATTTCCATTGAAATAAAGTTGAAAATAGCTTGCAAGTGATTAAATCCCTTCAGCGTCTGTTCGAGTATGCTCGCGTATGCTCCTCGCGGCGACGGGAGGATTGTAAACACAACGCAAAATTCACTACGTCAACTGTAGCAACACGGGAGCATCCGCGAGACTGTTCGAACACGCGCGAGCATGCTCCGCCGCTTCTCGCGGATGCTCCCGTGTTGCTACAGTTGACGTAGTGAATTTTGCGTTGTGTTTACAATATTTTATAGTAAAGACGTGTGATAACAACAATTTTAAAGTATGGTAGACTGGGATTTGGTAATTATTGGGTTACTAGCAAAGGAAGATGAGCAAGAAGAGCACATCAATAAGATGAAAAGAGGCAAGAAAGATGTACTTATATTTGGGAAATACTACGCCCTGTGCTGTGTTACGGTTTAAAGTTCTAGGGACAGTTATTTTATGGCTAGGAACTATAAAATGGAATATGAACAATTTGAAAACCTACTAAATCTGCTTCGACCTTTCAGATTTTCTTTGTATTTTCAAAAAGAGTTCGATTATTATAAAATATTATCTGTAGTAAATTGCCCTTTTCGGGCTAAAGTAGTTAAAAAATATGCTAGATTTAGTCCGAAACCGGCCGAGGCGGCAACACTTACGACGGATCGCAAGCATCGAGACGGGCGTATGCTCGAACATGCTCGAGCATGCGCGAGCATCCGCGCGCATGCTCGCGACTGCTCCCGTCGCCGCATGGAGCATACGCGAGCATACTCGAACAGACGCTGAAGGGATTTAATCACTTGCAAGCTATTTTCAACTTTATTTCAATGGAAATAGAGTTCATTATCAATTGAATCAATGAAACCTGCTCGCGCATGCTCGAACAGTTTTACGCTGGGTGTGCGCTGACCCTAAGATGCGACGCTTGTAAATTTTCAGCAAATGTTGAATAACGGCTTAATGTCTAATGTGCAATTAGACATTAAGCCCTTTAATCTATGATATATCATGTGTATGTATTATTGTAACAACTGTTGGTAAATCAATAAATAAAATAAAAATAAAAAAAACGGTCAATTAGTATACAAATACTTAGATTATATAGATTTCGAATATATATTTTTTTTTACAAAATAAAATGTCTATGGTAATCAGGGATAGTGGAGCTTTCTATCAGTGAAAGAATTTTAAGAATCGGTTTGGTACTTCCAGAGATTACCTACATACAAAAAACCCTCTTGACTCCAGCTTTTCTTCACCCAAAGGCATAGGGCAGCTACATACAAAAAACCCTCTTGACTCCAGCTTTTCTTCACCCAAAGGCATAGGGCAGTTAGGAATTAGCCCTAACTGCCCTTATTTTGAAGTTCCGTATCTCGGTAACTATACAGTATAAAAAGATGATTCAAAAACCAAACTGTAGCGCATTTAGTGCTGTTAATTCCTCTAAAACAAAATTTTACTCTAAAACCTAAACTTTCGATTTTCGAAAACTGAAAAAGCTTCGAAATTTTCGGTATTTTATGGACATGGCAGAGTCCGCGGCAGCACCTCAAGGTCGAAAACTTGGATTTTTAATAAGGACCTATACCCGTATCACGTATAAAAAAATCGTGGATACCGGACCTTTTGCAAGGTGAAATGTATACATTTACTAGGCTATCTGGGTTAGTCTGGTAAAAAGCATTTCATTCTCATAATACAAATGTTATCTTCCAGATAATAACCGGCTCACACGACTCGACGATCCGCCTCTGGGACCTAGCGGCGGGCAAGTCCCTCTGCACCCTCAC
Organism: Agonopterix subpropinquella; assembly: GCA_922987775.1. Lineage (NCBI taxonomy): Eukaryota > Metazoa > Arthropoda > Insecta > Lepidoptera > Depressariidae > Agonopterix > Agonopterix subpropinquella. Next base: position 22,015,208 of record OV277705.1, read on the forward strand.
TAACCACAAGAAGTCAGTCCGCTCCATCGTAGTCCACCCCACACTCAACTCCTTCGCCTCCGCCTCCCCGGACAACATCAAACAGTGGAAGTGCCCCGAGGGGAAGTTCATACAGAACCTGTCGGGGCACAACGCTATCGTCAACTGTATGGCTGTCAACCCTGAGGGTGTGCTCGTCAGTGGAGGTGATAATGGGACAATGTTCTGCTGGGATTGGAGGACCGGGTACAATTTCCAGCGATTGCAGGTTAGTTTCGGACTCATTGGTGTAATGAAGCACTTGCGGCATTGCCGCAAAGGGCAAATATTTTAATACAATTATTTATGTACCCAAGCCAGGCCCGTGGCACGTCATACAAATTGTTGGCTTTAAAAGATGGCGTCTCCACGTGTTTATGACATGTGTAAGGCTGAACAACGGCGCTTCATAAGAATGTCAACTACATTTTTTATAGATCACATTTATTAAATACGAGCTTTTACCCGCGACTTCGTCCGCATAAATTAAATACCAGATTTTAAGTCAGACGATAAGCTATCAACCAAAAAAAGTTTCATAAAAATCGGTTCAGTAGTTTTTGCGTGATACTCGAACAAACAAACACCCAAACAAACAAACAAATAAACAAACAGACAGACAAAAAATCCAAAAATTGGTGATTTGGAATCAGGGACAGGTAAAAACCATGTCGTAATTTTTTTTTTGTAAATATCTTCAATGTACAGACACACTTCGGTTAGTTTTATAATAGTTTATTTAGACTAGCTGTCCCGGCGAACTTTGTACCGCCTTAGAACAGTTTTACCCGACACACCCTTGACCGTTATTTTTATTTATAAACCTTCCCTGGCATGTGCACAATAACCCACCAAAGTTTCATCGCAATCGGTCCAGCCGTTCTCGAGTTTTAGCGAGACTAACGAACAGCAATTCATTTTTATTTATATAGAAGATAATAATCAAGCAAAGAGTGAAGGAAACACCGTGAGGAAACCTGCATACGCTGAAGAAATTCCGATGTGCTCACGCGTGCTAACGCCCATACATCCTTGAGGGTAGGCCTGTGCCCTGCAGTGGGATGTATACAGGTGTGAACCTGTGAACTAAAATGCGTTACATACCTACTTTATAAGGCACTTCAGACCATCAAACTGAACCACTTTCACTGCGGGACCGACCAATGATTTTTCCGCAACAGAGCAAGCAAATAGTAGCTTATCTATGAAGGCGAGGTTTTTAATTTTTCTGGTCAAGCTATAATTTTACACCCCGTATAAGCTGATGAAGATATTTCACTCATACATTGTTGTTACCCCCAGGCGGCAGTCCAGCCCGGGTCCATGGACTCTGAAGCCGGTATCTTCGCGATGACCTTCGACCAGTCAGGGTCCCGCCTCATCACGACGGAGGCCGACAAAACTATCAAGATCTACAAGGAGGATGACACCGCGTCCGAGGAAACGCATCCCATCAACTGGCGGCCTGAGATATTGAAGCGGAGAAAGTTTTAAGTTCTATTACAATTCGAATAAAGTTCTATTTCGTATATTTTTGACTTTTACTGTCATTGTGTGTCAATCATAGAGAAATGACACGCTCTCTTTTATGTTGTTAATTCTACTGATACGACGTTAGTGCTTTGCTAGGAAAGTGGGCGGAAAGCTTTCCTTAGTTAGAGGCTTAGGGAGGCTACACGGTCAGTATTTCATCAGTCTGGTCATGTATATTTGATTTGAAGGGAACCTGATTCGAGATTGACCCGACTAACATGGTGCTTCAGTATATCAGTTTCCCTTCAAATCAAATAAACATGACCAGACTGATGGACCAGAATGACGAAATACTGAACGTGTAACCTCCCTCTGAGGTGTGAATACATTTTAGAGTAATTTGCTTGCTTTTGCTTTGCCTTATTGACTGGCAATTTGATATATGGGTTTGAGTGTAAGATAGGAATCAAATCAAACAACTTTTCGTTTAGTTTCTGTTGTTAGACGAATATTATTTCCATAATTTTTAATTAACACCTAAAATATTACAAAGCGTGTCACAGACCTTACAACTTTTGGAATGTGAAATTGCAACATAGTTTGATCAAACATAATTTTGTAAAAAAAGATAATAAAATAGTGGACATCAAATAACTATATTTCCAGTCGACAATCATGATGCAATTTCAATCTTCGTTATACCACTGTTATGTTGTATACTCCAATCAATTCAATATACAATAACAAATATAAGTGTAACAACTATTGTAAAAGTGTCAATCCTCATGATTCCGAGTTCATAAACACTATTTGCCTGCCCTCTAGTGATTTAAAACCTAAGGTGCTGTTTGTACGGAAGAGACGCGTGGCGGTAGCGGGTAGTTAAAGTAACATAATATTCAACCTTATAGTACGCAGCATAGCGTCGTTTTTGTCGTAAATTAATATCGCGCCCGCGCCACCAGGCGACGTCGCCTGGAGGCGCGGGCGTAATTCTCCAAATGACGCTATGCTGCGTACTATAAGGTTCATATTGTCGCGCCCCGGCCGCGTCACGTCCGCGCCACGTCACTTCTGTTTAAACAGCACCTAAGGCCTGGTACAGGTTTTTGCGGGGCGTCAGGCGCAAACAAACATACGGCGATGTATAGAGCGTTCAAGGAGAACGTTCTTACACGCGTCATATTGTCATAGATTTATTTATTGCCCGCGCCTAGGCGGGCGCAGGCGCTAGCGCCGCCCAACGCGCCGCGTCTCCCTGAACGAGGCCTACCATTCCTATCTTTAGAAGGCAGAATCACCTCTAATGCTGTAAGCGACTGCTAGACTAGCATTTCTTACTTTTTTCTTACAATCATTAGTTCTAATCTTGTTTTCACGATTAATCCATTAAAACGATTTTTAAGAAATTTTGTAATAAAGTTAGTATGTGCTAGAGATAGTTTAGAGTTATTTCATGCCAGAAAATGGGCTCAAAAATCTTAAAATTTTGGAACTAGATTGTCTGTGGTTTGTTTGTCTTGTAGTGGGAAGATTAGCCAGTATGGTGGTATCGAGGCTGACTATGACTACCCAGGGTGCGACAGACGAAAGCAGATTTCGTCACTCGGGGAGGCTCTTTCCTTACATTGTCTGTGCAAAATACTACTAATTTAAATATAAACGTCACGTCATACGTTTCTTTAAACTGGCCAGTTTCACAATCACAACTTCTCAACTCTTCAAAATTTTGTGATATGATACACAATAGCCCAGTCATTTTACGGTTTGAGCCGGGACTAATTAATAATTGCATTTTTTTCACTATTTTTTTTTTTGTGGTAAATAAATAAATAGATAATATTGAATTATAATATTATAATTTAATATTATAATATTATATTGAACTATACTATTGAAGAGCCAATTTGAGCTTAAAAATGTACCAAAATTAAAAAAAAAACGTCAGCAACAGTAACAATTTTAAAATTTAGATATTATCTCGTTCTAAAAAACCTAATGATAATTTTTTTTTGCACATTTTTAAGGCTTTACCATTATACATACTTACTTCAAACATGGTGTAAATATTTTTGTATATTTAGAAGGTTTTGAAAAATACATTCGTATTTTCTAATAAATACTTACCTCATTTTTTAAATTTAAATGCCTATTTTATTGCTCAAAAAAAGTGCATTGGTATTAATATTATTAATTTAAAAGCCTTCTGGGACACACAATTTTGATTTCTATGTTGCGTAGCAATTTTTTTAAAATATGGTTTAGGATAGTATTTTTGTCACTAAATAGTGCCGGTTACAGTTTAAAAGTCCAATTAATAATTACTCCCTACCCCGCCTAACAAAACTCCGTAAAATGACTGGCCTACAAACACTTTACCAATCCTTGATTATTATTATATCTCAGTCCGACCCTCAAATGGATCATAAACATAATAGAAAGTATAAAAATTATTAGTACAATTACATAAAGCTATAAAAATAATATCTAGCCTGCCAGCAAGCTTTAAAAGGCTAATACAAAGATAAGAGCTGAGCCATTTTATGTGATCTCTATTTGATATTTTTTCTAGACAATTTAAAAGATTTTTGAACTGACGAACAAACTTGATAGATCTTAAAGTATAACAATTGAAATAAGCTGAAGCCATATCAGACATATAAAAATCGTGCTTTGGGAGCGCTGCAATCAGCTTATAACCTTTACAGTTTACAGTACAGTACCAAAATTAGTTTCACTATTTTTCTGCAATATGGCGACGGTTTTATTTTTCTGATCGCCTGATCTGGCAAGGCTACTTGAAAAATGTACAGCAGAACAACAATAAATACCATACATTGCGTCTATTAAAATAATGTTAAACGCCATCTCTTTCAGATTTCGGACCTATGCTTGTGTCATAAAAGACCGTCCTCTCGCTTGCGCACATTCTATAGATAAATAACCATGAGTAGACGTAACTTTTTTTAAACATAACTTATTTAGACCAGATCTGTATGGTCCAGAAGTGAAATGATTGAAACAGTTATAAGACCAAAAAGTGCAAGATATCACATAAAACAGCTCAGCAACCATCGGCATCTAGGCGGTACAGTAGATCTCCCTCCCTGATCATATCTCGTCTTCCAGATCAAACTCTTCCTCGGGGAAGTCCCCCACGGTCACATACACGGGCTTGACGAAACCTCCGTACTTTGGGGGGCATGTGAAGTAGCGCTTACCGTTTACACTGTCAAAGAAAATAGTTAAATAATTAATTTAATATCCTCATAGTCTTAACAAAATTGAAAATGACGGTAAAGTTTTTCATGCTCCTGCCTCTACTCCTGTCACTACAGGCAACGTCCATAATATAATATAATTAGGTATTTCTAGAAAGTCTCAGACTAATCCCACGGAGAACTAGTAGTGAGCATATGCCTATTTTGTAATTTGGAACTTATTTTATGCTCTCTTGGTCCTACCATTTCATAATCTTCAATTTCAGTTTAAAGACATGCATGTTTTTAAAAGGTGGCGATTGCCACCAGAACCCAACCATTTTTTAATATATTCAAGTAGATAAAATATTTAGTTGTGATCTTTTTCTGGCACAAACAAGTTCTTTATTTTTTGGATTATTTATATTTTTGGAGTTTTCCTAAAAATAACTTTTACGTAAGATAATTTTTTTGTCGTGGCTTCCAAAAGTTTAAACCATGTTACATGAATACTCACGATCCGTCGTTCTTGCCGCGCGGTTCATCGTACTGGACCCCTATCCATATCCCCTTGGCGCCCTCCAGGGGTCCGTTGTACCGCACAGTAGCGCGCCGCGGCGGCTGCTGGGGTACTCGCACTTCACATCTCACTCCTACCAGCACTGCTTCCGCTAACCTAAGACGATTGAAGATTTGTTATTTTACACTGTAACTGTAAAGCGGGGTCAACTGCACAATGTTTTATGTTATCATAACACGTTAGCAAAACATTTCCCTCCCCCCGCAGGTGACTGCGGATGATGCGGATACCTAAATTCCACATACAATAAATTATTATTTCATTTCATTATTTCATGTTATCCGCCGCAAATGGATTGCAGATCTAAAATCTAGATTAATTAGACCTGCTAATTGGCATAACGAGCAGCTCAACTGCTGGTTAGCTAACCCTCTGACAGGTAGCAGTGTAAAGCAGTGAACTGGCTTGAAGGGCTGTACACAAGATAATAAAAAAATTCTCAAACCTGGCATTGTCATTACAGGTGACAGAAGCATTGAAAAAAAAACCAAAAATCAACGTACACTTATCCAATCCTATCAATCCCAGAAAGAATTTGTAGAACAAAAGATAAAGTAATAAATAAAGAGGCACTTACTTGGCTTCTTCCTCCTGATCCTTCTGCTGTTGTTCCTTCATCTTTTGCATCTCCTCCTCGTTGTACTTGCCGAGCCTGTTGCGCTGCAGGAACGAGCGCACCGTGTCATCTTTCTTCTGATACTCTTCTTCCGACAGACGGAACCTGCTCATAGAGACAGAAGCAGTCGCGATTTATAATGGTTTCAAGCGTTGTAGTTCTGCTATTGTGTGGTCACATGTCGGTTTCCTGGTCACTAGCTTACAACGAAGCTCCGATTGTGTGATGGCTCAAGACGGTGGTTTTCTTTGAAAAACAGGCCACCTTTCATACTGAAATCTTCAAATATTCTTTTGACTTCAGTATTTCAGGAGTAAGGCCACTCTGTTTTCGTGCCAAATTTTGTTGTGTGGTGAATAGGTGCAAAAATGAGGAAGTAATTAAGGCGGGGCATACAGACAGACAGAATGAACGAAAGTATAAGGGTTGTTTGTTTGACTAGACCCAAAAAAAAGGGAGTAGTTTAGGGATATTTGGTGTGAAAATGTGTCCAGGAAGGTCAGAGATAGGTCATTTTAAGTACACACAATTTAATTTCTTTTTAATGATCTCAGAATATAATGATGATGATATACCTCTCAGCACTATCAGAGGAATCTAAATCACTGACAAGCATGAACTTGTCGACGACATGGATCCTCATGCCGTCGTCGATGGGGTACGAGCCGAGCAGGGCCTCGTTGTCGGCTATGTCTCCGATGAAGTTGTTCTTGTTATCGTACAGCTTCAGTTTCATCGTGGCCGCTGATCCTCCCGTTACCAGTTCCAGTTTGGTCTGTAATAATGGAATTAAAATAATGTTGATGTTTCGCATAGGGATAGTCAGAGATTTCATATTGCTGGGCAGGAGGCTTGTTGAGAGTGAGAACGATCCCCGCTTGTGTTCATATCTGGTCCAAAGGAATGTTCTCTAGCCATTCAGCATGGGAATGCTACTAGTGTGATGGGTTCCTTTGAACCAGGTGCATTCAGTGATGTGGAAGGCAATTAAGTTTGTGTTTGTTTTGTTATTGACAAAGCCAGTGGTGGATTTTTTTAACACTTTAACTGTTGACGACCTACACCGTAGGTCGGCGGCAAATAGGCCGCAGTGCTGAAGAACCGACGTAATGAGCCAGTTCAATTGCATTTCGCCTATGCTCATGACCTACCGCGCGAGTCACCAAAAACCTTAGAGTATGTTTAAATGCACAGTCGCACAATCATTTTCCTCGGACGCACGAGTGATCGCGCGAGCGATGGCAATAGGACAATGCCTAAGTCTTCTTCTTAGGTAACAAGTAACCAGTGCGAGGTAACCAGAGGGCGATAGAGGGGGTGAGATATAAAGTTGGTGGGAGGAAGGGAGTGTCCGCACTGTATCTAGTAATAGATACTCTTTCTTATACTGTGACTACGCTGAGTTTGGCCCCATAGATATGTTTTATGCGCGAATCGTAGAATGGAAGTGATGTACTTATCTGTTACGAAGTAACTCTTTAGTAATCACTGAAAAACAATAGTCAATAAATGGATACATGCATGACGGGAGAGAAAGAGTAGCCAAAACAATTTGCAGACCACCTGATCTAGATGAAGCTAGAGATATGTTGGGACCGCCCAAAATGAAGAGCCATAGTATGTACCTACCCCTCTGGTAAAAATGCGTGAGCATAGCATCCCAAAAACAGCAAAAAACAAGAGTATGATTCACCTAACCTTAAACTCGAGAACAGTGATGCCTTTCTTGAAGCGCCGCTCGACCGGTGCGCCTGCTTCGCCGTCAGACTTCGTGATGCTCACATTCACAAAGTCCGGGGTCACTACTTTGATGTCTTCCATAATTTTAAAGGAAATTATCACCGATTTTAGATACAGATGCAACGACAACAACAAACTCCAAGGTTACCAAGGCTGCGTTCAGAACCTACACCCGTTGTGCACCCCGAGTGCAACTTTCGCACTAACGCCGTTCAGAGCCTCGGTGAAAAAACGCTCTTTGCAACTCGGTTGTCACAACTCAACCGTTCCGAACCTCTGACGGGTTGCAACTTTTAACCGTCTAATTCGATGGTTGAAAAACACTCTGACGTTTGGATTATCTGTGGTCCCTTGACTTTTCGCTCGTTTTGAATTAAAAGTTTGTTTTCCAAATTATTTTTTGATCCGCTAACATGGAAGACGAGTTTTTTATTGTATTTGGAAATGATGGAAGCCCTGGAAGCCCATTTTACCGTCAATGTCAAAATTTGAGGTTATAAAACAACCGTGATCGTTCCGTACCTTATTGCGAGTTGAAAAAACGCCCTGGCCGTTCCGAACCTTAGAGCGAGGTGAAAAAACAACTGCACAAAAACGTTCTGAACGCAGCCCTATTTCTATTTGACAATGACAACAGTGATGTGAACCGGTTTCAAGAAAACCTTTAAAAAACCGATTTTGTCCAAAACCTAAAAAGACCGGTTTTTATTTTAAAAAACCGATTACATTCATTAATATTTTAAAAGTATCATAGCATATGCTCACGACTATATTCCCCGAGGGGGTATTCAGAGATATTCTGAAACCTCAGAACATCCACATTTCACTAGTACCGAAAATCTGTCCAGTGTGACGGGGAGTGAGCCCGTCGCCACTTATAATGGACAGTGGGTACAATACAATACATGCCTCGAAACTGAAGCATGCAGGTTTCCTCACGATGTTTTCCTCCACCAAAAAGCCAGTGGCCACAAATCGTACATAAATTCTGAAAAACTCATTGGTACGAGTCGGCCTGGACGGGGATCGAACCATCGCCTCCTGCACGGCAGGCAAGGTTACTCGCCACTGGACCACCACGGCATATTTTAAAAGGTATAAATAAATTTTGAAATCTTTAAAAATGAAGACAATCGGCAAAATATCCTTAAACGAACTATTTAAACAAATAAAGCAGCTTTACTGAAATAGACAACCAAAATGCCTCTTTTTGGTGGGACTCATGACAGTTGAATATTTCATTAGTAACATGAATCTCAATATTTTTGTGTATCCTGAGTTTTATTCATTGACTTAGGTATGTATTTTGTGTGTATTTTAGTGTCAAATCATCATGATCTCAGCCGATAAACGTCCACTGCTGGAAAAGGAGGCAATTTACGGTTTATACTTACTTATTTTAGCCCTACTTTTGTTTATAATAATTTTTTCTTAATAAGATGAAAAAACACCTAAAAGTAATCGGTAAAAACCGGTTTTTTTCTCAAAATTAATTGAACAATAGCGGTGCTGAAAATTGTACCTTATAAATAAATAAATAACGCTCACAGGCACATACTAGTCATTCACTTCGAGTTGGCCGCTACCTCCCTTCCCGCTTCCCCGCACCGCACCCCTAAGAGACCCTAATAAACGCAATTTTATAACCTTTAGCAACGCAACCACGTACGGCACATCCGTCCCGGTCACTAATATCGCTTTTAATTTTAAATTTTTATTTGCCTTTTATATTAATTTTTGCAACGGGACCGATTAATGTGCCTGTAAGGAAATTTTGTAACGGTCATCGACGGCCAACTGGTCGTGAACGGGTAGTACATTGTAATGATCCCAAGGTAAGCCTTAGGCTTTTTGTTATGGGAATCATACAACAACGGCACAAACATATAACATCCATGACCGAACCGGGATTCGAACCCAGGACCCTGGTTTGGCAGTCCGGCGTGGCAACCATCACACCAACCGGGCCGTGTTCACACGAGGGCAGGGCAGTGAGGACAAGTACTGCCCTGCTCTCGTGTGAACAGCCGCGCCGGGGCAGGGCAGTACTGCCATGGCAGTAAACAGCGCAGGCAGTGAATAGACGGCCGGTCTATTTTTTGAGGGCAGTTCGCTTCCCCCTCCACCTAGGGTAGGGCAGTGCAACATATTTTTTTAATTTTTGGTCATTCTGCTTAGTTTTTTTAATTACAAATTCGTCCCTTCGAATTGAGAATGCATTAAATTACAGCTTAACATAAAACTGAAGTGCGATTTTTGAAAATCATACGAGCGAATTGGCAGTAGAAAGATGCATAATCTCCATAGTAGGTAATTTTGACATTTTCTACTGCCAAGTCGCTCGTATGATTTTCAAAAATCGCACTTCAGATAAAGGTTTAAAAAGAAAATTATCTAATCTAAACTATTATAAAACTGTAACAGAAGTGTGTCTGTACATTGAAGATATTTACAAAAAAAAAAATTACGACATGGTTTTTACCTGTCCCTGATTCCAAATCACCAATTTTTGGATTTTTTGTCTGTCTGTTTGTTTGTATGTTTGTTCGAGTATCACGCAAAAACTACTGAACCGATTTTGATGAATCTTTTTTTGTTGGATAGCTTATCATCTGACTTAAAATCTGTTATATAATTAAACTCTTGTAGGACTCTCAGATTTAAAGGAAAACTAAATAGGAATACCGAATATTACTGCGAAAGTTATCAAAACGGAACTCAAATTATATTAGCTCGTGGACTGTGCTGCCACGTCGAAGCTGCCCTCGTGTGAACGCCAACTGCCTATTTGTTTTAGTACAGTCGCCATCAGATATAGGTATCGTAGCATACAAAGAAAATTAATAACATACAAGGTGTCCAAATATTACTGAGCAGTGCTAATTTTCATTAAATTCTTTACAATAAATGTTACCAATTATATCTAAACGTGTATTTTGTCATAAATATCTGAACAGCGAATTTTCAATAATTTCTTTACAATGTTATTTAAAATTAAAATGTAAAACAACGGAGTAAGGTTTTTTTCCGAAACTGTTCTGATGTTTATGACCACCCATATTTGATGTTCTAGGCGTTCCTATATTTTTGATTGGTTATGATTATGAGTAAAGAAATTATTGAAAATTAGAACTGCTTAGAAATATTTGACCTCCTTGTTTGCTCCGATATATGCTGGTGACTGTACTCATGGATACATTTTAATAATCTTGTTTTGATAGTAAGTAGGGTGAGTGTGCCCGTGCGGTGGGTGGACATTGGGTTAAAAAAAAATTTTTTTTCAAACAAAAATTATTTGATATTTTGGAAAAAATTACCTATGCTGTAACATAACCATGATAATTGGATTCTGCTCTCGATTCTAAACAAACTACTTTCTAGTTTTGCGTTAATTCATTAACACGTTGTAGAAAACATCCACGAAAACATTTTTGGTTCTATAAATTTTCGACATAGGACGCACCGTATCCGAGATATAACATTTTTAATACTAAAGTCCTTTGTAACCGGTACGCAGTAATGCCCCGTGACGTCACGCACTCCGCCGCGTGGCCGACTGGCCGCCAACAGTTGCGGCATTCAATTGATCGTAGCTCGCTCATTTTTGGTCGTAGGAAAAAATAAAAACATTTGAAAAACACCAATGTTCAGGATTTTTAATGTACTTTAATACTACATTCAAAACAAAAATCGTTACAGATCCTCATTATATCTAAACGTGTATTTTGTCATAAATATCCTAAATATCTGTACAGCGAATTTACAATAATTTCTTTACAATGCTTTTTAAAATTAAAATGTAAAACAACGTTGCAAGGTTTTTTCCGAAACTGTTCAGATGGTCAGACCACCCTGACTGCGTCGATATACAACGTGTTAATGAATTAACGCAAAACCTCATACACCCCAACTGATTTATAACAAAATAATAAGATTGAGACAAGAATTTCATTATTTTGATAGTTAAAATTTAAAGTTATTCGCATTTTAAGTTTGAAGGCAAAAATGATTTGTTATCATTTCAGCAATAAATGAAAGCGCTAACGTACTCATGGATACATTTTAATAATCTTGTTTTGGTAGTGAGTAGGGTGAGTGTGCCCGTGCGGTGGTTTGACATCGAGTTCGGTAAATTTAAAATTTTACAAACAAATTAATTAATATTTTGAAAAAAATTACCTATGTTGAAACCATGATAATTCGATTCTGTTCTCGATTCTAAACAAACTACTTTCTAGTTTTGCGTTAATTCATTAACACGTTGTATTTGATGTTCTAGGCGTTCCTATATTTTTGGCTGATTATGAGTAAAGAAATTATTGAAAATTAAAACTGCTTAGAAATATTTGACCACCTTGTTTGCTACGATATAGGTAATCTGCTGGTGACTGTACCAAATATGTATGCGTGCACCAAGTACTGTGTGTATTTAATTTAATAAAGTGTACAGTCAAGAGCACGTCAAGCTTGACTTTGTACTGTTCTTATTTAGTGCGCCATAAGCGTTACAATCGAACTGCAAGTGTAAAGCTTGATGTGCTCTTGACTGTACCCTATGTGTGTAAGGAATTAACTTGGCTTGTTTAGTTTAATAATTAAAACTCTAGTCATCTTCTTTCTTGGCTGAGATCCAGTTTGCTATCACTGTCCATGATCGGTGTATCTCTCCTCTGCGACTCGTCTTAGCTGATGGAACGGGCGTGTAGCCGCGGGGCAGAATTTGATCTTCTGGCGTAGGGACAAAAGGAAGAAATAGTAGCAATTCGGAGGCGAAATAGCCGGGTTTCTTTATAAACATTTGAAACAGGAATTTTGCACAAAAACTTCAACATTCGAGTAGTTTTGCTGCTCTCTGGAAAAGGCTTCCCCTTTAGCTGTCGGAGACCTCCTGTTATTTGAAACAATCTTCACGGTGACGCTAATGATGTTAGTTTGCTCTGCTGAAATGCAAACAAAAACAACGCGCAAAACAATGTGTGCAAAAGTTACCACCACGATGCCGCTATAAAGGACCTTAGAGAACATAGCGGACCTAGAGACCTTCCATCCTAGAAACTGTTAATCAAAGATGCCTCCAATGGATTTTAAAAATTTTATTCAAGCACAAATATGACAAACATTGAAGCATGCATTTAAATTATAAATTGCTTACCTAAATTAACATACCTAAGGTATCAATTTTTCAGAAATAATTGCGATAAATCAACGAATTCTTCAAATATAATAAAAGCCCCTTAAATATTGTAATTTATAAAAATATGTTACAATAATATAAACATTTAAATGTATGATAGCATACACAATGACAATGACACGCTGGCCTAAATATTTAAAATGATAATATTTTTAGACACCACTACTCTACAATTTAACCGTGATGATTATTGCTATAAAATTTATAAAAACATTTGTGTTAGTTACTTTATCCAATAGATTTTTTAATATATCTCATTTGAAATAAATTTCCTACCGTCACCAATAATTTTAAGATAAGAGAAAGATTGAAAAAGTTCATCCTAAAAGATGATTAAGATTACAATAATTGTTTCATCAATTTCATAAAACACTTTGTACAAGTATGACAGATTGTTAATTAATGTTGACAGCAAAATTTTGTATAGAAACAAAAGTTATGAGTTTTATAACTACACAATAAAACCTAACCACCACAAGGTAAGAGAAATAAAAAAATTAACGTAACAAAACTTGCCGCACTGCAATAAAGTCAATACACGCGAGTGCTCCGCAAAAAATTTATAGATGGGAAGCCGTAACCTTCTAGGAAAGTCCGTACCGTTCTTCGTATCTTCACTGCTCCTCCGTTCTTCTGACAAGGGGTGATTCGGGTAACACGTGCGCCGTAGAGGTATTTTGCACACATTGCTAGCGATATTATAATTATGTGGAAACGGATATCAGTTCTATTGAAAATGTAGTTGAAAATAAAACTAGTTTCTGTTAATTAATTCTGACACCGTTTCTACATGATCAAACAATGATAAAAAATACGCTCGCCGAGTACAATTGTGCAGAATGAAATTGTTTTATAATGTTTTATAAAAATGTCGACAAATAGTAAGATAATGATTGTGCAGAATGAAATTTTTGTTTTACAATTTTATAAAAATGTCGACACAGATAGTAAGATAGTGGTAGTGCAATTGTTCTAGACGCGCGTTTGATATATCAGTTAGCAACCGTACCTTGCCCGGGTCACTCGACTTGAGTGCCCAGGCGAGTTCCTCTTCTGCCCGACGCGACGCGAGCCGACGATAAACAAAACACCACTTCGGTAACCAATAAGGCACTCGTATATTTAAACTTTCTTTGTGTATATAAAAAAAAATTCTTTGGCGTTATACGGCTTCGGCGGTCGGCCGCGCGAGTGTTAGCTATGCGTACGAGATTTTAAATAAATATTTATGGCGTATTGAGTGTCATGTAATGTTAAAATTGTCTTATCGGTCCACTAGTAAAACAATCTTGAAAGCATAGCCAAAACTCGTGATCGCGCTATCGCATCCTCTTCGAGCTAACGGCGTCGCGTCACCCGAATCATTTCCACTTGAAATATCCGACTTTCCATCTTCTTCTACGTCATTTAGTCTGGGTAGAGCTCTGAGCATCACTATTGTCCGTTTCTGGAGTCTCCACTTTAGATTCCAGTTGGTTGAATATGTCAGAGGATTTTGGGCTTTCTGCAGTTTTCCAGACTGGTTCAGATTCTGGTGTAGGATCTGTGATATCTTTCTGAGGGACTGGTTCGGAAAAACTAGTGTCTATCGCATCGTTAACGTCATATAGGCTTGACGGAGGTTCATTAGTTTCCATTGTGTCGAACGAAGGTTGTGTATCAATAACAGGGTGACTTACTTCCTTCTGATTATCATAGTTCGCTTCAACCTGTTGTTTGCTGAAGTCATCCTCCTTTTCGTAACTGCTTTCTGGTTTCTCGTAACTACTTTCCGGTTTCTCGTAAATGCTTTCTGGTTTCTCGAAGCTACTATCTTGTTTCTCGCAACTAATTTCCGGTATCTCGTAACTATTTTCTTGCTTGTCGTAGTTGACGTCAGGTTTCTCGATACTACTCTCTTGTTTCTCGAAGAAACTTTCTTGAATATCGAGGCTACTTTCCATCCTATCGAATCCACATTCTTGTAACTCAAAGGTACTTTCCTGTATTAATGGCTTCTCAAAGCTAGGTTGCTGTATTTCTTGAGTACTTTCTAAGTTGAATTCGAAACTTGTCTGATTGTCAGTAGTTTCCTTGCTTTGGTTATCAAAGATGCTGGCTGGGTTTAAACTTTCTAGTTCGCTCGTCGGGAAACTTTCCTTCTCAATATTAAGACTAAAGCTGTCGCTTCTCTCTCCGAACGCTTGTTCTAGTTTTTCTTCTATAGTTTTGTTATCATAATTCTGTATATTTTGTTCGTTATGACTAGAGTCAACTGTATTGATTGCTGTTTCGTTGCTAACTTGTACTTCCATTTGTTCTGGTATTTTTTCGCCCTCATTTTGAACTTCCTCTGCAGCGCCCCACCTCGACTTTCTATCCTTGTCTCTTCTGGAGTTTCTTTCCTCTCTCGGCGTAGTTTTTTCTTCCTTCGGAGTATTACTTTTGTCTTCTTTATTGGCAGTGTTCTTTTCTTCTTTAGGTTTGTCGTCTTTTGGAGCTTTCTCGTCTTTTGGCGCGTTTCGGTCATCTCTGTTTCTGTCGTCTTTGCCCGGAGGGTTCCTCTCATCTCTAGGCCTTCTTTCGTCAAAGTTCCTTCTCCTATCATTTCGATCTCCTCTAAATCTGTCTTCATGATCTCTAGATCTCCTGTCTCTTCTTCTATCGTCTCCACTCCACTCATTGTTTCTTCTGTCCCAATCTCTGTCTCTATCTCTGTCTCCATTCCATCCTCTATCATTGAATTGTTCTCTATCGTCGAATCGTCTATTATTCCTATCGAAGAATTCCGGTGGTCCATCGAAGCGAGGTGGTCCGTCGAATGGACGGTCGCCGTCGAACGGTGGTCCATCGAATGGCCGGGGGCCATCGAACGGTGGCCGTGGGCCATCAAATGGTGGTCGTGGACCATCAAATGGTGGTCGTGGACCATCAAACGGAGGTCGGGGTCCATCGAACGGCGGCCTTGGTCCATCGAAAGGTGGTCTCGGACCATCGAAAGGTGGGCGATTCATGTTGTCAAACGGCATTCTGTTGAAGGGAGGCCGCTCGAACCTCGGGGGACCCTCGAAAAGGGGGCCGCCTTCAAATGGAGGCCTCTCGAAGGGTGGCCGATTGAATGGCATTCCATTGAAACGAGGCCCAAAAGGTCCCGGCCCCGGCCCGTCTAGCCACGGTCCTGGAAACAGGTAAAATGACACATAAACATAAAGTCGATGGAACAAATGAGAAGAGTGATCTTGGTGCAATCTTTACCTCTCATTGGCTGTCCAGGTGGCCCTCTCATTCGCAACTCTGTAAATTGAAATAGCTTTTATCTACTTTAAATAAAGGATAGTTAATGATCTAGCAGCGCTTATTGTTAAGGTGATTGAATTTTGTCTTTTTTTTATATTATAATTTATACATCTGATATTACATACAAAGGCGAAATTAAAAGAATGTTGGTTATGAATTTACATACAAAGTCACACGTGTATCCCCTATTAGGCTAGGCAGGTAGTATATGATCATATATCAACTCGTGGCAGGCCTATAGAACGCCACCTGCTAAGATCCTGACAGACTTCTCTCGTTCTACGGTCTCTTCATGCATGTTCGTCGGTTTCGGGAACAACCAGACCCTTTTTTTAAGCACTTCACCAATACGTAGGTTTGTGTTATAATAATGAATGTGTAGTGTAGGTGTAGGTGTAGGAGTAGGTGTAGACTAAACTAACCAGCTCTGAAGGCGGGCGCCATGTGGGGTGCGGCGGGGGGTCGCGCGGGGAGCTGCGTCCAGCCGGACTCCGCGTCGCCGGGCTTCTCAGCCTCTGCAACTGAACCAAGGGCTTCCTTTACATTTACTGGTTACTGGACATTGGCCCCGATTCCGACTGTGCCACGACTTAACTAAATTTATTCCTGTCACGTTCTAAAATAAGATTAAGAAAAGAGACAGAAAACCAACAACTGACTTTAGTGCTGTCAAAGTGACGTTACACGCCCAAAAACGCCTTAAATAAGATGGCGTACATTATGATGGCATCTTATTTTGGGCGTGTAACGTCACTTTGACAGCACTAAAGTCAGCTGTTGGTTTTCTGTCTCTTTTCTTAATCTTATTTTAGAAAGTGTACAGGAATAAATTTAGTTAAGTTAAGTCGTGGCACAGTCCGAATCGGGGCCATTATGCAACACACTTTATCATCTAACATACTTAATGTTAAAAATAGTCAGGCGAAATGGTGGAAGTCCGGACACTGCATACCCAACATTTGAAATTGACAAGATGACGTCAGCACATACAAAACCAACGAAATTGAACCTTAAGTCTTCTTCGTAGGTAACGAGGAACCGGACCGCGGTAACCAGAGGGCGAAAGAGGGGATGAGGTAAAAATTTGGTGGGAGGAAGGGAGTGTCCGTACTGTATCTAGTAATAGAAACTCTTTCTTATACTGTGCCGCCGCCGTGCACGCCATGACAGAAATGTGAACCAAGTTTAGACAAATCAAAATCAAATCTGCTTAAATCTATGAAAATCCACATACATACATATTCCCACGCCTGTTTCCCACTGGGGTAGGCAGAGACAACGGAACGCCACCTGCTACGATCCTGACATACTTCTCTAGCTTCCTCCACATTAGTCCTTTCATGCGTACTCGTCGGTTTCGGGTAGATCTGACCTGGCCCTTTTTAAGCACGTCGCCAATTTGGTCCGTATACGCCTAGGCCGTCCCCTTCCAACATTTCCACACACTCGTTAGAAATCCACACAACAACAACAATAAACTTATAATTTATTACTAATAGTCCACTTAACAAAGCAGGTGTAGAGTGCGTGAGCTGGATCGTAAGAAATTTCTTCAGAAATGTGTTCAGGATGCCCAGAGGGTAAACATACTAAAAGTCCTCGCGTCTAGGGGGGGCGCCGGGTGGGGGGGAGGGGGTTAAAGTTCCCACTTTTGAGTTTTTCGCTAATATCTTTAAAACGGTGCGTCGTAGAGAAAAATTTTCTTCTACGTAATGAAAGTTAATAAAATTTCCTACAACTTTTGTCTTATACACTTTTTAGAATTCCTAACTATTTTTGAAGTACACGTTGTGGAAAAGTGAAATTTTCGAAAAAAAACCGACTTATTAAACGTTACCTCTTGCCTGCTACTTCAATCGTGTTATTTCGGGATGAAATGTAGCTGGCATGTTAATCCAGGGCCTAATTTACCTACATACCAAATTTCATACAAATCTGTTCAGCCATACAGTCATCGAAACATTTATCATTTTTAATTTAAATTTTATTTTTTAATCCGTTTAGGTCGTGAAGGCTGACAAGAGCACCCTCATCTTCAGTGGATGGTTCTTTCTGGAGGAACTCTTCACAATCTTCACCATTGTCTTCATCTTCACCATCGGCTTCGCCAAGAGACACGCCGTTAAGACATTTCCCTTGGCAGTGGAGGCATGCCGCAGAACATTTGAGCATTGCTTTACGACATCCACATTTGCCACTACCACAACCCTTAGCGCAGCGGCAAAATATTGTTTTTAATAGGACCTCCGGTGCGGGCAAATCATTAGTTGTTATTGGCACCAGGCTGCCTCCTTCATGTTTCCATCCCCACTCTTGAGGAGGCAGCTCATTCCCAAGCCACAGTTGCACTTGGTGGTAGGTGCGCTGTGAATGCTGTTTAGCTGCGTTCTCAGTTGGTGGGAGGGAGCTGAAGTCAGGCTTAATCTTTGCCAATGATCTCATGAACAACTGAAAGCGATACTGGTTGAGGGATGTCAGTCTTGTTGGCGCTCCATACCATTGAAGAAAGCACGAAGTCACAAGAACAGAAGCGACGATACAAACTGAAGAGATCGGCTGATATCAATTTGTCTTGGAGCACATCAATAACAGTGAAACAAGAAGATTTCTTGTCTAACCCTTACAATAAAAGTCAGCTCATTTCCTTACTGCAGACAAAGCTTCAGGAAAAAGGGATACAAAGTCTCCAGGCCACCGATGATGCTGATGTCCTTATCGTGAAAACCGCTGTGGAAAAATCGACTGATAGCTCTGTAATTGTCGTTGGTGAGGATGTCGACCTTGCTGTGCTTTTGATAGCTTCCACTCCTCCCACCCAAGACATCCTGCTGCTGAAACCTGGCCGAGGGAAAACTAAAACCATCGTGCTATCCACCCAAGAGATGCAGCAACATGGATATGAACATATCCTGTTCTTACATTCATTTACCGGGTGCGATACAACATCTGCAACTTTCAGAAGAAGCAAAGTGGGTTTCTCAAAACTGTACTTGAAGTCAGATGTCATCAAAGAAGCAGCAGCGACCTTTTATAACCCCGCCTCCACGCACAGTGAAGTTGATGACGCTGGGAAAATGTGCTTTCTTCAATGGTATGGAGCGCCAACAAGACTGACTTCCCTCAACCAGTATCGCTTTCAGTTGTTCATGAGATCATTGGCAAAGATTAAGCCTGACTTCAGCTCCCTCCCACCAACTGAGAACGCAGCTAAACAGCATTCACAGCGCACCTACCACCAAGTGCAACTGTGGCTTGGGAATGAGCTGCCTCCTCAAGAGTGGGGATGGAAACATGAAGGAGGCAGCCTGGTGCCAATAACAACTAATGATTTGCCCGCACCGGAGGTCCTATTAAAAACAATATTTTGCCGCTGCGCTAAGGGTTGTGGTAGTGGCAAATGTGGATGTCGTAAAGCAATGCTCAAATGTTCTGCGGCATGCCTCCACTGCCAAGGGAAATGTCTTAACGGCGTGTCTCTTGGCGAAGCCGATGGTGAAGATGAAGACAATGGTGAAGATTGTGAAGAGTTCCTCCAGAAAGAACCATCCACTGAAGATGAGGGTGCTCTTGTCAGCCTTCACGACCTAAACGGATTAAAAAATAAAATTTAAATTAAAAATGATAAATGTTTCGATGACTGTATGGCTGAACAGATTTGTATGAAATTTGGTATGTAGGTAAATTAGGCCCTGGATTAACATGCCAGCTACATTTCATCCCGAAATAACACGATTGAAGTAGCAGGCAAGAGGTAACGTTTAATAAGTCGGTTTTTTTCGAAAATTTCACTTTTCCACAACATGTACTTCAAAAATAGTTAGGAATTCTAAAAAGTGTATAAGACAAAAGTTGTAGGAAATTTTATTAACTTTCATTACGTAGAAGAAAATTTTTCTCTACGACGCACCGTTTTAAAGATATTAGCGAAAAACTCAAAAGTGGGAACTTTTACCCCCTCCCCCCCACCCGGCGCCCCCCCTAGAGGCGAGGACTTTTAGTACGTTTACCCTCTAGGCATCCTGAACACATTTCTGAAGAAATTTCTTACGATCCAGCTCACGCACTCTACACCTGCTTTTGGATTATTCTTTGAGCGAACTATAATGTTTCTATTGGCATCTAGTTGCTCATTGAAAGAGGTTTTTTCGCAATTCGAATCCCAAAGATATAAAAAAACGGGGGTAAAAGTTTTTATGGGAATTTCGTAGCGAATGGTGATTTTACTTTCTTCTTATCGTGTGGACGCAAGCCCAGGTCCTGGCTCTGGGATTTTACCTAGTAGGTATTATATTTCTAATGTCGATAATGTTGCTCATTTTCTTAAAAATTTTTAAAATATAAATCAACACCCAAAACCCATACCTAACATCTAAGTTCTGGTAATTCACGGGTCTTATTCCGAGAGATAAGTGTACTTTTTGCAACCATCAGCAGCAAGGCTGATTCAGTGTTTATGGGGTGTAGAGCTTATCTGTGATGGGGATGGACCAGGTCTGCCTGCATAACTCCAGTCGGTTTAGGAGTTACTGATCAAAATCTATGGAATGTATGTAAAAAATTTAATAATTTTTTACAGACCTTTAATCATCAGTAACTCCTAAACCGACTGGAGTTATGCAGACAGACCTGGTCCATCCCCATCACAGAGATGCTCTTCACCCCATAAACACTGAATCAGCCTTGCTGCTGATGGTTGCAAAAAGTACACTTATCTCTTATACTATCTGGAACGAAGCCAGATAGCCTAGTACGCCAACCCGCGATAGCCGTGATACGGCTATATCACGTCTTTTATCTCGTTTGTTCGCGCGCAAGATAAAAGATGTGATATAGCCGTATCACGGCTTTCGCAGGTTGGCGTACTCGCTAGGCAGATGGCGGTAATGTCGTGCACACAGCAAATAACTAAACAACAGAGCTACCCTACTACTGACCTCCGTCGATCATCGGCGGCGGCATCAAGGGCAGCCTGTCTATGAGGGGCGGAGGCCTGTCCATCCTGCCCATGTCGTCCCTGCCCTCGTTGTCCTCCCCGCCGTCGGGGTACTCCTCGCGGGGCTTGTCGTCGGGTCGGGAGGACGGCTTCCCGTTAGCCATCTCCCAGAGCCGCTCCTGGAGGGATTTCTCGTTGTTTTGTTCGGGGGCAGCTCCGCGTGGCGATTTTTCTCGGCTGCGTTCACTAATGTGAAAAATTATAGTCTTTAATATCGGATTCATATCTGTACTTTTATAAAACTGTAATTTAAAAAAAGATTTTTTTTTGCTTTGTGTGTTTGAACGAGCATCACGCGAAAACTACTGAACCAATTTTGATGAAACTTTTTTGTTTGATAGCTTATGATCTGACTTAAAATCTGGTATATAATTTGTGCGGACGAAGTCGCGGGTTAACGCTAGTTCAACATAAAGAAGGAATGTGCTAAATAATTCCAAACTGTCCTTAAATTGCCCGTTCTTGTAGTTAGAACAGAATATTTACAATTATTATGTAGAAAACTTTAGGATAATGTAGATGTTTATTTTATTTTATTCCCTATTTTTTAGGCTGTCGAATTATTTAATTCGATTCATTGATAGTTTTATCATTGCAGTCAAGTATTACCGCTGAAACTAGCAGTTTGGTTCTCTAACCTCCTTTTAACCCGACTGCGTGACGCAAAAGAGCGTAATGTGGTAAAGTTTCAAAAATATCTCGCAAAAGTTATTATATATACTTATTGTAGATATAGAAACAGATTTTACAAATTGTAACACCAAAAATCAGTTCATCATTACCATTGACCTTAAATACTAGAATGATATTTTTAAAAATTTGTGTGTCAATCTGTCAATGTCAAATACATTAGAAAAAAAAAATTTTAACTTTCACGACCTTTTACCCGTGACTTTGTCCGCATAAATTATATACCAGATTTTAAGTCAGAACATCAGCTATCAAACAAAAAAAGTTTCATCAAAATCGGTTCAGTAGTTTTTGCGTGATACTCGAACAAACAAACAAACAAATAAACAAACAAACAGACAAAAAGTCCAAAAATTTGTGATTTGGAATCAGGAAAGCCTAAAAAGTAAAAACCATATCGTAATTTTTTTTGTAAATATCTTCAATGTACAGACACAATTTTGTTACAGTTTTATAATAATTTAGATTTAACTAACTTAAGATTTGCAAATTCTGAAACAAAATGAAGACGAAGCCTGTCGTGGATACGCACTTTGTACTTTTCGTTTTAAATGCATTCTTTTGTGGAATAAAAGAAAAACTGCATAAAATAAAAAAAAATAAAAAAATGAAGACACTTACCCATTATTATTATCTCTAGAGCCGAATCGTTCCCTCTCCCTGTCTCTATCGCGGTCCCTGTCCCTCCTGTCGCGTCCGCCTCTATCTCTGTCTCGGTCTCTGCGGTCGTCGCGTTCCCTGTTGAATACATTACACGTAAAGCCAGTTTCTGAAGCGATTTTACCCGAGTCCCAGTTTGGCTTTCGCCCAGAGAGAGGAACTTGCGAGGCTATCTTTTCTGTTCGCCAACTTCAAGAGAAGAGTAGGGAACAGGATCAACCACTGTGTCTTTGTTTTGTTGATCTTGAAAAAGCCTTCGACTGTATTCCACGCGAAGCCCTGTGGATGATTCTGGGGAAAGTAGGATGCCCTGAAAAATTTGTAAGAATCCTGCGACTGCTGCATGACAACATGAAGTGTTGTGTAACCGCAAACGGCGAGCAATCTGACTTCTTCTCCGTCACGTGTGGAGTGAAGCAGGGTTGTGTGCTCGCGCCTACACTCTTTGCAATATACTTCGCTGCAGTAGTACGCGAAACCCTACAGTATTCGGCAGAGGGTATCTGCATCCGCTTTAGAACCGATGGGAAGCTCTTTAATTTGGCCAGACTAAAAGCGAATACCAGGGTTTCACATGACGTCATCAGGGAGATTTTGTACGCAGATGACCTATGTTTTGTTTCGGATTCTTCTGAGGGCCTCCAGAGTTTGGTCACCGGACTTGATGAGGCCTGTTGCAGGTATGGCCTGAAGATTAGTGTAAGTAAAACTGAAGTCATGTCAAGTAACACTCAGGATGTCAACAACTCGACGTTAAATGTAAAGCTTGGTGATGGGATGTTGAACCAGGTCAGCAAGTTCCGCTATCTTGGCAGCACGATAACGTCTTTGTGTGATCTGGAACCAGAAATGAACAGCAGAATCGCGGCTGCATCGGCTGCATTCGGTAAACTGCGACCCAAAGTGTTCCGGTCGCATGACATCAAGCTGTCAACGAAGGTGGCTGTATATATGGCAATTGTTCTCCCAAACCTCCTGTATTCTTCTGAAACATGGTGTTTGTATCGTAAACACATACGCAATCTTGACAGATTTCATCTCATCTCATCAAATGCCTGCGCGACATTCTGAACGTGAAATGGTCAGACCGTGTCAGGAACACGGAGATACTACGACGCTGCAATGTTGGTGGTATAGAGGCGTATCTGATGAGGCGTCAGTTGAGATGGTGTGGTCATATTCGTCGGATGCCGGAGGAAAGAATTGCCAAACGCATCTTCTACTCTGAACTGCAAAGCGGCAAGCGGAAACAAGGCGGGCAGCTTTTGCGGTACAAAGATGTGCAAAAACGCCACATGAAGCTTTGCGATATTGATCCGAGTTGTTGGGAAGACCTTGCTAAAGATCGACCGGGATGGAGGCACACTGTCCAGAATAAAGTGTTTGACTTTGAGGCTAAGCGCAGGGCTGATCTCGATGCCAAACGCGATGAACTTAAAGCAAGACCACCCGCGGCCATCCAGTACAACTATCTTAATGGAAAATTGACCTGTAGCCTGTGCGGACGCACTTTTAAAGCCAAGATAGGCTACATCAGCCACCTAAGAGCACATCAACGAAGCTCACAAAGTCAACAGCCATAATCAGTCGCTGTGGTCGAACACGGCCATGAAGCATCATCATCATCATCATCATCACATTACACGTTTAGTCAATAGCCCAAGTAGTTAGTATACAAGATGCGCAAGAGTAGATCGACACACATAGACTTGTTAGTCTAAAAGAAACATTACTACAACCTTAGATCAATAGTAAAATTAATGGATGAAATTACGCGAACATTTCAAACAAGAAAAATAATTCGAAACAATTGCTAGTCAATATTGCCTTTACATCAAGTATACTTCAAATACGCACCGATATGACAGACCAAGTGCTACTTGTGTGCTTCAACCTTAGACAATTTATATAGGGACGAGTTACGCGTGTCATTCTACTAAGAAACATTTCTGCCACTTTTTGCGGGGGGCGAGGTAACATGAAATCCGCAACTTTGGATTTTATTCCCCATAAGTTTAGATTCTAATTTTGAATGCTAAAAATCATGAAATAACCCAGTAAAATTAGATAAATCAGAAGAAATAATTTCCGGAGTTTTGGAACTCTTTTTAAACGTTCCTTTGGTACGTAATATTGAAGAAAAAAAAAAGTCCTGGTGAGGGGGGGGGGGGGGGGGGGGGTGAGCTCGAGGGAGGGGGGGGCTCTAAAGGTGACTTTTTTCAGTTTTTCGCTTATTTCTTGAAATCTGAAAGTCGTATCGAAATACTTTGTATAGACAAATTAAACCTAACAAAATTTCCTACAAAACAAGTAGTATGCATTTTTGTCATAGGACTTAACCTTTGACGGCTACGGGGCCGAGAAAGTAACGACATTTCAAAAATTATGAAATTTGTATGGCGACCCTCATGAAAGTTGAAGATAAAAACAAAATGATTTCATATTCTTAATCAGCAGCCCCGAAAACCCCCAGATACAAATTTTCAGTCGGTTCGGGGAACCCTTAAAAGCTGCATTGGCGTTTGAAATTTCCATGGTAGCCATCTTGGATATTGCAATTTTGGATTCTTTTCATCGCCAATCAAATCTGACCAGGGTCCTCTATGACATTTGTTCGAGGTCCATAACCCTATCTGTCATAGTTTCCGCGGGCCGTTGACCTCATCCATCAGGAGTCGACCTTCCGAGGAAGTCAAAGTTTTCCCTCTATCCCCAAAGCATCCATATTATGATCCCCAAATGTCATCCTTGTACCGTAAGGGGAACCCGGAGATCAATTGGAGGTATCTGGTTGACCCCCCCTCCCCCCCCAACACATAGATATTAGATAAATACCCGTATAATTGTTCACCGGGTTTCCCCCATACAACGTATAGTAAAGTGATTTTAGGGATCATCATAAGGATGCCCTGGGAATAAAAATAATATTTCGACTTCCTCAGAAGGTCGACTCCTGACGGATGAGGTCAACGGCCCGCGGAAACTATGACAGATAGGGTTATGGACCTTGAACAATTGTCATAGAAGACCCTGGTCAGATTTGGTTGGCGGTGAAAAAAATCCAAAATTGCGATATCCAAGATGGCTGCCATGGAAATTTCAAACGCCAATGCAGCTTTTAAGGGTTCCTCGAACCGACTGAAAATTTATATCTGGGGGTTTTCGGGGCTGCTGATAAAGAATATGAAATCATTTTGTTTTTATCTTCAACTTTCATGAGGGTCGCCATACAAATTTCATAATTTTTGAAATGTCGTTACTTTCTCGGCCCCGTAGCCCTCAAAGGTTAAGTCCTATGACAAAAATGTATACCACTTGTTTTGTAGGAAATTTTGTTAGGTTTAATTTGTCCATACAAAGTATTTCGATACGACTTGCAGATTTCGAGAAATAAGCGAAAAACTGAAAAAAGTCACCTTTAGAGCCCCCCCCTTCCTCGAGCTCACCCCCCCCCCCCCTCACCAGGACTTTTTTTTTCTTCAATATTACGTACCAAAGGAACGTTTAAAAAAAGTTTCAGAACTCCGGAAATTACTTCTCCTGATTGGTATATTTCAGCTTAATTTTACTGGGTTAAAAAGTTGTCTCGTGTGAACCCCAAACGTTCTAAGTCCAAAATTATTATTTTGCTATTCTAGGTTGTGTCGTTTAGTGATAAGGTATAAAATTGGGTGTGAATGCACAAGATCAATTGTTCTTATACCGTGGTAGAGGGGAAATGCTACCGCAAGGCGAGTCCCTATATAAATTGTCTAAGGCTTCAACTAAACACAGTTTGGGCCTATCCGTTCACAACCAACTTGCAGGCATTTATAGCAAGGCTTACTTTTAGGGCCCATTCCAACTGAAAAGGCAGCGACTACTTTATATGCAGAAATTCCAATAAACGAGATAGAATGATAGGCCGGCCGCTGCTCTTTCAGTGGGAACTGAACCTTAGCATATCCAAGGTGAGCTCTGTAAACATATCTTTGAGCAGGCACTTCACTCTCGCGAGAATTTCTCGGCGAGAACCTTCAAGGAAAATTACTAAGGCTTATTAGTGATGTGCCGAGTCAGGTAGTACTCGAGTACTGATTCGAATACCATAAGGTGCGTACGGATAGCCCGTTCCTGGTTTACGCGTAGTTGGCAAACACTGCCCACGCGTACATTGGATACGCGTACAGCTCCTGTACGGACCGCCGCGAACCTGTACGCGAGGTCAATCGATCCAGAGCGCTCCGCGAGCCCCAGTCATTCGCCATGGCTCCGACAAACTTACTTTTACCTATATTTTCATTGTTGAAACTCGAAGAACACGCGTGTTTATTCATTTTGCCGTCCAAATATAGCGTAGCCGGCCGCGTGCGTCCTCTTTGCCGCGCGACCAAAAACCGACTGGCGGTGGCTCGCGCGCGAGTTGGCTCGCGCGGTACGCGTATCCCAAGAGTGAACGCGTAGCTGCAGGTATGGACTAGGCGTTCCGGGTACGAGTAAACTGAGTACGCGTACCAGGGTACGCGCAATCCGTACGCAGCTTTATAAGTACTCGCATACTCGAGTATACTAAATAAGTATTCGGATGCAAACAAGTAGTACGATTTTTTGAAGTCACACGTTCAAATCAGCAGTGAAAAACAACAAAATTACTATGGAGATTAAAATGCATCATTTGACCACGATTTTGAATCTCACTGATTCAAAAATAGCACTTATGGCCCGAAACTAACAGTAAAAATGAAATTTTCGGTTGTTTATGGTAAGTAGGACGGATGGATATTATTGAAAAACAACAATATTATGAGAAACTAGCCTTAACCCGCGACTACGTCCGCATAAATTATATACCAGATTTTAAGTCAGATCATAAGCTATCAAACAAAAAAAGTTTCATCAAAATCGGTTCAGTAGTTTTTGCGTGATGCGCGTTCAAACACGCAAACTAAGAAAATTCTTTTTTTAAATTTACAGTTTTATAATAGTGTAGATACAACCCATCCATGTAATAAGTACTAAAATTATAGTATGGCATATCGAATACTTGACTCTGGATTAGAGTACTCAATCCGAGTACATTCGAATATTTTTTTAACGAGTACTAAAATATTCGAATACTAAAAAAGGTCGACTCGGCACATCACTAGGCTTATGACGCCACGAGAACAATGAAGGGACCCACACTCTCGGCAAGAATGTAGTGCGCGCATAACAATTAATTCACTCACCTATCTCTATCCCTCCCACGATCACTGCCAGCTCTGCTCTCTCTGTCCCGCCTCTCGCGGTCGCCTCCGCGCTCGCCGCCGCGTTCACCGCCACGTTCTGCCCCGCGTTCGCCTCCGCGTTCGCCCCGCCTTTCTCTATCCCTGTCTCTCCCGCCGCGGTCCCGCTCCCTTCTATCCCTGTCCCTGTCCTTCCTATCCTCGTCGGTCTTCTCTTCGGGCGGCGGCTGGTTGATATTGAATGGGGGAGGCTCGGATATATTGAAGCTTGGAGGAGGTTCTAATGACTTGAAGTTTGGCGGCGGTTTTGAAAGCAGGGCTTGCAGCTGTTGAAGAAAAGTAAAAGTTATAAAATTTATTTTTTTGCGGATAGAATTGATGACACTTTCACAGGTCCGGCACTCGCGACACAAGATGACGTTACTATACGTGCCATCCCGCTTGCACGCTTGCGCCTCCTGTATGTGCTTCTTGCTCGGCTCCCCTTTAGTCTCCCCCGAAAGTGGGATGAGAGCAAGGAGTGTCCGTTCTGTATGTAGAACTTACTTGAACTTCTGTGCCATAGTATCAGAAAGAGTATCTAGTACTACATACAGTACGGACACTCCCTGCCTCCCACTGACTTTTTACCTCACCCCTCTGGTTGAATCGTGGTTCCTCTTAACCAAATACGTATTCCTGTCTCGCTTACACACAACATCGCACATATATCGCTCATGCTTAACTCTTCTTTTAAATTATTTCCATTTGTATGAAATGACAGCTATCAGCTGACAGTGTCCAAGGTGTGACGCTGCTTTAATGCAATTTCAGGATTATTATCCTTTTCGCAGTCGGGTAGAAATAATCGTAGTTTAAAAAGACATTGCCCACGTGACATAGTGTATTCGTTTCGGGTCGTTTCGCAGCTGGCGAATGTGTATGATTAAAGAACAAATACAAATCGTAAGCTGAAATGAAATTAGCTGAATAGCTGAAATTATACACAGGATAGGAGGAATATCGTGCTTCCCAATGAAATTGAAATTATCCTTTTCTGCAGTGGGATTTCTTATAAAATTCAAACTAAAATTTACCAGTTTTGTATGGGAATCGGGATTGGGCAATGTCTTTTAGGCAATAGGCATAACAACAATAAAATACATGCATACATAATGCTCACGATTAGGGGAGGTCAGAATTTTTTAATATTCACGTATCACATTCAGTAGAACCGAATCTCTGTCCAGTGTGATGGGTAGTGAGCCTATGGAGGTTCTACTTGGAATATTCCTCCATTGAAAAGGGAAGTAATTCCGCCAGGCTGGGCTAGGTAGGTGTGATGCCTGGGGACAGTTGGACCTTGTATATGTATCGAATCTCTGTGATTATTTCTCTTGCGCGATTCATGTCTCGCATTCGGTTTTGAACCTTATGTGTAGTAGGTTACGAGTTACGTATTTAGGATGAACGTTGTCTTTGTATGGAACATATTTCCGAGAGCGACGGTATCGCCATCTGTTGGCATCTTTGCTATAACTTGTGGGTGCTGACATCTGTAGCAAGTCCCCGCAAGCCTGTCACCACTTATAATGGACAGCGAGTACAATACAGGCCTCGAAATTGTAGCATGCAGGTTTGCACACGATGTTTCCACATGACACATTACCTGGTCGGAGAGTAGGGGAGGCGCGGCGATGTCTTTCTGTTCGTGCGTCTCCTCATGCCCGTCTTCGTCCAGGTCCATGTCGTCTGCTTGTTGCTGCGATACCTCCGTTGTTCTCTGCATTAAATAGGTACAATTATTATGGCAATCATTTAGATAAGTCAAGGATTAATCAGAAAATGTTCGACAGACATTTTAACATTTTCAATATTCATAATGACTAAGGCCAATCGAAGTAATGAGAGTGGGGCTAGTGTCATCAATTCATAATAATTTCGACCGATAGACACCCACTGCTGGACATAGGCCTCCCCAAGGCTCGCCATAAGGACCGGTCCTACGCTGCCCTCATCCAATGGGCTCCTGCTACCTTTGTCAGGTCATCGGTCCACCTCGTGGGTCTGCCACGCTGGAGAATTCTTCTGCTCCATTCGGTCGTTTAGGCATTTATCTCGAAATGATTTTCGATTCAAGCTCCCAAGAAAAAACTGACAACGAATTTCGAGATTCTTCTCATGGGGACTGTAATCCAACTAAAATGTAATAAATGTTTAAGGCGTTGTTTGGCATCTGTTTTTTTTTTTGGTAAACTTAAAAAAAAAGCAGATGCCAGAAATACAGGACTTCAGAAATATATTTTTTTTAAATTTACATAAATTAAAAAAAATATATATTTCCGAAGTCCTGTGTTTGTAGCATCTGATTTTATTTTGGAAGAACGTATAACTTTCATTAACATTTTGGCACTGGAAAAAATGCGGCCATGTAGAGATTCACCAGAAAAATAAAATTACAAAGCAAATTACAAATTATTTACATTATTATTATTAAAGTGTTATAACAAAATAAATGAAAAAAGAATTTTCACGTACAAGAGCGTAATCATTTGTTTTTTTTAAGGATTAATTGATGCTTCTAGCGGATATCTATCATACCATAAAACAAAAAAAAACATAGCTAGAAAGCAGATATTGTCTTATTATGGTTTTTATTGACTTTTCTCCATTTATTAGGGTTCCGTACCCAAAGGGTGAAAACGGGACCCTATTACTAAGTCTACGTTGTCCGTCCGTCCGTCCGTCCGTCTGTCCTACCTATTTAGGGCTGTAACTTTTGAACCGTAATAGCTAGATAGTTGAAATTTTCTCAGATTATGCGTTATTACGGCGGATTTGTTAAAAAAATTACAGAAATGTCAAAAAGTTAAAAATTTAGGGGGGTTCTCAATAAGAAACTCGTTTTTATCAACGTTTTTTCTTCACGCTCTATCTTAAAAACGGTAATACATACAAGCGTCAAACTTTGTGTGATCATAGAGCAAACTCTAAAGAATAACAACAAATACTAAAAACCGGCAAAGTGTGAGTCGGTCTCGCGCTAAAGGTCCCGGACAAAAAAAGTTTTTTTTCTAAGATAATAATGTTGTGTTCTGTGGTAGTGTGGTACGGAACCCTCGGTGCGCGAGTAGCCCGACTCGCACTTGACCGGTTTTATTAATTTCTCTAAAACTATGATAGATTAAGACAAATGAGTTTCAATAGAAGCTTTGATTTGAATGTCAACTTTCCAAAAGACACATAAAATAAGATGACCGCAACTTTAGGAAAATTAGACACTGTGTGTAGCGGGCACATAAGCGGGCCGGTAAGAGATAATACGTACGGCGGTGAGCACGTGGTGCTGTTGTTGGTGCTGGTGTTGGTGCTGGTGCTGGTGCTGGTGCAGCGGCGGGCGCAGCAGCGGCACGCCCGCCACCAGCCCGCCCACGCCCAGCAGCCCGCCCAGGAACCCGCCCACCATGCCTGCAACAACATATCTCATTGAACTCTTTCATACAACACTACTGCATACCTCCTACTCGCTGGACAAAAAACGTAACAGGGAGAGACTGGATGAGGAAGGCCCAGGACAGAGTTTTGTGGCGCGCCTTAGAAGAGGCTATGTTCTGCAGTGGATGATAAGACTGATAATGATACAACACAGGGTTGCCAGATGCAAGCTTATGAATTCCTGGACATTTATCAGTCTAAATTCCACCTCCAACTGTTGGAAGGACGATAGAAAATGATACTAAGATTCTGGCATTCTAAGGGCATAGCAATGATTTTTTCCCTGGGGCCAGGTGGGAGGTCAGGTTGGTGCAATCGAATCTAAAACCTGGAGCGAGCGAAATGAGTTCGAAATTTTAATTCGATATTTTTAGTTAATGAGCGTTTTTCTTTTAGTTTTCTAGTGGATCGATAGATGGCGTTACGGTCCGTGCGAATAAAAGTCAACATTTTAAAAAGTGTTTCTTTAAAATAATAAAGAGGGAGAAGATGATCAAAAAGATGCCAACGCATCTTTTCATTGAATATTTCATTATTTACGAATCAATTTAAACGAAAATATGAAACTGTTTACGTCTAACAGGGTTGTATGGGCTCGACCCCTTGGGCTTTAAAAAAAAGTCAGGCACAATCTTGACATGATTTTGACAGGATCTCGCTTACGTCTCTATGGAGCGATAAGCATGTCATCTGTCGAGTTTTTTAGAAACTAAATTTAAAAAAGAAAAGAAAGACGCTCATTATGTGTGGTGTAATGTATTATTGTAATATGTGCAAATTAATAATGTATTATTTATATAAAAATTAAAATGTATTATTATAAAGTTACCATTGATTGCCACAATTTTTATTATTTAAATTTATAAAAGAATAAATTAATTATTAATGAGCATGCATCCACTGTCTAGTCCTAAATTTAATTTGTGTAGATACCTAATGTTTATGAAAAAATTTAATACTAATGTTATTATTAAGTAATTCTTTACTAGGATATTTTTGCTGTGCCCATAAATGGGTATCATATGAGATACCAAAATTATTGTATACCACCTTTATATACCATATGATGCAATAAATGAATTATGATTATGATTATGTAATGTAACTGTGATGAACAAATTGAAAAATAGTTTAATTATAGAAAATTCTAGTCTGAAAGAAGTAGTGACAAAGATAAAGGTATGTTAAGATGGTTTTGTCATATAATATTGAAAGAATGGATGAGAACAGATTAACAAGTGCAATCTACATGGTGAAATTGATATCATTGGCATCCTTTTAAACTAAGAGTCTACCCATCAAACTGAACAACTTTTACTATGGGAGCAAACCGATCGGAGCAACTAATAAATCGGCTGTTGATTAAATACATTTGATTCGAGTAGACAATTGTTAAGTATGGAACAGCAGATTTTTTAGTTGCTCCGATCGGTTTGCTCCCATAGTAAAAGTTGTTCAGTTTGATGGGTGTACTCTATGTTTAAAAGGATGCTAATGATATCAATTTCACCTTGTATAAGGCAAGCGTTAGTAGAAATATTGGAAGGAGACGGCCTAGATGTACGTACATATACGGATCGAATTGGCGACGTGCTTAAAAAGGATCAGGTCAGATCTACCCGAAACAAACCAACGAGCATGCATGGAATGTGGAGCAAGTTGGATAGGTTTTTCAGGATCGTAGCAGGTGGCGTTTCGTTGTCTCTGTCTACCCCAGTGGGACACAGGCATGAGAATATGTATGAATAATGAAATAATCGCAATACAATCTAAAACCTGGAGCAAGCGAAGCATGCTCGATATTTTGCTGTAATATTGAAGTTGTTGCACAATGCTGTCTAAATCCTGGAGCGAATGAATCCAGCTCAAGATTTTACAATAACACGACTGAGTCTAAAATCAGAAGTGAGCGAAGCGAGATCGAAATTTTACTGCAGTGAGAGTACTGCAATAGGTATAAAAAGACGCGTTCGCGGAGATGGTTTTAAGGGTCGATTTTCGAAAAATCCTTTCATAGTGCACCCCTAGATCCTCTGTAGAATATAGGTTCCAAATTACATGTTTCTGTCTTCAGCAGTTTAGGTTGTGCGTTGTCTGTTAGTCAGTTAGTCAGTCACGGAACTCTTTTATAAGTATAGATTAGGAGCGAAGCGAGCAGTATTAGGCATTTGCCGCAACTTGACGTTCCCAGTGCGCGTCCCGCACTGCTGATCGTGGTGCACAGATGTTGTTCGCGTCACCTGTTCTATTGTATACATAATAATTGAATGGCTACGAGAAGAGTTAAGAGCGCGGCGTGGCTCACATACCGGGCTGTGGGAGTGACTGCGCGGGCATGCCGGGCGGGAAGCCCAGCAGTGGGCCCGGCGGCGGCGGCAGCGACCCCTCGCCCTGCATACCTGCACCAATAAAAAAATAAATAAAAATAAAAATCTTTTATTTCAGACAACATAGTCCATACAAAAAATGTTAGTAGGTACTGGAGAACTTATAAACTATGTTAGTAGATTATAACATAAATAAATAAAACATCAAGCAGAGGTGGCTACTTACTTCCCTACCTGGCAGATCTACCGCATGCCGAACACATGTAATTCAGTAAATCTACCAAGCAGAGGGGAGTCCATTCTGTCAGCAATCATTTTCAGCACTCTGTTCGAGCTCGCACGAGGGCTGGCAGCCAGCTCGCATCAGTGGACAGGCAACCTAATAATAGTGATAATTACCAGAAACGGCGGGCAGGTTGGGCGGCCTGATGCCGGGCGGCATGCCGGGGCCCATGCCCGGCGCCATGCCCGGCGGCATACCGGCTGCCATTCTGCAGGAAAAATATTTCAGTTAATACATCTTTATAGCTTTACTTCTTAGTAATTTTATTCTATTAATTCTCGACGCCAGGTGCAGAGTTGACCGAGTAATGTGTTTTATCTATCATCGTGTCAGCTGACAGACGTCCACTGCTGGGCATAGGTCTCCCCCGCGGATCGCCACAACGATCGGTCCTGCGCTGCATCCAACGGGTTCCCGTCGCCTTCACCAGATCGTCTGCTGCGTTGCGCTTTTCAGTACGCAATCGCCACTCGAGTACTTGAGAACTCTTCGGCACCATCGGCTATTGGTTCTGCGAGCAATATGCCCATTGCCACTTAAGCAATTCTTTGGGCTATGTCGACAACTCTGGTTCTTCTGTGAATCTCTAAATTTCTGATTCAATCTCGCAGGGAAAGTCCCGAGTGATTGACCTATGGTGTCTTACTTTCTTTCTTATCGTGTGGGCAGAGCCCTGGTGTCAGAGTTTTTTCAGACCGCCTTACGGCCTCTAACATGGTTTTTATATAACGATTATTATCACGAGAAATAGTAGCCGGGACCAACGGCTTGACATGCCATCCGAAGCACGGAATCATTTTTCTTTTCAGACAATCAGGTGATTCAGCCTGCAATGTCCTAACCAACTGAGGAAAAACGCATAAAGTGACATATCACTAGGTGCGTCCCCCGTGGGAATCGAACCCACGACCTCCGTGTCGAGAGCCAAAGCTCTTAACCATTAGACCATGGAGGCAGTTGTGAGTATATGTCTTACTCACCCGGGGGGAGGCATCCTGGTGACGGGCATGGGTATATTGGCGGGGGGCGCGGGCATGCCGGGGGGCAGATTGGGCGGCATCGCCCCCGGCATGTTGGGCGGCATGCCGTGCAGCGGCCCCGTGGGGGGCATGCCTCCCATCATCGGCATCGACTCCATCATCTTGGGCATTATCTGCAAGATACATCTTTATTATAGTAGGGATCTTGAATTGGCTACTTGACAACTAGTCAAAGCAGAGCTACTCTTTATCGGACGTCAAAACATGCGCTTTGTATGAAGATTTGTACTAAATATTGAGTTGTGACATCATCAACATTTTCATTACTTTTTATAGTTTATCTTGTTATTAAAAATAGTATTCAAGCTAAAAACTCAATGAAAATGGGAATTTAGCGTTATTTTCTAACCCTTTTTTTATTGAGTAGATAAAAATAAAATATATTGAATGTAGTCAAATACCCAATGAGTGGATGCCAAATGAGTCTTTCGGAATATACGTAAGATTTGTAACACCACTGTTGGCTTTTTGGTGAAGGAAAACATTGTGAAAAATTCTGCACGGTTCAATTTTGAGGCATGTATTGTATAGTCAGCATAGGAGAAAACTGTCTCTTCTATCTTAGAGCGCAAGGGGATTCGATTTCTCAGCCGGGAAGGCAGAAAAGGCGCCAGATATGGGGCGCCGAGGGTCCAGCGCGCGTGGAGTGCCAACCACGGCAGGTAAGGACCCTTTTGCTTTGACTAGTTGTCGGGTGCCTATTGTATGGGCAACTCACCCGGGGAGGCAGCCAGGGTGGTAGCGTGTCCTCGTCTACAGCGCCGCCGTCCTCCAGAGCGTCCAGTGATAAGGCGCCGAGGGTCCAGCGCGCGTGGAGGGCCGCCCAAGGTAGGTAGGACACGCCCTGCTCTGATTCCCAGTAGTCCTTCCATTCGCGACCTTTGACGCCTTTACCAGGCGCCCACGCAACCTGAAATATTACAAATGTTACAAATTGGTTACAATACTTATGCTCATTGTTTAACGAAATAAATTAATTTTTATTAGTTTTCAAATGGTTTGAATTCATTAACTTTTCCAATGAATTTCCATTGCAGTTAAAGCGTCGTGTTTTGTTGGCTTCCCACAAATTCCGGAAGTATTTTGGATACATAACTCTCCTCTCTAGCCTAGTAAATGTAAACATTTTACCTTGCAAAAGGTCCGGTATCCACGATTTTTTTATATGTTATACGGGTATAGGTCCTTATTAAAAATGCAAGTTTTCGACCTTGAGGTGCTGCCGCGGGCTCTGCCATGTCCATAAAAGAACGAAAATTTCGAAGATTTTTCAGTTTTCATTATTTAAAATCTAAAGCTTAGGTTTTAGAGTCCAATTATGTTTTAGAGGAATTAAGAGCACTAAATGCGCTACAGTTTGGTTTTTGAATCATCTTTTTATACTGTATAGTTACCGAGATACAGCACTACAAAATAGGGGCAGTTAGGGCTAATTCCTAACTGCCCTATGCCTGTGGGTGCAGAAAGGCTGGGCTCAAGAGGGTTTTTTGTATGTAGGTAATCTCTATATCTCTATCTCTATATCTCTGACTACCCCCTCGGGGAATATAGTCGTGAGCATATGATGATGATGATGATGAGGTAATCTCTGGAAGTACCAAACCGATTCGTAAAATTCTTTCACTGATAGAAAGCTACACTATCCCTGATTACCATAGGCTAAATTTAATTTGTAAAAAAAAAAATTCTGTTCGATATCTAAGTATTTGTTTACCAATTGACATTTGCTGAAAATTTACAAGTGCCGCATCTTATGGTTCAAAAAACATATTGTAGCGCATTATTTCTACTTCTTCTGAACACCTTCACAGTGAAACCTAAAGTTAATAACATATTTAATTTATAAAAAAAAAAAGCAATTTTAAGGAATTAGTCATACCTCTCCATACTTTGAGGTGTTGTATCTTGGGAACTATTCAGTACATAAAGATGATTCAACTATTAAATTGTAGCGGATTTGGTCTTCTTTAAAGCTTTAGTAAACAAGTTTGCTCTAAAACCCAACGTTTAAGTTTTACTGAAAAAGTCTCAAAATTTTCGTTGTTTTATGGTCACACCAGAGCCCGCGGCCAGGACCCCAAGGTCGAAAACTTGTATTTTTATTAAGGACCTCTACCTGTATAACATATCCAAAAATCCCGGATACCCGACCTTTTGTAAGGTAGGGTATCATTTTCCAAACAGATTTACTGAACTACTCCTTCTAACTTATTAGTTAACATAATATAATCAGAAATCTAAAATCAACAGATTTCGCAGAAATTACAATAAAAACGCCGAATATTCCCGAAGCTTGGTAAACTGTGCTGTACCGGTAAGGAGAGAGTATATGGGCATTAGTTCACTACGCGTGCTCAACGCGGAAAATAATTTCTTCTTCAGCTTCATTCATTCAAGTTTCATAACGACGTCTTTCAATACCAAAGAGACAGCTTTCTAACAGATTGCACAATAGTTCTAACTACTCATTGCATTGGTATGAATCTGATCGACTCGAATCGGCACTGTTGCCTGAATGCAAGGCTAGAAAACTATGGCGGCTCGCCATGACTATGAAGGCGCAGGTAGTGAGCAGATACTCACGGTGATCTCCTTGGAGTGCAGCTTGTGCTTGTTGAGCTTCTGCAGAGCTTTGTGCGCGTCGCTCCACGACTATGAAGGCGCAGGTAGTGAGCAGATACTCACGGTGATCTCCTTGGAGTGCAGCTTGTGCTTGTTGAGCTTCTGCAGAGCTTTGTGCGCGTCGCTCCACGACTATGAAGGCGCAGGTAGTGAGCAGATACTCACGGTGATCTCCTTGGAGTGCAGCTTGTGCTTGTTGAGCTTCTGCAGAGCTTTGTGCGCGTCGCTCCACGACTATGAAGGCGCAGGTAGTGAGCAGATACTCACGGTGATCTCCTTGGAGTGCAGCTTGTGCTTGTTGAGCTTCTGCAGAGCTTTGTGCGCGTCGCTCCACGACTATGAAGGCGCAGGTAGTGAGCAGATACTCACGGTGATCTCCTTGGAGTGCAGCTTGTGCTTGTTGAGCTTCTGCAGAGCTTTGTGCGCGTCGCTCCACGACTATGAAGGCGCAGGTAGTGAGCAGATACTCACGGTGATCTCCTTGGAGTGCAGCTTGTGCTTGTTGAGCTTCTGCAGAGCTTTGTGCGCGTCGCTCCACGACTATGAAGGCGCAGGTAGTGAGCAGATACTCACGGTGATCTCCTTGGAGTGCAGCTTGTGCTTGTTGAGCTTCTGCAGAGCTTTGTGCGCGTCGCTCCACGACTATGAAGGCGCAGGTAGTGAGCAGATACTCACGGTGATCTCCTTGGAGTGCAGCTTGTGCTTGTTGAGCTTCTGCAGAGCTTTGTGCGCGTCGCTCCACGACTATGAAGGCGCAGGTAGTGAGCAGATACTCACGGTGATCTCCTTGGAGTGCAGCTTGTGCTTGTTGAGCTTCTGCAGAGCTTTGTGCGCGTCGCTCCACGACTATGAAGGCGCAGGTAGTGAGCAGATACTCACGGTGATCTCCTTGGAGTGCAGCTTGTGCTTGTTGAGCTTCTGCAGAGCTTTGTGCGCGTCGCTCCACGACTATGAAGGCGCAGGTAGTGAGCAGATACTCACGGTGATCTCCTTGGAGTGCAGCTTGTGCTTGTTGAGCTTCTGCAGAGCTTTGTGCGCGTCGCTCCACGACTATGAAGGCGCAGGTAGTGAGCAGATACTCACGGTGATCTCCTTGGAGTGCAGCTTGTGCTTGTTGAGCTTCTGCAGAGCTTTGTGCGCGTCGCGGCGGCGCTCCATGACCACGAAGGCGCAGCCGCGGGGCGCCACCACGTCGATGGTGACCACGCCGCCCACAGACCCGAACAAGTCCGACAGCTCCTCCGGCGTGGCGAGCTTCGACAGGTGGCCCACCCACAGCGTTGTGCTGCATACTGGGGGAGAAACATTACTCTTGAAGATATAGAAAAAGACTCAGAAGTGATTTTGTTGAAAATCGCACGTTCAAATTTGCAGTGGAATGATAAATGAGTGCACTCCTTTATAGAGAACAAATAAAAAAGAACATAAATCCTCATTGTACAACTTGTATCCAAGATCTAGGAGAAGCATCCACCAGCGTAATTTTGCTAAAACTATTTTAGTCTCAAAAACTTACTTAAGCTCTTTGGCACTGTCTACTAACTAGAATGTCTTATTCGTAACACATATATCGTATTATTCGTATTTCGTTTCGTGCCTTTGTCCTGCAGCACAGGTCCGGCACTTCAAACAACGTTTTAGATTTGACATGATGACGTTCGCACATGCGCACTTTGCGAAAATTGTGCATGACATATGTGTAGGGTTGACTTAACACGCATCGTATGAACTACATTATACATTTCGTTACTTTTTATAGGCTAAAGAATCGCAGAAAATGTGCATTTAGCGTTATTTTCCAACGTTTATTTTTACTGTGAGGAGAAACATAAAATATATTTTATGTAGTCAAATCCAACGGGTGCGCGCGCCTGACTGCATTCCCTTGCACGGCTTCCCTCAAGTTACCACAGAGAGTGTGAGGGGAGGTGAGGTATCTGAAGTCAGAGGGGGGCGAGGAGTGGCCTTTCTGTATGTAGAACTATATACTATTACCTATTCTGTGCCTGCAGTAGAATCTTAAAGGCATAACTTTAACTTTAAGTACTAAAGAATTGCTAAACTAAAGTGGCAATGGGCGGGGCACGTTGCTCGCAGAACCGATGGCCAATGGGGCCTGCTCTTCTTGAGTGGTGACTGCGTACCGGAAAGCGCAGCTTAGGTAGGCCACCCACAAGATGGACCGACGACCTGGTAAAAGTAGCGGGAACCTGCATGGGTAGCATGCCACCGTGATACAGCGCTATCACATCTTCGCTCTTTCTATTTGCGCGCGAACGAACGAGATAAAAGACGTGATACAGCCGTATCACGTGTAGGATGCTACGGCTTCTGTATGATCAAGGCAGCACAGGACCGTTCGTTGTGGCGATCCTTGGGGGAGGCCTATGAATATCCTACTATCCTACTAATATTATAAACGCGAAAGTTTGTAAGTATGGATGGATGGATGGATGGATGGATGTTTGTTACTCTATCACGTAAAAACTAGTGAATGGATTTGGATGAAATTTGGCACACAGATAGAATATGTTCTGGAATAACACATAGGATACTTTTTAAAGCTCTACGCAGACGGAGTCGCGGCCAACAGCTAGTACCTAGTATATGACTGTACATACCACTAAGATTTTCCTTTTTGATGGGAGGCAATCCTTTCTTTTCTCTCTCCTTCTGCTTCTCCCTGTCGGCTTCTCTTTCTTTGTAAGTCTTCTCTCTGTCCTTATCTCTATCCCGGTCCCTGAAGTTAATATAAAATGTTAATTAGTGTAAGTACAAATATTTTTGAAAGGATATCCGTATTTGTAATAATTTCGATTGGTTAAGATTCGGGATACGATGGGATACTGATATCAGTTCTAATTTTACAACACTTTAAGGATGCTAACATATTCTGTAAACAATGTTCAATCT
This sequence comes from Agonopterix subpropinquella, assembly GCA_922987775.1. Lineage (NCBI taxonomy): Eukaryota > Metazoa > Arthropoda > Insecta > Lepidoptera > Depressariidae > Agonopterix > Agonopterix subpropinquella. The sequence continues at coordinate 22,055,511 of OV277705.1, forward strand.
CTATTACTGGGAATAACTTTCATTTGCCCTAAACACCATGTTAATAATGATCCAAATCTTAGTTTTCGGACTCGTTAGATTTAGTGAAAGTCCGCAATTGGGTATTTGACTACATTCAATATATTTTATTTTTATCTACTCAATAAAAAAAGGGTTAGAAAATAACACTAAACTCCCATTTTCATTGAGGTTTTAGCTTGAATACTATTTTTAATAACAAGATAAACTATAAAAAGTAATGAAAATGTTGATGACGTCACAACTCAATATTTAGTACAAACCTTTATACAAAGCGCATGTTTTGACGTCCGATAAAGAGTAGCTGATTTGACTAGTTGTCAAGTAGCCAATTTGTTCGTCAGATTTGCATTTGAAAGTCATAACGCGTCAAGTCTCATCCAATGGTATGAAAATCACTGACGCTGCACTTTATTTTTCGAAAACTTTCTAGACCTTTAGCTATTCCAGTTTCGCCCTGGGTACCTAGACAAAGTGACATTTGATTGGAGTCGACGCTAGTAGAAACGACAACATGTATGAATTTGACGTATGCAAATATCAAAATGTTTCGATCGCCAATGTCAAATCCATACATTCTGTCATTTCTACTAGCGTTTACGCATAAAGGTATTATACTACGTAAGAGAGACGGTGACAGCTGAGAGAGCGAGATGTACCTAGCGGCATGCCTGTATAATAGAAAGAGATACGTGACGCGAGGCAATAGAACCGTTTTTGGGGATTTGGAGTCCTGGTAAAAATTCAGTTTCTGTCAATAATCGTGAACCTAAAGTGAAATCGTAGATAATTTTGTAAAATATACTAACACTGTTTCATTAAATTATTCACCATTTTACGTTAGATTGAGAATTAATACACAGAAATCGAATTTTTACCCTGCCGAGGACTCCAAAAAACGTCCAAAAACGGTTTCATTTGACAACTCATGTCACTTACTCTATATAATATCTTTATGCGTTTACGCTAATAGAATGTCACTTTGTCTAGGTACCCTGGATAGGACATGATTCAAATCTTCTGTGCTCCCGTACCACAATGTATTAAGTAATTATATTATTTACCTCTCGCGTTCTCTGTCGCGGCGTCTCCGCGGCGACCTCGACCTGCTGCGCGAGCGCCGGCGACGCTTCGGCGACTTGGACCGCGACCTGTGACGACGAGACTTGGGAGATGGACTTCTGCAATACATCACAGTTCACCTGACGTTGCATTGTGATCTGCACCTAGCTTAGGGTTACGACCATAGAGTTACTATACCAGGCATAGAGAAACAGACGGCTGAGAGAGCGAGATGCACTTAGCGGCACCACTGTATAATAGAAAGAGATACGTGACGCCAGGCAATAGAACCGTTTTTGGGAACTGTTTGACGGCTTGTGAAAGAAGAATGACAGATTTGGACCCAGCCATTTTTTACTATAGTAAAAGCCATTCAGGACCGCGGTCATAATTATTATAAACAGAAAAAATTAAGGCATTTGTTAAAAAAACTTCCACATCTCCAGAAGTCCGAATTCAAAAGTAGAAATTACTAGTAAAATAGACAAATCGTCCAAAAAACAGTAGCAAAACGCAACCACGACAGCAATTTTCATCTAATATTATCACTGAGGTATTTTTTGGTCATTACGGAACGTATTTGGCTTGGTTGAACTGATAGTGTGTGTGATTTCGTTTACATAATATTGTACGGTTATCGTGAATTTTCATTAAAATAAACACAATGAATATGTAGAAGATTGAGTATACTATCTTATAAGAAAGATTATGAGTTTCACACACTTGATACAAAAGGTATCATAAGGAGAAATGCCTTTCCCCCCAACTTCTACAGGCTACAACCAATTTACATTTTTATTCGTTTTGTTTCACTCTACACATATTATTAAGTTTCATTCATGTTTGGGACCTCTATGTCTGGGTCTCAAAATACATAGCCGTCTGCCAAACTTATTTCAAGCTTTGTGAATCTAACGTGAAATCGTGGACAATTTTGTGAAATATTATTTTCATTTGACAGCTCATGTCTGTTCCTCTATTCCTGGTAAGCATTTAGTAACTTTATGGTGGCGACACATTGACCGACATACCAAAAGCGACCGTTCATACCATATAGTAAGACGTTCGTATTCTCCGCCGTCTCATACTAATCGTGTTTTTTTTCTAAGAAAAGCACGTCGCTCGCCGTCGATCAATGTGTCGCGACCCTTAAGAGACTAATCACACAAACTCACAAGCGGTTTTGAGACGTCGCAACTAAATCACCGCTATTCTTACTGAGCGTTATCGCGGCGATTCTGATTGATCTCAGAAATATCGCGACGATATCGTTCCGTCAACGCCTACGCTCAAAAATAGCTTGTGTGATATGGCCCTAATCTACACTATTATAAAATTGTAAATTTAAAAAATATATATTTTTTTGCTTTGTGTGTTTGAACGAGCATCATGAACAAAACTACTGAACCGATTTTGATGATTTGTGCGGACGAAGTCGCGGGTTAAGGCTAGTAACTAATATAACCGGGCATAATTCGTTAAGTCAAGTCAGAGGCCTGTTAAGGGGCGTCCGCCCGGTTTTGAGTAACTTTGTAACCATTTTATACATTAACTATGGCACTTTTTAAGCAGAAATCAAAACTGAACAATCTACAGGATATGAGAAGTGATGTGGTTTATCTCGAAATCTATTTTAATTAATAAAACTGAAGAAAAACGACTCCAAAGTCACCTCTTTTTTCCAGTTGTAACCGTTTTACTCTTACATTGTTGATCAGAAGAATATGAAAATTTACAATATTCTTCACAATACAATATAAAATGAAGTGGTTTTCTTATTTTTTGAAAATTCATAAAAGGACATACAGGTTTTCAAAGAAAATGGAAAATTCTGACCGGAGCCGCGCAATTGAAGCGGGATGGCTAATTGCAAAAGTTTGCTTGTAAGAAAGAGAGCCTTGCAGATGGAGGAGTAGCCTTAAGGCAGCTTGAAAATTATCTGACAGCAACATGACCACTAACTGTCTCCACCAATCCGCACTGGACTCGCATTGGTTTAGTATGACCCATTCCCTCTCAACCTGAGGCCCGAATCCACAAAAGTGGAACAGAGCTGTGTAAAATCAACTCGCGTGTCAGAATCAAGCTTTTTCATTGGTTGATTTTAGGGCGACTGCACATTATAAGAACCTATCAGAAACGACGCCGACGTACGGTCCGTCAAAATTCCGTACGTCGATTATGATTGGAGTTCGTGATTTTCCTGACAAAAAAAAAATGCTTGAGTGCCTTTCGGCGAGCGTTAGAATTTTTCTATTAGTTTCTCGTAATATGCGGCCGGCCTAAGCATGCCAGATGAGCGCGTATGGCAGTATTCTCGTTTTGCCGCGCGTGGTATGCTAACTCTATATCTACAGGAAATCTGTATTTTTAGGGTTCCGTACCCATAGGGTAAAAACGGGACCCTATTACTAAGCCTTCGTTGTCCGTCCGTCTGTCCTACCTATTTAGGGCTGTAACTTTTGAACCGTAATAGCTAGATAGTTGACATTTTCTCAGATTATGCGTTATTACGGCGGATTTGTTAACAAATAATAAAAATGTCAAAAAGTTAAAAATTAAGGGGGGTTCTCAACAAGAAACTAGTTTTTATCAACGTTTTTTCTTCACGCTCTATCGTAAAAACGGTAATACATACAAGCGTCAAACTTAGTGTGATTATAGAGCAAACTCTACAGAATAACAACAAATACTAAAAACCGGCCAAGTGTGAGTCGGTCTTGCGCTAAAGGTCCTGGAAAAAAAAAATCTATGGTGGTGTGGTACGGAACCCTCGGTGCGCGAGTAGCCCGACTCGCACTTGACCGGTTTTATTTCGACTTCACTAGAGTTCTATTTCAATTCAAAGTAATAAATAAGCTCAGCCATTTGTTAAACGAAATAACAATACTAGCTGTGTTACCTGGAATCATTGGCATCGGGTATTTCTATGACTTGAGGTCCGGTCTCGACGAATTCTATGTCGGACTCGTTGGCCATATCCTCCTTGATATCGACCTGCTTCTGTTGATCTTGCGAGTTCTGCAAATAAACAAATACATAAATAAATAAACGGGGTGAAATTGATATCATTGGCATCCTTTTAACCTTTTCAGCGCCAAAGTCTGATATATCAGACGTTTAAGTTTCGTGCCCTCGCCGCCAATTCACAATCAGACAAAAACAAAATCAGACAAAAAAAATTGTTGAAAAAACCTTTTATATTCTTTCCAGAAATAAGTACATGTTTTCCAGAAAGTGACAAATTTTGGGTTGTGGCGTGTGATGAGCGTTTTCTAAATAAATCCGTGGCGTGGAATGGGTTAAAAGAGTCCACCCATCAAACTGAACAACTTTTACTATGGGAGCAAAACGATCGGAGCAAAAAAAAATCTGCTGTTGCATACATTTGAGTCGAGTAGGTATTGCAGTTTAGTATGGGACAACAGATTTTTCAGTTGCTCCGATCGGTTTGGTCCCATAGTAAAAGTTGTTCAGTTTGATGGGTAGACTCTTAGTTTAAAAAGGATGCTAATGATATCAATTTCACCCTGAATATCTTGGACATTGTCACACAAGTTATCTTTTCTCATTCTCTTTCTTATCGTGTGCGCAGAGCCCTGGTGTCAGAGTTTTTTAGACCGCCTTACGGCCTCTGACGTGGTTTTTATGTAACGACTACTACCACCAGAGATAGTTGCCGCGACCAACGGCTTAACGTGCCATCCGAAGCACGGAATCATTTTTCTTTTCAGACAATCAGGTGATTCAGCCTGTAATGTCCTAACCAACTGGGAAAAAACGCACGAAGTGACATATCACTTGGTGTACTCCGCGGGAATCGAACTCACGACCTCAGTGTCGAGAGCCCAATGCTCTTAACGATTGGACCATGGAGGCAGTCCGTTTACAATTTTTTACCGTTTTTCGACCCAAGTTCCTTAGGGAAAATTTAGTTTCATTGTCCAAATAAGTACATCTTCAAAATTTTTTGTAATAAAAAACTAGTGGTATAAAATCAACTCATTTATTGTTTATATCAAGTCTCTAATGGTATTGATATCTTGTAAGTTTGAAAGTTCATGCGTAAAATAAAACAAATCTTACCAAAAACGGTAGGTTTTGATTTTGGTTCTGCTGCATCTGCATGTCAGACATCATTGGCATCAGATTCTGAAAAAGTGTAGCATTTCATATTCACAAAATTTTACAACAGTTATATGACTATCACAGATTACTAGTTACTACGTAACAGATATATCGCTTCCTTGGAAAACTATATGTTTTCACGCTTATTTACTGCCAGGCGGTACGCGCGAAAATGTATCTAATGGCGCTTGACTCAGCGTTTTTATTACTTCACGAGCTTTTACCCGCGACTTCGTCCGCATAAATTATTTACCAGATTTTAAGTCAGATGATAAGCTATCAAACAAAAAAAGTTTCATCAAAATCGGTTCAGTAGTTTTTGCGTGATACTCGAACAAACAAACACCCAAACAAACAGACAGACAAAAAATCCAAAAATATGTGATTTGGAATCAGGGAAAGGTAAAAACCATGTCGTATTTTTTTTTTTGTAAATATCTTCAATGAACAGTCACACTTTTGTTAGTTTTATAATAGTTTAGATATATGTAGAATGCAACGTATGCGACATTGCCGTCTGGAGCAAGTGGCAGAATTCATACAAGCGCATCGCTGACGATGCGCCAAAGTATAGGGACTTATCTCAGTTCCTACGGCCAAGTGACGGAGGTATGCTACTATGTCGAATGACGCTATATTATTTGTGGAGAAGCTATAAGGGGATGTCCCATACATTTGGGTTGAGTAAGTCTGCAGTTTTGTATTGAACAGCTTATTCTTATACAGGAAATTTGATATCATTAGCATCCTTTTAAACTACTTTAACTTTTTTTACCCATCAAATTGAACAACTTTTACCATGGGAGCAAAAACTATTGGAGCACAAAAAAAATCAGCTGTTCCATACTAAACTGCAATGCCTACTCGACTTAAGTGTATGCAACAGCAGATTTTTTTTGTTCTCTGATCGATTCGCTCCCATATTAAAAATTGTTCAGTTTAATGGACAGATTGTTCAGGTAGATTCTTAGTTTAAAAGGATGCTAATGATATCAATGTCACCCTGTATAGATGCAAAAAAACTGAATACAGTGGTATCTGTCACACTGTGGTTTCAAACGCTACAAGAGACTTAATAAAGTACTAAAGCCAACTGCTTGGATTCGACAGTAGTGCAAGCAAGTAGTTAACAAAACTTACAGGAATCTGCATGCCAGTCATAAGCTGCATTTGCGCCTGCAAACTCTGCAGCTGCCTCATTATCTCCGGGTTAGTCAGGATACTGCAAAATGAAAATAAACTATAAGACAATGATATACGACATGTTTTACCTTGCTTCATCTCATCATCACGAGCAATATTGAAGACCCCACATATACGCATAAAATTTCGCTCAGAAACCATCGAAATACGTGTGTCAAAATTACCCGGGAAGGGTTCTCTTATTTTTCATTTTTCTACAAGATTTATACAAGTTACCGAAACAAAAAAATACACCGCATTCTTGGATAGTTTATCTAGTGAAATCATAAATTGAATACACGATTGAAATTACTTCACACGATAGAATTTCGTTTCGAAAAGTTAAAAAAATTACGCATTTTAAATATTATTTTCTCAAAGTAGAATAATTTACAATCGTTTACGATTACTAGAATTTTACTCACTTATTCACAAATCATAAAAAATCTATAAAAAGTACTTTAATTAATTCTTTTAAATCGAATATACGGCACATGCGCGAACTTTCCGGAGGGCTTGCAATCGCTTTTCTCATAGAAAATATTCGCCTGAACCTATGGCCCCGCTCCGCGTCTGAAGCCTGAGGCTGGTATGCATTTTGCGTACATCATCATAAATCTATAACCTACCTACCTACCTCTACGTCTACCAATCATGAGGGTCATCTTCTGGGACAGCAACTAGGAAGATTTTATTTATTTATTTTATTTTTTATTTTATTTATTTGGGTTACCAACAGATGAATCACATTACAAACTCAAGAGACTACATAAAATTAGGCAAACATTGTGTTCATCTACTTACAGGCTACCACAGCTAGTATAAAACACAAGGACAAGATACAATACAATTATATGGAACACACAAACAGTAAAACATTTTTAAGCAAAGCATTGCAATAACTTAGACTCACCAAAAATAAAACAATTTTAACAAGAACCAGAAGCAAAACAGAACAAACATGCATAAAAAATAAAACAATCAGTAAGTATGTAATTTTAAAAGCTAGCTAGTTAAACTTGTGAGATAATTATAAATTTTTTTCCTAAACATATACCTACTATCAAAAAATATGTCCACGTTAACAGAGTTTGGTATATAATTATATAGTCGAATCATTCTGGCAATAGGAGAGTTCAATCCAAGATTAGTTCTGTGGCCGTGATCCCGGAAAAGCTTATAGACACCTACTCGGACACTACGGCTTGGGGCACAGATGTTTAGTCGAGCCAATATTTCTGAACAGTCTACCACATTGTTGACAGTTTTGTGGAGATACATTAGGTCCAAGAGTTTTCTCCTATTATCTAAGGATACCATGTTGAAAGATTTCAGACGGTCTGTATACGATTTTAGGAGGTAATGTCTTTTAAAGAAATAACTCAAGTGTACCGTGAAACGTTTTTGTATTGCTTCGATACGATTTTTGTGAACATCATAAAATGGAGTCCATACCTGTGAACAGTATTCGAGAGAGCTCCGAACCAAGGAATTATAAAGAAGTATTTTACTGTGAGGATGCCTGAAATCTCTTGTATTTCTAATTATGAAGCCAAGAAGTTTTGAAGACTTCGTCAAAACACTGTCAATATGTTCACGGAAGCTCAGCTCACCGTCAATGATAACTCCCAAGTCACGCACATGATCAACTCTGTCGATATTACAGCCGTTAATTGAGTATGAAGCTTCGAAGACAACCTTGTTTCGAGAGAATGTAATGTGGTAACACTTTGCTACATTAAGGACCATTTTGTTATCCTCACACCACATTGTCAATTTGTTGATGTCACCTTGGAGCAATGTGCAATCGTGGTAGCTTTTTATAGGTCTTATTATCTTGAGGTCGTCAGCGAAAAGATAAGCTTCCGAATCAGAAAAACAATCTACTACACTATTTATAAAGATGAGGAACAAAAGAGGACCCAGATGGGAACCTTGTGGCACCCCAGAAGTCGCCACAGAGGACTCCGAACTGAAACCGTTCAGAGCTACATATGAGCGCCTTTCAGTCAGCCAAGACCCGATCCACCCGAGGAGACACCCATGAATACCAAATCCACCGAGTCTGTTTATTAGTATTCCATGGTCAACTTTATCGAACGCTTTACTGAAATCCGTGTAGATGGCGTCCACCTGAACACGTTTATCTACATGGCTGGACAAGTTATCTACATAGGCGACTAAATTTGAGGTGGTCGACCGTCCCTGGAAGAAACCGTGCTGTTTCTCAGTCAGCTGGCATTTAACAAGAGCTCTAAGATGAGGATACACCAGAGATTCAAATATTTTAGGCAATAATGATAGTATGGAAATAGGTCTGTAATTTCGAATATTTTTTAAGATGATGATGATGATGACGCTCACGATTCAATATCCATCTCTCCGCAACAAGCCACTGACGCTCTTGTTTCTGATTAGACACTAGTAAAACCATTAACCGCGTTTTGACTCCTCCTTTAGTGATGCAGACACTTTCATCATCATCATAGGCCTTTACATCTGTTGCAAATGGTTTAAGCAGTGTTTTTGGAGAAGCACTTTTTCTCATAGCTGTACAGTCCTATATGAGAGCAGCATACACGTCCACAGCCTCTACAACAGAACCGTACGCCATTATGCCTTTTGTCACGTTTCTCTGCCAGGTGTGCTTTAGCTACTAAAGACTTTTAGGTCCGGACTTAGCGAGTATTTGAGGGTACTGAGGGTCATCTTCTTGGACAGCAGCTAGGAAGATGATGACGCTCACGATTGAGTATCCATCTCTCCGCAACAAGCCACAGACTCTTGTTGCTGATTAGACATTAGTGTCCACCAATAACCGCGTTTTGACTTCTCCTTCAGTGATGCAGACACTTTAGCTACTCAAATACTCGCTAAGTCCGGACTGGGTTAACGGGTTAACTATGAAACAACAGACCTGCCGAGCGCATCGGCGGGGTTGTGTTGGTGCGCGGGCGCGGGCGCGGGCGCGGGGGAGGGCTCGACGGCTTGAGGCTCGTCCTCGCTGTCGTACTCGAAGTCGTTCAGCAGCTTGCGGTTGAACTTGACGCCCGCCTGGCCCGACGACTGCTCCTGGAACTGTGTTAAAAAAAAAATACAAAAATGTTTATCGTTCGAAAAAAGATTTACAACTTAGTACTAACTTACTTAGTACTAACGTACTAACTTAGTACTTAGCACTAGACTGCACACTAGGATACCCTGTGTTGTGAAGACCAGTCTCTTCCGTCTCGACATAATAGAACAAAGAAAATTAAAGGGTATTATTATTTGTGTTGGGCTATTGCAAGCAAGGGTCGTTGTAACACGGAGACCAGCGCTGGTCCTTTTGTGTTCGCCCCAAGCTCACCCATATTTACGCATACCTCCGAACTCATGGTATTTTCTTTTCATTCTCGGGAATGCAGGTTTCCTCACGATGTTTTCCTTCACCGCCGAGCTAGTAAATGATAAATACAACCGTACATAAATTCCGAAGAACTTAGTGGTACAAAAAAAAAATTAAAGGGTAAGTAAACAAACTGTCTTTTATAAAAATAGTAACAACAATATAAGAACAGGATGAAATAAAAGGTAATTGTGATTGTGTGTTTGAGAGTGTATGTGTGTGTGTTCATATGTTTATTAGTCTAATTATGTTTTAGAAAAGAATTGGTTGTGAGGTAACTATGGTCACAGTATAAGGCAGTAGAACATCTTCATACAATGGTTCAAACGTGGCTTGTCTGTGTGCTCCCCAGTCCGTACGCCTCGTAGCACGCACACGCTGACAATATCTACGACTGCCACTTCTGCGCCACGTACACGTATACGTATGCAGTAGTGAAGCAACCCTGAGTGTCGGACCGTGAGTAGCTAATTATCGCTCGTATGGGGCTGAAGATGGACTATGTAATGGTGGACTGCGCGAATGAGAAGATGTGAGGAGAGAATGTTTTATTTCCACATACCCATTGCTACCAAAACCATTAATTTTTTTTTTAATGGGTCTTAACTATTGTAAAATTGTAAAAGATGTATGTCTGTACACTGAAAATATTTACAAAAAACAATGTGATATTGTTGTCCCTGACGCCAAATTACCTACTTTTTATTTTTCGTCTGTCCGTTTGTTTCTTCGAGCATCACGCAAAAACGACTGAACCGATTTTGATAAAACTTTTTTTTGTTTGAAAGCATATGATTTAACTTCAAAACTGGTATATAATTTGTGCGGATGAAGTCACGGGAAACCCTAGTAAATGTAATACAAACCTGTTGCTCCATGGGCGTGGACGCGTGTGGAGTGTGCTGCTGCTGAGGCGCCGGGGATATCTTGTTATCCGACATGTTGTGGCTTACGCTCAGGCTGCTCCCTGAAATTGTTATCACAAACTTCGTTTGTTATCCTGGATTTTGTGAAGTCTCTGTGAAACATTGTACACACGGTGACACATCAGGTTACGCACCCTATATACTCATAACTACACTACATACAAAACACAAAATAGTGCGGTAGAGAGCCTGCATAGACGCGGCTGCCGGCGCGGTCGCAGCGTGCTATGAGATGAAACAACAACAACATACCGCACCCTCTCGCACGATTCGCAGCGTTCAACTTCTAATAGTTCAAAGTCCAAACAGGGTAACCTGACCTGTCGCCGTGTGTACCTACTTAAGAAGCATATCCCATTAGAGATAATGAGCATGGGTATAAAGGCATGTATGAAGATTGAAAAATGATGTGTCAGGTGGGATACACAGGATACCCAGAACTTGCCTCCAGACTATGCTCTAAATAAGCATTCGCACATACGCCTTGACTTTCGGAGCTTTATATTTCTTTCACCTAAGGGCCTTGGCAAATTTCAGTAAAAAATTCTTCCCACCATGAATTTCTTTTTGCTTATAAAGCAAAACATGAATAAAATGCATAAATTAAAAACAATTTTATTGCCTTTCCATTCCAAAAACATTCTTTTGCATGTTTTATAAACACAGGTCTTTTTATTCTATTTGCAGATTCTGATTAACTTTTAAAATAAGCCCATGTTTTTGTAATGAAACCTCACCGTTAGCAGTGTTGTTCTGTTGCTGTTGTATCTCCTGGTGCAGAGGGTGGTTGGGATCGGCCATGTCCATGAGAGGCTGGATCACGTCCGGCCCAAACACGTTGTTCTTCTGCCACAGGTTCAGTACTCTGATGATGTTGCGCTGTAATATTGCATTGGTTACTTTAAGTTTTGTTATACTAATAATGTTCTAAATTACCAATTATAATTTTTTTTGACATTTTGCTAGAGTCGCGTGGCTGGAGGGCTCTCGAGTGGACGTCTGTCGTTTGGCTCGCGATTTAGGTAGCCTCGCGGCTCCGCCATTTTAAGGCGGTTTCGAGTGTGTTTTTGTATAAAAACAGGGCTTTGAGATCGCCATATCCATTACCGTACAACGTCAAGCACTAATTGCTCTTTTTAAACTAGATATTGGCAAAATCCACCAAGGAAACGCCATTAAACAAGAATAGAATAGACATTTAGCTAAACATATGTGACGAATATTTATGTTGGCTTGCTTGGTATGCACCCAGTGATGCATCAAAATTATAATCTCTTAAGGAACTGTTACTCTCCAAGTAGATTGTCCTGTGGTATCTTTTTATTAATTTGGTGGGTCTGAGTCCTTATTCATAAGTGGAGGTCTTTGCCCTACGCTACGGTAGAATCCTACAGGGTATAACTTACTAACTTTATTTCAATAAAAGATATTTCATGTGGTGTTTGTGCGGACTTGCTAAATACAATATGAAAAGTCATAGCAAGCGAAAACCAGTCAACAGAGTCAACCAGTATAATTATGTGATTTTGTACCCAACAGCTGATATCTTTGCATGATTGATCTATCTCTAGAAATAATGTAAAAATTACGAAACAAGTCAACACTATAAAATGATTGCTTATAATTAACACAAATAACAAAGTTTACAAAGTGCCTTATCAATCTGACCTTGTTAAAAATAAATTATATTTGAATCTGTATCTTTCTTTACATTTTAATTAAACAAATGAATTTACACTATAGTGATAAGTCATCATCATCATCTCAGCTGATGGAAATCCACTGCTGGACATAGGCCTACCCCAAGGATCGCCACAATGTCTGGTTCGCACCGCCTTTGGCAGGTCATCAGTCCACCTAGTGGGGGACCTACCCATGCCGCGCTTTTCTACCCACGCCTTGCTTTGACAGTGATAAGTGTTAACAATAAAAGTTATCACCCATTTTCCTAATCCTCGTAATTTTTGCGAGGCAGATGGCTGAACTCCGCATAGGCGCGAAGTGCCACCTCCTGGAACCAGCACCCGTAGTATGACATCGTGATACAGCACTATTGTGCCTTAGCTCTCTCTCTCTCTTACTATTTTTATGTGAACGAATGAGATATAAGGCGTAATGTATTAGAGCCTTATCACTGCCGCATGATTTTTAAAAATAAAAACCAGTCAACCATAATTCGAACACTTGCATCGAGGATTCTTTACCACCACACAATAATGTATTCTGGACCCAGCATGACTCACACTTGGCTTGTTTTTATTATTATTTGTTGTTAAAGAGTTTCCACTCACTTTTAATCATAACCAGTTTGATGCTTTTATGTATTACCGTTTTAACAACAGAGCAAAACAAAAAATGTTGAAAAAACATAGTTTCTTTGTATGGGAACCCCTTTAATTTATTACTTCTTGCTTTTTTCATTATTTGATGTCAAATATAACGTAATAACAGATATTCTCAAATCCAACATAATAACACATGTGAAAATCGAAACCCGCTACCTTTTACAGTTCAAATGATAGTCCTTTATAGTTAGGACAGACAGATAGACAGATGGCGTAGGCTTAGTTATTAGGGTCCTGTTGATGATACCCTTTGACTAAGGAACCCAAAAAACAAAAAACAAGCATAGTGGTTTCGAAGGTAGAAGTTCTACGTTTCACTCAATAGCATTTTTGAAATACGCGGCTTTTACAGTTATTTAGCCATAACCTTAAATGTAACGCAACTTTTTTATGTAACTAACCTTATCTTCGGGAGGGCATCTGAACAAGTTGGCGAATGTTTGCTGCATGTTCTTCGCGAAACGAGGCGCGAACACATCCTTGTCTTGCCCAAACTGGTGCCGAGATTGACGAACTATCGAATCTATCACGTATAAACCAGGAACTTTGTATTCTGGCTTGCACTTTTGTATGAACTTTTCCACACTATGTACAACATGTTTGTAGAACTTTATGGCTTTTATAGCACCTCTGGTGATAGCACTCATCTTCGCCTTGGATATAGGCGGCTTGTTATCGTACAACCCGGATAACTGGAAGAAAAATTATTATCAAAATGATGCCACGGGACTGATGCAAAGAACACGCAATATTATCACAAAATATACCTCCGCGTTGAACGCTTTCACTTCCGACATATCCATTTTTGTTTTTTATCTTCTTAGCATTAAATATTTAGCTGATTTACACCATTTAACTATTTACTTGAGTTAGGAAAATCATTTTTGCAAAGCAGTCAACATGCTCCAAATTACAAAATGGCGTACGATCATAGACTAACTGTTTTTTTTTCTTTATGGCGTACGATCATAGACTAACTGTTTTTTTTCTTTATGGTATTAAAGCATTGGGTAGGGGATATCCATAAGCAACGAAAACCAAGTTTTGCCGATCATAAACCTTTTGTCGAGAGAGAAAGATAATTCCAATGAAATAAATTCATGAAAAATACACATTTTTAATGTAATCTATCAATGTCATTTATATATTTGATTCTCTTACCAAATATGTGTCCCATAAAAATCTTGTGCCGAGTCTGAAAACGTCTGATGGCGCGAAATAATATTTCTCGACGCTTCAGCAGCTTACAAAGCGTACACTGAACAATGACATTTAATAGAGAAACGAAGCCGATTATGCTTTCTTAACCATTATAATATGATTTTAAGACACGGAGGCTCAGAAGCTCACGCTTAAAAATTCATTAAAGGGAAGGATGTATGGTATCAGTACCTATCTTTGTAAGAGAGTAATATCTGAAAAATTCATCATCATCAATATGTTCTAATATGGTTCTAATGTTCTAATTAATATGGCAGGGAGTTTTGCACGGGAACTGAGAGGACGGGCTTTGTTTCAGAATTCTCTAAATTCGTTTTTCGTGGTTATTATTGTGTTAATGTTTTTGTTTAACAATGTGCCAATAATGAAGAAAAATATAGTAAAAGTGAAAAATAAAGAGAGGCACTCCCGTTTGATTCGGATTGATCCTCACGTAAAATAACTCCCCTGAACATTGGAATGTGTGCACTACCGTTTTATTTCAAAAGTTAGGTTGAGAATAGTTATAGAAAATTATAACTAAAGACAACGGCTGTAAGGGCTAGTTCCAGTTGCCTTTCCAAAAGGTTAAATATACAAACAACAACAACGATCAAAAAATTGCAGTTGGTAGCACTGACTGTCACTGTCAATCAGTGTCTCCATATACACGGTAATTACCGTAGATGCACCGTAATCTGGTCTCTATCTACCGTCAAGGTAATAGTGTATTACCGTGTCACATATCACCGTAATTACGTTGTTGTAAATATTTCATCATGTATTGCGTAAAACGAATCTCCAGTCAGTCAATTTAATAAATTTTGTAGTGGCAACACTGCTCCTGGTTGCCAGGGGAATCCCCAATATCTAAAAGTTTGCCTGCACCACGCAATCCATTCTCGTCCTTATTTAAATAAAGGAAAGAAAGTAATTTGTATGTGTGATGGATGAATGACTTTAAATTGGCTGCCTAGACCCACCTACATTGTTTTACTTCTAATTAATTATGAGTGCGAGCGCATTTTCAGTCAAGTCAATGATATTAAAACGAAAAAAAGAAACAAACTTCTAACTAAAACAATAAAAGGGAATATTTTCACCCAGCAATCGATTAAAAGAAATGGCAAAACCTGTGTGGATTTCAGGCCAACTAACGACATGTTGTCAAAAATGAATAAATCTATTTACGAAAAAGACACTGTCGTGCTAGGAGAGTCTGATTCAGAATAATATTATGTTCCATATGTTACCTCTTTCAATTTTCTTTGTTAATTAAATATATTCAGACTTAATTTGGTTCTTAATGTTGTTTTTTTCCTTTCAAAAATTACACGGTAATTTACACGGTACACTTTTAGTAGATTCACCGTATTTTTTCTAGAAACACCGTATTTTTACCCTTGCAACACGGTACTTCTCAATTTACATATGGAGACACTGCTGTCAATGTCAAAATCAAAATTTATTTTGTTTCAGCCCGCAGCATTTTTCATTTTTTCTTAGCCAGAAATTCAAATAACAATCAAGTAAAATACGATACACTAGGTAATTAATTAATAACTCGTAATAAATTTGCTATCAGTGTTTGTCTAAGCTTCTAAATGTTCTGATAAAGTGTAAAAGAATCATCAAAACTTACTTTGCAGTTGTTTACCGTAATCTTTTCAATAACTCAACTAAATGGCTGATGAATATGCTGCAGTTAAGCGTGGAAAACTTATCTTGAAAGGGGACAAGCCTAAGTAAGTTTATTGTTTATAAACAAGTCCTAACCTAAAAACGTTATAGGTAAACTTTATCTCAAGCGTTCTTCGCCTTTATGCCTTGACAACAGTATAGGAAAGAGTATTTAGTACTACATACAGTACGAACACTCCCTGCCTCCCACCAATTTTAACCTCACACCCTGTACGGTCCAACACACTGTACATTTTAGCTTGTGTCAGCACTTACCGTGACACAGATTCAATAGCATTTAAATCGATAATTGTAAACTGTTAATTTAGAACATTTCGGACAATCAAGCGTTCCGCGTGCCCTCAATAGCAATACCTATCATCAATATATACTTTCAAACTTCTCCGTGTTATCATATTCATATTCATATTTATTTATTCATATACAAATTACATTGTGTTTGAAATAAAAGCTAAAGAAAAACCTAATAAGTTACATATAAAACACAGAATAATATTTAGTATAAATTTACAACAACAAGTCAATATAAAATTCATAATTTACATATTTTTTCCGTATTACATAAATATTCAATATTAAACAAGTATTCAATTTTAAATTAATCATAATGTCAAGTAATGTCAGAATTGAATTGAATGTCATAATACAAATTTCATAATAATGTCAGAATTGAATTGAACTGAATGTCATAATACAAATTTAATACAAAATACATTAATGATTTAACTCAATTACCAAATTGTAACAATTATACCACAAAAAACTCATCTACGGAATATAAACACCTTTTCAAAAGAAGCGCTTTTAACTTGTGTTTGAAATGATTGAAGCTCATTTCTTCCCTATATTCAACGGGCAGTTCATTAAATAGACGCACAGCTTGATATCGCGCACAATGCCGCACAACCTCGAGTTTAGGTTGTACATCTGATTTTAGAGCTTTGCGCCTCGTGGTCAACCTTAATGATCTTTCTTCTAAACTCTCATACTTATATAAATTCTTCTTGAGGTCTACCAGAAGGACGAAAATGTAGAGACCAGGTACTGTTAGTATGTCTAATTCTATGAAGTAAGGCCTACAGGATTCCCACTGTGGTATTCTTACTATAGTACGCATCGCTCTTTTTTGCATTACGAAAGCCTTACTAATATTATACTGATAGCTATTATAATATTATCTGTTATCAATCAAGATCATCAATCTATCATCAGCAAAGGGTGTTGGTAGCAAACCCAACACACCCTATATAGCAGGAAGCGTGGTGGAAAATGCAGGCAATGCTGTATTCCTGTCTCACTCGCACTCACTCAGTATTGTTTACCTTTTCATGTAAATTTTTCTCATTTGTATGAAATGACCACAGAACATTGTAAGAGGGGCTAGAAGTGCAAAGTAGGCAAGGAACACGTGACCACAGGTTATGCGATGATTTGAATAACACCATAAGGCGTGCGGTGTGGTGTGAGCGAGAGGGCATGAGTAATTGTAGCAGAGTAAGCGGGGTGACAAGTAGTGACAGTGTCTCCGAAGCAAAAGCTCTACTTTGCATTTTTAACCCCTCTTATAATGCTCTGCGGAAATGACAGCCAAGTGTCCCAAGGTGTGCTTTGACTAGCTTTTGCCTGCGACTTTGTCTGTGTCAAAGGACAACCGCCGCTCTCCCTTGAAAAAAAACCTTAAAATGTATAGAAGTTTTGACTGAAGTCAAATGTGTAATAAATTATGGGATTTTATAAAAACGACTCAGATGATATCATTTATTTTTATTTAACGAGTTATTTAATCATTTATTATTAATAAATTATAGAAAAGCAGCAACCCTAAAATGGCTGTCAATGTTGTTTAGTAGGCGGTGTTGCAAGCACAATGTTTTTTTATATAAAAATGATAAAAACTTATAATACATTATAAAATAAACTAATGCCTGCAGTTAGTTTCTAGTGTTCCATAAACGTGTTCCGTGTGTGTTGTCCATAATAAACATAGAAGGACGGCTATACATTTTTAGGTATTATGTGCCGGATGTCCTTTGAATATTGAAAAATCCTTTCTTACTCACACTGGACAGAGTTTCGGTACTAGTGAAACATGCTCTGACTACCCCCTCGGGGAATATAGTCGTGAGCATATGCTTATGCCTTTCTTAGTGCACCCCTACATCCTCCGTAGAATCTCAATTTCATTTGTGTTGTGTTTTCTTTTTGAATTGTTCAAACTGATATGTAATTTTGTAATTACATCCCCTCTTACTGGGAGGTGGTTACTGGTGGTAAGCAGTGGTGTATTCCTGTCTCACTCATATTCCCTCAGCAGACATGTAAGAAAACGAGGGTTTCCATGATATCAAGTCAGAATCAGGTCTGGCGAGAGTATGATATTCCAGGTCATCAAGTCTTCCCGGTCAGGTCAGGTCCATCATTAGAATTTAGTTGGTACGGCAAGTTTGTTTATTTCGATGTTCACAGTATAAGAGCTCATAATGGAATGCATCAAATGCAGTCAAGTACATGTATTTATAGGCAGACAAGTGAAAGTGCACACTCATTGGTCGACAAAGAACACATGTTTAAAAATACCGACAACTGTAGAAAATACTCAAATTAGTTACTTCCGTTATAATAATTATTATTTAGGTTTTAACAACTTTAGTTAATCAAATTAATGGTTTCGAATGCTGGCGCTATCATATCATACATGTTCTACCCTCTAGCTTTTGTCGGTGTAAGTCTGTTTGTATGAAATGTGCAGGGGGTGCTAATACACCTTTGTTTCCAGAGCAAAGAAAAGAAAACACAAGAAGAAAGAAAAGTCCGAAGACAAAGTCGATGATGACTTATTAAAACATGGAGGTTGGTGGAAAGTAGAGAAAATAGAAGATGTAACTGGATCTGTCTCAATAGAATTTGGAACAAACGCATACATTTCTGCTTTGGATAATGGCTTATTCACAATTGGAGCACCCCACGATGAAGGTGATGGGCCGTCGCCTGAGGAGATATTTACAGCGTTTCCGGCTGGAGAGACCAAGTTTGCGTTGAAGTCGGGGTATGGGAAATATTTGGGGGTGTCGAAGGACGGGGCAGTTATTGGGAGGTCTGATGCGGTGGGGCCTATGGAACAGTGGGAGCCAGTGTGGGAGGATGGTAAGATAACAATTTTATTTTTCTTCACCCATGTTTTACTGTTCTGTAGTATTTATTATTATTTCGGAGAGGGCTATTCCCTTGTGAACTGAAACAAATGGCTGTCTCTCATTACTAATTGACAAAATTAAATTTTTTAATCACTCATTATGAATACAATTATTACCCTTTAAAGTAATGAAACTGTCTACACTACACTGTATTTAGAATATCTACACCCTCACAAAATGTAGTTGCATATGCAATACCGTATTTCCTTTTGGTACGCAGGTAAAACAGCAATCCTCTGTTCACTGAACAAGTTCATGTCGGTCGACCCAGAGGACGACTCCGTGGTCGCTCGGAGCACGGGCGCCGGGCAGCACGAGTACTGCTGCATACGGAGCAACAAGTCCAAGGAGGTGAACAAGTCCACGCTGCCCGAGGAGGAGGAGGGCAACCTTAACGAGGTTGAGGTTAATTATGTGTAAGTGTTTTATTTTCATTATTTATAATAAATGCTAACACCAAAAACAAACATTTAAAAATCTATTTGTGATGTGTGTGATAAATTGATAATACATCTGAAATAATAGATTGTTTTACTTTTTAAACAAAGATTTTATTTGGTCTTTGTGTGGGTCTTTGCTGCACTTTTACTTTCACTTTTCTTTACCGACACAGTTTATCACCCCAGAGATCGGTGATATTTTTTACGACGCGTTCATAGCTTTGACTTCTATCTTGACATATAACTTATCAAAGCATACGCTTTGAAATTTCTTCTTCAGCATATACAGGTTTCCTCACGATGTTTTCCTACACCGTTTGAGAGCTTCTTTAAAATAATAACATAGATATTATTATATTGTTATTTTATAACATATCTATGGATAATAAAGAAAAAACATTTATTTCGTATTTAAATTACAGGAAGAAGTTCCAGAAGTTTCAGGACAAGAAGCTGCGGGTCAACGAAGGAACCGTATTGGAACTGAAGAAGGCCAGAGTGGAGGGAAACCTGCACGAGACCCTGCTCGATCGGAGGAGCAAGATGAAGGCGGACCGCTATTGTAAATAGTACTTTAACTAGTGACGATAAGGAATAAATTATGAGGAGGTATTTTGCTTTTCATTCTCTATCTTTTGATATTTTGACTATAGATACTGCTATTGAATGGAAGCTAAATGTTGAATTGATTATATTTATTGTTTCAAGATGTTTCCCTGAAATGTGGACTCAATTTGACAAAAAACAACCCAATATTAATTCACAACATACTCATAAATCATAATACAGTTTTTCCTATCTTTTCTTAAAATTTAAAACCTTGTAACCTTTTTATAGCTAATTTTTAAAGGGGTTCGCAGTCGTTTGTCAGCGCCATAAAGTTATCATACCTGTCGGAATAGAGTAACTCATGACACGAGTTGTCAAATGAAACCGTTTTTTGTGCATTTGTCGGCACTTATCGGCACCCTAACTTCGAGTTCTGTGTATAATTGTGAATCTAACGTGAAATCGTAGGTAATTTAATGAAATAGTGTTAGTATATTTCACAAAATAATCTACGACTTCACTTTAGATTCACTAATTATTCACAGAGCACGAATATTTACCCAATCGATTGTGCCGACAAGTTCCCAAAAACGGTTCTATTGCCTCGCGTCACGTATCTCTTTCTATTATACAGTGGCGCCGCTAGGTACATCTCGCTCTCTCAGCTGTCAGGCACGTGTAGCGGAGAACTGCTCGAACAGCACTGGTAGCATGCACACCCGCGATAGCCGTGATACGGCTTTATCACGTCTTTTATCTAGTTCTCGTCTTTTATCAGCGCGAACGAATGAGATAAAAGACGTGATAAAGCCGTATCACGGCTATCGCGGGTGTGCATGCTACCAGTGCTGTTTTCATTATTCAATTGATCATTAAACTCGATGATAATTGAAACAGAGTTGAAAAAAGCGTGCAAGAGAAGTGACGTGTGTTCGCGTTTTCTCGTGCACGCTGTTTTCAAATCTATTTCAATTTTCATTGAGTTCATTATCAATTGATTAATGAAAACTGTTCGAGCAGTTCTCCACTAGATGTGCGCTGGCCCTTAGACATAAAAGGGGTACGTGGGGCTATAAGTTTAAGAAACCTTAGGCTGACATCAGACGGACTGCACCACAACAACCGCACGAAGTCGCATCAGCAACCGCACGCAGTCGCTGTATCAACTGCATGCAGTTGTACGTTCGACAGTAGGCACGACTGCATGCAGTTGATATTGACTTCACTCAACTGCAGCCGACCGTGTGCAGTTGATATCATGACTGCACGAAGTCGAACGTACTACTGCATGCAGTTGATATAGCGACTGCATGCGGTTGCTGATGCGACTTCGTGCGGTTGTTGTGGTGCAGTACGTCTGATGTCAGCAATAGACTAGAGGAAACCTGAAAACAAAATCTTTACAACTGAAAACAGAAACACAATTAGAATTTTATGATTTTTATTTATTTCTCCGGTATTAACATTCGGTACAATGGCCTAAATTTTTCGAGATTAATTTTGTATACACCGTTTTTTACAGAGAAACGAATGATTCGTTACAATCATAAAGAATTTGAATATAACTACCTACATGTCTTATACAAAACGATATCTACACCTAACCCTATAGTCAGACTGGGTACGTACGTACACGTCTATCGGAACATGCTTTAGAGCAGTGGCCTCAGGAGATTAGCGAGAATATCGGATCTATTTTGTACAGCTATCATGTAAATTGCCGATTATAGATCAATATAATATGTTTAGATTGTTCCAGGTATTTTATTCTCTAGATTCCATAGTCTGAAATCGCCTAGTTCCTAAATATAACATTGATTCTATATCGATTATCGGCACGTTGCACAATAGCCTAGCCTTTTTATCGGAATATTCGACTGGTAAATACAAACATTCCTAAATTAAACCTTAATTGAATACGATTAGATTCAAAGTCGAATATTCCGATAGCAGATTCAATTTTGAGTGTTAAAAAGTCAGTCGCGAGGCCGTTTCAAGCTTAACTATTGCTATAGGTATTTTATTTGTTACATAGTTATTGCATGTTATAGAAAAATAATTTCCCACCAAAATGAGGACAAAAATTTTCGGATTCGAAATAATAAAATTGGAACATCGAAATCAAAATGTGCATAACCCTGCTTAAATAAAAACAAGTTTCCTCTTTTTTTGTTGCTTGTACTATTTTATTGAAAAAAGAAAACAATAACATTGGTCGGTGGGCAAAATTAATAAATTAACTAATACAAAATGGTTGAAAACATTTGGACTCGAGCAATTGACATTAAATAAACTAAAATATTGTAAAATGAAATGAAATTATCGATACAAAAGCTAATTAGTTAACAAAGAGGAGCAAATCAAATAATAATCATCATAATATACATACATACATCTAAAGTAAATGCTTAAATTATACACAAAGCTCTAAATCTATGATACAGTGACAAAAATATATAAAAATACAATATACAGGGTGTACAATAAAATGGGACAGCTACTCAAAGGGGTGCTTCAGACCATCAAACTGAACAACTTTCTCTACGGGACCAATATCGAAATCGCGAAAAAAATATCCGCTCTCCCATACAAAACTGCAAACATAACTCGACTGAAATGTATGGGACAGCTGTTTTTTTTTTCGCGATTTCGATATTGGTCCCATAGAGAAAATTGTTCAGTTTGATGGTCTGAAGCACCCCTTTAAGTAGCTGTCCCATTTTATTGTACATCCTGTATATGTACTGACCCTTTTAAAATGAGCTCCTCAAAATTAAGACAAAAATTAATAGAACATATAGGAAACATACAAAGTTACAAGTTCGTATAAAAAATCAGACTTTGGGCTGAATTGCGCGAAGCAGTGAAATAATTCATATTATAAGCATCAAGAGATGACTTCATTTAAGAGCCACCTGCTGCGGTGGCGAAATCCCATACAAACGTATTTATCTGATCGATATTACCGAATTTCATGGAATTTTTATACAGGGTGAAATTGATATCATCAGAATCCTTTTAAACTAAGAGTCGACCCATCAAACTGAACAACATTTACTATGGGAGCAAACCGAACGGAGCAAATAAAAAATCTGCTGTTCCATACTAAACTACAATGTCGACGCGCGAGTTCGCGACTCAAATGTACGTAACATCAGATTTTTTTTGCTCCGATCGGTTTGCTGCCATAGTAAACGTTGTTCAGTTTGATGGGTAGACTCTTAGTTTAAAAGGATGCTAATGATATCAAATTCACCCTGTATATTCATGTCTTTTGTTGTAAAATAGCGAATATAGTTGTTTTCTTTTACATCATCTTGATATTATATCCTCCTAATATGTTGATGGTTTTTTAAGGGGATGATCAGACCATCAAACTAAACAACTTCCTCTATGGGACCAAAGACGAAAAAAGAAAACTGCTGTTCCATAAAAAACTACCTACTCAACCCGAAATTGCACAGTTGTATCACGATTTCGATGTTAGTACAGTCACCAGCAGATATATCGTAGCAAACATGGTGGTAAAATATTTCTAAGCAGTTCTAATTTTCAATAATTTCTTTACTCATAACGAATCAAAAATATAATATCAGTTCTAGGAACGCCTAGAACATCAAATATATCGACGCAGTCAGGATAGTCATAAACATCTGAACAGTTTCGGAAAAAAACCTTACTCCATTGTTTTACATTTTAATTTTAAATAACATTAATAACATTGTAAAGAAATTATTGAAAATTCACTGTTCAGATATTTATGACAAAATACACGTTTAGATATAATCTTCATCTTTACATTTATTACGTAACAATGTCACAAATTACAATAATTAAATTACCAAAAATTCCAAACAATCTATTTTAAATTCGGCAACATGCCTCGTCCAAAGGGGTACAGTCAAAAAAAAATCCACGTCAAGCTTCGTCACAAGAAATTACAGGAAAAAAAAAATAAAAAACCGAAATGCACACTCTAAATGGGCCTCTCGTCATTAAACGTACCCGGCACAAAGGATCCCATCACACCAGCTGCGTTCCCGCGCTGGATGGCCAATGAAATCCTCTGCACCAGATATGACCCTGAGCGGACATCGCTGCCACTTTCTACCATCCTCCTGCCCAGATCTCTCACAAACACCTTTCCTTCCACCCCCCACGTCCCCGACGTTTCCACTGCCAGCGGCACAAACAAGTACTGGGACTCTAAAACCGCGTACCGCACGTGCTTCTGCGAAGCCGCCCACTCTGCCGCAGACCCGGCCGCACGCACAGTACCCCTAATGTGAGATGCCGCAAAAGTGCACACGCAAGTGGCATCCCACAAAAGACTACGGCCTCTCTGCCACGGTACAAGGGTGAGACCATCAGGTCTCTTCCCGTCCGTGCGACACAAACCGACCGGCTCCAGCGCACACGGAACATTGGCCGCCACAAGCGCCCTCCGAACAATGTCGTTCAGTGCATGGTGGCGAGGCCGTCTCCCAACACAACCCAAGCAACTTAAAGCGTGGTGACCATTAGCGCCCACCATCGCACCACAAACGCAACGATGCGGAAAATAAGAGATAAAATAAGATAGATAGATAGAGATAGATATAATTGGTAACATCTACTGTAAAGAATTTAATGAAAATTAGCTCTCCTCCGAAATATTTGGACACCTTGTATGCTACGATATATCTGATGGCGACTGTACCACAGAAAGTTGTTAGGTTTGCTCGTCTGATCATCTCCTTAAAAACCGTCCTCATATGGGTTGAGCCTCATCTGGCAGCATGGAATCGCATTTTTTCATGCTCTATCCCTTTCTGTCGCTCAGAAACGTCATTTTCTAGAGCGAGAAAGGTCGCAGCACTGTGCTGCCGCATGCCGTCGCATTCCCGCTCTCTTTCTCACTCTAGCAAATGACGTTCTCGAACTACAGAAAAGGATGGAGCGTGAAAAAATGCGATTCCATGCTACCAGATAAGGTTCAACTCTGTATATTAGCTGACTTTTTGTATATAAAATGTATGCATGAAATTGGATTACTGTAAATGCTATTTGTATGAAATTTGACTGCTTCAGGCGACTCTTAAAGGTAACAGTACAAACATTCCTAAATACACCCTATTTTGTAGGCAATAAAGGTGTATCGTAATTACAATATCAAATATTCTTATTTGTTAAACTCTTTCGTTAGCACTCGCACCAGTATCACGAAGACACAGAAAATAATATTACAATGTCAATTTATTTACAAATTAATATTACAACACATTTAATTTTTAACTCTGCCTTTGTTAAGAGTAAAGGATGTAATTTTTTGGACCAGCCACTTAACATAACTCCCGTTTATACGGGGTGGTCCACTTACAGTGATCTCTAAAACTGTTTTTTTTTGGGTACAGGACATAAAACAGGACATGGTAGTATTTGAGCAAAAATCAATAGTTTAGAAAATATTGTGATCCATTTCTGTGTTTATTATTAGATTAAAACAGAAAATAAAATAGAATAATCTTTTAAAACATTTGGCTATTGTTGATAAATGTAAAAAAATTGCTTTATTTGTCCTTTATACTGTACCTAAAAAAATTGGATCACTCTAAATGGTCCACCCTTTAGATACTAACGTATAAAATATAAAATGGAAGAGTTTCAAGATTTGACAAGAATTACGCATAATTTCGGCGGTTACTTGAAAAAATGACGCCAGCTGTGATTTCTCTACTTGAGCGCGACTTTATTTTTTCCATACTATGTAGTATGGACTTTCGCCTTTGATTAAATTAAAATAGCAAGATAAGTGACTGGCCTATAGCGCTTGGACCACATAAATTGAGCCCCGTCGTCGCCTAATTTACTTAGAGCGGCATTGCTTGATTGAGAAACTTTTTTGATTTTAGGCAGGATAAAGGAACCACAATGCCTTCGCGTGCTTAAAACTCGTACAAATAATTGAAAAAGAAAAAACAAATCACACGGCATTTACTTTTCACTCTTAAGTACATGAAAAGCAGGTCCATTTTTCGAGTGCGTAATGCAAGAGCGTCACCTATCTTTCGCTATTTTAATTTAATCAAAGACCGAATTGAAACCGCGCGGGAAGAGGTAATTTTATCGCGAAGGCTGGTCGCGCTGGTCGATAGAGATATCATACTAGACTGGTGCCTCGCCGGTATAGAAAAAAGTATGCGTAATTTACGCCACTTGATTTCGGCAGGTGTGTCCCTACACTTGAAAATCAGCCAGCATCCACTTTTACAATTTAAGAACATCGAATTTAGCATTCAACAAGACCTTGATAAAAATCTACTAAATCACAAAAAACGTAACTTAAACTTTTAAAGGTACTGTCGACGAAACGAAAGTTGATGAACATTCCTTACCTTTATTTCTATGAGTATAAGGTTCAGAAATGTTTACTAACTTTCGCTGCCGATCGTACTTTGCTCAACCGTTAAATTTATAATGAAAAATGTCACGTTGAAATGATTTTCTCTTCAAATTTACTTTCCGCTGAACTTGTTTCTGTTATAACTTTCAAAAGAGGAGGGCGTGTCGCCTTAAAATCCACTCTCCTGTAAAAGTAGAAAAAATTGAGTTACGATGTTAGTGGCTTGAGTATAAGATCCCACCGTAAGATATGCTCACTCATACTTTCACGAGATGGTATTATTTAATTAATTAAACTAACAATTCGTTCCGATATCAGATACAACATGCAATACAATGGGATTCTAAACTACGTTCTACACATTAGGTGCAACAAACAAAACACCCCAGTAATATTTAAAGGGGTGTTAAAGACCATCAAACTGAACAGCTTTCATTATGGAGTAAACATCAAGAAAAAATATTGTTTCATACAAAACTGCAGTATCTACTAGACTCAAAGGACATCTGGCACATAATACCCAGAAATGTATAACCGTCCTTCTATTTTTATTATGGACTATGGAACACTAGAAGCTAATGGCAGGCATTAGTTTATTTTATAATGATTTATTAGTTTTTATCATTTTTATATAAAAAAAACATTGCGCTTGCAACACCTCCTACTAAACAACATTGACAGCCATGTTGGGGTTGCTGCTTTTTTATAATTTATTAATAATAAATGATTAAATAACTCGTTAAATAAAAATAAATGATACTATTTGAGTCGTTTTTATAAAACCTCATAATTTATTACACATTTGATTTCAGTCAAAACTTCTATACATTTTAAGGTATTTTTGCAAGGGAGAGCGCCGGTTGTCCTTTATGCGACAGCAGAACATTTTAATTTTTTCGATGTTATTTTATGGGACAAAATAATTTTTCTGTTTTTGACTTTGTCTCCATAGAAGATAGTGAAAGTTGTTCAGTTTGATGGTCTAAAGGGGTGGCCAAACTTCATACATTGCGCGGTCTACATTAAAATTGTAAATATACCTGGCAGTTTATCTTCAATCGCAACAGGTTTAGAAATGAATGTATATGAATAGCTTGCTTCTGATAGATATACTGTAATTTTTTTTCGTCTTTAATTTAGTTATTAATCTGTTTGCGAGACTACCATAAAAGTCGACCGCGGGCGACGTCTTGGCCACCCACTGGTCTAGACTCTTAATCACCCTATTAAAATATTACTAGGGTGTTTTGTACACCTGCAGCCCTAGCATGATTTCTCTACTAGCGTGCGACGCGCCTTCGCTGCATAGAAAACCCTTTCCCGCACTTTTCAGTCGCGTTTGCCGCGTGTAGTATGGGAAGAGACCGAGTCGCGCGTAAGTAGAGAAATCCTGCTAGAGGGTCTGGTATATGAAGATGGATTTAGTGCGTGCCTTTCAGGTTATATTCGTCTTTCGTAAGCGCTGCGCAGAGCATTAGAGAAGGGTTAGAAAAGCGCTTTTGGTTCGGAGACGACTGTCGCCACTTGTCTTCCCGCTCACGCTGCTATAACTACTGCGTGTAAGTGTATGAAGTGACGTTGCGTACCTGGCGGCTCGGTGGCGGCGCGGTGGCGGCACGCAGGCAGTGCGTACTGCGTACAGTACTGCGCGATGCGTGCCTACGGGCGCGGCGGGCCTCAGCTGGCGGGGGGCATGGCCGCGTCCGAGCCGCGCTCCGCCCGCAGCCACTCCACGAACTCGTCTAGCATTACTGGCCCTGCTCGATAAAATATACTAATTAATATCATAAGCCATTGCTTGCTTGCTTATCGTGTCGACTTCAACACAACAAAGTCGCTATATAGTACCTTGCCAGAATTGGGCAACCGATAAGCCATTGATATGCAATAAAAACCCAAGATTGTCTGTCGGTATTCTATCGGCTTCACTTAGGCGAATGTGCCAAGGAGTTACATGATCTAATTCCATCATCCCCCTTCTTGCACCAACGTATGACAAGACGTAGTGCGAGACTGCATCCATATGTAGTAGATATTCCAACAATCCGCACAAAACGGTTTGCATCCTCTTTTATAATGAGAACCGGTAAGGTTTGGAACTCTCTCCCTGCGTCTGTTTTCCCAAGCAAATACAATCAGGATATTTTTTTGTATTTTTTCCTTGAACAATTATAAAATAATCTATCAGTCTGTTGTTTTCGATTTGACGTAGGGTTTTGGGACACCCTGTATATGTAATATATAATGTAGAGATATACTGACAGGCGCCGTCCGCGTCGTACGCGTTGAGCTGGTTGTCTATGGTGCGGCTGAACTCGAGTATGTTGCACCACTGGTCTCGGTTCACGACGCGGTAGCGGCGCTCGCGCTGCAGGAACTCTGCGAGGGGCGCGCGCAGTGCCCAGCGCGGCAGAAGCACACCGAGCAACGCGCGCGCCGTCGACGTGTCCAGTGAACGCTGGTCTTTATCCTGACGATACAATAAGCAAGTTATAGGGAAGACGAGTAAAGGTACACACGGCCTTCACACGGCGACACAGCAAGCTATACAAAACCAAAATAAGCTGACCGCACGTACTATCAGTTTAAAATAACAATGTGCATGACCTTGAAGGGCCGTTCGATAACTTCACTCGGTTGTAAAGGAATATACAACGTGTTAATGAATTAACGCAAAACTAGAAAGTAGTATGTTTAGAATCGAGAGCAGAATCGAATTATCATGGTTTCCTCATTGGAATTTTTTTTCAAAATATTAAATAATTTGATTCTAAAATTTTTAATTTACTGAACCCGATGTCAACCAACCGCACAGGCACACTCACCCTACTTATTACCAAAACAAGATTATTAAAATGTATCTGTAAAGAAATTAAACTCCGTCTGACTTTTTAAACACTCCGTTTTATTTTCACTTTTACTGTCTAATTATTATAATTTTATTAAACTATTTTAATTTGAAATATATCACAATCATTTCACAAATACTAGTTATCACTTCGAGTGCTGACCGAGAACTGACTGTCCGATACGTCTTGACCCACCTCGGTCGCACTCCCCACTCTTTCAGTCTACTTTACCAACCAAACGCGCCTGACGTTTGATTGGTCCAGCGACAGCCAATCGCAAAAGCAAGTATTGCCATATGAATGAATCGTTAGTAATATATTAAACGGCTCTGGATACAAGTCCTTTTAAGCCATTCGTTATTTAATTTGAATGTAATATTATATGAAAGGTGTTGCTAGTACAAAATAAAGATTGAGTAACAGAATATCAATTAATTTAGTAAAGAATCACGACATTCGGCCATCCGACCCTGTGCAACCTCCTGGTGCACAGCCATCCAACAGTCAGCTCTCATTACCATTTAGTCAAAATTACTCAGAATAATCTTTATACAATCACAACATTGAAACATTTCTCAGCAGGTTTTTCAAAATCATTCATTAAAAGTATTTGGATTTCTTATTTCTATATTTTATTTTTAAAACTACCACCGCTTCGTAATGTGTTACGGCTGTAGAGAAGATGCGGCCAGAAACTCTACAGCAACACAATGTTTTTTTTTTAGTTATACACTCGGTTACAATATCAGGACCAAACATTTTAGTATTCAGCGTTTTTACTTTTGTATTTAGTTTTATTATGTAAAAAATTATTTAAAAATGCCAGCTGGTACACAAAAAGTAGGTATCTATTTGAGTTTAATTTTAGAGATTAATTTCTTGCATCTTATCTTCATAACTGGTTACATTATTTTATGTCTTCTAAATTTGAAGGACATCTGGCACTTAATATCAAAAACGTACAACCGTCCTTCCATTCCTATTGTGGACCATGGAACACTAGAAACTGATTGCAGGCATCAGATCATTTTTATATTTAAAAAAACATTGTGCTTGCCTCACCTCCTATCGAACAATATTGACAGCCACTTCGGTGTTGCTGCTTTATTATAATGTACCAGTAATAAATTACAAAAACTCGTTAATTAAAAATAAATTATAAAATCTAATTAGTTTTTATAAAACCCCATAATCTATTATAAATATTTACTACAGTCCAAACTTTCATAAATTTTTTTGGCATTTCGTAAAGGGGATGTGCTGGTTGTCCTTTATAATAAAATTTAAGTAATAATTATATGAACCAATTATGTCCGTGTGTACAATTAAGTGTTATAATAATAACAAATCACGACATTTGGCCGTTTACACTAATATCAATATTTATCAACTTTAATGTTTGTGAACGTTGCTGCAGTTCTAACAGAGGCAGCTCTAATAATTGTGATCTTCCTTGTCTAATGATTTATTTTGGAATAGCACCTTCCGATTTTAGAGGAAGAAGTATTCAATATTAAGAAGGTATTCAAAGTTTAAATGTATGTAATAAACATAATAACAATTCTTGATTTTTATTCTATTTGCGGCCACAACGTTCTCAACCTTACTACATTTTTATGCTTCTTATGTTTATAAAATACAACATACACCTTATTTGCTTACTATAACCATACCGTCCCCGTTTATACTGTTTTTAAATTGATTCAATATCCATAAATTAAAACAGTGACAAAAGTTATAACGGCAGCCGGATCAGTCACTGCATTCAGATATTTAGCATTTTCTTAACCTGCTTCTTTATCAGGAAGCGTATCGCGTATTATTATTGCGAGGAACAAGAAAATTATAATTTAGTTTATTAATTTCGTAAATCCATTCTTATTTCTTACAAATAGACAGATGAACGTGAATAAGTATATAATTATTTGCGTTTTAATATTTACTTCATTAGAGTAAAACAGTATCATAACGTATAATATTATCTATCGATTAAATCTGGTAGTCCCAAAACAAGACATCTGATAACAAATCCTGCCTTGAGCTCACTTCAATTTTCTGCCATGACTATCAGCTAGTTAAACTGTCTGCAATAATTCATGCCTTTCGCACAGCCCAACTTACTGGGATTAACTATAAAACAGTTACTTGTTACAGTTGCTAAATACTGTGTAATTTGTGAGAAATATACCAGTAATAATGGAATTAAATCTATTACAACTTGAATACATATATACCATATACAGTAGCAGCATTGCTTTTATTACATTTCACATAAAGAAGAGCTTTATCCTCATTTTGTACAACAAAAAATTGATTTTGAACACTTTCTAATACAAGTCCAGGCTAGATTCTGGTACTTTAAATGTGACTAGATAATTTGTGTGACATTATCTTTATTTATTTATTTATTCCAATCTTAGAACGTCGCTCGCTTCGCTCGTCGTTCGCTTTAACTACGTCCGAATAATGCAATAATTATAATAGTTATGAAGTGATTGCATACGAGCGTTTCTTTTTAAAATAAACAAATCTACCGCACTTTCTAGATGGCATTGTCAAACTCATCGAGTAAGTATTGGTTACGAATCCCTTCTACAATTAATATGATTACGATCGTAAATTTTGAAGATGGTTATAAAAATAATTATGATGACTACTGCAACTAACGCCATCTAGCGTCTTTGCCAATAATATCTATTTATAATTGTAATATTTATAGATATCTAAATACATTCAAGGAAACAGACTATGGAACATCTTTCCATTGTGAAATGGAATGAAGTAGAATAATTAACTTCATATACCTATAATGCCTACTTATATAACGCCTACTCCATTGTCAACGTTCATTGA
This sequence comes from Agonopterix subpropinquella, assembly GCA_922987775.1. Taxonomy (NCBI): domain Eukaryota; kingdom Metazoa; phylum Arthropoda; class Insecta; order Lepidoptera; family Depressariidae; genus Agonopterix; species Agonopterix subpropinquella. Next base: position 22,087,728 of record OV277705.1, read on the forward strand.
ATTTACACATCTTTCATTAAGTCACCTTGGCCAAAATGGTTTTAAAGTGAACACTTTTGCAAATTAAGTAATTTAGCTATCCTAGATAACACTAAATAAGTTAATGGTTCTTTGGATGTAGGTACCTCAACTAATTTGACTAGAAGAAAATACGCTTCTACCTTTTATTTTTCTTCAACATCTAGAGTATTCGATCCTGTTCATAATGGAAATCTTACTTTGAACGGTTGTCCTACAAGGGTTAGGCTACATACCTATTTAGCCAAAAATGCAATGTAATGCAATGAGATTGGTGAAAAACTAAGCAGCATTTGCGATAAGATACAGGGGCGTTACACAGTCAACCAAATCTGGATCTAAAATTGTCAAACACGTAAAAGACAAACGAAAAGGCGAAATCTTGTCTTCTAAAAGCTATAACTGCACACTGATATTCTGATCTTAAGCATCTGTACGGTCGCACTACCGTGCAGTTTTTGCCTCCGCACGCGCGTTTACTTTAGTTCTTAATATTTTATAGTATAATTAGTGAGTTCGCATCGAACCGTCCTACGGTCGACATCTAAGAGAAGGAAGCGCCATCTTACCTTACTGAAATTAAGTAATAAATTTATAAACTTTCCAACATATTTCTCTGCGAGTAACATCAACTCTACAATTTAACTACAACTGTAATGAACTGAACCCTACATCATCGTTACTTTAATGATAAGAAATAGAACTTCCGGAAGTCGTGAGTATTATTCGACAAACAAAGTAATCTACACCCATTTTGTAAACAACAAACAATTACACTAAATTTACCCAGTGGTTTCCTGGAGGAAATCTCGTATATAAGTTATGCTAGCTTCTGTTTACATAATTGGGATGATAACTGATCCTGGAAATTCAAATCTTATGAAGAAGTCCAAAAAAAAACTAAATGTAACAACAAAATGCTATAAGCAATTGAAATACGTTTTTGTTATCATCCACATATTATGCCAATATTATGAGTAAAATAAAGAATCTAATTCATTAAATATCAATATGTCTACTAGTAGGTACATTACTTAATAATGTATTTAACATCCGACAATTGCTTATCACAGTCATAACTAGAAAGACTAAGGTGCATTTGATAAAGTATCGTAAAATTTCGACACTAATAGTATGATAGTCAAGATTTGCTGCAGTACTGCCGTGAACATCTCGGGAGATAAATAACATAACCATGACGGATCTCAAACATTCATGACGGCACGTGGTAGCATCTCTGACAGCGAAGGCGACCTCCTTCAGATTCACAAGTACCTCGGAATAAAAATGTGCATTAAGAAAAATTATTGTAACTTAGAATATTAGCTCGCTAAAATTTCTCATCATCTCTCAACAACTCGCAGCAACTCTTAACATCTCTCAACATCTCTCAGAATTGTTAAAGATCAGTATTTTAAAATTTGTTTGTATTAGAGACAATTTAACAAAAATAAGGCCTCTTGTAAGTTTGTAATAAAGTAAAATTAAAATTAACTGGCATGACCGTTATTAAAGGCTGCACGGACCATGCGGATGATGATACAATTTATCGACCGTTCGACACGATCTGTTTTGTCTTGGCCAACCTCGCAAAAGTTTCGTTTGAACTCGCTTATTATTCAACGAATGCGATAAAAAATTAAATCCTTGATCGTCCAGTCATCATCATCACCATCACCATCATCATCATCATCACCACCGTCGTCATCGTCGTCATCATCATCACCACCATCATCATCATCACCACCATCATCATCGTCATCATCATCACCACCATCATCATCATCATCGTCATCATCATCATCACCATCATCATCATCGTCGTCATTGTCATCATCGACATCATCGTCGTCACCATCGCCATCATCATCATCATCGTTAGTATCATCGTCATCATAGTCAACATCGTCATCATCATCATCATCGTCATCATCATCGTCGTCATCATCATCATCATCATCATCATCATCATCATCATTGTCATCACAGTCAACATCATTATCATCATCATCTCAGAGGACGGACGTCCACCGCTGTTCATCCAATACTTTAGGTAAATTATATTCAATAAGTAAAATAAATACAGAAAAAACAGCGTGAAATATACCCACTCCATAATCCAGCGGGACAAATACCGACTCCATAATCCAGCGGGGAATATACCCACTCCATAGTCCAGCGGGAAACATACCCACTCCATAATCCAGCGGGAAGCATACCCACTCCATTATCCAGCGGGAAACATACCCACTCCATTATCCAGCGGGAAACATACCCACTCCATTATCCAGCGGGAAACAAACCCACTCAACAATCCAGTGGGAAACATGAAACAAACAGGAAAGAGATAGAATAAAAATGTACTTCGTAAATTCTTCTTATCATGAGGGCAGAGCCCTGGTGTCAGCCTTTTTCAGATCGCCCCACGGCCTCCAACGTGGTTTTTATGTAACGAAGTTAGTCGTTACATAACCAGAGATAGTAGCCGGGACCAACGGCTCAACGTGCCATTCGAAGCACGGAATCCCTTCTCTTTTCAGACAATCAGCTGATTCAACCGGAAAAGCCGCGACCAACGGCCCAACGTGCCATTCGAAGCACGGAATCCCTTCTCTTTTCAGACAAGAACAAACAGACAGCTGATTCAACCGGAAAAGTCCCAACCAACTGGGGAAAAACGCACAAAGTGACACCCCACTAGTCGTCCCCCGTGGGAATCGAACCCACGACCCCCTTGCCGAGAGCCCAATGCTCCTAACCATTAGACCACGGAGTATAAATTGTAGAACATACATAGCTCGTAGGCATATATGGATCCTGAACTGATTGAGTAACATACATAGCTCGTAACTCCTAGGCACACATGGCCCTGAACTGGTTGAGGAACATACATAGCACCTAGGCACATATGGCCTAAATTATGTGACACATCTGGCCACTATACAATGGCATATAATAGCGATGGACCGACATGGTCCAAATTATATGACACACCTAGTCAGGATACATATAAAACGATGGACATATTATTTTAGCCCAAACTGCGTGACACATTTGGCCACCATGCATAATAAAAGATATGAATTCGATTTGTCCACATGACTTACTCTGCCAGTGATTTCATAAATTCTGTCAATATTAAATCTGCGGCTTATTTTCTTTAAGTACCGATCAATGTAGGTATAAAAGTATATATATCAATTAACTAAATCATAAAATAATTGCAAGCAATTTAGCTCGAATACTGTTTTATCGCACAATAGCATTATCAAGGAGTAGCCTTGACCAAATGGTCATATACGATCACACAGCATCGTTTAAATGCCAGAAAAGCGGTGTCAAAGAGTAGCCCCGACCGAACGCTAGTCTGGCAACTGATCAAAATGCTTGCAATTTCAAATTCGGTGGTTAACGGTTTATGAATAAAATCGGAGCACAATGCCAGGGAGTTGCCCTGACCGAATGGTCTCCGAAATAAAATCAGATTTAAAATTGTGCGGTAGGCTGACCAAATGATAAATCCGACGTAACAATCAACCATCACGAATTTCTTTTTTTAAAATCCACAAGAAAGATTAATCTATAACTCAGTAGGTACTTAAGGAAAACAATAATCTTTCAATAGCCAAAGAATATCAGTGGACTTTGACCGAACTCACGTACCTTGCGGGCTGAAGGTCTTGATCCCGCTTCTGAAGTGTAAAGAAATTAAACTCCGTCTGACTTTTTAAACACTCCGTTTTATTTTCACTTTTACTGTCTAATTATTATAATTTTATTAAACTATTTTAATTTGAAATATATCACAATCATTTCACAAATACTAGTTATCACTTCGAGTGCTGACCGAGAACTGACTGTCCGATACGTCTTGACCCACCTCGGTCGCACTCCCCACTCTTTCAGTCTACTTTACCAACCAAACGCGCCTGACGTTTGATTGGTCCAGCGACAGCCAATCGCAAAAGCAAGTATTGCCATATGAATGAATCGTTAGTAATATATTAAACGGCTCTGGATACAAGTCCTTTTAAGCCATTCGTTATTTAATTTGAATGTAATATTATATGAAAGGTGTTGCTAGTACAAAATAAAGATTGAGTAACAGAATATCAATTAATTTAGTAAAGAATCACGACATATCCATGAGCACGTTAGCGCTTTCATTCATTGCTGAAATGATAACAAATCAGTTTTGCCTCAAAACTTAAAATGCGAATAACTTTAAATTTTAACTATCAAAAAAATGAAATTATTGTTTCAATTTAATTATTTTGTTATAAATCAGTTGGGGTGTATGAGGTTTTGCGTTAATTCATTAACACGTTGTAGACTCTATGTAAAGGAAATAATCATTTGAATGACTCGAGTGAAGTTCGTGTGATTGAGTGACGTCACATTTGCAGGCGAGGTCATGCACATTGTTATTTTAAACCGATAGTACGTAAAGTAACGTATAACGTCGCGCGACCAGGGCCCCCAGACATAGTACTTTCGATTAGCGTTAACGACAGTAGAAAACATAAAAAATGTATGGACTTGACGTATGGAGGCGAAAGCAAACGTCAAAATGTTTCGATCGCCAATGTCAAATCCATACATTCTGTTATTTCTACTAGCGTCTACGCCAATAGAAATGTTACTTTGTCTACAGGCCCTGGGCCTCAATCGCCCTAAGTTTGAACGATACTACCAAAACAAAACCACAACCAAAAACGTTACGTTATGCGCAATTGGGTATTTGACTACATTCAATATATTTTATTTTTATCTACTCAATAAAAAAAGGGTTAGAAAATAACGCTAAACTCCCATTTTCATTGAGTTTTTAGCTTGAATACTATTTTTAATAACAAGATAAACTATAAAAAGTAATGAAAATATTGATGACGTCACAACTCAATATTTAGTACAAATCTTCATACAAAGCGCATGTTTTGACGTCCGATAAAGAGTAGCTGATTTGACTAGTTGTCAAGTAGCCAATTCGTATCGCGCAAATTATATTAACGGTAACGATTTAGGTTTATTTCGGAAGATACGTTGGCGTAACGTTTGATGTCCGTTCGATCGAATTTTCTGTATTGTGCGATTTAACCGTTCAGAAAAAAATATCGCGATAGCTTTTTTACTTCAGCTAAACCAAATCTAAACCAAAACCAAACCAAAACCGTATAAAATTGCGCAATTGAGGCCCAGCTTATGTTGATTTTCCAGAGTTCGAAATTATCAAGATAATAATTTTCCTTGATAATTATCCAAGCTGATTCTTTGTTTTGAATGTTTGTAACTAAAAGTTCGAAAATTGCTATTTTTGCTCTAATGCACTCGTATCCAGACCAAACAGAGCGTCTTCTGCATTTTCGTTTCGTATCGCAAACAAATAGGTAATTGATTGATTAAAACAAAATCGGTTCAGTGATACTTGAACAAAAAATAAACTAGACAACCACAGACACAAGTTGGAAAATTTATATGGTATGATAATTGTACAGCACTGGTAGCATGCCAAACCGCGATAGCCGTGATACGGCTTTATCACGTCTTTTATCTCGTTCGTTCGCGCGCAAAAGAAAGAGATAAAACACGTGATAAAGCCGTATCACGGCTATCGCGGGTTGGCATGCTACCAGTGCTGGTAAACTTAAAAGCGTTACATAGTCAAGGGGGTACATTAGACCATCAAACTGAACAACTTTCACTATAGGACCAAATAGAAATCGCGAAAAAAATGCTCCATACATATGAAGACGTTTTCTATAAAATAGCAGACTTTATTTTGCAATTTCAATATTGGTTCACTTAAAATTATTTTGTTTAGCCTTGTGACCTTTTGAGATGTAAAAATTATATGTAGATTAACTTACCCTAGCAAAATCATATGAATATCTGTACACAGCCTTAAATACATAGGGGTCATTGAGTAAACTGCGTAAGTATTCTAATTTGTTCTGCAATTTGTGCACACTGTCGCATTGTAGCTCCGTTAAACCTGCAAACAGAAACAACAAACTTATTTAAACAAAAAACAAATGAAACAAACTTTGGGAACTCACAATTACCAAAACGCGGTAAGAACCCGTTAAAATGTTTAATTCTAGGTTGAAACAAACTTTATTATTTGAAATAAACTATCTTCTATTGCAGGATCTGAATTATGTCTAAAAGTCTATCAATGTGCAACCTCCATACATCTATACTTATAAGACAGTTCTGTGACTAGCTGAATGCCTGGCTGGCTGGCTGACTGACACAACGCACAGTCTAAACCATATAAGATCATGAAATTTGGAATATATTCTACAGAGCATGTAGGAACAAAGAGTATCTAGTGCTACATACAATACTGACACTCTCTGCTCCACACTGATCCAAAATTCAAATTTTTTATTCAAAATAATATCATATAGATAGCTTTTGACGTCTCCAGTGACGAAACCACTCGACATCTATCGCAGTGTAGCCTGTGCCCTGTGTCTTGCTCCCTCCAGGACCTAATAGAGGCTTCCCCTCGAGGAATAGAGGTGGCCAAGTATTGGAAGGACAAAGTGTGATCACCTTCACACGAGAAAGAAGAGAAGAAGCTTTTGACGTCATTTTTTGACTCTACCACCGCGTCGGAAGGTGTTCCGTTGAGAGAAGATGCGGCCAGAAACTCTACAACACACATCTTTTAAACAAAACAAAATTTACAAAGTACAATTAAAATACAATATTGCATTACATAGTGTAACATTGTCAAGACCTAGAGATTTTAACCTTACACCCGCTTGGTAGGATGCTGTCTCACTCAGTATCGCACATGCTCACCTCTTGTAAATTTCTCCTATTTATATGAAATGACCGCTAAGTATGACGTAGGGGTGCCATAAGGGATTTTTAGAAAATCACCCTCTAAACAGGTACAATAGGGTTAGAAATGTTCAGAAATACAGGTCAATGAAGTAGCAGGCAAAAGCTAATTTAAAATGCTGCACCTTTAGGCCATTGTCAACATCTATGGTGTGCCTCCCGTATAGTCTCCTCCAATGTAGCCCCCTCCCTTTCCAGATCAGTTTACCATTCAGAAAGCCTCAGAAGGATATAAGAGTGCATCTGTGCTTATTGGAAACACTCGTGGGTCGCTCTACTTGAGCTATCGGCTGTCAGAAACCAATGAATACTGTACCTTTTAACCACTCCTCTTGTGTGAAATATCCCATCTGTTTTGCACCCATTTTGTACGCAATGACCAACATCACTACATTCTCTGGATCTACGTTTAAATCTTCACAAAACTTTTCCATTCCTTCTGGACCTGCAAGCAAACAATTATATTAGATTTTTGTTTAAGCAAAAGACAATCAGATCGTCCTGCAATCGGGCTATTGGTGACATTGCAAAGAGTGACAGACTTTTTATTTCACTCATTTTCATTTGCAATCAGCCAACAATACCAATACCATATTCAGATTGATTCTCTATTCTTGGCGAGTTTTTGCTATGGGCGATTCTTCACTAAGCCTCAAGCCCATCTTTTCGCTATCTCAATAAGATTCAGAATATGGCATGTTTTGTGTCTTCTCGTTGTAGTGAGACTTGGATGTGATTAGAAGAGGACTGGGAAGGATGCCATAATACACTGCACTGCAGTATGTGAATGCTGATATTGATCAAAGTAACTGGTAATAATATAAGCTTCATCGTTGTGGTTTCAGATGGCCGTAAATGATTATATTGCATAAGAATTCCCCAGATTTCTTCTAGTTTGAAAGCCATGCTGGGGGCGTCCGGATGGGTATCACAAAAGTGGGGAAAACCCCGATTCCCGATTGGAAATCCTGTCCAGGGGAAACCCTTGTTTTACCCAGATTTTTATTTTATTATTTGATGAGCCATGAGCAGGAAATGAGTTATAATATAATGTAGCAAAATCACGAGCTCACATTGCTCACTCTTGGTTTTAGATTGTATTACAATAACCGCATCACATTGCAGTAAAATCACGAGCTTTCTTTGCTCACTCTTGTTTGTGATTGGTGCAACATAGACTAGATGCATTGCAGATAATGTTTGCTCGCTCCAGGACTTCAATCATATTGCAGATTGCGATAACCTTTCTGTAATATGATCTGTAAATAATTATTTTGATGTGAAATTTCAAGCTCATTCTATTTTTTAGATTGTATTTATTACACTGGCTTTTTGTATTGCAACAATCTATTCCCATTGTAGTAAAATCTTTAAGTGCATATTTTGTCGCCTTAATAACATATTTTGTGGTTGTCTGTGGAAAATTTCAGATTGTACTGAAATGTCCGGGGTTTTTGATGACTTTATCCGGCGGCGGCGACTTTGGTGATGGCAGCCCTAACTAGAATGTACATCCACATGTCTACTCTCCATTGAGGTTAGTTGGTTTAACACCAATAGCATTTCACGTTGAGACTATGTTTAGCCCATTGCTTTCAAAAACCTCTGATCAGCAAGCCCCCAATCTGTTTGTATACAAGCACATTACAAGTCCATACAACTTACCTAAAACGTCTGGTTCTGTGACTGTCGTATATTCTTTGAACCAAGTTAAACATTTCTTTGAGCTGAAACTAGTGTCTTCTGCTTTGGAATGTCGGCGAGAACTGCAAAAATAAACACTAATATAAGCCTTCATTTGTTACTTAGTGCTTAAATCTAATAGCAAACTACAGATTTCATTTATTACTTTCAACATGTAAATGATTCAGAACAATTCATAATTCATTTATTCATTGCATTTACACATGTGTACATAATAATAAAAGGTGTTAAATTAACATAGAAGGTAGGTAATACATGTGAACGCGGTTGGGCACAGCAATGTTTGAGAGAGATTATTATTAATTAATAAATTTTCAACACAAATAACTAACAATACTTCATTACTGTAAAAAAAAAAAATCTGTATTTTTGTTCCCCCTCTTCTCTTTTGAGTCTCAAGCCTATCATCTAATGTTTTCATGGGAATTTTCCATTGTGATAAGTTTAACCTGGCAAGAGTCAGAGAGGCAAATAAGGCACAATATGGAGCAGATCCTTTCAAGCCAAGCCAAAGCCAGCCACATGGTCGGATCTCCCATTACTGGCATAGAAAACCCTGGGAAACAAAAGCTGTGTAACCAAAGATATAAGATGTTAATTTATAAGCTTGGACAGATCCTTTCTATGTATGGTGTGTCTGAAAAGTCTAACATGAAAACAACAGATTTAGAAACAGAGCTAACTTGAGGCCATCCTAGAAATGGTTTTCACAATCAAATCATTTACTTCGTATTTCGGTAAATATGTATTCATAGGGTGGTATTGTGTTATTGAGTCAATTTCAAACTGCTGTAGACATGTAAAACGAAAGTTAAGGAGTGACAATGCTACCACATAAATAAACCTACAGCAAACAAGCTTCATACAAGCAGCCGCTTCATTGGAGGACATGTGAACAGGCATACCCCAGCTGAGTGTCTGCATCCTGTTCGTACAACCACGCGCTTTGTGTGAAGCCTGTCTTCTGTAGGGATATTAATTAATGTACCGCTACCTGCTATTCCTAGACCTTTTGTGATGGTGATGGTCCTCCAGTGACGTGGCTCCGGGAACAACATCGCTCCCGCTCACCGGGGCACCGCTACGAGTGCGTTTGCTGCACCGAGGCATCTCTCCACCACCCTGCAACGTATTGAGTAGGATCACACTGCAGGGCAAAGGCCTTCTTTCATGAGGGAGTGGGTTATATTCCACCACGCAGGCCCAGTGCAGATTGGTAGAGGCAAGTTAGTCAGCCTCATCTGGCAGCACGGAATCAAATTTTTACACGCTCCATCCTTTTCTGTCGCTTACAAATGTCATTTGCTAGAGCGAAAACCATATGGTAAAAGAAATGACCGAGACTACACTACAGGCCAGCATACACCAGGCTCAAGATCGAGCGGCCTGGAGAGCTGTGGTGGCACAAGCGGCCCACGATGGTCACAACCAAGAAGAAGAAGAGCAAAAACGGAAGCGTGACAGCACCAGCAGTGCTGCAACACTTTTTCGCTCTAGCAAATGACATTCCTGAGTGTCAGAATAGGATAAAGCATGAAAAAAATGTGATTCCGTGCTGCTAGATGAGGCTCAACCTTAGTAGTCAACTGGCAGTCTGTCTGTTTGCCTCATATTTCATCAATTGGGTAACTTCATCATAGAAGTTTTTTTTATTTATTAATGGCCATTTACTAGCACTGCATTTCTGCCAATTTCGAGGAGTGGGTTTTCGGGAGTATCATAACATCAAGGATTGTTTTATGAACTAAAACAATTGATTTGAGACAAAATGGCAGAGTCTTATGGAAAGCTTTAATGGGAATGACATGCAACCGTTTGTGAACAAACTTACAAAACAGTCATTGATGTTTGTCATAAGCCACACCAGTAAAGAAACAATATGAAAATTGGGAGACAGTAGGTTTTAGAAAAATAAAAAAAAAATAAAAGAAACCGATAGTGGGACTTATGGCATACTCAGGAGATTTACCAAAAACAGAAATCTACTGCATGTGGTATTACTAAGATAAACTTTTTTTTTCAGTTGACTTGTTGACTTTATACAAGTGCTGTTTAGTATAATATCAGCACATCTAGCATGATTTCGTTACAGGCGCGCCACTCAGCTTTTTTCCATACTACAAGTCGCGGCAAGCGCGGCTTGCACTCTCCGAAAAGCGCAGGAACAGGTTATTTTGTATGCAGCGAAGGCGAGTTGCGTGCGTGTAGAGAAATCATACTAGACGTGCAGGAGTCATGTAGCAAGTTTGGCCACAACCGGTTGAGTCATTCGCACAGTTTACGTTTGAGCTTGTCACAAGGCTCCGCCATCTCTTTTTTTTTTATTTATAATTAAATGGACTCTTGCTTGTGCGTTAGCACTGCATTTCCGCCAGTGTCAAGTGTAGTTTATTGGGAGAATCTATCCCAATCTCTGGGACTGTTTTTGGACAAGAACAAGAAGAGATTGAGGAATGTGGAGCCTCGTGGCAGGCACAAATGCGACGCTCGAAACCACGCGAGACGTGTACTCGGGTCAGTTCCTGCAACGTGACTCCCCGCCATCTCTTGTCAAATGTGTTTTTGCTCAAGTAACAATTGTTGAGTTTGGAATGGGATACTTCCACAAGCTACTTGACACTGGAAGCAATGTAGTACTAGATACAGGTAAAAAACCATTTATAACTAAAAAAGAATAATATTAATGCTATTTATATGATATTACAAGCATAGTATTACAAACAATTATTACAGTATAAGCATGTCTAAGTTGACAAGTCCATCACTACGTTACGTAGATATGCAAGACAAATAACACAATGATGCACGTCTGAATACTTTGAATGTACAAATTGTTAACAATCACAAACTGAGTTACTATGGATCAGGTGTCAATATTTTTGAGGTTATTTTCAAGAAACAAACTCAAGACCTTAACAAAATGATTCAATTTACTAAAATTATCCTTCATTGGATGTTTAACACAGCGTTATGACAATATTTAACACAAAAACACACTTTTTCAATGGCATTTGTAAAATATTTACCTTCACACTTTTAGGTCACAATACAAACATTCTCAGCTATTTTTGATAGTGTAAGTTTGTGATATTGTATGCAATATTTGATGTACTTACGATTGGTGGCAGATTCGATATGAAATTGGAGAACTTAAAAGGATTTTCGTCTCCTATTTTGCGAATTTTGCGTGAACAGCTTGGTGAAAAAATGTCTTCTTGACTTGACAGGTCGATAATAACCTGAAATAAAAAATCAATGTGGGGAAAAAGAGAGCAAATGATGTAACCCAAATCGACGTGAAGATATAATGGTTGGAAATATTATCCATTTGCAGATATATCTGAAATGTACGCTTGGAAAACTGAAAGATAATATTTGTTACCTACCTTACAGATTCCGTCAAGGTCCTACAGAAATCATAAAAATGACGAACTCTCTTGACTTTGAATTTATGCAGCACTTGTTTTCAGCAAATGAAATACTTTTATAGCATACCGTTAAATTAAAAAAAATAGAATAAATTGAAGAACTGTGGCTGCAAGGGAAAATCAAAACGAAGTTTTAAAACTAACGTTTTGTTACTGCTTGAACATTTTGTTAAACCATAGATTAGTAGAAAAAAAAAATGTCTCACGTTCATAAAAAAATATTTAAAAGAAAAAATGATTCTGCAATGAAATTCGGTCATAATTATATTTTTATCAAGATAATGCAATGTGACACGTTCAATGGTCTCTCGCTTTATTCTTCTTGACAACGCTTTCATCGATTTCCTTGCATTTGCATTTAGAACGAAACTAAACGCATTGTTTTTTTTATTTGTGCTATGTAGGCAAAGATTTGGCAAAGACTCACTCATTATTCCATGCCGTTGCAATTTTAGAATATTTTACGTGCTCAGAAAAATAACAACAAACTAAACTTGCAAGAATGGCAAGTTGGTTTACTGACGACTCGGTTGGTGTTATGGTTAAATCACCCAATAGGTAGGTAGGTACCAAGCTGCCGCGCCGGCGCCGCCGCCGCCGGATTGCAGATGCAGAGCCGTAGGTATTGGGTTCGAACTCTTCGAACCCGGTTCGGTTATGTAGGTAGGTACCTAAGGAGAGGGTATACCTAAATGTGCGTGATTTCAACACGCGGGCCGGCGTGCCCAATGTGGATTGGTTTCCTCACGATGTTTTCCTTCACCACAGACAGCAGGGTGGAAAGTTGAGATAGGGGCACAAAAGGCAGCTACTAGAACCCAGAAGAACTATTATAGCTACAGGAAAACGTTCTTAGGAGACTAACCCTAACTTTTGAAGTATTTTATTTCTACATTCACAGATTTTGAAAAAAAATTACAGTCGTCGACAAAAAAGAAATTTTTCACAAATCTTTTTTTTCAACTCATTCGATTATCTTACGAAGTCTCTACGGGGTGAACCGAGGTCGAGGTATTAAAACTCTCAGAAAACGCAAAATTTAATTCCATACATTTTAGTAGGGAAGAGAAATAACAAAATCATTAAGTTGTGATTTACGTAAATAACAATTATCAAATAGGGGTTCAGACCATGAGACTGAACAACTTTTACCATGGGAGCAAACCTGAAATAGCAATAAAAAATCTGCTGTCACATGCAAATGTATCAAACTGCAGATTTTTTTTGCTTCCATAGGAAAGTAGTGCAGTTTCATGGTCTGAACCACCCCTAAACATTTTGAAAGTGTATATAAAATCACAACATTCAGTAGGCGCTGTCCTATTGCCATCGCTCGCGCGATCATGCGTTCGTCCGACGAAAATCATTGTGCCACTGTGCCTTATATCTGAAAAAAAAATAGTACAATTCGATCGCATCTCATGATAGCACGACCTTCTATAGGATATTCCGCAGATACTAGTCATTTGCTTCGAGTTGGCCGCTCCCTCCCTTCCCGCTTCACCGTACCGCACCCCTAAGAGACCCTATTACACGCAATTTTATAACCTTTAGCAACGCAACCACGTACGGCACGTCCGTCCCGATCACTAATATCGCTTTTAATTTTTATTTGCTTGTTATATTATTTTTTGTCGACGGGACCAGTTAATGTGCCTGTGACGAAATTTTGTAACGGTCATCGACGGCCAACTCCAAACAAACGGGTAGTAAGTAGGGCTTGAATATCGGACGCTTTTTCAATTCCGGAATTGGGTTTCGATATTCAGTATTTCAATTCCGGAATTCCGGAATTCCGGAACTCAAAAGTGTCTTTTTGTATAAAGTTGTGATACGTAAAAGTTTACATTGACTCTAAGTGTAAAAAAATTTCAAAAATGTCATACCTAATATTATTATAATTTACATTTATGTTTTCTATCAAATACCATTAATTTTATGGATTTACTTTCTTAGTAGGTTTTAGAAATATGATCATATAAAACAAATAAAATGATGAAGTACTTGAATTACATTTATAAAAGAGAAATCAGAAATTATTCAACTTTGTAGTAATTAAAGTTAATTAAATCGCATAAGAAGCTCACTAACGGACGACAGCTGTTGATGATTTATAATCCACATTTTTGTTTATAATGAAATTTTAATAACGTTAGCATTGAGTGAGCTTCGTATTCGTGTGTAAGAAGGACCCTGTATAGGTGACCGCCGAAAAAGCTCTTTCTGTTTTTACGCTCGTTGGTGGTATTGTTTTTAAATATTTGAAACATTTTTGCAAGTTTGTACTGTCTTCTAACGCCTCCGTTTTCATAAACTGCCATCTCTACTCTTATTAAACTTTCTAAATCTAAAACGTTCGTCTTTCTTCTCATTTTTTTGTTATAATTCTTTTTTCATGTCTTTTTTTCCATGTTCTGTATTTGTTTCTATTTCAGTATTTCACCTCGTGCCTCAAACCGCGTAGTTAAATATTATTTTATTTCAATATCGAAATTTCGATATTGATATCGCCAATTCCGGAATTGAAAACGATATTAGATTCTATCGGAATTCCGGAATTATGCCAATTCCGGAATTCCGGAGCTCAAGCCCTAGTAGTAAGTATGTTTAAACGCACAGTGGCACAAATCACAATGATTTTCGTCGGACGAACGCATGATCGCGCGAGCGATGGCAATGGGACAGCGCCAATGATTTTGTTATTTCCCTACTAAATGTATGGGAATTTAATTTTACGTGTTCTGTGAGTTTTAATACCTCAGTTGCCCCCATGGAGACATAATGTTCCTTATCAGTAAAAGAATCGAATGAGATGAAAAAAAAGTTTTTTGAAAAATGTAGTTTTTGTCGATGACTGTAATTTTTTTCAAAATCTGCGATTACAGAAGTAAAATACTACAAAAGCTAGGATTAAGTAACGATTTCTTGTACCTAGCTGTAATTATGCTTCTGGTAGTTACCCTTTGTGCTTGTGACCCGTTTCAACTTTCAATCCTGTACCTATAGGTACTTACATAAAAACTCATTATTTATTTTATTTTTAGCATAGCATAGCATATAGCATAGCATATGCTCACGACTATATTCCCCGAGGGGGTAGTCAAGAGATATTCTGAAACTTCAGAACATCCACGTGCCATTTTATTTTTATTTATTTTCATTGGTACAATGGCATGACATATCGTTCGTGCCGATTCGAACCCGGACCTCAAGATTGAGTGTCCATGCCTCTCCGCAACGCGCCATCGACGCTCTCTTTTGTACAGGGTGTAACAAAACACCCTAGTAATACTTAAGGGGGGGCTTCAGACCATCCAACTGAACAACTTTCACACTACGGAGATGCTATGGAGCCAACATCGAGAAACAATAAAAAAAATCAGCTGTCCATTTAGACCAGACATTATAGTCGAGCAGGTGCTGCAGTTTTCTGCTCCATAGTGAAAGTTGTTTAGTTGATAGTCTGAAGCACCCCCTTAAGTATTACTAGGGTGTTTCGTTACACCTTGTATCTCGGTCAGTATTTTTTTTTATGGACTCTTGCTTGTCAGCACTCCATTTCCGCCAGTGTCAATTAAGTTGTTTGTGTGAGTATCTATTCCACTCTCAAGCATTGTTTTGAGCAAAAACACAGCTCAGAAGAGATTGCGGAGCCTCGTAGCAAGCTCAAACGCGAACCGCGCGATCACGCACCACGGCGACCACCACTCGCGGCAAAACCTGCAACGTGACGCCCGATGTCCGTGTGGTGGCTAAGAATAGCACCATCCCATTTCCTCCCGTAGGTGCTTTAAAAGGCGACAGGCTTCGACGGTACCGGAGGATGGGCAGCAGCATCCTCTACCCGCATTCAATCCAACTGCGATCGCTAGCCCGCCTGCCAAGCGTGGCGATTATGGCAAATCCCCCCATTTTGGGGGAGGCCTATGTCCAGCTGTGGACGTCTATCGGCTAATAGGTATGATGACCTATATTTGCATCTAGTCTACCTACCTACTATTTATCTACCTATACATAAAATTAGGAAGGCGGGCGTTGCGCGATGCGGAGAGGCATGGAGACTCAATCTTGAGGTCGGGTTCAAACCCGCACGGACGTTATGTGACGTACAGGGTCCTTCTTAATATGTTGACACTTTTTTAAGGGCATGATCAGACCATCAAATTGAACAACTTTCTCTAAAGGACCAAAATCGAAATCGCGAAAAAAAAATCTGTTGTCCCATACATTTGGCTCGAGTAGGTTTGCAGTTTTGTATGGAGGAACAGATTATTTATCGCGATTTCGTTGTTGGTGCCATAAAGAAAGTTGTTCAGTTTGATGGTCTGAAAAAAGTGTCTGTATATCAAGAAGGACCCTGTATACTTTGATTATTTATGTACCAATGAGTTTTTCTAATTTATGTACACTTATGTAATACTGACCGCTCTCAAACGCTGAAGGTAAACATCGTAAGGACACCTGTTAAGTGTATGTGAAGTCTACCAATCCGCATTGTGCACGCGTGGTGGACTAACGCCCATATACCCTCCTTGAGGGTATACCTGTAGGTAGGCCTCGCATGCCATCCCCGAGAAAACGACAAAAATCGAGATATGTGCCTCCATCCTTATTATTTTACGTATGCTAGAAAGAGAGTTCATGACGTTTTTCTCGCTTGGTCGTGGGTGGCATGCTAGCCGTGCTGTGCCCGCTATGACGTGGGTGTAGGGACAACATTCTCGCCGAGAACGGACGAGAAAGGCCGAGAACGAGAGTGTGATGATGCCCTTCATTGTTCTCGCGGCATCCTGAGCCGTAGTAATTTTCCTTTGGAAGTTCTTGCTGAGAATTCTCGCCGAGAAGTTCTCGCGAGAGTGTAGTGCCTGCTTTAGGCTGATAATGTTGAATTTAGGCATAGTGTAAAGAACTAATAGTGGTGAAGCTCAGCGGCCGGGAGGAGTGCGTCCTGGCCCACGCGCTGCCTGCGCGTGTACCCTAACAGCGAATTGAGTTAGGGTACGCCCGTCCCCCGCCGTACCCCGCACGCCACGCGGGCATTAGACCCGCCGCGACCGCTCAACTTCCTCACTATTTTATTTACACTATGATTTAGGCAGGAGCACTGCAGGTAGATCAACGTCTAGTCTTAACTTGACTTGGCTGTGACGTGGCTGTGACCTAGGTGTAGAACGTGTAGAACATAGGTATCAGCTAGGTATACTCTATTATCTATTTTGTACCTAGGTAACAAATTAAACAGACAAAAAGACGCAAGCAAGTTATGACATCAAATGAAGTATTTTAGAGTGTGGAACAAAACAACTAATCTAGTAAAAGGGTCGGAGGGTTGCTCCCCTATCTACCCTCCCTAGTCCATCCCACACAAATCACCTCTAGTAACTCTTACTGCCTTTGCTTTTAAACTCAAAGTGGCTTGACTAGCGTAACTTCAGACTTCCCTCGCGACATACTGTCTAGATTCTGTGAATACGTATTATCGATCGTTTAAAATTGTACAGGGTTTTAATTGGACCGTGTCAGACGCTATTTGGGACGTAGGTGACGACTTTGTAGTGATGGCCTAGGATTTCTAAGAAAGTAGGTACATTTTATGAGATGTGGCTGAAAAGACCTAATTGGTAACTTAGGATCTAGTCCTAAATTATAAGTAGGTATAAAATATGTAGGTAAGTTATACAGGGTGAAATTGATATCATTTGCATCCTTTTATACTAAGAGTCTACCCATCGAACTGAACAACTTTTACTACGGCAGCAAACAGATCGGAGAAATAAAAAAATCTGCTGTTGCATACATTTGAGTCGCGAACTCGCGCTCCGATCGGTTTGCTTCCACGATAAAAGTTGTTCAGTTTGATGGGTAGACTCTTAGTTGAAAAGGATGCTAATGATATCAATTTCACCCTGTAGGTATAATAAAAATTTACAAAATATTAAGAACTGCCAAAAACACCATGTCGATTTGATACTTATATTGAATCGGGTAGTTACACAATAAGACCCCGGATTTCCGTTGTACCTATGTATTGAATGTATTATACAGTTTCAATGCTAGGATTAATGTAGGATTTGTATTTTATAGAATACGAGCTTTTACCCGCGACTTCGTCCGCATAAATTATATACCAGATTTTAAGTCAGATCATAGGCTGTCAAACAAAAAAAGTTTCATCGAAATCGGTTGAGTAGTTTTTGCGTGATACTCGAACAAACAAACACCCAAACAAACAAACGAACAAACAAACAAACAAACAAACAAACAAACAGACAGACAAAAAGTACAAAAATTTGTGATTTGGAATCAGGGAAGCCTAAAAACCATATCGTATCGTCTTCAATGTACAGACACACTTCTGTTACAGTTTTATAATAGTTTAGATAGAAATACCTATCTTTGAGCTACTCTAACATTGAAACTAAGTATACTTTAGTCTACACTTTAACGAAAATCTATCACATCACAGGCACAGAGATTATTATAGTTACTTGATCATTTTTAGAAATGATTTTATTGACTTTCATCGATAAATATTTAAAATAGGAAGAAATTTTGAGTTACTTGCACTTACTTACCTACCTTTGGCAGGAAAATAGCTGAGCTGGATAATGCCTTAACTTCATTGATTAACTTTTAACCCCCGTTTAACGTGAAACGTATAAAAGGGGTGTTATTTTATAAGTTTGGATGTCATTCTGTGGCTTCTGTACCTACCTACCAAGAACATTGTATTGTACCTATATTAGGTAGGTAACAACATTTTTGGTAGGTATCTTATCTACCGACATTGCATGGCCGCTAAGTCTTTCTGCGATGTTTTTTTTTTCTTTTAAAATATGTTAAGAGGCTCCCCTTAGGTAAACGCTAGCTCGGGCCATATTTTACTGGTTTTTAGAAGCTATCTTCTCGTTATTTGAAAGACATACAAATAATTGAAAAGTGTAGCAATATTCTTCAACATCTCGGCTTTATTTGCTATAGATCATATTTCTTATTTTTCTATAAAATACATAATTGAAACCTGTGTTCAAAAGAAAGCCTAAATATTGGAAAAAATCTGTGTTATGTGCATCTACTTTTTAAGTTGAAGTCACATTTACTTGACACACACCTTTGTGTAGACAATATTAAGATCTAAACTTATTATTTAGCAAATTTTTTTTAAGACCTATATTTAATGAGTTAATTAGATAATTGTTAACTTTGGGGCGAATTCTTATGATTTTAGAATGTGATTTCCTTGGATTAGAAGGCTCCACTGTGACATAATGAAGGACAAGCTAGTCAAAAATAGGTAGGTATACCTACTAAAATGACGTAGTTTAGTAGAGGTGAGGTGGCTCTGGAAGAGTCAAGGTCGTTCGGTCTGGCTCGTGCTGACGTTACTGGGAAATGTATAAATTCAAATAATTTTATTCAGAACGAGCTTTTACCCGCGACTTTGTCCGCATAAATTATATACAAGATTTTAAGTCAGATGATAAGCTATCAAACAAAAAAAGTTTCATCAAAATCGGTTCAGTAGTTTTGGCGTGATACTCGAACAAACAAACACCCAAACAAACAAACAAACGAACAAACAAACAAACAGACAGACAAAAAATCCAAAAATTGGTGATTTGGAATCAGGGACATCTAAAAATCATATCGTAATCTTTTTTTTGTAAATATCTTCAATGTACAGACACACTTCTGTTACAGTTTTATAATAGTTTAGATTATTTCACATAAGTAGGCAAGCTTTTTGACGTAATTTTTTTATTGATTTCTACCATCGCGTCGAAAAGTGTTCCGTTGTAGAGACGATGCCATGCAACCAGAATGCATGCAACCATGCAGTCACTCAAACAAAACTGATATTTGTGGTTTTTAGCTACGATATTAATTTATTCAGATCTTCCCAAATGGAGAGCTCGGAACGGAGCTTTTTGTAGTCGTAAGTAACCATATTTATTATTTATGTTAAGGTAGCGTACCTACTTACCTCTGTACCTACCTATAACTATTTATATTTAGATATTTTATTATACTTATTTATACCTAGTTTACCTACATATAATAATTCGTCCATCACAAACCCTATGGAGTACCTGAGTAGGTGCACCATAATTTAACTGTGTTTACATCATAGAGAAATTCAATGATATTGATGGTACTAGAGACATTACACGCTCCCCTAATATACATTACATTTTCGTATGAAGTGTGTGTAAGAAGGATAATTTATGAATGTGACCACAGTTTCGACTTAATACGGGACACATAAAGTACCTAAATAACAAATTAACATTATTGTCTGCACACTAAAACATAAGTCCTTTTGAAATATACCTAATATTCAGAATATGGAATATAAATTAGGGTAGACATGGGATAGAATGGACCAATTAATACAATTAAGAAACTTAGACAAGTCTTTGGGTAAATATCTAAGACTGAAAATTCATATATAAGCATATGCTCACGACTATATTCCCCGAGGGGGTAGTCAGAGATATTCTGAAACATTCCACCACCATTCCACCATTCATGGAAAATTCAAAAAAATTAAAAATGTGTGCTAAAACCAAAGCAGCAAACCAATCTACTTAATCCTTTTTCTTACCCTTCTCAAATAATGAAATTAGAATAAAACAAGCTCAGTGTCTAACCTTCTTAGAAGAAATTAAGCAAATCAGTAAAAACGTGTGCAAATAGTAGCGCGCAATAATTAGCGGGCGATTGCGAAACAGGAGGGTGGCTGGCTACCGGGGCGTTGCGTTGCGTCCGACGACGACGCGACGCGACGCCGACGCTTCCATTCACTCGGTTCGCCTGCCACTTGCCTGTACGCCCCCGCTTTCACCCCATTTCACCCCAATACCATCCCTCGAGTAAACGCTCAGTTCGCGATTCAACCGCTCAGAGGGCGCTCGTATCGACCGCTTCTGAAATAACCTTCGCGATCTTTTCCCGAACTAGTGCAATATTCAAAACAATCCGAATTTCATTTCGTGTTCCATTCGTTTAGAAAACTTTTTTTTCTCGAGGCCAGTGTTTTTTTTGTTTTCGTTTAGTGTTTGTTTTTAATTCGATTTGTTTTAGAGTGTTGTGCCGAACTATTTTGGAGTGTCGCGTTGGAAAAATTACGTAAGTCCATATTTTATACTGCAATGCGATAGTTTCGCATTATTTTTAAGACGCATTTAATTGTTTGACCTCGATGCTTATGTCAGTTGACGTAAGTGATAAGCTGATACGTTATTGGAAATAGAAGGAGACACCGGCACAACAAGTGGAACCGTTTTATATTTATTTTACGAATGGTTTTTCCTCTTGATTCTTTTTCCAAGACTAATTTTTTCTGAGGGCTATTACAAGCTCAGTGGCGCCCTCACCACATTAATAAAGATTTCTCAATAAAGAAAGCCTAAATTAAAAAAGTGCCCAACAGATAAACTACAAAAGCCTTTAAGCTATTTTCATAGAATACTTTTATAGGTTTTGAAAGTTCTAAACATACAAATTTTGAAAAAAGAAAAGAAACAGCCGCTTTTGTTTTTATTCAAAATTATTTAAAAGTGGAATATTTAGAACCTATAAAAGTATTGTATAACAATGGCTTGAAGGCTTTTGTAGTTTATCTGTTGGGCTCTTTTTTAATTTAGGCTTTCTTTATTGAGAAATCTTTATTATTGTGACGAGGGCGCGCCACTGAGCTTGTCTTAACTAAAATTCACAGTAGGTACAGACAATTAATATTGAATTCCATTTACCAATTCACATACTTTAATTTGTTAATTAAATGTATGACATTTAAAAAGAAGAGTGTCCATGATTTTCTCATCTAAAATAAGGACAAAATTAAACGCCAAACAGATGTCAATTACGTACCTGGCAGAGTCGAATCCAGTGTCAGGTGTCGTAATTCATTACACTGGATTCGATCCCAGGACGGAAATAGAAGACGTTAATGGATATCCGACAATTAATTTGAAACTCAATTGATTCCTCGAAATACCTCGGAAGAGAAAATTGGTATCGTTATGGGAGTTTAAGCATGCCTAAGTACCTTATTAATTACAAAGAGATTTTTAATGGCTTTCTTTTTAGTATTTTGTAGCAGTAATTCTAAATAATATCACACAGATATATAGCTCCTTGTTGCCACCTTAGTTATAGTAATAGGGGCAGTTGAAGAAGCCAAAAAGGGCTAGTTTGGGGCATCGGGCTCTTTGACTACTTATCGGGCTAGATGGAGCACAAATTACCAAGAAAACACTTGCTGTAAAAAAAAAGGCAAAAAAATACACCTTTACTAATGATTTCAATAATATTTATTTATTGAATCACAATAACATTTTCAAAATTAAACAGAATATGAAGAAAAATTTAACCAATTTAATAGGTTCAAAAATTAAAAATATTATTTATTTACTTAACAAACTAAGCCTGGATCGGCGCGGCGGCGTAGAGAGAGATGCGGTATGTTGCCATAATCGAACAAATGGTATCTACCATCATCATCTCATTATCTCTTCATAGCAATTCTTTGGGCTATGTCAGTTACTCTGGTTCTTCTGCGGATCTCTTCATTTCTGATTTGATCTCGCAGGGAAACTCCGAGCATAGCCCTCTCCATTGCCCTTTGGGTGACTTTCAGCCTTTTTATGAGGCCTTGAGTGAACGACCACGTCTCTGTTCCATATGTCATCACTGGCAACACACACTGATCGAAGACTCGTTTTAAGACACTGCGGTATTTGGGACGTGAAGATACTACGTAGCTTCCCGAACGCTGCCCAGCCGAGTTGGATTCGACGGTTGATCTCTTTCTCGAAGTTGGACTTACCTAACTGAATAGTTTGTCCCAGGTAAACATAATGGTCAACAACTTCGAGCGCAGAGTTTCCGATCATTACAGGAGTGGGTACAACATGGGCATTTGACATGATCTTCGTCTTGTCCATGTTCATCTTCAGACCAACTCGTTCGGAGGCTCTGCTGAGATCATCGAGCATTCGACTGAGCTCCTCCATAGACTCCGCCATGATGACTATATCACCATGGTATCTACCACAAAAATATAAATTAATCAATATACTTATGACACAAATCGTCAAAGTTCGATGTTATTGCGATGTTAGCATGGTGCAAATTTCAGATTTTGGTGCAATATTTTTAAGAAAATGAAAAGCCTGAAAAGGGCTAGATAGTCCTTTCCGGGCTAAATCATTAAACAACAAGTTCAAACAGTAAAAAAGTGCTAGATCTAGCCCCAAAAGGGCTAAGGTGGCAACACTGAGTAGCTTATGAGACCATTTCTTTGACTCTATGTAGTTGTATTTATATAGTTTGTATTGTAGTTGTAGCAATGTTATCGAGTGACCCGAAATGGATTATGAAATAATAATAATAATAATATGAATAAAAGCGTTGTTTCATGCGTATAGCTACGAACAAAGGCAAAGTTTACCAGACTGTGACTCCCACAAATATTTGCACTCACCGTATCTATCTATTGATTTAAATCTGTAGACGAAGTATCCAATGGACTTCTTATGTGAAAAAATTGCAACAGAATGCGCACCGATTAGCTGGCGAGCAAAGCGAGTAGGTATGCTCACGTAATTAAGGTAGTAGGTAGGTAAAGCTACTTCCTCCAAAGGACTTAAATAAGGTCAGGAGTTTATTTATTTATGGTGAAAAGGCCACGACTAGGTCCGTGTCGAATCGATGGCACCGCCTGCCTTAGTGTAACTCTGGGATACCTTTCGTAGTCCGGTCATAAGTTTCTCTCTTTTTGGTTGCGCAATAATTTATAGTTTTTAATAGTGAAAACCACATCTCATCAAAATGGTTTTCGCGTCATGCCGCTCATGCTCGAACAAACAAACAACAATTCCGCAAATAATGTTTTTCGTTGAAGATGTTACCTATATCCCGTTTCCCGAGTATTCAATAGGGAATCTCTTTGGTAGGTATCGTATCGTAGATTTATAAGCTTATGGGATACATTGTTGAATTATTTCACTCAGGGCCTGTTCTCCCTTCCTAGCAAGTTCTTGTTAGCTTATATCTAACAGATCGCTTAACATATTTTGTATAAAAGATATGTCAAACGATCTGTCAGATAAGCTAACAAGAAGAAATTACTAAGAATTGGTGAAACAGGCCCTTAATGTCCTATATCCCTTTGGTGGGTCATAAAGCGTTCACTTGTTGTCTTGGGCGAGTATTTGTACTTCGATTTACGTTTAGCCAATTTTCTTCAAAATGTTGAGATATTTTTAACTTTGTATATTCAATTTAGATTTCAAAATAATACCTAAATCTTGTTCCTACAAAATTGTATAATAGTTTATGAACCTACTTAAAATAGATGCGTAATATTGATGTGCCCATATAAATGTGAATTCGTTGTAGTTTAGATTAGTAGTCTATATCCTGATTCGTCTTTGACATCCATATTCTGGCCCTGACACTATTTGCGTGCTCTGTGATTCGGTTCCAGGAAATTTTCTATTTTTTTCTTCTTTCGTTTTTGTGCGCTGTTTCTGCTGCTGCCCCGTGTCATCCCGTTCAGTTTTAGGGTTCCGTACCCAAAGGGTGAAAACGGGACCCAATTCATAAGCCTACGCTGTCCGTCCTAGATTTGGAGAGCTGTAGGTAGGTACCTATCTTCTGAACCGCAATAAATTTGGTGAACTCGAGAATGGGGCGGGGGGGGGGGGGGGAGGTCTTGGATTTAGATTTTTTGTAGTTTCTGAATTAAATATAAATAAAGGTAGGTAATAAACAAACTTCTTTTTTAGGTACATAGGTACATGGTCCTTCTTAATATGCTGACACTTTTTAAGGGGATGATCAGACTTTAACTTTAAGAACTGAACATCTTTGAAATCGCGAAAAAAAAATCTGCTGTCCCATACATTTGGCTCGAATAGGTTTGCAGTTTTGTATGAAAGATCTGTTTTTTTTCGCGATTTCGATGTTGGTCCCATGGAGAATGTTGTTCAGTTTGATGGTCTGATCATCCCCTTAAAAAGTGTCAAAATATTAAGAAGGACCCTGAATACCTAAAAGCTTTTTATTTACTTACAATGTTGAAGTTAGTGATAATATTGAATTACTAATCAATAACTGCAAAAGTTATTTTACCGCTGCCAAATGCCACTGCATTTGGAAAGTTTCAGTCAGAGTTCATCCTTACCACAAAATGTGTTCGAATAACATTTTGTAAGGAACCTACCGTAGGTACCTATACAGGGTGTAACAAAACACCCTAGTAATA
The DNA here is from genome assembly GCA_922987775.1 of Agonopterix subpropinquella. Lineage (NCBI taxonomy): Eukaryota > Metazoa > Arthropoda > Insecta > Lepidoptera > Depressariidae > Agonopterix > Agonopterix subpropinquella. The sequence goes on from OV277705.1 coordinate 22,113,003, forward strand.
CTCAAGGGTGCTGCAGACCATCAAACTGAACAACTCACTATGGAGCCAACAACGAAATCGAGAAAAAAAATCCGCTCTTTCATACAATATCTACTGCAGTACCGTCTCGACTCAAATGTATGGGACGGCAGATTTTTTTTATTTTTTCTCGACGTTGGCTCCATAGTGAAAGTTGTTCAGATTGATGGTCTGAAGCACCCCCTTAAGTTTTACTAAGGTGTTTTGTTACACCCTGTAGATTGACCGCAAGGCTACTACGGTCCAACCGTCCATACAAACTTTACAGTATAACTTTGAAACATGATTCAAAACCTATCTAGTTAGTATCGAAATTAATTTCAATTCAAAAAGGGTTTTATATACGAAATTTGTACTTTTCACCGCTAACTAGTCTAGAGCTATGATGGTCTGGCCATCCCCTTAAAAAAGTGTCAGCATATTAAGAAGGACCCTGTATACTTAATTATGGCACCTTTATCGCTAACAAGTAACCCAGTAAAATTAAGCTGAAATATACCAATCAGGAGAAGTAATTTCCGGAGTTTTGAAACTTTTTTTAAACGTTCCTTTGGTACGTAATATTGAAGAAAAAAAAAAGTCCTGGTGAGGGAGGGGTAAGCTCGAGGAAGGGGGGGGCTCTAAAGGTGACTTTTTTCAGTTTTTCACTTATTTCTCGAAAAGTATAAGTCATATCGAATTGTTGTGTATGGACAAATTAAATCTGACAAAATTCCCTACAAAATTAATTTTACGCATTTTTGTCATAGGACTTAACCTTTGAGGGCTACGGGGCCGAGAAAGTAACAGCACTTCAAAAATTATGAAATTTGTATGGCGACCCTCATGAAAGTTGAAGATAAAAACAAAATGATGTCATATTCTTAATCAGCAACTCCGAAAACCCCCAGACACAAATTTCCAGTCGGTTCGGGGAACCCTTAAAAGCTGCATTGGCGATTGAAATTTCCATGGCAGCCATCTTGGATATCGCAATTTTGGATTTTTTTACCGCCAGCCAAATCTGACCAGGGTCCTCTATGACATTTGTTCGAGGTCCATATCCCTATCTGTCATAGTTTCCGCGGGCCGTTGACCTCATCCGTCAGGAGTCGACCTTCTGAGGAAGTCAAAATATTATTTTTATCACCAGGGCATCTTTATGATGATCCCTAAAATCATTTTACTATAAGTTGGATGGGGTAAACCCGGTGAACTATTATACGGGTATTTAATTTATCTAATATCTGTGGGGGGGGGAGGTGGGTCAACCATATACCTCCAATTGATCTCCGGGTTCCCCTTACGGTACAAGGATGACATTTGGGGATCATCATATGGATGCCTTGGTGATACAGGGTTAACTTCGACTTCCTCGGAAGGTCGACTCCTGACGGATGAGGTCAACGGCCCGCGGAAACTATGACAGATAGGGTTATGGACCTCGAACAAATGTCATAGAGGACCCTGGTCAGATTTGGCTGGCGGTGAAAAAAATCCAAAATTGCGATATCCAAGCTGGCTGCCATGGAAATTTCAAACGCCAATGCAGCTTTTAAGGGTTCCCCGAACCGACTGAAAATTTGTATCTGGGGGTTTTCGGGGTTGCTGACTGAGAATATGAAATCATTTTGTTTTTATCTTCAACTTAAATGAGGGTCGCCATACAAATTTCATAATTTTTGAAATGCTGTTACTTTCTCGATCCCGTAGCCCTCAAAGGTTAAGTCCTATGACAAAAATGCATAAAATTTATTTTGTAGGGAATTTTGTCAGGTTTAATTTGTCCTTACACAACATTTCGATATGTCTTGCAGATTTCGAGAAATAAGCGAAAAACTGAAAAAAGTCACCTTTAAAGCCCCCCCCCTTCGTCGAGCTCACCCCCCCATCACCAGGACTTTTTTTTTTCTTCAATATTACGTACCAAAGAAACGTTTAAAAAAAGTTCCAAAACTCCGGAAATTATTTCTTCTGATTTATCTAATTTTACTGGGTTAAAGGTTTTTATTGTTTTAATTCATGAATAAAAAGTAACAATTACGCAACTTATTTATTATTCAGTAGTTGCTGACTTGTGTCGTTTTTCTAAGTAATTAAGACCTTTATGCTTGACCTTTTAACAAATGCAGGCAATATCATTGTACGTTGCTGTTACATTTTTAAGCCGACTCAACTTGACTGTAGTTACCCGTAGGCTAAGAAAATAAATCTTTTTTTTGTTCACGTACTTTCGATCTTTGATTTATCTATTTATTTACGATACTTACTGATTATTATACCTTTTCAGGTAATTACTTAACGCATTAAAATTAACCTTTAACCGTGTATAATTCGATATAGGCCCATTGTCCTTCTTGAAGACAGAATGTGAAAATCTGTGTTTACTTAGTGCCATCGTAAATTGAAATAACAAAAGAGAAAATTTAATAACTCGCAGGTCGCAGACTGTTGTCTCTGGTGTAAATACATCGCCATCCATTTTTCAAATAAATGCCACGTAGATTTTTTATTCCCATTATTATATTTTTTCCATTCTCGCGGAGTTTTTCGCCGTTGATTAATGAAAGCGAACACCTGAATATTCTGAATTTAAAAAGAGCGTTTTTTTCCTTTATTTTTCGTCGATTTTTTTACGAAGAAATCTTTTGTTGCTGCAATTTTTACCCGAATACGGCGAATTGAAAGGGAGTATCCATCCATCCTGAAAACTCAGAACATCCACGTTTCACTAGTAGTACCGAAACTCGGCCTAGTGTGACGGAGAGTGAGCCCGTCACTTCTTATACGAGTAATAGACATAGTGGGCACAATACATGCATTGAAATTCGAGCACGCAGGTTTCCTCACGATGTTTTCCTTCACCGAAAAGCCAGTGGTGTTACAAATCGTACTAAAGTCAGGAAATCTAATTGGTGCGAGTCGGCCTTGACGACGATCGAACTATCGGCTCTTGCAAGGCAGTCATGGTTACTCGCCACTGGACCACCATGCAATATCATGGTTCTTAATTTAACAATCAGGAAATCAAAGAATGCCCCTCAAAATATTTCTAAACAAAAATTATACAAAACGGCTTTTAGTTTTAGATAAATCTTTCTATTCGATTAAGGACTATTTTAATTAAAAATTATTTGACATTAAGTAGACAAATTATTGTAAACATTGTATTTAAACTATACTTAGTTTAAAACATTGACCACTTGGATTTAGTATGATATTTTGAAAATATCTTTTCTTTTCATAAATTAGCTTCAAATTACTACATAGTATAAAACAAAGTCGCTTCCCGCTGTATGTCTCTATGTATCCTTAGATCTTTTAAACTACGCAACGGATTTTGATGCGTTTTTTTTTGCAGATAGAATGATTCAAGAGGAAGATTTATATGTATATTATACATGCATAGTATCAGCATTGCATCCGTGCGAAGCCGGGGCGGGTCGCTAGTCATTAATATTTTGTATGCCCTGTGTGCCTGTGTGGTAGAACATTAGAACCATTTTATTCATCATGTCATCTGAATTGTTCTGATTCTGATTCTTAATAGATTATTAACTGCACAATTACTAGCAAAATACATAAAGTACTATTGATCTGCAGACGGGTCCGGGTCACATAATGGCAGCACAGCAGGTGTTCAACGTCGCACGGCGCGATCAATTACTAATGAACTGCTGTACGGAACCTCTCACATAATCTCTGATTCTACGCTGCGTAATGTTCATTGACAGTCTATATATATGCTGTTTTTATCATCATGTTTAGTGTTCCGTACCAAATTTGTCAAAACGGAACACTTTGGAATCAGCTAGGTGTCTGTTCGTCCGTCCGTCCGTCCGTCCGTCACAGGCATTTATCTCAGAGAACGTAGGACATAGAAGCTGAAACTTGGCACATAAATTGTAGGTACAGCAATTAATAGTCTAATAATTATCATAAAATAAGTAAAAAAAAGCTAAATTTTTATATTGGGGGACAATTTTGGTAGGTTGTTTACTCTTTCTTAAACAAATAGCTATAATACAATAAATTGGTGTTTTAAAAAACAACCGATATCATATTAAACATCAGAAATACGAGCAAAGATACTATTTTGTACCTACCTAATATTTTTATGTTAAGAATTATTGGGATTGATAAATCTAATAAAACATTTCGTGTAAATTTAAATAATATTATTTCTCGCCTACATATTTTTCATACAGCCAAAGAGTTTTCATTTCATCTAAGAAATACAGAACTGGCAGCTATCTGTCAGAAAAAAAAGACGTTAAGCCAAATACTCAATAAAAAATTAACAAAAAATTAAAACCGCCTTCAAAAAAACTAAAAAGTTAAAAAATAATATTGCAGCCTATGACTTTTTCGTTCGCATCATAAGAACATTAATTTGTTTTATTGAAGTCGCTGTCAAGCCGGTTCGATTCGCGACATGGCTTGTATTTTTTGGCTTGGCTTGACACCGACTTCTATAAAACAAATTAATGTTCTTATGATGCGAACGAAAAAGTCATAGGCTGCAATATTATTTTTTAACTTTTTAGTTTTTTTGAAGGCGGTTTTAATTTTTTGTTAAAATTTTGTTTATTTCACAATTTTCAGTGGTGAATTCATTAGTTCGATTTAATAGGAGTGCTTTAAATTAAAAAACGCACTAGTCGGCAGTACGATTTTCGAAGGTTCCCTCGATTTCTCTGGGATGCCATCATCAGATCCTGGTTTCCTTATCATGGTACCACCCTCGGAACATCTCCTTTCCAACAAAAAAAGAATCATCAAAATCGGTTCATAAACGACGAAGTTATCCGCGAACACACATAAAAAAAAAAAATATATATATATTCGGTCGAACTGAGAAACCTCCTCCTTTTTTGAAGTCGGTTAATAAAAAGAAAAATGTTTTCTTCCTTTTTCAGTTTTTATGGCATTTTTTTTTTTCCAAGTCATCTTGCCAGTTCACATTAAATTTTATTCCGAAATCCCTAATAATCCCAATAACGTCTCTTTGGTGCCTCTTTCTAAACTGAAATATTTAATAAATTATACTACCTATCTGTTTCTAGTTTCAACAAAATATAATTTATTCATAGGAATTATTATTATAATTATTAATTATACACAAACAAAACAGACGTGACCTGCGCTTTTCTGTAGTACTTTGAATAGAATTCTCGAGTTCTTGACTTATTGAGAACTTTATCTCGTATCGACTAAAGCCAGATTTGCTGTGATGATGCACGTCTCTATAGTGATATTGACATTTTCAACTGCTGAGTTCAAAGAATGAGTTTCAAAAATCGCACTCCTGGAACTGAAATAGTCGAGGGCGATTTAGGTCCAATATATTTTTTATTAGCTATCATCGTTAGTTCATTTTGAACTAAACAATTTCCTTTATTGGTCCTAAAAATCTATAACAAGACTGTGAAGTGTTGTAAAACGTTGAAAGACTTAAAAATAAATGGCTAGACAATAGCACTTCCCCAGTATTGCATCTAATGGCTTTTAGAGTCCAATATTAGAAACCATTTGGAAAATTGCTGCAAGGCAATAGAGGGCATCGCACGGCACGGTAAAGGCAGCACGGTCCCAGTTAATATAGGTACCTAGATTTCTGTTTTAGTTCATACAGTATTTTGCCATAACGAGCAATTTTCCGGAAATAATAAATTCCGGAATGTTTTCTTTTTTATTGGACTTGATACACGGATTTCGTAACCATTATTGGAGTGCAATTTTTGAATCTCATTCGCTGAGTTCCGCAGTTGAAAATGTTAAGTAATTTTGACATTTTCAACTGCTGAACTCAGCGAATGAGATTCAAAAATCGCACTCTTGGTCCTTCTTAATTTATGCTGAGCTGCATCTAACTGAACAACTTTCTCTATGGCACCAACATCGAAATCGCGAAAAAGAAATGCTTGTCCATACAAAACTGCAAACCTACTCGAGTCAAATGTATGGGACAGACGACTTTTTTTCGTGATTTCGATGTTGGTACCATAGAGAAAGTTGTTCAATTTGATGGTCTGGTCATCCCCGTAAAAAAGTGTCAGCATATTAAGAAGGACCCTGTACAGGGTGTAATAAAACACCCTAGTTATACTTAAGGGGGTGCTTCAAGTGGGTGAACAAATGTGGTGGGTGGGTCACTTTGGAGCCAACATCGTGAAAAAATTAAAAAAATCTGCTGTCCCATATAAAACTGCAGTACCGACTCGACTAAAATGTATGGGACAGCAGATTTTTTTTATTTTTTCTCGATGTTGGCTCCATAGTGAAAGTTGTTCAGTTTGATGGTCTGAAGCACCCCCTGAAGTATTACTAGAGTGTTTTGTTACACCCTGTATTTTTTTTTTTTTTTTTTTATTTTTATTCAAAATGGGTTTGCGCTTGGCTTCAGCTCACCTGATGGAAAGTGTAGATGAAGCCGAGGATGTAGCGCGCTCGCCCAGAAAAAGCCTATTTACTCTTCTTTTAAAAATATCATGATTGTATTTGCTTGGGAAAACAGACGCAGGGAGAGAGTTCCAAACCTTACCGGTTCTCATTATAAAAGAGGATGCGAACCTATTTGTGCGGATTGTTGGAATATCGACAACGTATGGATGCAGTCTCGCACTACGTCTTGTCGTACGATGATGGAAGGGGGATGGTGGAATCAGGTCATGTAACTCCTGGGCACATTCGCCGAAGTGTAGCCGATAGAATACCGACAGACAAGCGACCAATCGTCGGTGCTCCAGACTATGTAGCTTAGTCTCGACGAGTGCATCGTCATCGATGAGTCTCTTGGCTCGACGCTCAACCGAGTCCAGTGCGTCAAGTTGGTATTTCGCAGAGCCGTCCCAGAGGTGACTGCAGTACTCCATGCAAGATCGCACTTGGGCTTTGTAGAGAGTAAGAAGCTGTGCAGGCGTGAAGTACCGCTTAACCTTATAGTTACCGTATAGTTTAATAATTACCTTTGTCAATGTAGAGCAACATTTCTCTCGATATAACTTAGTTTATGTAGCATGCATGATTTTTTTTTTCAGCTTCAATAATTCAGCAGTTTATCGATACATAGCTAGACTGCATACATAGAAGCTTTTAATAGGTAGATACTTAATCTTCCGTTCTTTCCACCAAACGTTAACTGATATAAGATTAATTCGATCGGCGATTACTAAGTCAGTGGTCATTCGATTTCTCGACCAACCTTATTTTGATGTTAAGCTTTCCCTTATACTTTATACGTCATTCTATCCTGAAACCTTCCTGAAACCCTATGTTATTTGTTAAGTATAACCCAAGCTACAAATGTACGCTTAAAAAGGTTCTTATACAACGTGTTAATGAATTAGCGCAAAACCTCATACACCCCAACTGATTTATAACAAAATAATTAGATTGAAACAATAATTTCATTATTTTTATAGTTAAAATTTAAAGTTATTCACATTTTAAGTTTTGAGGCAAAAATTATTTGTTATCATTTCAGCATCGAATGAAAGCGCTAACGTACTCATGGATACATTTTTATAATGTTGTTTTGGTAGTAAGTTGAGTGTGCCCGTTCGGTGGATTTACATCGAGTTCAGTAAATTTTAAATTTAACAAAAAAATGATTTAATATTTTGAAAAAAAAAAAAAAAAAAAAAAACCTTTTGTTGAAACCATGATAATTCGATTCTGCTCTCGATTCTAAACAAACTACTTTCTAGTTTTGCGTTAATTCATTAACACGTTGTATAAGTAGCTGTACCACAGTTTCTGCCAACCCCAAAAGGTACCAAGATCACAAAAGCGATTTTTGAAAATCATACGAGCGACTTGGCAGTAGAAAGATGCATAATCTCCATAGTAATTTTGACATTTTCCACTGCCAAGTCGCTCGTATGATTTTCAAAAATCGCACTTCAGGAGTTTACACCATGCAATACACAACATGCAAAAACTTTTTTAGTACCTAGAAGTTGTTTTTTATTTTAGTTTTCTCCGGGTCCGTTAGCACGAGCCCGACATACACTTGGCAGTTTTTTTATTATTTGTTGTTATACTATAGAATAAAGTAGGTATGCTTGTACGTATTAGCGTCTACGTTTTTACGATAAAGCGAAAACTTAATTCCGCTTACGTTTTTTACTTATTTTTTGTGTGGTTTAGCCAGTTGACATTTTCAAAGAATAATATTAACTGGCTACCTATTACGGTTCAAAAGATACAAACCTTGTCCCGTTTTCACCATTTGGGTACGGAACCCTAAAAAAACTGAAATCGCTACTCGCTATACGAACACGTTTGCCTGTGGAAAGGTAAAAGAGTCGCAATTAAAAACACGCGTTCCGTGTTTCGGTCTGGTAAATAATGTTCTGCACTCGCAGTTACAATGGGTTTTAGAATTGAATTTGTAACCGTATCAGACCGGAAGCAAAACCAGCATTTGATTTTGAACGTGATTTCGGGATGTTTTGGCAGTTTATGGCTGATATTGCATCAGGAGATTGCGAGAGCTTATTCGTAGTAAATTATGGTTTGGAACGGCAGGTATACTGTATGATTAATATGAAAGGAAAAAGGATATGAATAGGAAAATGATACTCATATCATATTAATCATACAGTATAACCTACTATTCAGCTGCCGAGCATGTGGAGCGGAGGAGGAGACAATGGAACATAGCCTTTGCGACTGTATGATGTCTTGGCGGCAAAACGCATGTGCCTCCTGGTGGACATCCAAAACCGGGTCCATCAAAAATCCAATCTTAGGTTTCTTCCCCTCAATGGTATCGCCTCCTTCATTGACCATGTATTTGAAGGGCGAAGAAAGCAAAAAGTATTGGGACTAACACAAAAGATCCTACAGGGTCGAGGTGATGCTGGCTTGCCAGCCCCCACAACAAGATACGATACTATTCATTAAATTTCGAGCTTCAGAGACATTTCGGTTTTGTTGTTATTTGACAATCTCTGTAAAGATTCTATACAGGGTGTTACAAAACACCCTAGAAATACTTAAGGGGGTGCTTCAGGCCATCAATCTGAACAACTTTCACTATGAAGCCAACGTCGAGAAAAAATAAAAAAAATCTGCCGTCCCATACATTTGAGTCGAGGCGGTACTGCAGTTTTGTATGAAAGAGCGGATTTTGTTTCGCGATTTCGATGTTGGCTCCATTGTGTAAGTTGTTCAGTTTGATGGTCTGAAACACCCCCTTAAGTATTACTAGGGTGTTTTACATCCAAGAAGCTATTTTTCTAAAAATTTCTACGCAAGAATCTGGATAGGATCAGAAGTCCTACTTTTCAAAATTACACATCCTATCAGTAGCAAAGCGAAGGTGGCATAATCTATATCATGGAATTTGTGCATTATTTGTGTAAGAATTAGGAAGTATGAAATTGAGAAATAACACTCCTGGCGAAAAACATCAAAACAAAATCCCAATGTCTATATTATGAACATCTTTGAATCGTACTACATAAGCTGTGAAGTCATCGTAAGATAGTTCTAGAATTTCTAGATGTTCTAGTTTCCGAATCGGTACTCAAGTAGTAACAAAAGCAGATTCGATTTGATTCGGTTCGTACTAACTCGACGATAAGTGCCTATCTACTTGAGTAGGACGAGTACCTACCTGTGAGAATCGAGTCAATGTTCTGTCGCATCACTGAGAGAGTAAACTAAACATTAAACAAACATACCATTACATTCTCCAGAAACTTAGCTATAACATCGACCTTTAGTATGGTTCAGTTTAAGCATTTGTAGCATTACCGTCAGCTTATAATTAATGTCCCACTGTAGGGCACAATTCTTTGGGCTATGTCAGTTACTCTGGTTCTTCTGCGGATCTCTTCATTTCTGATTCGATCTCGCGGGGAACTCCGAGCATAGCCCTCTCCATTGCCCTTTGGGTGACTTTGAGCCTTTTTATGAGGACTTGAGTGGCGACCACGTCTCTGTTCCATATGTCATCACTCATCACTGGCAACACACACTGCGGTATTTGGGAAGTGAAGATACTACGTAGCTTCCCGAACGCTGCCCAGCCGAGTTGGATTGAAAGATTGCCGGATTGCCGATTTGGCCAAAGAATTGCTAAACTTAAATGGCAGTGGGCGGAGCACAGTGCTCGCAGAACCGATGACCGATGGGGCCGAAATGTTCTCGAGTGGCGACCACGTAACGGAAAGCGCAGCGTGGGTAGTCCCCTCACACGGTGGACCGACGACGGGAAAACGTTGGATGAGGGCAGCGCAGGACCGGTCGTTATGGCGATCCTTGGGGGAGGCCTATGTGCAGCAGTGGATGTCCATCGGCTGAGATGATGATGATGATGATGTAGGGCACAGGCCTATCTTTAAGGGTCGTCCCAAGAACATGAACGTCCACCCCCAAATTATGATTCGGGGGTGGAGTCTGGATACTGCGCACTTTGTAATTATACATCAGAATTTCTTCTTCAGCGTACCTACCTATGCACGAATATACCCTTCACCTGTGCGTTCACTATCTGAGAGCACAGGCGAAGTCGCGTGCAACAGTGAGTATGTTAATATGTATAAAGCAAAAAAAACTTGCAAATAAAAATACCTTAGAACTGTGCGAATAATGTTTTATTTCATATGTAGAAATGCTTGAAATCCGCTTCGTAAGCTACCTATTAGAATTTAATGGCAGGTTCAACCTCAACCCCGACTCGTATATTACTGTCGCAACGTGTTTGATTACATCTTGTTCACGTAAGGTTTCACCTGCGTATGTTTGGCTAACATTTGGAGGGGCTTACGCACATATACCTACTCCTGGTATAGTCGCCAAAAAAAAATCGGCTCACCTTGTAATGTAAATATTTAGAATGAAAGTCCTCTTCTACGCTGCTGTCTGCTGATCTGCTTCCTTTCTAATGACTTCAGAATTTCCGAACTATTAAAACGCTCCCAAATTTAAATTCCCTTCTAAGCAGTCTAGAATAGTCTAGATCATCCATCCTGGAGGCGCCTCCAGGCGACGTTACCTGGAGGGCGTGATTCTCCAAACGAAGCTATGCTGCGTATTATAAGGTTTATATTGCCACACCCCGCCCGCGTCACGTCCGCGCCACGTCACTTCTGTTTAAACAGCACCTTAGAGCGGCCACAGGAGTGGCTGCGGGCACACCAAAGATGAAATATAGGGGGCACACCTTTGACACTTAGCCACAGATTACTTAATAGTTACTACACTTAGCTGTCATTTCATACAAATGGGAAACATTTAAAAGAAGAGGTAAGTAACCATATTATGTGCGATGCTGAATGGCGAGCGAGACAGGAATACGGATTTGCTTACACTTTACGCCACGGTCCTGCTCCTGCCAGAGGAGGTAATATTAAAATTGGTGGGAGTACGAAAGTGTCCGTACTGGATGTAGTACTAGATAGGTACATACTCTTTCTTGTGGTGCGGGTATCAGTGGCAACACTATACATGTACATAATATCACGATAATACACATAGCGCAATGGTATCACTATTTTCTTGGAAATTTTTTTAGACCGTAAAATTTATCTTACCTGTTTTATGTGTTTTTCTTATCTTATTTTGTTGATTAAAAAAACATGTTCCATCGAAACAAAGCAAGCAGGATAAATTAGAAAATAAAATTTAATTATAATCAAGACAAGGTCGCTGTTAGAGGAAACGTGCTGGAAGCGCCCTCGGAATTATATTCGCAGTCACGTCCTGCCTATATTCAATAATGAGGAAAAATTCCGTGGAGTTATACGAACGAGCCACCCATCTACAATCACATCAAGCTTTATCACCGGATATACGTTATGTAAAGCATTCAGGTTATAGGCAGGGTGTAAGTGACAGCCTAGCAAATACTGAAACGGTGAACTCAGACCATCAAACTGAACAAATTTCACAGTGGAGCCTTCCTCAGGAAACGCGAAAAATCAGCTGTCCTATACATTTTAGTCGGGTAGGTACAGCAGTTTTATATGGGACAGCTGATTTTTTTTCGCGTTTCCTGAGGAAGTCTCCACAGGGAAAGTTGTTCAGTTTGATGGTCTGAGTTCACCGTTTCAGTATTTGCTAGGCTGTCACTTACACCCTGTATACTTATCGATGGATGGGTATTAAATTAAATTAATTATACAGGGTGAACTTAATAACACTTGGCATCCATTTAAATTAAGACAGAATATTTATTTTAGTAGCAAATGAACTTGAAATCAAATCAGGTGTTCCAACATAACTGCAATGCCTACTCGAGTTTATACCATTATTTGCAATTTCAGGTTTTCTAGTAGGTATTATAGTCTGATGTGAAGAATCTTAGTTTAAAAAGTATAGCAAGATTCATAGATGCAGATATTAATAGCTGGATTCCCCGTGCTACTACGAAATTACCATTCCAAACACCCCCATTTGCACAATCTGAATCCCGAAAAATCCTTTCTTAGCAAGCACTTAAAAAGAGAAACTTTGCCCTATTTCAAGTTTCTAGCCTTTATAGTTTTAGAGATTTAGCGATGAGTGGATTTCGTCTGTTCCAAAATAAAACACTGAATACGCCAATTGTTTTCTTTTTGCCCCTATGATGTACCTCGTTCAAATATTAACAGAATTGAGGATCCTTTTTTAAACAATTGAGAAATACTATCCACAAATCATTTAGGTAATAATTATTGTAAAATAAATTCTACTTACTTTAGTTTACTAGTTACTACTTTAGTTACGTACAGTCGCCATCAGATATATCGTAGCATACAAGGTGTCCAAATATTTCTGAGCAGCGCTAATTTTCATTAAATTCTTCACAGTAAATGTTACCAATTATATCTAAACGTGCATTTTGTCATAAATATCTGAACAGCAAATTTTCAATAATTTCTTTACAATGTTATTTAAAATTAAAATGTAAAACAACGGAGTAAGGTTTTTTCCGAAACTGTTCAGATGTTTATGACCACCTTTACTGCGTAGATATATTTGATGTTCTAGGCGTTCCTATATTTTTGATTGGTTATGAGTAAAGAAATTATTGAAAATTAGAACTGCTTAGAAATATTTGACTACCTTGTTTGCTACGATATATTTACTGGTGACTGTACTTGCTTACTTTTAAAGTTACTAAGAATTTAAATTTGACCACTTCCAGTATATTCATACATAATAAGTAAAAAGAAAAAGCTTGGAAAGAGCATAATTTTATTGTTATGTTAAAATAGTAATTTTTCTTTTTCTTGGTTCCTTTTGTAATTTTTGGCATCACTTTGCCACAAACAACTTTGTATAAAAAAAGGGAAACCTATCATTGGCCTTACCAGTTATTTTTAAGAATTTATTGTAACTATGTTTAATACGCTGTTGGTTTTCTCAATAAACAAAATAAAAAAAAATAAAAAATTCTTGAAAGTGGCTCTGGCGTAAAATTTTCAATGGCATATTCAGCGTTTTTATTTTGGAACACCCGATTTGGCTAATAAACGAAGATTCAATCAGCTAGATTATAGACCAGATAGTTAGGTATTTAAATATACTCAAGCCTTTGTCCTATTGTGTAGGCAGAGACAATAAAATTTATCGGTACCTGCTACGATCCTGACACCAATCTCTTGCCTCTTACGCATAAATATGAAGCTTCATACACGCTCTTCCCTTTCGGTTACATTGATTTGATTAGTTTTAATCAGTTTCGCAGACTGATCGATTTTATCAGGTACAGCTGTTCCTACTTTATTATTCCCGAATATCTTAAGAGGATTGTGAAGCTAGCTGCCTCCATACATATATCTGAAACACCTGGGCCTTATTTAATAAAAGTGACAATGCCTTATTTAGTAAAACCGACGGCGACCGACGACGCCCTATACAAAAATGTCATTTAGTATGGGAAGCCGTCTGCCGTCAACGCGGGACTGACAAGATTGCCAATTTTTGTATGGACCAAACCTTAACGAAACCGACAATTATGCCGGTTTTTGTCAAATAAATCGTTTATTGAAAGATCCTGATCTAAGTAATGTAAATAGACTTTTTAAGGGATGAAACAGTCAATGATTCGGGGCAATTTTACTAGGGAACGAACGCTGAATTTGCGAAGAAATATCAGCTATTTCATACTTATTCATCGAGTATGTACTCATGTACTCAATTTTTCTAAGACAAAACTGTTTTAGACTACCCCTTGTGTCTATAAACTGATTTGGCTCTATACTAAAACAAAACCTCTGGCAAGTATAAATCCCTTTATAAATCCAAATCCACAAAGATTTGGATAACGTCGATCGGCTAACATTCAGATTCCGAAGGTCTCTCGAGCCCAAGGAATGCAGACTGTCCAAATATGTTTACTCTGTGGTCACAATAATGCAGTGCAGAGCTCGTGTGTGTCGGGGAACTCGGGGGACGGCCAATGTTTAGTTTTGTGAGATAGCTCTGGTATGTCGGTGTGTGTTTAGAGTCTATTACAAGGAAGTTTTGTATGTGAATGTAAACTTTAGAGCATCAACGTGAACAAGTTTGCCTATGCAGCCAGGAAACATCGAGAAAAAAACGCTTTTTCATACAAAACTGCAGTGACTACCTAGCAGCAGTGTAGTTTCTTACAGCGATGAACGATGAATAATGACAGGTGATGTCTTCTTTTTGACGACATAGTGTAAGTTGTTCAGTTTGATGGTCTAAACCACCACCCCTTTAAAATATAGTATTAACAGGGTGTGTTGTTACACTTTGTACAGGGTGTAACAAAACACCCTAGTAATACTTTTTGAATTTTGAAGTTTGAACAACTTTCACTACGGAGCCAACTTCGAAATCGCGAAAAAAAAGCTGATTTTTTTTTCGCGATTTCGATGTTGGCCCCATAGTAAAAGTTTTTCAGTTTGATGGTCTGAAGCACCCCCTTAAGTATTACTAGGGTGTTTTGTCACACCTGTACATAAGGTCTACAAAATTAGTTTTTTTTTTTCGTGTGAAATGTGCGTACCTCTACACATCTTTCGCACACTTTAGCACGACCATCCAGAGTGTGCTTCAATACCCTAATTTCAATTAATTCTAAAGCATTTGACCTTGTCAGACTTACAATGCAAAACCATCCTAAACTCACAGACTCAAGACCGAATATATGCCGAGCCTTTATTAGATTAGCCACAATAGTCCATATCTAAACCTAATTAGAGTCCAAAACGGCAGTGTTATAATTGAATCAGTCGGGTACCGGGCCTTCGTTTGCGCCTATTATGTGGGCATAACTAGAGCCTCCTTTATACATATTCAGGGATTAGACTATGATGGGAGAGGTGTTAATGGGATCATTATGTGTACACGGTAGGGGAAATACGAGATAACTATCGCATCATTATGTTATCTATACTTATAAAATAGTTCCGTGACTGACTGACAGGCAACGCTCAGTCTAAACCGCTGAAGATAGAAACATGAAATTTGATAGTATAGGGTGTTAGGGTAAACGGTTGCACTACTTTAAGGGGTGATTGTACCCATGATACTGGACAACTTTTCATACAAACGTTCGATCAGTTGATTGCATTTAATTAGTAAAATGTCATTGAATCAAAATTTTCTTTTGCAAATTTTTCATTATGTTTCTTTGTAAAAGTTGTTCAGAATCGTGGGTGCCTTAAAGTAATGCAACTGTTTACCCTAACACCCTGTATATTCTACGGAGGCTGTAGGGGTTAGATAGGGGTACACTCAGAAAGGATTTTTCGAAAATCTACCCCTAAAGTGGTAATCCACGCGGACGGAATCGCGGGTCAAAATAGCTCTTATGATATATAGAAAACCGGTCAAGTGCGAGTCGAGCTACTCGCGTACCGTACCACAGCACCACACAACATATTAACTTGCAAAAAAGTGTAATTTTTTTTTTGGGATTTAGCGCGAGACCGACTCACGCTTGGCCAGTTTTAGTATTTGTTGTTATAGGTACTGTAGAATTTGTTCTGGAATCACACCAAGTTTGACGCTTGTATTGTATTACCGTTTTTGCGATAAAGTGAGAAGCAAAAATGTTGATAAAAACCGGTTTCTTCTATGAGCACCCCCCTTAATTTTTAACTTTTTGACGATTTTATTATTTGTTAGCAAATCCGCCGTAATACCGCACATTGTGTGTATTTTTCAACTGTCTAGCTCCGTTCAAAATTTAGAGCCCTAAAACAATAGGTAGGACAGACGCGACGGGTGGACGGACGGACGGACAACGTAGGTTTATGAATAGGGTCCCGTTTTCAATCTTTGGGTACGGAACCCTAAAAACAAACAAGTAAAAAACAATAATCGTAGCGCTACGCGACGCTACGCCAAACCGTAGCGTGACGTAGCACTGAAACGTAGGCATGTCCTTGTCAAACGGTCAGTTTTACAACATGCTACGGAAAAAAGATTATGATATTAAAATACATTATTTACATGACATTGCATTGCTTAATTTTTGTATAGGGTGTTTAAAATTGTGCTGAAGTCATTCTGTCGTGCATTTGTTATTTGTTTCAAAGTAAAGGGCAAAAGGGAAACTTTTATAACCAAGTAAGTCTACACTAATATTATAAAGAGGAAAGATTTGATTATTTGTTTGTTTGTATGTATTGAATAGGCTCCGAAACTACTGGACCGATCTGAATAATTCTTTCATCGTTAGAATGCTACGTTATCCGTGATGAAGCTATGAAAAAAACGTTTTTTTTTTTTTAATTTTTTTAAATTTTTTGTTGGCTTTGACAAAATAAAATTATAGTCAAAGCTGGCACTCGTGAAGTCGTGACTTTGTCTGCGCTGACTTTAAACGATCATTATAAAACAGTAAATCATAGGTATTCTAATTTGTATTCCAAATGTGTGATTGAGTCACAAACATCTAAACATTCAAATATCCTCATACATTTTCACAGTAGGATTGATTTAGTATAAATGTAGGATACAATTATTCTCCATTGACTTACCAACTACTTGGACGTTTCTTACTATTACGCGACAGTCTTCGTTTGATCGGCCGACTACAGGTACCGGACTTTCGATGTTTCGATGATCGCTACTGTTTCGATCCACACTTCATTGTAATAGAGTTGACATTGGAACGAAAACGTTCACGCAATTGCGAAGTTCGAATGTGCGGGTAGAGGCCCAGGTACGCGCGGGCGGCCGTGCCCCGATGGGGGATTGGGATGGAAAAGAATTTCAGCATTTTCAATGTTTTTAATTGGTTTATATTACTACATGTACTTATAGGTTTGTGTAGTTTAGTCTCGGACACATTTTTAGAGATTTTTGTAATAGACCCGGCGTCCATAGTATTCTACATCAATGTTATTCTCTCTCAATTTCCATGAAGTCTAATACATTTCTTGCTTTCCCTTTCGTCTATCGATTTATAATTGTAACTACATTTATATATTTTAGGGTTTCAAGCAATCTCACTGACCGGTTAGTGGGCGGTACACTAAGGGGATCCGTAATTTCATTTCACCTTGTCTAATATTTTGAGGGGACGATGAACTACTGGATTCAAATGTATAAGTACCTAAGTAAATATTATTTAAGGAAATACATTCATGGCCGTTCCTTCACATTTTGACCGCGATCGTCTGTTACAATAACAAAAGATTTTCCGTAGTTTGTCGCTAATTATAGGCCTAAAAATGTAAAATATTAAACATACGGACCTAGTCAAACTAGCCAAAGACTTTCTCATATTATTTTTGAAAGAATTATTAAAATCGGTTTAGTTTTGGAGGAGGAAACAGGGGAATACGAAATGCTGATTTCGTCGATTTTTTGTCGATAAAATCGGTCCGAGCTGCAGTTGTCTCTTTCGCACTCTAGTCGGCGGGGTGTATGGGTGGGGCGTGATAAATACGTATTACAGTCAGAAAAGTGACCTATTCTCCAAATCTGCATTTCAACCCGTCTATCCTCTTAAGGTCAAGGAAACGAGGAACTAAACGACAACGAAAACGACAATTTTACTTTTTGTGCGCTCTAGACCTAAAATAATCTTTTTATTTTCCAAACTAAGCTTTTCATTCGTATCCTGTTGCTCTTATCAAACAAAACCAACCACTCTTTCCCCATAATTTCGCCTTCGCCCCCAAACACAGAGATAGCATCTTCACGCTCCAGCGACACGATAACAAAAAGTACGAATAAACCATTTAAATTATAGGGCTCACTGTTGAGCAATACACGAGGTGTGGGACAATAGGGCGCCGGGTAGGACCGCTGCTCACGACACGACTATGCGACCAATACTGCGATTGCGACTGATGCGTTTTGATTTTGCTTCGATTAGCTATCGTTCCCCAAGCCTAGCAGGTGAAACATAAGTTCGGTAAGAAGGGGAAGAATGGGTACTTTCTACTTTGGTTTCAGTTTAGGGAAATACCTTTTTGAAAACAATTGAGTTTACCACCAACCAACCAAGTTACAAACTGCCCCAGCACCTCAGCACCTATATATACCGACGTCGGCAGTTGGGGCTGTCTGATCGAGCGCCGGGGCGCTGTACCAGCGTATTAGGTACGTAGTTTCACACCTGGTACATTTGTATGTTTATCAAAATACGCCTAAATGATTCGAAATAGCTCTCCACTGTTTGCCATGCTATGACCTCTCGTTTCTCTGCACAATCAATCAATCAATTAATCAATTATACTTGCACAACTACATCCACTTGTACCATTGATGGTACAAATCAATAGTACTATACAGGGTGTAAATTAAAATAGGACAGCTACTTAAAGAGGTGCTTCAGACCATCAAACTGAACAACTTTCTCTATGGGACCAATATCGAAATCGCGAAAAAAAAATCTGCTGTCCCATACATTTCAGTCGAGTTATGTTTGCAGTTTTGTATGGGAGAGTGGAATTTTTTTTCGCGATTTCGATATTGGTCCCATAGAGAAAGTTGATCAGTTTGATGGTCTGAAGCACCCCTTTAAGTAGCTGTCCCATTTTATTGTACACCCTGTATAGATACTACGGGCATTGTTTGACTATAACCACACCTACATCTAGGTAGTAAGATTGAATGATGCGATAGGATTCGGACTGTGCCACGACTTAACTTAACTAAATTTATTCCTGTCACTTTCTAAAATAAGATTAAGAAAAGAGACAGAAAACCATCAGCTGACTTTAGTGCTGTCAAAGTGACGTTAGGTACACGCCCAAAAACGCTTTAAATAAGATGGCGTACATTATGATGGCATCTTATTTTGGGCGTGTAACGTCACTTTGACAGCATTAAAGTCAGCTGTTGGTTTTCTGTCTCTTTTCTTAATCTTATTTTAGAAAGTGACAGGAATAAATTTAGTTAAGTTAAGTCGTGACAGAGGCAGAGTCCGAATCGGTACCATTGTTTATCAATATATTTATACCTAAACTAAGGAGCTAAGTAGGGTGCGTCGCGCCGGTTAAGGATTGCTACTCACGATAGGACCGCAGCGACCGCGATCCTAAAACATGAATAAGTCACTAGACATGAGTCATGAATAGGTGAATGGGTAAGTATGTTTGACAGGTAATCCTTAATAGGCATAACCACAGTATATTAGAATAATATAAGTAGTAGGATATAATAATGATAAGCCGTTTATGTAACACCTTTATAAGTTTATCCGTGGTCTAAAAAAGACCTGACGTTGGTGGTAACAATAGATCTATCCAGATCGTAGTAGCTCTTGATCTATGTTCAACCCAGGAGGCCTAGCATGTCAGCTCCGAGGAAACGACAAAAATCGAGACGTGCGACTTTGCGTATGCGAAAGCGAGCGGCCTTTTTTTGTCGGTTTGTCGTGCGTGGAAAACCAAAAATAAAAATTGAATAAAAATTCGACAGCCTGTTTTGTTTATTCGAATATATTTTTACTGTAAAGATGTTTGAATTATTATTCGCCTCATTATTTGTCAATAAATATTCAATATCAAAGATAATATAAGGCGATGTCGCACGACAATCGCAAGTCTGACCATGCATGCCCTTCCCCTAACATTTTGGGATGAATCAATAATTTTACCCCACACTTTTGTAACTAATGCACGCCACCGCCACGCCAGTGTATATTTTCTTTGACGCCACTCCCATTTCTACGCACTATACGTAGGAATATCAAAATCCTAAGCCGTACGTTTTTGGTAATTTTAACACTTAACACTTAGTAATAAAGGTTAAGTGAGGTGACGTCGTAGGTGGAAGTTAAGTTAGTGTGTGCTATTATTGTAGTGGGGGTGAGCTTTGTAATGTAATGAAGTTTTTTAATATCGATTATTTTATTACGGTAGGTCAGTGGACTTTTATCACGTGAGGTAGGTTATTGTGTACCTAGCTTTAATTTATTCGTAAACAAAACGGTTTATTTGTCCATGCCTATCTTTTGTCATCTATTCGTATAATAAAGTTGTAAACAGGGAGTATTATATTCCTTGTTGTAAACATGGCGTTTCTGTACATGATATTACTAACTATAAGCAAATATTTTATTTGCAAAAAAATTAGGCATGATGATGATTGTCGATTGGTTTGTGTGCAAACGAAAAGAAACACTCTTAAAAACCACTGATTCAATTTGGATGGAGTTTCTTGTCTTGAACGCAGGGCTCACTCAATTAGAAGAGACGAGAATTTTTATTCAGAAATGTATTTTGTCTGCATTACATAGTTACCTATAGGTAGGTACGGTATACCTATGTATTTATAAAGTAGGTCCTTCTAGGCTATGGTTGATATACAGGTAATACTTAAGGAGGTGCTTCCGACCATCAATCTGAACAACTTTCACTATGGAGCCAACGTCGAGAAAAAATAAAAAAAATCTACCGTCCCATACATTTGAGTCGAGAAGGTACTGCAGTTTTGTATGAAAGAGCGGTTTTTTTTTCACGTTTTCGATGTTTGCTCCATAGATAGTGAAAGTTGTTCAATTTGATGGTCTGAAGCACCCCCTTAGGTATTACTAGGGTGTTTTGTTACACCCTGTAGGTAGATACCTACCTCTAATGCCTCTTAAATATCCATTAGTTAAGTAAATCATAGATTAATATTGTAAGGCCCGATTCGACCAAACGCGAGTAAATTTTATTCTTAGATTATCGCCCGGTTACTCTACAGAAAACTGATTTTGCGTTTTACAACAACTTTCTTTGTTCAGTTTGATGATCCAATCATCCCTTTATAACAGTTTCATCTAATTATTTTAGAACGAATATAGGTAGGTTCTAAATTAGATCATCCACATAAACATAGGTAGCTTTTACTTGACGAAACATTTTTTATCAACTTTATTTTTGAAAGCAACGCCGCGGTAATTACTAGTTTATTTTATTATATAGACATCTCTTAAGAGAGCAAATTTCATTTTAGAAAGAATCAATAATAGAACTCAATCACTATTCTCGTTAAAGAATAAATTTGGTTGGATATTTTTTGTAGTAAAATCTGACCCACTTAAAACATTCAACATCTTCGAAACGCTTCATCAGATCTTCACCAAATTTTAGTGGCATGATCTCTTGAATATATATTTTTGTAAAATAAAACAACCAGCCAAATCAGTTTATAAATGACGAAGTTATATCGAAAAAAATAATTTTTATTTGATGTCTCATTTATCGACACAGTTATTTTTTTTTTCAAGTTTTTTATTTTTTAATACTTTTAAACCATACAACCATTCAAGTTCATGCTAAAAGAACTGCATATATCAGGTAAATAAAGTATTTATTCATATAAACGTGAAAACGCATGATCTTACTTTGACAGATAAGTCTGGTTGGCCACCAGAACCCACCAGGTTTCGGCCAGGACGACCGATGAAATATTGAAGGTAAAGGTCTAACCTTCGATTTGGCATACATTTCATCCATGAGCTCGATGGGTGAGAAGTACTCCAAAATTTGACCACCATTTTTGGTTGGCCAGCACTACCTGCCAGGATATCCGGCGGACGACCGAGTGTACTTCGTAACACTAATTAAGACCAATCGGATAAGCATAATTTGGTTCATGAGCTCGATGGGTAATTAGTCTCGTCTCAGAGAGGTTACTAGTCACCCTCCTACACAAAACCCACCAGGATAGGGGTCGGCCGACCAAGTTTTTTCGCATCTTCTAATAGTAAACTATTGCATGAAAACTGAATTATGGATGAGCTCGATTGGTATACGAAATCCTCACCGGCCCCCGATCTATAAGCTTAAACCGAAAATTAAACAAATTTAAATAAAAAGAAACCTAACAAATTAAAACTGTACAACCTTACACTGTAATAAGTACGGTACAACGACCTCTTTCTTTGGGTGGATTATACATTCGTTCTTGAGAAAATAACGCGCTTACTCCATGGTTTAGTGTGAAGGAGTTATTTCAAGGTTGTTAAATTGTTTCTTGTATAGTTACTCTTCTATAAATGAAAGTTTGGTCGAATCCAGCCTAAATATATTATTGTCTTTATAGATTCATGTCTACAGCCCCTTTTTTTACAACTCTACCACCTCCGATTCCGTGAACACGAAGTCTGCTGTTTCAATCTCTACTCTCAATTAACGTTTGTCGCAATTTTCCGGCGAGACTAAACAGTCTGAACACCTGAAAACTGAACTACTGCCACCCCTTGTCAGACGTGAGGCCCTAGGGTTGTCTCTCTTAATTAATAAAAGAGTTTTTTGCTAGTATCTCATCCCACTGCTGAACAAAGCCGTTTAATATGCAACTCATTTCTGTTATTACTGCTTGTCAATAAGAAACCAGCGTCCGTAGTATGGCAGCCTGATTAGCACTATCGCGCCTTTGCTCTCTTTCTATTTGCGCGCGAACGAACGAGATAAAAGGCGTTTTATAGCCTTTTCACGCGTATCATGCTACGGCCGTTAGTCGTCTCTCTGTCTCTTCTTGAGTTGACTTGAATAACGTCGACTATTTCGGAGATCCAGGGCGGGATATAATTATAATATAAAATAAAAATGTATATTTTTCTTTAAGTGTAGTTGAATAGGCGCTAATTAAGGTGCAATTTGGGTTCAACTGCTTTATATAGCGAGGCAAGGAGGCGCTTGACTTGTAATACCATTAATAAAACCGGTCAAGTGCGAGTCGGGCTACTCGCGCACCGAGGGTTCCGTACCACACCACCACAGAACACAACATTATTATCTTAGAAAAAAACCTTTTTTTGTCCGGGACCTTTAGCGCGAGACCGACTCATACTTGGCCGGTTTTTAGTATTTGTTGTTATTGTGTAGAGTTTGCTCTATAATCACACCAAGTTTGACGCTTGTATGTATTACCGTTTTTACTATAGAGCGAGAAGAAAAAACGTTGATAAAAACTAGTTTCTTGTTGAGAACCCCCCTTAATTTTTATCTTTTTGACATTTTTATTATTTGTTAACAAATTCGCCGAAACAACGTATAATCTGAGAAGATTTCAACTATCTAGCTATTACGGTTCAAAAGTTACAGCCCTGAATAGGTAGGATAGACGGACGGACGGACGGACGGACGGACGGACAACGTAGGCTTAGTAATAGGGTCCCGTTTTCACCCTTTGGGTACGGATCCCTAAAAATTAAGAAATAAATATCTAGGACGTTGTTACACAGAATAATAGTACCATTTTAAAGAACCTGCAATATAGCCTGGGCTTGCATTACGATGACTGGACAACGATATTGTATGCATAATATAAGTAATATTCATAATCACCATACTATCGACTGAGCTATCGGGAAGTCCAATATAATGGTCTTTGACCGCTCTTTTTGGCTTGACCGGATTCCGAACCTTCATTACGCCAAGAGTTAAAACAAAAATATATGTCTCCGTAGCAAAGTCACGAATTGCCGAAGACATTATTTTAGATAACCCCTATACTAAAAAAAAAAACCACCCCAGACGCATGGACCCCTAGGGCTGCCTCGCGTGTCTAATGGCTTATTATTAAATGCGGAACTGAAGGAAGATTACCGCTAATTTCCCCGCGTGTGTGTTACTGCCGTGCCGCAATTCTGTTAAAAGATATATTTATGACTACTCACGTTCGTTGTAAATGTGTTTGAGTATGTATTTAGGCGTTCATACACGTTCCTACATATTATTAAGGATTGTTATTGGAGAGAATACGGACAGCAACATAATTTTTGTAGAGATATAGGAGTTAATCTGAAATAATAATGTCTAGCCTATATTTAGATCTACTATTATTACTGATTTATGTTACTGCCGATCTCCCTTTTTTATTCGTTCCCGTTTTTTTTTTGTTCTCCTGCTAGGTGTAACCTCAGACTCATCAAAGAGTTCAAAATCAAGATTCATGCAGTTCACCCCCGTTTAAGTACCATTTTTGACATTGTGCGCTTTTGGCATTTTGGCATTGTGCGCCTTTGACATTCTGCTCTTTTGGCATTTTGCTACCCACTTGTCATTTTGCGCTTTTAATTGGCATTATGCTCCTAAATGCGTGTAGTGTAGTCCACCACAGAGTTTTTTCAATATTTAAGTTGATGAGCAGTCTTGAAAGTGAAATTTTCACGGTCCCTTTGAAACTATACAACGTGTTAATGCATAAACGCAAAACTAGAAAATAGTTTGTTTAGAATAGAGAGCAGAATCGAATTTTAAAGATTTCAACATAGGTAGAATTTAATCAAAATATTAAATAATTTGTTGCTATATTTTAAAATTTACTGAACTCGATGTCAACCCACCAAACGCTGCTAATAATCAAAATAGAAGCACGCTAGCACTTTCATTCATAGCTGAAATAATAACAAAAAATGCAAATAACTTTAAGTATAATAATATTAATGTAAATGGTTTCATCTTGACTGTAATCTGTACGTGTACCTATACAATAAAATAAAATAAATAAATAAAATTATTTTTCTAATTTAATTATTTCAAAAATCTGTTGGGGTGTATGAGGTTTTACGCTTACCTATTCATTAACTCGTTGTATATACAGGGTGTAAAAAGACATCTCCCGAAAACTTTAAGAACATATCACTGAACCTATATAAAAATTAATGGCGCTAAACTTTAAATTTAAAAAAATTATTCGTGATTTTTCCATTTTCTTGCAGCGCAATACAGGGTGTACAATAAAATGGGACAGCTACTTAAAGGGGTGCTTCAGACCATCAAACTGAACAACTTTCTCTATGGGACCAATATCGAAATCGCGAAAAAAAATTCCGCTCTCCCATACAAAACTGCAAACATAACTCGACTGAAATGTATGGGACAGCTGATTTTTTTTTCGCGATTTCGATATTGGTCCCATAGAGAAAGTTGTTCAGTTTGATGGTCTGAAGCACCTCTTTAAGTAGCTGTCCTATTTTAATTTACACCCTGTATAAAGCGTACATCGCTCGGGTGAGCGGGCAGTGACCTTACAGCTGTGTGGCGCGCGACCGTAGCTTGGCGACGAGTTTGATGAGTGCGTTTTACATTGCGGATTTTTGCTATTTTCGAAATGTTTGTGTTTAACAATTCTTCTTCTCGTGTGGAATCGTCACGTCTTTTTCAAATCGTCAGTCGTCGTCGTGTTTAACAATTAAAATTGTATTGCATTATGTCACTGGTAGGCTTTAAGAAATAAAAACCCGAAAAAAAATTAAATTTGTGAAAATAAAAAAAAAAAATTTCAGTGCCAAAGTGTTAGGTATCATGGTCTGAATCCATAGTTTCAGTTTTCGGGAGTAGTCTTTTTACACCCTGTATTTTAACGGAAATATTTCAAATACAGAAACAGAGATTCGTTTCTAGATCGTTTTAAAGAAAAATAATTCATTTTAATTGGTTAATAAATGGTTAATATTGAAAATAGGACGAAACTTCGTTTGTATGGAGCGCGCTGGAGCTGCTGCCGATGCCGGCCGGTGAGACGTGGCCCTATGTTGATAATGATATTAATAAAATGAAAATTTTGTTACCAATAAATTACTTACACTTGATATAACGAACTGAAAGCAAATTTCAATTAAATTTCAATCAACGGCGTCTGATGAGTTAATAATTAAACTTCAGAACACAAAGAAAGACCCCGTTTTCCAATAAAAAATATCCCTTTGTAAATTAAGTGACTTTTTATGAAAAACTACTAAGTTGTCAGCCCTATTACCGGCGCCCATGTAAATTACGCAAGTAGGTAGGGCTGGTAGGGTTGTCGCAAACATTTTCAACTTCATTATAAACGTCGAGAGCCCCCTGGTAGTCGTTATGCGAATTAGAAGTCGATTGATGCACGATTTCGGTGTTCCTTTTTGGTGGAGCGAGTAATTTGAAATTGGAATCTTTCGAATAGAAATAGGTTTGGTTCAAGGTTTGCTATTCAATATATTTAATGTCAGTCTAGGGTGTTTTTCAACGTGTGTGTTAGTAAATCGGTGCGTAACGAATATGTCATAAAATCGGCCACTAGGGTGCGTTTACGTCGTACCTACAAACGCCATCTTTATTACGAATTTATTACACTCCCCTTACAAATATGGCGGTAAAAATAATGCGTATCTTTATTGCTTACGTATTAATGAATTTCATCATATTTCCCGTCATATTTCTACAGCAAAAAATCCCATATATTCTCGCATAACGAGATAATATAGCGGAAGAAAAGTGGAACGCCTGCTCGAATGCTAATAGCACGGAGACGTAACGTCTCTTTATTTTATTGCTATTTATTGTCGTCAGGCGTCTTAAGAGGATAGGCGGGTACCGATTTTTCCAAAAAAATGTATTCCCCTGTTGAAAAATTGTTACCATACCATCTATGTTACCTCTGCTATGTCCCTATGTTTTGCTTTTTTGCATTAATTAATTACTGTAAAAACTAGGGACCTTCGAAGATGACCAATTTTATCACCCGTTGTCGACATCGAGCAAACAAATTTGACGAATATAAACAAAAAAGCAAAACATACAGACCGCCAAAGTTTTTCTCATAATATCATTCTTGAAAGAATTATTAAAATCGGTTTAGTTTCGGAGGAGGAAACGGGGAATACGAAATGCAGATTTCGTCAATTTTATGTCGATAAAATCGGTCCAAGCTGCAGTTGTCTCTTTCGCAATCTAGTGTGCGGGGTGGGGTGCATGGGTGGGGCAGATCGGACAAATACGTATACAGTTGGAATAGTGACCTATTCTCCAAATTTCCATTTCAGTCCGCCTATCCTCTTATGTAAAATAGAGTGGAGCGATTTTCTGCAAGAAGATTCTCAGTTGAAATCTTGAAATCTCTTTTTTTAAATAGCTGTGGTAAGATTGAGGCAGTCCCATTTACTTTGTGTCCGCTTTGAGTCTTTGAGCGTGACTTCGGCTAAGTAGTTCTCTTCAGTAGGTCTTATCTAGGTTTCTATCTAGCATGTTTTAAAACCGGACCGTATTTTAGTCGGACCTAGTTTCCTCGATCGATAAACTTGAAAGATTTAGAGGGCAGTAAAGCTTAAATGTCGGCTAGATTAAGATCGATTTGGTCAGCGAACTGAAGGCTTACGTAACTGTTCTACGCTACCATAGATTTAATAAAAGTAGGATAGACTTATAGAGAGAGTAGGTATACATTGGCTATGCGGAAGAAAAAGTATTGTACAATCGAATCTTAAACGATAATAAGAACATCTCTATTTTTAAATTACCATACAGAAACTTTACGTATGTATTCAGATAATGACTCTAAACAACTTTTCCTATGGAATATCGGTCGAAAAACGTAAAAATTTTATTTTTGGCTTCCCATATAATATCGGTAGGCGTGCTCTGTTTTATACAGGGTGTAAGGGACAGCTCTACAGACTGATACCGTGAACTCAGACTATCAAACTGAACAACTTTTATTATGGAGCCTACCCCAGGAATCGCGAAAAAAATCAGCTGTTTCATACATTTGATTCGGGTAGGCACAGCAGTTTTGTATGAAACAAACAGCAGATATTTTGTCGCGTTTCCTGAGGGTGGGTCCATAGTGAAATGAAAGTTGTTCAGTTTGATGGTCTGATTTCATTTCACCTTTTCGGTATGTGGAGGGCTGTCGGTGGGTACAAAAACCCAGGGTCCTGTTTAATAAACGCGACATGGTGTCCTAGCATTCTCAGCAAACTCTGAATTGTCATTGTCACGTTTATTAAACAGGGCCCAGGAGTGCGATTTTTGTATCTTATTAGCTGAGTTCAGCAGTTGAAAATGTCAAAATTACTGTGGAGATACGCATCTTTCTAATGCTGATTTGACTTTCAAAAATCGCACTCCTGAAGTATGATTTTTGAAAGTCAAATCAGCATTAGAAAGATGCGTTTCTCCACAGTAATTTTGACATTTTCAACTACTGAACTCAGCGAATGAGATTAAAAAATCGCACTCCTGATCTATATTTTCGACCCTAAAGTTGTTTAGTTTCAAGTTAATTAAAACTCATCCATAATTGTATTATAATAATAATTATGCTAACATCGCTCTTTTTATTTAATTATAATTAGGTAAGTATATTACTAAATATAATTATAATTAAACTAGATACGTAATTAAATCTTGGATAATTCCATCGTGATTCCCAATTTCGTAGTAAACTAAGGGTTTCACATCGCGTGACCGCAGAATGCGTGTTTCGTGCAGACGGGCAAATAATTCATTGCCCTGGTGTGCTTGTTCAGTTTTTATGAGCTTCTGTTGTGACTTGCACGTCTACTTGGAGGCTTAGTACCTTGCATTTGTTTACGGACATTCACCCACAACTGAAACTCCTGGTTACTCCTCTTCGGTGACCATTTACGATGCTGACGATGACGGTATTAGAGAAGTCCAGCGAGCCTAGGGGATTACTCTAAAGTCTAAACTGTCTTGTGGAATCCCTAATATAATAATACAGCAATTTTTTTTGTCTGAAAATACAATTATATAGACTTTTTATGTTTCAGAAGTTATTATGGTCTAAGAATATTTTATACTTATACGTTTTTACAATTACAATTCAGGGTACCTACATTGCTGATAATGTTAGTGACACATTACCTACTACATGTTTAGCGTCAATATTAACTAGCAATGTACCCTGAATTGTAATTGTAAATTATAAATTACAATTGAATTGTAATTGTAAATTACAATTGTAACGTTTTTTGAACAGGGCCCTGATAGTAGTGGTACCTAAGTAAGCGAGAGTGGAACATTTGCTACCCCAAAATAATGCTATGCTAGCCTGGGCACCTATAGGTTATTGGTGAATTTTATAACCTGTAGGTAAGATAAGTAATCTTCTTAGACAATTTAATAGTAAGGACTGGCCTTGCGGTAGCATTTCCCCTCTGCCACGGTATTAGATCAATTAATCTTGCGCATTTACACTCAATTTTATACCTTATCACTAAACGAGACAGCCTATAATAGCGAAACAATAATTTTGAACTTAGAACGTTTGGGGTTCACACGAGACTACTTTTCATGATTTTTAACATTCAAAATTAGAATCTAAAGTTATAGGGAATAAAATCCAAAGTTGCGGAGTTCATGTTACCTCGCCCCCCGCAAAAAGTGGCAGAAAATTTTGATAGGAGAATGACACGCGTTACGCGTCCATACTATTAAATTGTCTAAGGTAATCTTATAAAATTCACCAATAGCCTGCCTATAGGCTAGGTATATCATCTTTGTTTCTTCATCCATACTACTTATATCAGATATCCAAAATGCATGCGAACAAAGTCGAGAGAAAAAGCTGGTCGGTTTTTACAAAGTTTTTGTTCTCATTTCAAAATTAATTAAAAGTTTTACAGCTGAAAATATAGAACAGGTAGGCTTTTATAAATGAAATTGTATAAATTTACTAAGAAACATCACAAACTGTCATGAATCAAATGAAAGGGGGAAGTCAACCTTGGGACGTGACTTTGAACATTCATTATAATGGAAGATGAAAGAAAATGATTTATTTGTCTGCAGATCGTTATGACTTCCTCGTTAACGACTGATTTCCACAATCGATTACCAGCGTGTTGTTAATTTAATGCGTGGTCAACCAATAAATTGATCAATTTTTACTAGGTATTACAACTGCCTCCGTGGTCTAGAGCATTGGGCTCTCGACACGCCGGAGGTCGTGGGTTCGATTCCCACGGGGGACACCTAGTGATATGTCACTATGTGCGTTTTTCCCTAGTTGGTTAGGACATTGCAGGTTGAATCACCTGATTGTCTGAAAAGAAAAGTGATTCCATGCTTCGGATGGCACATTAAGCCGTTGGTCCCGGCAACTATCTCTGGTGGTAGTAATCGTTACATAAAAACCATGTCAGAGGCCGTAAGGCGGTCTGAAAAAACTCTGACACCAGGGCTCTGCCCACACGATAAGAAAGAAGACTAGGTATGGGCAAGGTATGGGCACAGATAATGCTATGAGGCTATCTAACATCGAAATCTCGGAAAAAGCTATCTGCCTGCCAACCTGCTACCTACCTACAATCTATGCTACCTACGTCATTATTATCTCGAAAATGTTGAAAGTATTGTAGTTAACGTTGCCAAACTATACTTACATCTTCTTCTAAGTCTTCGGCAAAGTCATTTTAAATAAACACTCTTAACTTTATAGATACGAAAGAAAATGTGAGAGTAGGTACTATTTGATGAATATCAAGCCGTATCAATCAATAAAGTCAGGCCACATAAACTGCTGGATTAGATCTCCTTTAAATACTACGTCACTCCTCACAATTATGGCCTCAACTGATCTAGTACGAACCCGTCACACATGGGATAAATATGCTGGTGGACTGCCTATTGACCTCCATCTCTCTCTTGGTGGTGGCCAAGCGAGGGATGCTCTCTGCTCTGGTACCATATTGATCAATCAGCCAGGTCTTCCCGTTTAGCCAAGTGTCCTGTTCATCTTACCCATGTCTTCGACCTTGGTTCTTCATCGAATTTCGTTAGGTACTCGGTCCACTTATGATATGCCTAGCATAGTACGCTCCATGGCTCTTATTTCTAGTAACTTAGGTACGATGTATATGCCATCGACTCGAAAGAAGAAGATTGAAATTCCTTGAACTATCGATAGAGTCGATAGACTATCGAGCAGAAAAACAAATTGTATCAAAGTATCTGATGACTCCGAAAGAAAATAATGCCGAATAGTGATGGCTATGAATGTAGGTTATCCAACAAATACCAAAAGACGTCTCATATCGTTTTCAATACGTTTTCTTGCCTCCGTTGGTCGTCTGCCAGAGCCAGATTTAGGTTAGATATCTAACAAAAGGCATTCAATATCTAGACTGGGATCGCTTTGTCTTTACAAGTAATATGTGAAGGTACTTTGTAGGTCAGACTAGCATTTTCCCAAACGTTCTTGTGGAATATATTTGTTTCTTGCGAGAATCCCGTCTCCAAGCTTTCTTCAAACAGAACAAATAGATTTTTGTTAAAGGTGTTTCTCTGAACATCGGTGCCCTGAAATCAAAACTGAAAAAGCGATATTTTTATCATCCTCATCCATACTTACCTACATTTCCAATAGGTCCCTTACCAGAGATACCGGGGCCCTACTTAAAATACGTGACATTTGTAAGTGGTCATTTTAAAATTACGATCCAATTTCCAGGTTTGTTAAAGGCGACTCACTAGCTGTTTCGTCGACCTGAAATAAACAGTAGTAGGTATATCCATGTAATACTAAGCTACTGGACCGTCATATCCAAGAAGCTTCAAATTAATCTTCTTGGTCATATCACACTCAATCTGGCAGAAGGTAATTGGAAGAGAAACTGACTTCTTCACAGTATAAAATGGTTTTTTAAACCTGTCTGATCGATTAGAGATCGGATAATCGGATGCATATTTACCTAAACTTCACCTTTTTCCTCACGAAAACATAATATAGATATGCCTTTCTAAATAAATTTAATTAAAAAAATCGGGTCAATTAAGTACTTTCGACAACAAAACATCTCGGACAACATGAACAATTTGGTTAACTTGGTCAATTCTGTCAACTCAGACAACATTGTATAAGTTGACCAAATTGTCAGAGTTGTTAATGTTGTCCGAGTTGTTCATGTTATCAGAGTTGTTAAAATGTTCAAGTTCTATTTAAGTTCAAGTAGTATTTTAGCAATACCGGGACTCAAGAACGATCCTGGGATTGTTTCATAAAATAAATGAACTAAGACGTGTCCACATTATTCTTGTGAAAAATGAAGTTTAGGTAAATATGCATCCGAATATCCGATCTCTAATTATCATCTGTAACTCTTCGCGATGCAAGGTCCAATTTGGTCCAGTAACTAGTGCTAGTGGTGTACCTATCTCAGATTTGCCAGTACCAATCCACCTGTGACTAGCTAACGAACTTGTAGATCTGAAGGTAACCAAGCCTATACCTACTGTTGATATCTACCTACCAGTTACGTATATTTACGATGTACACACGGCGACAGATCAACCTACCCATAGTTGAACTCTATGTTCATGGACATAAGGTCGAACTATGGGTAGGTTGATCTGTCGCCGTGTGTACGTCATAAACCAGGGGTGGCCAAACTTCATACATTGCGCATACCTGGCAGTCTATCTTCAATCGCAACAGGTTTAGAATGAATGTATATGAATCAGCGATCAAGTATAGATATGAATAGCTTGATTCTGATAGACATATGTAGTATAATTTTTTTGGTCTTTAATTTAGTTATTAAATCTCATTTCGAGACTATCGTAAAAGTCGTCCGCGGGCGACCGAGTAGACCGCGGTCGACGTCTTGGCCACCACTGTTCTCAAGAAAATATTATTGAAATATGAACGCGTAATATAAAACTGTTTGTACCACCGAACAAGTTTAGTGATGAAGCTCAGTGGTCGCGGCGGGCCTATGCCCGCGCGGCGTGCGGGGTACGGCGGGGGACGGGCGTACCATAACGCAATTCGCTGTTAGGGTACGCGCGCAGGCAGCGCGGGCCGGGACGCACTCCTCCCGGCCCCCGCACGCCCCGCACGATTGGCCTGCCGCGACCGCTGAGCTTCACCACTATTAGTTATTTACACTAAGACCGAACATTAAATAATAGGTAGACGCGGATCCAGCCCTCAAAAAAGGTTGTGGTCACGCCGTCACGGCCAAGTACGAGCTGGACTACGAACTCGGTAACGACCGAAGCATTGCATTCCTACAAAGGAGACATTTACAAAATGTATGACGCCCCAGCCAAGACCTTGTATATTGTTGTGTAGGTATAGGTCCACGTGGGCAAATTGAACACTTGTTAAATTAATAAACCTGCAAAATGTAAGTCTGTTTACTCACGAAAATGAAAAAAGTAAATATTAGTCATTTTCTTATAAATCCCTCACTGAAAATTTACTACTGTATTTAAATTGTTTACGATAGATTTTGGCATGATAGCGTTTGCGACGACGTCTATTAGTTTTTACTTGGCAAAACATTTATAAGTGTAGGCTACGTAGGAGGCTTGTTTGCACTCTTATAGTGTAGGAATACCTATATAGGGTCCTTTTTAATAGGCTGACACTTTTTTAAGGGGATGATCAGACCGTCAAACTGACCAACTTTCTCTATGGCACCAACATCGAAATCCCGAAAAAAAAAATCTGCTCTTCCATACAAAACTGCAAATCTACTCGAGCCAAATGTATGGGACAGCTGATTTTTTTTCGCGATTTTGCGATGTTGGTCCCATAGAGAAAGTTGTTCAGTTTGATGGTCTGATCATCCCCTTAAAAAAGTGTCAGCATATTAAGAAGGACCCTGTATGTTTTAGGGGCGCACGTAATTCAACCTTTGTGTACTTCTAATATTTAACATTCTGTGGTATTGATGCACTCGACCCGATACGTTGACAATACAATAGGTATATTACTCATACTATAGAATAGTCCATGCTACTTGAAATCACTTGTGAGGCTTCCACGCTTAGACTTACTTAATCCCCGAGGGTTGTTAACCCTTATTGACTTGTCTGCCTTTGTATGTTTGAGACCTCGGGAACTCTTGACAGTCGTGATAAGATGGTACAGGAAAATATTTGGCATGTGCCGAGAAACAAATAAAACATATTAAGTCGACTGAAATCAATATCGACAAAAAAATTACATTTGTACAGTACTTTAATAAGTATGCCTATTTATTATATTTTATTGATGAAAGTTCTCCATTCTGGCACAAAGGGCTCTTTGACCAAAGTGCAAAAATGCCTCGTCAATAAAAAGCTTAAAAATGTTAAAAAGCGTACTTTAATTTATCGTCCAGCCTCCAGGCACTGTATATAGGTACTCAACACAATATAATTTGGGTCGTCAATGGCTTGGCCCATTAATCATCAGGTTGGACTGGGGCGTATCATTTATCACTTTCGGGCTCCTTCACCTATTTACATATTACTCTTTTTTTGAAAAATCTGTTTTTTATTACTTCCAGATTCTCTTCTGATGTGTGAAACTCTTTTATGTGATGTTTGTATAGGGTATTGTAGGGATAATAGAAGATAATCTTGATAATATTATGTTGAAATAGATTTGGCATAGTTTGAATTGACGGTTTTTTAAAGGGATGATCATTCTCTATGGGACCAACATCAAAATCGAATAAGAGAAGATTCTTTATCGCGATTTCGATATTTCTTTTATGGTCTGATCCTTTGAAAACCTCCATCGTGGTGATGATGATTTTGCCAATAATGTCGTGTTGAAATGAAGTCAGCACATATTATGCTTGACAGTATGACAGTTTGTATGGTAATGTAGTATAAATTGTTCCTCCACTTTGCCACGGTATAAATACTACCTGGCCCTGTACCCGGACTTTCGATGTTCGATTTATCGCCACTGTTTCGGTCCGCACTTCATTGTAATAGAGTTGACATTGGAACGGAAACTTTCACGCCATGGGACACGTAGAGAAACTTACGCCCACAGTGTCCAGTAGGCCAGCGAGATCTCACCAGGAGAAATTACTGACGAATGCCCAGGGTGCACCGGCCCATGCCCAATCCTGTTTCCTCCGGAGCCATTCAAAGAGACCAGAAGCAGGAAGGCACACCCGGAGGTAGTCTAACTTAGTACCCCGTTTGAATATCCAAAAGAACACGACGAAGTATTTCCGAGTACTTATGTGCAAAAAAAAAACTACTTGAATTATATTCAAGACTGTAGTTTTTTTGATGGCGGGGACGATCGAAAAAACTACAGTCTTGAATATAATTCAAGGAGTTTTTTTTTGCAGATAAGTAGAGATACCAATTTAAATAAAGTCGTAAATTATCTATTTTCTGAAATGAACGCTGCTGTAAAACATTACATATTATTTTACTAGCTTTTGCCCGCGACTTCGTCTGCGTGGACATGTGATTTTGTCCCATGTCTCGTCTAAGGGTCACGAAGGTCATGGTCAGAACCAAGTCTAGGAATCCTGGCATGTAACATTAAAATGGCCATTAAGGAATGGGCTGATAAAATACACATGCTAGAATGCTCTGGCTTCTCGGGTCTGCAACATTGCAGGAAATTCATCAGCAATATAACACCACGAATCCCACAGTTCATACTGAACAACAGCAGGAGCAAAGCTCGTGCTACCATCGGAGCCCTCACCGGGTCACAGGCACGATAAAGTTCACTCTAGATCCCAGTTGCCGGGCGTGCCGAGAGGAAGAGGAAACCATGGAACATTTATACTGTGTGACTGCGCTGTCTTGGTGGCTAAATGTATGTGTCCTGAGAGATGGTTATTCAAAACTGGGAGATTACAGGTTTCTTCCCCTGAACGCTATTGCCTCTCTCATTTTCCACGTTTTTCAATGGTGAAGAAAATAAATATTAAGTAGGAGTCAACACAAAAGATACCATTGGGTTGATGTGTTGCTGGCTTGCCAGCCCCCATAATAGGATAAGAATAGGATAATAGTCATAAAGTTGAGCTGAATCAAAATCAGAAAGTACCTACATTAAGTAAGTATGTAGGTATAAAAAAAGTCATTCACTGATCCATCACTTGAATTTTTCTACTGTTCGTCGGTTATTAGTATGTAGAGGATAGAGGATACTCTCACGCGGGCTAGCGCACAATGGTGGAGGCAAGAGCTAGAACGATAATATTCTAGCAATCAAATGGTCAACTTGCTAAACAATTTATTTTCAAGCCACATTTGTAAATCATTAACCTTACTTAGCTATTATGAAAGTACCTAGGCACATTACCGACTTGTGGTGTTATAAGGACTTTTTAGATAAGTAGTTATTTTTTCATAGATTGTGGTAGGTAGATTGATGTTCTATAGAGGTACTCAAATCCTCAAGAAATCATAATTGAATCGAAAATCAAACAAAACGAACATTTGGCAAAATCTTCTGCAACAAAATTATTACACCGTAGAATTGGCTCAGATTGGGCTCAAACTACCATTATACTTACTTACAAAGATGTCTTCTTCTTCTTCTTCTTCTGCCTCGCCTTGTCCCGCTACACGGGGTCGGCTTTCCCAATCATGCGACGCCATTCAGGCCTTTGGTAGACATCTTATTCGCGGAGTCCTAACGCTTTCATGTCTCTATGGACATTCGTCAACCAGGTGGTTTGAGGTCTTCCTCTTCCCCTTTTCTTTGTTGCAATGGAAAGGCACTTTTTAACTACGTGATCATCTGATCTTCTCATCACGTGACCGTACCATCTCAGCCTCGCTTCACTTATTTTGTCAGTTATGGATGCGATCTTAAAGCTTCCTCTAACATATTCGTTACGCACCTTGTCTTTAAGAGTTACTCCCCCCGACCACCGTAGCATGCGCATCTCCGTTGTGTGGAGTTTATGTTCATGCATCTTTGTGGTCGGCCAGGACTCGCTGCCATAGAGTAGTGCTGGTCTCACTGCTGTTTTATAAACTTTGCCCTTTGTTCTAATTGGGATTTTTGTAAGACACAGAACTCCAGTCAGCATGCGCCACTTGTTCCACCCAGATTACTTACAAAGATGTATTCAGTCAATTTGTAAGCTCCTGCTAGCTAGGTTTTGGAATTAAGAATTGTTGCACGCTTGCTTTAAAAATACGCCTAACGACATCTATTAAGATGAAAACGATACTAAAATTACTTTAGAAAAGGTTAAAAGAAAGAAAAATTTTGATATTTGACGACCCGTTTGGTGTAATGGTTACCACGCCGGACTGCCAAACCAGGGTCCTGGGTTCGAATCCCGGTTCGGTCATGGATTAATATGTTTGTGCCGTTGTTGTATGGTTTCTGTAATAAAAAGCCTATACTGCTTGCTTCGGATCATTACAATGTATGTGACTGTGAGCGCTATTTATTTAATTATTTTTCAATTCACCCGGTATGTTACTATACAATCAAATCTGTAAGACCTAATTTCTGAGACGCCTTGAGCGTGAGTTACGAGTAAGTCCAAGTATGGTCAAAAATGTATGAACTTTGAGATCAGGAATTTAATCAACTAAATTAAGCTCCTGCTAGCTAGGTTTTGGAATAAATAATTGTTGCACACTTGCTTTAAAAATACGCCTCACGCCATCTATTAAGATGAAAACGATACTACAATAACTTTTAAAAAGGTTAAAAGAAAGAGTATTTTTTTATATTTGACGACCCGTTTGGTGCAATAGTTACCACGCCGGACTGCCAGACCAGGGTCCTGGGTTCGAATCCCGGTTCGGTCATGGACGTTATTATGTTTGTGCCATTGCTGTATTGTTTCCATAATAAAAAGCCGTGCTTGCTTGGGATCACTACAAAATGTATCTATTAAAATAAGAAAAAAGCCAAAGAAAACGTACTGTCCTAAAATTGGATCTGATCTAATCTCAGGATATTATTACGACTGAAGGTCAGCAAATTGCTTCTGTCAATGTTTAAAGAAAATTCTCAACCAAGAATCGAACCTCCAACCTTTTGCGCGAAAACCTGATCATTTCCCAACTACTCTACACAGCTCTTGAGAGAAGTGTTGAAAAAAGCAACCACTATTTATGTACTACTGGAATCTACCCAAATACATCTGTCAGCATCAAGTCGGCGCTAGTAAGCATGATAAAACATTGGAAATTATCCCACAGAGACCCACAGTAACCCATTGCTGGGATAAAAAGTATCCTATGTGTTAATGCAGAACACATTCTATCTGCATGCCAAATTTCATCCAAATCCGTTCAGCCGTTTAGGCGTGATTGAGCTACAAATATCCAAACATCCAAACATAGTGAGATATCATGTTTGCGTACCTATTGTAAAAAAAAATTTCATTTCGACCAAGAATCGAACCTTCACCTCATGTTTGAAAATCTAACCATTTGCCGAATGCGCTACACGACTTCTATGAAGAGCGATGAAAAAAGAGACTACTATTTACCACTACAATCTACCCAAATACATCTGTCAGCACAAGTCAGCGTGGTAAATCATTGTAAATTATCCCCACTTTTCCCACAGGATCCCACTACTGGGATAAAAAGTATCCTATATGTTAATCCAAAACACATTCTATCTGTGTGCCAAATTTCATCCAAATCCGTTCAGCCGTTTATGCGTGATTGAAACACAAACATACAACCTTACAACCTCACAAACTTTCACATTTATAATATTAGTGAGATTTACCCGGATTAGGCCGGATTACCTTGCGTAAAAAAAGGTTTAATTTTTAAAACGTTGATTAACTAAAAACTCTTTGTAAAGCGCGGTAAAAATGCAACATTTTCTTGTTTACATTTGTGTTCTCAAAGGTTTTATGTAAATAACTGTTTGGAATACGCTTTGGTCGTATTACCGCAAAGTGGGTTAGGTTGGTAGAACTCGAACTCGTAGGTACCTTACATTACAATATAATAGTCAAACAGTAATGACACTAAGCATACGAGATCGAGATTAACGTATTTGCAACTAATTTGAAATGTAGGCCACCTTGGAACCTTGTCATCATTCAACATTCAATACCATTGCATTCCATAATTTAGACGATAAACTATGCTAGGGTACAGCAAAATAGCACAAAATTACACATATAAAACAGAAAATCTCTTTTTTACCCGACTGCGCCAGAAGAAGGGTTATATGTTGTTGCGTACAAACTTATTCAGTTTTTGTAGTTTTGCGTTTATTTTTAAAATCTTCTATTTCAAACGAGTTTTTGACCCGCGACTTCATCAACGTGGATTTCCCTTTAGGGGTCGATTTTAAATAAAATCCTTTCCTAAGAAAGGATTTTTGCACACCTACATCCTCTGTAGAATAAACATTATATTCCAAATGTCATGTCTCTTGTGGGTTTGTTGGTCAGCCAAATGAACCCCAATTATAATTAAAGGATGGTCAGTCCCTTGATGCCACAGGGTTTGGTTTGGAGATTTTGGCTTTTGGCAAAGACATACGAAGCGATTATACCTACTTACAACTTAACCATTGATCTAATATCTGCAACAGAACTAGATTTACAACCAACGTTCCAAAAATGGCAGAACCAAAAGAGCTCCTAAGAGCTTTACTTCTAGCTGAATTAGTGCTACTCAACAGCATGCATACTTGCCTTGTGGCACGCGGCGCGCGCCGTGTCCCAATATGGGGGAGAGGGATAAAAAAGATTTTCCACATTTTCAATTATTTTAGTTTGTTTATACTACACGTACTTAGGTATGTGTAGTTTAGTCTTGGACACTTTTTTCGAGAATTTTGTTCTAGATCTGGCGTCCATAGTATTCTACGTCAATGGCATTAAATAACAATAATATGCGCTGAAATGTATATTTTTTTGGATGCATTCTATTTTTTATTCATTTATTTTAGAACTTTATTGTATACACGAAAATATAAAATGAAAACATTGCATTGCAAGATGCAACAATGTATTTTGCTACGGTAAAAACGTTTTCCCAATTATTTCCTTTAAAACAGCGTGCACCAGACAGACAAACCGACTATTTGTTTAACTAAACACGGGTACTGTCCCCTAAACATATCTATCTCTATCCCTCTATAGTTTCCACCGGTAGGCTAGGCAGGGAGAGTGAGTTTAAATAAACCAACGACCGGACAGCGAAGGGGCGGGCGCTTAGGCGGAAAAATTTGTTTTTTTTTTCAAATAGAATTATTTTATGGTCGAACATAGCTTAGAGGTCGAAACTATACAGGGTGTAAGTGACAGCCTAGCAAATACTGAAACGTTGAACTCAGACCATCAAACTGAACAACTTTCACTATGGAGCCTACCTCAGGAAACGCGAAAAAAAATCAGCTGTCCCATACAAAACAATACCGGACTAAAATGTATGGGACAGGCTAGTGACAGGTGATTTTTCATCGCGTTTCCTGAGGTAGGCTCCAAAGTGAAATTTGTTTAGTTTGATGGTCTAAATTCACCGTTTCAGTATTTGCCAGGCTGTCACTTACACCCTGTATAGACATACATGCATAAACTTACGACTATTAAACATTTCGGGGTAGGTAGTAATAAAGTTTGTACAACTACCATTCGTAGCGTGCAGTTGTAGCTAGGCAGAGTAGAACGAAATAAAAACTTAAAGT
Organism: Agonopterix subpropinquella; assembly: GCA_922987775.1. Taxonomy (NCBI): domain Eukaryota; kingdom Metazoa; phylum Arthropoda; class Insecta; order Lepidoptera; family Depressariidae; genus Agonopterix; species Agonopterix subpropinquella. The sequence continues at coordinate 22,153,533 of OV277705.1, forward strand.
ATGACACTCTAATTTCGAGGTTTTATTCAACTAATTTAATTTATCTTTATTGGTTATCATATCAAACAGCAAATTACTTAATTACTGTCACAATAAAATTTGAATTTTAGACCGCCAATTACTTACATGATAAGAAAACACGTTTTAAAAACTGTGTAGGTATACAAATACAACGAACGAAACAGTACAAAATATGAAAGGACAAATAAAAAGATTACACCTAACATTTAAACTAAATGCTTCTACGGTGGATACATTAACGTAGGTACCCAATACCCAACAAACAATTCGATCATACAGTCAAACATTCGGAGATAACTATCGAATATCACCTGATCCAGAGCGGGAGAGGCTGCTAATCTGTCATACATATTGCTTGGTACGAACACCAGTCTCTCACAAAGATAAAATTAACATGTAATGTACATCTTACTATAAGATTTTGTCACTGTATTTGTGGTCTGTGTGAGAGAAAAAAGAAAGTATTTTTGTATTTTTGTGTTGTACCTATAAAGTTGTTTTTTTGTATTATTCATACACGTTAAAAGTAGGTAACAAGTTTTAGAGGTTTCTGTTAGTTCTAACTACCTTAAAGGAATCCACAAATAACTATTTCTCCCCACAAGTGTACCTTTCACGTAAACGTTCACGGTAGCCGTAGCAATAAAGGGCAAGGGTCGACCTTTACACGTGAAATATATTGCCTTGACCACTGATCGAATTTACGCGTATTGTGTTACCTTACTTGCCGCCTTAGTACAATACGTGGATTAAACTAATTAGGCGTATCTAGTAGATTAAAAGTTCAATAAACAAGTCAAGCAGTAGTGACAAGCAGGAGGCGATTTTTGAAACTCATTCGGTGAGATGGTGCATATCTCTTTCTACTGCTGATTTGACTTACAAAAATCGCACTCCTGGGGCGATATTTTTGAAAGTCAACTCAGCAGTAAAAAGATGCGTATCTCCATAGTAATTTTGACATTTTCAACTGCTGAACTCAGCGAATGAGATTCAAAAATCGCACTCCTGGACATAACAACTGTAAATAAAAGAGATGTGTTTGGAACAGTCAGCTAAGTAATTACATGGTATCACGTCGTTGCTACACGTTTGATATTTATCGCGATATTTTAGTTGTAATCCAGTAGCTATAGTGTATATGTTTCCGATTATATCGTTTACAAGATCGGTAACGTATTATGATTTAACAATTTTTAAGTAATATTTTGAGTCTGTGATCATCATATCCATTGTCTGAAATTAATTAACTAAATATTGAGAAACAGAATCGTTAAGAACTGCCAAAAAACGCCATGACGATTTGATACCTATTGAATTCGGTAGTTACACAGTAAGACTCATGGATCATTATGTATCAAGCGTGTAGCTATCGCGAATTGTGTAACAGACTATATGATTTCTTATCACGATATGTATCGCAATACAAAAATCGCAGTAAATATGATTATAAAATTTTCGCAGAACTCAATTATATTGTTACATCTATATCGTTTATTTTTAAGTTTATTTTAAAGCAATTCAATAACCTTCTCGTTTTATTGATTGCTCTGATTCGATCCCCTGCCCTGGGCATAGTGTCGCTACTATTTCATTAGTGTACTAGGTTAAAAGGCGATATAGGGATTATGAGCTACGCTAAAGTAAACTAATTTACTGGGTACTATTCGTTTTTAACACACCATAGACATTTAATCCATACTACACATTAGGTACCTATGTGTGTGTACCGTAGCGTAGAGTGACTGGTAATTCGAAATATTCTGACCGGGTCCCAAAGCTAATTTACAACAATATTGTGAGTTTGTGACCCTATAAACCTATGAGCCGAAAATCTGTGGTATTCGACTTATTTAATATTTTACTATATTGAAAATGATTTAAAAATTTCTTGTGTTTTGAGCTTAAACTGATTAGTAGGAAACAATACTCCACTCTGGACACTTATTAAACACTTTTCTAATAGCAGAACAAAGAGCAACTACTTTAAACAAAAACATTATCATCTCAGCCGATGGATGTCCACTGCTGGACATATGCGTTCCCCAAGGATCGCTACAATGACCAGTCCCGTGCCGCCCTCATTCAACGGATTCCCGCTGCCTTCACCAGGTCTTCACCTAGCATAGCCCTCTCCATTGCTCTTTGGGTGACTTTCAGCCAGCTCAGCTTTTCTTAGGCTTCTTCCCCTCAATGGTATTGCCTCCTTCATTTTTGAAGGGTGAAGAAAGCAATAAGTATTGGGGCTAACACAAAAGATCCCACTGGGTCGAAGTGTTGCTAGCTTGCCAGCCCCCACAACAAGATAAGAAGGCCTTGAGTGAGCGACACAGATCACAAAAACTAAAGGGTGAGCGACCATGTCTCCGTTCCATATGCCCGCTGGCAACACACTCTGGTAAAAGACTTTCGTTTTGAGACACTGCAGTATTTGGGTAAAGAAAAAAGTATCCCCAAAATTTATATGACCTCAGAAATAAAAGTTTTCAACTTATATATTTTTTTAATGTCTTCTATATCACAGAGGCACGTATATACTTACAGGTTTGGAAAATATACTTAGGTATATGAGAACCGTAGAAAGCACGTAAAAAATTCGAATATTGCTTAGGTATAATAATAGTTTCTCTAGGCAAGTCACGAGTAGGTAACCCAAATCTACGAGTACGACGTCAAAGGAATAAACAACATTTCGGTAGAAAAACTAATAATTTGGCTGGATCTCGGCTCTTAGCGACGACTCCACAAAGCAAGGCGTGTATTGCGTCTAGGCCTTATTGAATTTGTCCCCAAGTTGCCGAAGGATGCCGCGACGGGAATCTTACGAATGGAATTCTATTGAATTTTCTGTTTCCGTTCACACGAGCGTGAAATGACGAGCGTGTGCTAAGTTTTGTATATAAATCACTATTTATACAAGTTTTAGTTTTGGACTCAACACCGCCCACTGGCCATCTAAAGTTTTTCGAATTCGAAGTAACATAACAAACATCAAAGAAAATTCTTTATTTGTATAAGTATCTTACTGTAGCAGAGCTGGTAGTTAGGTTAGGTTTTAGGTATAAGTCGGCTAAAACTATACAAAATATATGAAGTTTTTAGTTCGCTTGGAGACTGGCTCAAACCCAATCTAGATTAATCCAGTTTAACATAACATAATATAACATAAATACTTTTTATTTGCTCTTACTATGTTTTTTTTATTTTATATAAAGCTACATAAATTTTTCCTAATTTATTTAGAAGAATTCGACGAATTTTTAAGAGTGTCGGTGGAGCGTATGGCTCGCGTTAGCGTATATTTTCTTTGGTATGGTGGTCCGGGTTCGAATCCGGACAGACGACATGCCATGTACCAGTGAGACAATGAGTTGTTCTAACTTGTCTACCTAGGCATAGCGTAAATATTATACAACGTGTTAATAAATTAACGCAAAACCTCATACACCCCAACTGATTTATAACAAAATAATTAGGTTGAAACAATAATTTCATTATTTTTGTAGGTAAAATTTAAAGTTATTCGCATTTTAAGTTTTGAGGCAAAAATGATTTGTTATCATTTCAGCAATTAATGAAGGCGCTAACGTACTCATGGATACATTTTAATAATCTTGTTTTGGTAGTAAGTAAGGTGGGTGTGCCCGTGGGGTGGGTTGACATCGGGTTCAGTAAATTTAAAATTTTACAAAAAAATTATTTAATGTTTTGAAAAAAATTACCTATGTTGAAACCATGATAATTCGATTCTGCTCTCGATTCTAAACAAACTACTTTCTAGTTTTGCGTTAATTCATTAACACGTTGTATACTTTGACCTAGGTATGTAATACCGACTGCTCTCAAACAGTGGTGTCTGCCTACCCCCTTGGGACAATGGCGTAAGCTTATGTATGTATGTATGTCTTAAACGGTGAAGGAAAATATCGCGAGGAAACCTGCATTCACTGAAGAAGAAATTTCGATGCTATGTGAAGTTTACCAATAAACATTGGACACGTGTAGTTGTGGACTGACGCTGACGAAAGATAGGCTGATGATGATGAATTAATTCGGGCCTGGATTACGATTTTTGAAAACCAAATCAGCAGTAGTAAATGTCAAAGTTACTTTGGAGACGTATTCATTCGATCATGATTTTGAACGTGTGACTTTCAAAAATCGCTCACAAATTAAATCAGCTCATCACCGTTTATAACTGTAGATTTTTTTAAACAACACATTAAAATTTACAGCACGTTTCAAAATATTTATGGAAGCAAAGTCAAGTACCCAAAAATAATTACTCAGCCACCATACAACGAAAAGGGAGCCGAAATGAAAAACAGTTTATTTAACGCTGTCCGTCGTAATCGTTTTTTTGCATAACCTCGTTTAAATTAACAAGTTTACACACGGCTACTTGTTGCGTACGAGCGAGGTAAGTTTAAGAGTTAAAAAACCTAGTAAAGAAGGCTATTATAAGCATCCTGAGTATTATACAATAAAATAAATAAACTAGGTTTTACCCGCGACATCATATGCTTGCATTTTGGAAAAGATATTGCCCAATCTCGTTTCGCCCGCAAAACTGGTAAATTTGAATTTTATAAGAAATGCCATGATAAAAAAGGATAATTTCCATTTCCTTGGGAAGTATGATATTCCTCCTATTTTGTGTATAATTTTAGCTATCATACTCTTTGTATTTGTTCTTTAATCATACTCATTCGTTAGTTGTGAAACGATTTGAAAAGAATACAGCTGATGGTAACGTGGGCAATGTCTTTTCAATAAGTACCCCATTACAATAAATAGAGAATGATTTAAAAAAAATCTTGCTACACCCCTACCTACATCTACTGTAGAATATGTATTCAATGATTCATGTTTCTATTTCCAGTGGTTTAGGCTATGCGTTGTCTGTCAATCGTGGAAAATAGCTTTGAAATCTAATCAGTTTTTCCACTCTGCAGCTGCGATAGAGCACTGAAGCGATAACGTTGTATAAACTAACATTAATGTCCGTTCTTGACCTGTAACAACCATAAGTAAGCAAATTTTGCATACATTATTTTGTACATCGATTTGGAATTATGCCCACTTACTTAAATCTGGAATATACTAGTATTTAATGCACTTACTCTGTACTTCCACTGTTTTATCACAGATTACTTAATAAGTAGTTACGTTTTATGTTGTAGCTACAAAGATAGACATGACGGTCAACTGGCACACATGATGTATATATCCATATCCAATGGTAATTTTAACGATTTAGTTCTAAAATAAATTAAGTAATTTGTTCGCGAGTTCAATTTATTTAAAGCAGTGTTGGAATCATTTCTTTATCGAGAAATAAAAACGGCGACGTCACAGTACACAAAACAGACCCGTATGTTTCCATGTAAAGCTCTTCAGAGAGTTGAATACATTTGCATGTGAAATTGTTATATTTCACGAAATCCACCGTCGCGTCGGAGACCCCACCGAGGGGAGAGTGCATCTACGCTACGTAGTGCGTCGCTATGAATCTGTGATCATTTGATCTGCAGGATCTACGATGTAGGCAGTTGATAAAGGAAGTCGAAATGTCGTTACTTTGCGTTAACTGTTTGTTATTTTTATTTGGTTAACAGGGATCTACTGCGAACTGTATACGGGCAGGGTCAAACTTAATATTGTGATGGTTTTTTAAGAGGATGATCAGATCAGACCATTAATCTGAACAACTTTCTCTGAGGGATCGATGCCAAAAACGCGAAAAAATAAGCTGTCGCATACATTATGGATCGAGTAAGATTGCAGTTTTGTATGGAACAGCAGATTTTTTTTTGCAATTTCGACATTGTTTCCTTAGAGAAAGATGTTCAGTTTGATAGTCTGATCATCCTCTTAAAAATCCGTCAGCATATTAAGAAGGGGTCCTTCTATTACTTATATATTGTTCCTGTTACCCTTGATCTGAAAGTCCTTTCAAAGGTCCATGGATTTCTTTATGGATTTGGAAGAGCGGTCCCTCCTTTTTATCTGGCATAGACTCTAAACTCAGTCCTACCGATGATGTAACTCTTGTAATCCAGGATTAACAGCAGCGACCACCCACAACACTAGACATTATTGATGTCCAACTGTCCAACGAACTCGGGGGATTTTTTGGATTCTTAGTGTTCTTGATCTAAATAATCAGCGATAATGAGAAATGATACTCATTTTACTTGTATTTCTAATATCATAATAGAAAAGTTCATTCTTCTTCTTCTTATCGTGTGGGCAGAGCCCTGGTGTCAGAGTTTTTTCAGACCGAAGTTCATTGAACCTTTATGTTATTGTTATGTCGAAGGTAGTAACTTTTCTTCAAGATGTTTTAAAATACAAATTAACATTTACCACTGGCAGTTTACAAAAATCGACCTTATCTGTTGAACTTTAAGAGGTCAAGTAATTCAACTAGGGCGCAGTAGTAAAATGGTAATGTATCTCTGGAGAGTGGAGGGTATAAATTGAACAAACAATGTATTGCAAATGGTCGCGGAATCGGCTTCGGTGGACTTCGTACAGCGGACCTCAAACTTTAATTATTAGAAGGTACCTACTCTTAAAAGTAGGTACTTGAGGAAATATAATGTTATTCATTTAGGATTCTGCGTCGAATTTGCCTGACAATTGCAGGCTACATCAGCCTATAACTAAGTCAAATTTTATCTAAATAGGTTCAGTAGTTTGGACAATGGACAGATAGAAACTCATATACACTGTCTTCTCAGCAGAGAATGGCGTACCATATCGTGAAAGTTGTTTAGTTTGATGGTCTGAAGCACCCCCTTTAACATGTAACGCATTTAAATTTACTTATAATAACAAGGATATGGTCATGAATTTATACACGGATGTACCTATTACAAATGTTAGGTATAATAGTATGATGATCAAGTATAAGTTTTACATCAATATTACCTAGGTACGAACAGGTACTGCGCTCTGAAAATTCGATACTACAGTAAACTCATGTCGTTCCTACAGTATTACACTCCCAAAGTAAAGTTTGTGTTGCATAAAATAAGTCCTAGAAGCTTGTTCCATGAAATTTAATTACAAAGTCTTTTGTAGATGACAAAGTTTCGCTGAGCTTGCGAGGAGATGAGTGGAGACTCGAAATTATGGTAAAATACAATATTGTATACTAATTTACTTATAGAAAGTTAGTAATACTATTTTAATTGGAAAACAGCACTACTTTGTACAGGGATAACGCCGTATTCTGGGAACGAATTCATGCTTCTTGCATATACATGGTGAAATTGATATCAATAGCATCCTTTTAAACTAAGAGTCTATCCATCAAACTGAACAACTTTTACTATGGGAGCAAACCAATCGGAGCAACAGCAAAATCAGGTGTTCCATACTAAACTGCAATGCCTACTCGACTCAAATATATGCAACATCAGAATTTTTTTTGCTCTGATCGGTTTGCTCCCAAAGTAAAAATTGTTCAGTTTGATGGGTAGACTCTTAGTTTAAAAGGATGCTAATGATATCAATTTCACCCTGTAGTAGGTACGATTTCTCAAAAACTCTGATATTTTCCAACCAGTAATTTCATAGAATGAATGTTTCGTATCTCATATTACCATCATGTTTTTCTGTTTTTTGAGTACAATAAATAAGGATTTTTCACAAATTTTCCTGTTGACATGGATAACTTGCCCGCGGCTCCGTTCGTGTAGAATTCATTTCCTTTTCAGGATAAAAATATCCTTGTTCCACTGACTGTGGAACCCAACAACGCGTTGCTTTCGGAAAAAGTAACAAGAGAGAAAGCAACTTTCAATACCAAATTCAACAATGCATGATGCTTTTAATATACATATTTTAGTTTTATCTTCTTAGTAAAAAAAAAACGTTTAAAAAGCAAGCATATTTTTAGAAGCTCTTAAGGTTGCACCGAGCCCTATATTGTGCCGCCCCCTAATCGATTTTGTTTTTAATTTTTTTTGTATATTTGAAATTTGTAAACATTTGACCACAATTTCACCTCATTTCTTAACTATGAAATAATATTTCCAAAAAACAAGAATGTCACACTGTTGTAATTGCTGATTTTCAATTTATCGGGTTACTGCGGATTTCTTTTTGTAATTTATGTAGTTATTATCTTTAAAACCGCCACAAGTGGCCACTTGGCCATGAACAAGCTCCTGCACCAACCGACACACAGCACAAATGCCGTAAATGCGGCAGGCATTGCCGCTCCCGAATCGGCTTATACAACGTGTTAATGAATTAACGCAAAACTAGAAAGTAGTTTGTTTAGAATCGAGAGCCGAATCGAATTATCATGGTTTCAACATGGGTAATTTTTTTCAAAATATTCAATCATTTTTTTGTAAAAATTTTTATTTACTGAACCCGATGTCAACCCACCCCACGGGCACACCCACCCTACTTACTATCAAAACAAGATTATTAAAATGTATCCACGAGTACGTTAGCGCTTTCATTCATTGTTGAAATTATGAAAAATAATTTTTGCCTCAAATCTTAAAATGCGAATAACTTTAAATTTTAACTACAAAAATAATGAAATTATTGTTTCAATCTAATTATTTTGATATAAATCAGTTGGGGTGTATGAGGTTTTGCGTTAATTCATTAACACGTTGTATAGCCACGAACGTCGGTGTCTTAAGCAAACAGACGCTGTTTGAAACATCTATTTAGATGAAACAAGGCCCATGATGATGATGATGAATGTTTCGATAAATTGAAAGCCAATCAGGACTAGGTACAATGTGACATTCTGGTATTTTGGAAATGTTGTTTAATTGCTTAGAAATAAAAAATAGGATTGAGGTCAGCACAATAGGCTCGGTACGGTTGAATGCTAAATAATGTTTTTTACAATACTGTGAAACGTAATGAAATATTGATGCCTTCATTTGTTACTATCTACATTGTTACGGTAAATTATCAAAATAAAATAGTAAGTATCGTTGTTTTCAAAACGAAATATTTCAGTTCCAGTTTCCATATGGAACGTGTTTCATAACGCGAGATCAATATCGTCGACACAGCTAACAATTTGTCGCCGTTTTTCACGAAAAAGAACTGAAAAAGTAAAGGTTTAACAAAAAGAGATTATATTGCATCGAGCTAGAGTTTGAGCTGCGCTGCACTATAGCACCCCCATGATACTGCCGGCTCCCAATATATCACGGTGCAGCGCCCTTCGTTATATGAAAACGTGTACGTCAAAACAGCGGGGCTACATCTTTTTCATTTTTTTTAGTCTATTCGCCAGGGGCAGAGGGTGATCAAAGGCGAGTCATGAGTGTCCATATACAAAGTTTTTTTCTCTCTTGTGAGTGTCCTTTGGTAGCTAGTAGTGTAGTCTTCTGTGCCGAGTGGCGGTTCGAAATCAGCTTGGATCAGATTCATTCCAATGAGTTTTTAGGGTACATACGTACGACTGGAACACCACGACGCACGATCATAAAATGTAATCGCGCAGATACGCATTCGCTGCGCGTTCGCCAGATGTAGACTGCAGTAATGCGACTGAAGTGAGGATATTCTGATCCTTCTAAAATACTTAAAATCTGACCACGTTCATAACATAGACGTCGGAGTAAAGGCCTGGTGAACTGACCAGACCTTGCACCAGAACACCACGACTTTGTAGCCGTTATTAGGTACTATTTCCATAATCGATTCTAAGTTATTGTGTAAATCATTTTTTATTTTTTTGTTAAATGTATAAGCGTGAGCATAATTATGCTATGCTAAGCGTTAAAATAAATATTAAAGACTACGATGTGTCATACTCATACGGCATTCGCTTCTCGTGCCTCAAGGTTATTACTGTTTTCTTTGGCGTACTTACGCTTGTCACGAACTGTTGAGTTTGTCCATCTCATTAACACTCGCTGAGTCTTAAATATCGAAAAACAAATTCCGTAGTAGTCCCGACGAAATGACGTACACTGCCGGACCTATCCCGTATATTTTACACTCCCTTGATCAAACCATGGCGAAAGTTGTAACTGGCCATGGCTCTATATTTGATGTCGGCTTTATAAAGATTGCTTCACGTGATGTTACTAAGCAATTTTGGATGATAGATGGCATTGGAGCGCCGATCATTTAATTTTGGCCTTCCTTAAGGCCAAAATTAAATGATGGGCGTCCGCCCGGTTTTGAGTAGCTTTGTAACCATTTTATACATTAACTATGGCACTTTTTAAGCAAAAAACAAAACTGAACAATCTACAGGATAAGAGAAGTGATGTAGTTTTTCTCGAAATCTATTTTAGTTAATAAAACTGAAGAAAATCGACTCCAAAGTCACCTCTTTTTTTCAGTTGTAACCGTTTTACTCTTACATTGTTGATCAGAAGAATATGAAAATTTACAATATTCTTCACAATACAATATAAAATGATGTGGTGTTCTTATTTTTTGAAAATTCATATAAAATAATACAGGTTTACAAAGAAAACGGAAAATTCTGACCGGAGCCGCACAATTGAAGCGGGATGGCTAATTACAAAAGTTTGCTTGTAAGAAAGAGAGCCTTGCAGATGGGAGGAGTGGCCTTAAGTAAACAGACTGCGGTTTATTGTGTAATTCCATTCAATCTGGCATTCACCGTTTAATTTTTACGGGTTTTCATTTTTGTTTTTGTGTATGTTTTGTGTTGTGTTTTTGTGTAATGTTTACTAAAAAACAGCGCAAGAGACGCGGCTTGAGAAAGAAATACAATTGAGTCATATAGAAGCAAAGGCAGCAACATCCATTATTTGCTATAATTCCAGAACTAAAAGAGCTAGATGAAATAATATGTAAAGAATCAAAAAAACAGATCTACTAGTTTGCGAGAAAATTGCCTCACAATATAAAAGTATGTTATGAATTATTATATTTATTAATAAAATGATTTGTTTCCGTTTTCTGTCTATTTAATTTGAAGTCGTAGGACGTATTGAAGACGATGTTGCTACCTTGCTTTTTTATGACTCATTTCCTTGTTTTGCCTTCCCTCGCTACGAAAACATTTGAAACTAGTTTGAAACACGAGTGCGTGGATTCCGTCTTTGCAATAATTTCAGGTTCGATTTATAAGTGATATTTAACTTTGCTTAACTGTTACATTAAACGGTAGACCAAAAACGAGGCAAGCCTGATAGACAAGGTCTACGATTGGATAGGTAAGGTATGGTCAGGATCAGAGTAATCTAAACTCCCTTGCGCTTCTTCTTCTGTGTCTGAGTTTTTTCAGACCGCCTTACAGCCTCGCTGCGCTTAAGAATTACTGCAGAGAGACTCACCGCAGACAGAATCAACTCGTGATGTGATGCTGATGACTGACAAATATTTTTAACCTTAAGTCTTACTACGACGACTGTACACATGGCGGGCGCAGCGTGGCGGGAAGGCCTTTAAAATAGAAGAGCGGCGTCGTGGGAAGCGACGTAATGGGAATGATTCGAGGAGAGGGGTCAGATTTTTTCGATGCTGACCATACTATTTTCATGTTTTACATACTTACATTACAAATGCTGATGATGATTTTAACTCTAAACTATAATTAATACATCTACACTAAAAATGCTCTGTGATTTATCCGCGGAAAAGTCCTTTTTGTGTTGTAGGTTTTTGTCTTTTTCCATCTGCATCCGTTCTGTTTTTGGGAATATTCGAAAAATTCTTCGCTGAGCCCATTGAACCACGTCCTTTGACGAAACGAATAATTTGACATAGCTACAGTCTGGCGTGGCCTTTGAGTATAATGGTGTGGCCAATAGATAGCCATTTTTTCAGCGTCGTGCATTTTTGGCCTAATTATGGCGATTGTAATACAGGAGAATACAGGTACCTAACCTCTAATAATACGATAAAATACTAACACCCTGTATTAGCTGTAATATAACGAGGCAAATCAGTCAACCTAGTGTGTTATGCATGCATATGCTCACGACTATATTCCCCGAGGGGGTAGTCAGAGATATTCTGAAACCTCAGAACATCCACGTTTCACTAGTAGTACCGAAACTCTGTCCAGTGTGACGGGGAGTGAGCCCGTCGCCACCTGTAATGGACAGTAGGTACAATACATGCCTCGAAATTGAAGCATGTAGGTTTCCTCACGATGTTTTCCTTAATGTGTTATAAATTATAATAAAAGTTTAGGTACTGGCTTTGTGACCTGACTTATTGCCACGACATATACACCACTAATTTCAAAACTTTGTATGGAAGGTCCAAAGCAGTGTTGCCAGAAGGTTACTTTTGTAACCTTTCAGGTGATTTTTAGCTCTGTCAGGTTACTTTTAGGTTACACGATTCAAAAGGTTACTTTGAATAAAAACTTATTATAAGTAAAATAAAAGATTATTAAACAAATTTCTAACTACTTTTAGGTGTTTTTTACATAGGATTTGTATAATCAATTTTAAAATTCATATCAACTTTTAATACCTTATTACTGGAAAAAAATATGAAAGGTTAATTTTCACGACAAAAGGTTACTTTTTTATCTATTTCCGGTTACTTTTGACAGGATCGGGCTGGCATCACTGGTCCAAAGAAATCTCGTTTTTCAACCTATATTCCGTAGAGAAAGTTGTTTAGTTTCACTGTCTGAATACACCCTTAAAGTTATGTTAGTACCTAATTAAAAGCTAGTGGTGTATTTGCAATTTTTCATTGAACCGTTTTCCCTCCATTTTCCCCATAACTGTATTAACTGGAGAGGCGAATATAATGATCTTTTCATTGCTTTATTAGATTTAATCAAATCAAAAGCTAATCTTCTATATACACCACTAGTTTTTAATTACTAACATAACTTTACGGGTGTATTCAGACCATGAATCTAAACAACTTTCCCAAAGAAACATGGGTCGAAAAACGTGATTTTTTTTTGGACCTCCCATACGAAATCGGTCGGCCGATCCGCACTTTTGTATGGAAGGTCCAAAAAATTTTCTCATTTTTCGACCCGTTTCTTTGGGAAAGTTGATTAGATTCATGGTCTGAATACACCCTTAAAGTTATGTTAGTAATTAAAAACTAGTGGTGTATATGTCTTGCTTTTTCTTCCATTCACTTTTTATTAGAGATATTTTTCTTGGTCACAAAATGTAACGTTAAGTTAATGAAATATTTTCCAAACCATTTACTCTGAATATGCCTAAGGAGTAATGAATTTAACAAAAAAAACGTAGTAAAATTACAGAAATCGACTGTTAAGTTAATAGTGTCACACAATTTAATTTAATTAAATTATACACTAACTTTTATTTCCATTTTAAATGAGTTGCAAAGTTCTTTGTAAGAAATAAACAAGATCTTGTTTATCACAAATTGGTTTAAATTAAATGACTACGATAATATAGTCGCCCCCCATTTATAAATTGGTGATAAAAAAATGAAATCGGCCATTAAAGTTTATCTATGGTTGTCTATGGTCACAATACAAGGGGTCGTTCGTTTCGTCATTAGGGAACACTCCCATTTTATGTTATGTTGTGGTTATGTTACGGTATCTGGTTGGTATTTTAATGGCATTTAGAGCTCTTTGTAGACATTTTTAACTATTTCTTCATACTTGCAAATGCATGCAATAGTTAAACGTAACAATTACAAGACATGTAACCACATATAAACATTGATTTACAACCAATTACCCTGGGGTGTGGCATCCAGACCCTGGCTGCTATAAATTAATTTACCTGCAACTACATACTATTCGTTTGTACCCGCTTTGATTGTAACCTCTATCCTCAAGTTACTTTCAACTTTATTCTATCCGAAATACAGTTTATTTCAGACTACAAATCGACAGCTGTTACAGTAGTTTGATTCTCTTGTGTGCTTGACCAATTGAGTTTGAACTTTGGGCTTTATAAATAGAGTACAGTTTGATTCGACTCTTACTATACAAAGTCCGAAGCCTACGTGTTATAACTATGATCAGAGTAATTGTGTACCTTGTGTGGTGGGAATAAAAGTTCAATTTGATCGCGAGGGCTGAATGCAACGTTTGATTTCATTAGTGTAAATTAGTTATTTTGTTGTCCCCCTACGGTACTTTTGTTAACGCAGTAATGCAATTTAGTATCCGTAGCTTAGTAGTGTCAAATTGTGATCCAACCAGATACTTACATTACACTGGACCTTCTGGTTTGGTAGGACTTTTGTGATAAAGGGCATAAAAAGATAAGAAATACTGACAACAATCCTTATTGGGGTGGTTAGAAGCTTTCCTACTCCTACCAACCATCCTTTGAATTTCGTAGTTGTAGGTACATGGAGATACATAATAAAATATTTATGTATACATGGTCCTATCTTAATATGCTGACGTATTTTAAGAGGATGATAAGACCATAAACTAAACAATCTCCATGGGACTATTATATGAGTATGTTTTTTTATAAATAAGTATACTTATAAATTTCGTCTTCGGTTACAGGTATTAACACAACATCACAAACGAGTCACGCAACATCCTTTGAATTTCGTAGTTGTAGGTACATGGAGATACATAATAAAATATTTATGTATACATGGTCCTATCTTAATATGCTGACGTATTTTAAGAGGATGATAAGACCATAAACTAAACAATCTCTATGGGACTATTATATGAGTATGTTTTTTTATAAATAAGTATACTTATAAATTTCGTCTTCGGTTACAGGTATTAACACAACATCACAAGCGAGTCACGCAACATCAAAATTTATTTAAAGGTAAGAATATACAATAAAAACCAACAAATATCGTTGATAGAACCAAATAAGACTCGTCTTTCTGATATTTGCAAAGGTCGCGAGACCGGATCGTAATAGAAATATTATTCTTTGAATTTATTGCTTGGCAGAAAAACTTCCATTACGATTCTAAGCACGAATGCACATCCAGCAACAAAGTTTGAGTCCGATTTACTTCTACTTATTTGATATTTACGTCACTTTTGTTGTTGACTGTACGTGCCAAAAAGGGTTTCGTAGTACTTTTATGAAATGCTTATATTTCGATAATTACCTACTTGGTAATTACCTTAGATAACTAAAGGGATCTTCCAAAGCAACCAACAACAGCGCGATTTAATTTCGTTGTTCTTTCGTCAGCACTGAGCGCTGACTAATATTTATGACGTTACATATTAAACAGGATGCTTCAGACCATCAAACTGAACAACTTTTACTATGGGAGCAAACCGATCGGAGCAACAAAAAAATCAGCTGTTCCATACTAAACTGCAGTGCCTACTCGACTCAAATGTATGGGACAGCAGATTTTTTAGTTGCTCCGATCGGTTTGCTCCGATAGTAAAAGTTGTTCAGTTTGATGGGTAGACTCTTAGTTTAGAAGGATGCTAATGATATCAATTTCACCTGTATATTGGTCCCTTAGAAAAGTTGTTCAGTTGAATGCTCAGACCACCTACTTTCAGGATGAAATGCATGCAAGTTTACATCCTGTATATAATCCAAAACCACTGTATAACCACTTCAAGATACTCAAAAGGGGTGCCAGGTGTAGAATTTTAGCAGGCAGTTTAAGCAGTTACTTGCTAGTAATACACAACCCTTGGTTTTGTTGTAATCGGGTAAGATGGAGTAGAAAGTCACAGGTGCGGAAGAGCGGCTCAACTCAGTTTACTCCTTTTTGCTTTTAGACTCTGTACTTAACGACCTGTCATTAATCTTAGATGGAACTTTCATGAAGTCATGACCATTAAATTACATTCGGGATGGTTAGAGACTTTCTACAACTAATCTTCTAACCTAAGGTGGACCGATGAGCTGGTGAAGGCGGCGGGAACACGTAGGTTGAGGGCAGCGCAGGACCGGTCATTGTGGTTATTCTTGGGGGAGGCCTATGTCCAGCAGTGGACGTCCATCGCTGAGATGATTTTGGTGATGATGAATCGCCTAACGGGACTTGAACCCGTAACCTACTAATCCGGGGCTATGGCTATTGGCTACTGGTACTATACCGATAGGTCTTAAAATCTTAGATATTATACAGGATGTACAATTAAATACGTTACATATTGAACGGGTTGCTTCAGACCATTAAACTGAACCACTTTTACTATGGACTCAAAATAGAAATCGCGATGAAAAATCTGCCTCTTCATACATTTGGACTGATTAGTCGTTGACTTGACGTTTTCTATGGAACAGCAGACTTTTTTCGCGTTTTCACTCTTGGTTCCATAGTGAACGTTGGTCAGTTTGATGGTCTGAAGGGGGTCCCTTTAATATGTAATGCATTTAAATTAACACCCTATATTTCGTCTCTAAGCAATTTGACTAGTTGCGGTATTGTGTAAACGCGAATGTAGAACCTATGGTAGAACTATGGTCTAGCCACGGACCTGAAAAAAAGACGGACGTAATGTCACTCTAAAAAGAGGTGAAGCATGCAAGGTCCTACAATTTCGTTTGTTCTACAATGGGTCTACACTCACACAGACGCACTAGTTCTAGGCGCAGGTCCGACAACCCGCCGCCATTATGTACCGCGCGACAGGGCGACAGCACGCACACTCGTATAAATGGGTGCTTCACTTTTGATTAGACGAGATTCCTTCCGTCTTGGTCTAGCATGATAACACGACAAATCACAAGCGCTTCATTAGCTCTCTTTCTCTTTGCACCTTTGCACACAACATTTTGAAAAAGTTGCGACAAAACCTCTCTAGGCCAGTCATTTTACGGAGTTTTCTTAGGCGGGGTAGGGAGTAATTATTAATTGGACTTTTAAACTGTAACCGGCACCATTTAATGACGAAAATACTATCCTAAACCATATTAAAAAAAAATTGGCTACGCAACATAGAAATTCAAAATGATGTGTCCCAGAAGGCTTTTAAATTAATAATATTAATACCAATGCACTCGTTTGAATTAGATTTAACAGTATAAATTATTTTTGAGCAATAAAATAGCCATTGAAATTTAAAAAATGAGGTATTTATTCGAAAATACGAATGTATTTTTCAAAACCTTCTTAGTAGACAAAAATATTTAAACCACGTTAGAAGTATGTATAATGGTAAAGCCTTAAATATGTGCAAAAAAATTTATCATCAGGTTTTTTAGAACGAGATAATATCTAAATTTTAAAATTGGAACTGTTGCTGACGTGATTTTTTTTTAATTTTTTCACATTTCTAAGCTGAAATTGGCTCTTCAATATTATACCGAAACAAAATGTCAATTAGTAATTATTCCCGGCTCAAACCGTAAAATGACTGGGCTACTCCGCGCGCATGTGCTAGGGCCTCCGCCTAAGTAATATCAGGTGTTTTACGACTACCCAACATAACGAGTCAAACTCGACGCGCTTAATAAGTTCCCTTTATTATAATGCAAGCCGTTTTACTACGGCATTAATGCACTTTATATCTTGCGCACACGTCACTTCTTTGAGTTTTATTACTTCCAAAATGAACTCGTAAATTTCACGGAGCTACAATGACGT
This sequence comes from Agonopterix subpropinquella, assembly GCA_922987775.1. Classification (NCBI taxonomy): domain Eukaryota; kingdom Metazoa; phylum Arthropoda; class Insecta; order Lepidoptera; family Depressariidae; genus Agonopterix; species Agonopterix subpropinquella. Next base: position 22,171,038 of record OV277705.1, read on the forward strand.
TTTATGGGAGTTGTTACATTCATTAATCGTGAATAATTGACTAGAGGAGTACTTTATACCTCATTCACACCTTCATAGTCTGACAATTCAGAGTTCATTGCTGGTTACTAATGACGCTAAACTTGCAGTGCTTCATGTGTCCTAGCATTCTCAGCAATGAACTCTGAATTGTCATTGTCAATTGTCGCGTTTACCTGTGCTGGCCCCAAAAATTTTCACACATAGGTAGGTTTGAACGTATGATGTTTTCTTTTCGTTCTTCAGTTATACAGGTTTTCTCACTATGTTTTTCCTTCATCTTTGAGCTAGTGATAATGACAAATACAACTGTACATAAATTCCATACAACTTATATTTGTACAGACCTGGAATCAAACCGCCGTCTCACGATTGAATCGTAAGCTCTCTTCTCGTAAGGCTATCACCGCTCTCTGGGTATCCTGGGGCAGGTGGCTAATTATGTGCATTTACTGTTTCGGTTGATGATGCTTCGCTCAAAAGATGTGTAACTGAGGTAGGTAGGTACAAACATTTATTTACGTAATATATCTTTAATAATAATGATAGAAGAGGTCCCATTTGATAACATAAGATTGAAAATAAACAAGATAACGGTTTTATTATGTACTACTGATAAAGATACAGAGTGTAACAAAACACCTTTAGTAATATCATCAAACTGAACAACTTTCATAGTACAAGCTCCCATTATAAAATTTATTCAATTTGATGGTTTGAACCACCTCTGTAAGTTTCGGATCGGTAAAAAAATCATCCAGTAAGTATATAGCCAGTATTATACCAAAATATTTATCACACTAATATTGTTCGTTTTGATTATTTGTTAAAAGCCGAAAAAAATCGACTCGTATTACGGAAGGTATTGTTTGAAGATATCCTCCCAAAACTTGACCTCTTCAGCATCAGGAGCAGTTCCTGGCACCAGCTCGTTGCCGATGTCCAGGTAGTTCTGCTGCTCCATTGAGTATGGCTTCCAGGTCACACCCAGGCTACTGTCAGGAGTCGGGTTCCTGGGAAAGACAAACAGCTGATGAAATCTACATGTTCATTACCTCATTTACAGTTTAATTTAATGAAAGAAAAGCATAGATATACTTAGTACTTCCTATCTGTAAGAAGGAAATTTCGAACTTAGAAATTATTTGGAAAAATGTATGGGATGGATTGGATGACGTAAGTGTTAAGAGATATAAAGCATTTAATTTTTATTTCGAATATTTGTTTGTACACTCATTAATTGAACCAATTTGGATGGAAAAGCAAATGGGATATTACTAGTCAACTGAATTCTTTTGAAACAAATAATGAAAATATCACTAACCCGTATTTAGCAAAATTGGTCCATAGCTTCGTTACTCGATCGATCATTTGAAAACTTGTTGAATTCTTATCAATTTTCTGTGGCATCAACTTGTTAGTGAAAAGGTATGCCAAGTCATCACAATGACAAACTACGCTTTGACCTTCTTTTAGATGTTTCACTCGGAAAATGTTTTTGAAAAAATTCCTCTCAGTTTTGCATGTGAATTTGTAGAGATATTGATTGTTCTTATTTTTTTGAGCACATATTTTGTGCCACTGGATCATTCTATGAATGAACAATTCACAAGTAATGAATTTACCCAATTGTTCAATATTTTTCATTGATGCCTTTTCGTTTTTCAAGTAATATTTTTGCATTTTTCTACCAACTTCCAATTGATCTTTTATTGAACAGTTGAGAGCTATTGCTTTAGGAACGAAGAATTCAAGACAATTATTAGCTTGATATATATATTTGTCCAAATCATCAAAAAGCCCAAACATAATTAAATATTCGTCTTCAACATATCCTGTAATTACCTCTACGTCATCGTGAATTCCATTGATTACTGCATCTTTAACATCACCGTAAAAAAATCTTTCATTATTTCCAAATTTTCGTTCGCTCACAACACTGAAGTTCAAAAGTATATTTTGTACCAGTTCTTCTGCAAATGTGACTGGCAACTTCAAGTTTACGAACAATTCCATGGGCTGAGATTTGAAGAATTCATAAAGCTCTTTATCATCTTCTGAATCAAAGCCCAGTTTTCGGGCTAGCAAAAGTGCTCTTTCACGAGGTTCAAAACCCTGCGCCCACCAACTCATGGCAGATCCACTCTGCACAATCGCTCTTTTGAAGAGGCCCTTTGACATTGGTGATATGAGATGAAAGCTAACACTGGCCGCTCCTGCGCTCTCTCCGAAAATTGTGACATTTCCAGGATCACCACCGAATTTTTCAATATTGCTCTTTACCCACCTTAGAGCAGCAACTTGGTCTTTCATACCGGCGTTGCCAGGTACATCTTCAGTATGGAGACAAAGGAAACCAAAGGCTCCGAGTCTGTAGTTAAAAGTAACGACGATCACTCCTTGTCTGACCAGAAACTCTGGGCCATAAACATCATCATTGCCACTGCCCCAGAAGAATCCTCCACCGTGAATCCACACCATGACGGGTAAAGGGCTCACTGGCTTGATATCAGGGGTATATACGTTGAGGTAAAGGCAATCCTCACTTCCTGTGGGTGGTTCTCGCGTGAACATGTCTATTTGGTAATTGACTGGTCCAAAATCTTTGGCACTGCGCACTCCTTCCCATGGCTTTGACGCCTGAGGTGCCTGTAATGCGGATGAGGTATATTAGTAAATTGATTGATTAATTTACCTACCTATTTATTATTGACTAAGATAGCTCTTAGGTACTATTACCTATTCTGTGTCTTAGGTTCGTATTACCACAGATTATAATAATACTGTGTGGGGATGTGGGCACGTGTGGGTTAACTCTATGTACACTAGCTCCAAAATAAATGATATATTATGTATCTCAGCAAGTATTTCACGGTCCGTATAGCCTGAACCTTTGGAAGGCTTGCGTGAGGTCACACTTAGCAAGTACTTTTTTTTTTTAAACATTTAGAGGTATGAGCCACTTTCATCTAAATGCAATGGGATGTACTCAATCAATCGTGAATATATCCCTAAATTCGTAAATGTATTTATTATAATCATTATCACAAATACAAATTGTTTATTGCTTCCAAATTATTATGGTAAATAAGTTACATTCCAGAATCCTTCAATTTGCTAAAGATTGCCTTGTTGCAACTGTACACATAGTTTGTAACTGTACTACAGACATCATGGTCGTGCTTTTATGGTAAATAAGTTATGAGTTTGTAACCTTAATCTTCTTTGAGTGATCTTAATTTTAATAAATTTCGGGTTAGATGACCTCGTCTATAAACATCGTCATAATACTATTATCAAAGTGAATATACTAATAATGAGGGCGCTCTCGGGTCGCGACAGGCCTCTCGTGCGGGGGTTGCGGGTGGCGGGGGCGCGGTCACAGTACCAATTCGCCTGCGCGCTGTACCCCAAGCCGGTGCCTCACCCCTCCGCACACCACGCTAGCCCCCCCGCACTCCGCGCAAGCATAGACCCAACGCGGCCACTAAGCGCACCCGCTTTATTGTACTTACGCTATGCTATTATCGACGGTCAATTCAGTCAGTATTAAACTTGATAATTATTTTTTAATAAGTATTATTTATCATTTTTATCACTTCCTTCTCACCTCGTGACCTGTCGTCTTACATAGTCAGATATAATTTTCCAGACGTGATTTCTGGATGTCTTTTGGTGGAAATAATGATAATAATTCACAGAAACCCTACAACTACAATTATTAGTTTTTTACCCTCTATGACAAGTCAAGTATCACATTTCGAGACATATTCTGTGGCGAAATACTCCACAAACCAAACTTTATCGCTTAGTCGTAGTGTAACCATGAGAAGAGATGGAGTGGAGTGAAGAGATCTATTCTAAGCTCATGGCTAAATAATAATAATGATCTAATTTTTCTTTTTTCCCATTGACGTCTTATAAAAAAATTGGATAGAGGTCAATGTTTTTTCCTGGTATCAAGAGCAATCTCGTATGACAATCACTCGTGTTTTTATAAAATAGAGTTCCGCGACTGACTGACTGACTGACAAACAACGCACAGCCTAAACCGCTGAAGATAGAAATATGAAATTTTAAATATACAGGGTGAAATTGATATCGCTGGCATCCTTTGAAAGACTCTATCCATCAAACTGAACAACTTTTACTATGGGAGCAAACCAATCGTAGCAAAAAAAAAACTCTAATAGTAAAAGTTGTTCAGTTTCATGGGCTCTTATCTTACTTTAAAAGAGTGACATCCTTGATTAATGATGATGATTTAAATTTCACCCTGTATATTCTACATAAATATAGGATGTACGGGTGCTGTGCACTAAGAGAGGATTTTTCGAAATCTCGTGTTGTGTTATCATGATAAAATTGGTATTTACTTTGAACCGGAGATCTCCAAGAGGTGGCGCCGCGTAGGGGATTCCCTTGAAGCTGCAGTATGATCCTCCGAACTCATTCTCCACTGACTCTCCCTCCAAAACCCCGTCAGTTACACGCACTTGTACCATAATTTATCAAACCAGTTATATTTTATCAAAATATATTTTATTTTAAAAGCAAATAAACGCGACAGTCGAACGAGTGTCTTCGACCATGTAACTTGAAACTTGTAATTTGAATGCATACGGCTATAATACGATGATAATAAACGATAATTAAATTTCCGGTCTCACGCTACACTCACGAGTGATAAACTTCCGTCTGTGTGAGGACAAAAAGTATCGATAATATGAAGCGTTTTCTTTAAAAAAAAAAAAACTATGAATATGACTGAATCAGGAGCGGAGATAATTATTGTGTCAAATCTTAACTATTATAAACCTGTAACAGATGTGTGTCTGTACATCAAAAATATTTTAAAAAAAAGTTACGATATTTTATGGTTTTTTTAAGTGTCCCAGATTCCAGATCACCAATTTGTAGATTTTTTATCCGTCTGTTTGTTTGTGTGTTTGTTTGTTTGATCGAGCATCACGCAAAAACTACAGAACCGATTTTGATGAGACTTCTTTTGTTTGATAGCTTATGATCTGTCCTAAAATCTGGTATGTAATTTGTGCGGACGAAGTCGCGGGTTAGCTCTATGAAATAATAACCCAATTAAATAAGGATTCAACCTCGGCATGCGAGATAATAAGCTGTAAATTTGTATAAATCATCGTTATGACATCCGATGCATTATGTCGAAAGTCACAAAAAATCACGTGTTGCGTAAGATATTCAAGGTTAAATGTCAAAAAAACTGGTTTTTAGGAAATATCTTCTTTCCTATGCTTTAGATGAATTTTGAAGTTATGATAAAAATTATAGAACATACAATTCCCTACAAACTAGGTTCTAAAAAATATTGTGTATAATCAACCGTTCTTGACATAGAGTGCGAAGAGTTGGAAGCGCTAAGTTATATGTATGATGACTGTATCTTTTGAACCGTAGTAGTTAGACGGTTGAAATTTTCACAGAATTAGTGTTATTATGGCAGATTCCCTAACAAATAATAAAAAAAAATAAAAGGTCAAAAATCACGGGGGGGTCACCATACAAAATTTTGTGTTTTTTGTTCAGCTCTATCACCAAAACTGCAATGTATACAAGCGTCAAACTTGGTGTAATTGTAGTGCAAGCTCGAAAATAAAACAACAAATATTAAAAACTGGGCCAGTGTGAGTCGGGCTCGCGCTAAGGATCCTGAACGGAGTGAAAGAAAACATTGTTTTTTTTATAAATAAATTACAAAATATGTTGTATGTCAGGTCAGAGTTTCTGAAAATGACCGTCAAACCTATGGAACAGCTAATTTAGATACGGTTTTCTGTAAAAGGTTTGTGATTAATCAGCCATGGTTCTTGGACAGGTGTTACGGTGTTAACTCGCCAGGGGGCGCTGTAGTAAACATTTATTTTTCGTTAAATGAGTTTTTGTTAAGACTACCAGACTAGTAGCAAAAAAGCTACTAGTAGGTAGACGAATGCACAACCAAACCAAAAAAACAACGTACGAAAATAGACCGGATGGCTAGAGGTCATCGTCGGACAGATAAACAAATTAAAAATATGTTTAACTAAAAATTAAAACTGACTTCTGAACTAATAGTTGTGTATAATTTATTAACTCTATGCTAATAGAATGCGAAAGTAAGAGGCATCGGCTGCAATATTTTTTTCCTGCATACCCAACATTCGCTGCCATACATCAAAGTTGGTGCCAGCACACCGTCATGAACTGCCAAACGTGCCTAGGACACATTATGATTTTCATGAATGTGTGCATCGCTCCATTAATCTTATTTCCCTCTCTCTACGCGTACCATCTCTGGTAATCACACATTCTTCAACCTGTCCCATTTTGTCATCTCTGAGCATAATTTTACATCCAGTGACTAATATAATTCATCCCGTTCGAGAACCATAATTTTTGTCTTATTTACATTTACTTTCATTCCTTTCTCCTTAAATGACTCAGTCATGCATGTTACCATCTCCTGTAAATCGTCTGCCGATGATGCAAGTAGCACTTGATCATCATGTATAACAAAAATTTGACGAGCAACCCATTCATCCTTAAACCACACTCCCTTTCTTTTAAATACAGTTAGTTGTCTTAATACAGGGACTAGTTGCTGACCTGAGGTATCCGGCTCCTGTGCCATGTGTCCCGGCGTTGATTTATAGTTATAGTATTTTCTGAGACAGTCTTCTTAGTCAGGCCAGATAGTATAAGAGATAAGTGTACTTTTTGCAACCATAAGCAGCAAGGCTGATTCAGTGATTATGGGGTGTAGAGCATCTCTGTGATGGGGATGGACCAGGTCTGCCTGCATAACTCCAGTCGGTTTAGGAGTTACTGATGATTAAAGGTCTGTAAAAAAATTAACGATCAGCTGCAAGGCTTCGGCAGTCGGTTTAGGAGATACAGCCAGTCAAAGTTCCGACCTTTGAACTGCTGTATCTCCTAAACCGACTGATGAACCATGTCAGTTTTTGTACTGTTCACATAGCTGCAATGCATACTACAACAATAACATACGATCAGCCTTGCAGCTGATCGTAAATTTTTTACAGACCTTTAATCATCAGTAACTCCTAAACCGACTGGAGTTATGCAAGCAGACCTGGTCCATCCCCATCACAGAGAAGCTCTACACCCCATAAACACTGAATCAGCCTTGCTGCTAATGGTTGCAAAAAGTACACCTATCTCTCGGAATAGAACAGATTGACAGCTGCGATAAGTACCTATAGCGCCGAGTATTGCATGCGATACAGGCTTTCGCGCATTGACATAAGGCTCATTTTAGTTCGTCACAGCGCTCGTGATCATGGATAATTCTCAGTTCAGACCACAGCTCTTGCGATTTTTCTCCATCGATCTCTGTGTGCGATATTTCGAGAACACTCACTGATGGAACGTCTTGTTGTCGATTTCATAAGGTAGGGCAGAAAAGGATCAAGATAAAAAGGCGGAAGAAAAAGAAAAGCAACTTAATAACCAGTTTAATTTGGTGAAATCGTTTTTCTAGGTATTACAGGAGCAAAATGCCCCTGTAACACGGTAGTGATTATAATTATCAGTTGCCATCAAGCCCCACATTCAGATATTTCTTGAAAATGCTATTCCAAAACTGGAACTCCTCGTCATCGGGTGCGATTCCTGGGACCAGCTGTTGGCCAATGTCCAAGTAGTTCTCTTGGTGAAGTGTGTACGGCTTCCAAGTCACAGCCATGCTGCCGTCAGGAGTTGGATTCCTGGGAAAGAGAAACAGTCAGTGAATGCCCCTTGCTTTTTATTAGGGTTCCGTACCCAAAGGGTGAAAACGGGACCCTATTACTAAGCTTACGTTGTCCGTCCGTCCGTCCGTCCGTCCGTCCGTCCGTCCGTCTGTCCGTCTGTCCGTCTGTCCGTCTGTCCGTCTGTCCGTCCGTCCGTCCGTCTGTCCTACCTATTTAGGGCTGTAACTTTTGAACCGTATTAGCTAGATAGTTGAAATTGTGCGTTATTACGGCGGATTTGTTAACAAATAATAACAATGTCAAAAAGTTAAAAATTAAGGGGGGTTCTCAACAAGAAACTAGTTTTTATCAACATTTTTTCTTCTTTCTTTCATTCTTTCTTCACGCTCTATCGTAAAAACGGTAATACATACAAGCGCCAAACTTAGTGTGATTATAGAGCAAACTCTACAGAATAACAACAAATACTAAAAACCGGCCAAGTGTGAGTAATACTACAATCACTATCACGCACGTAAGGAGCACCCTGATCACGAGATCAGTTTCGCCCTACGAATAAGAATAACTATGGAAGAATAACTCTAAACAAAAGCAACATAATTTTTGGCACCCTTTGAAAAATGACATTTTGTATGAGTTTTGGCGGCAAGGTGTAGTTTTTAAGGAACAAATTTCGAATACTGTGTACTTTTTTTGGGGTCACTTTTTGAGCTTGATTTACATTTCTATACATTCTTATTCGTAGGTTTCGCCTAAAACAAAATGCATGGTTTTGTAGAATCCGATCGCGTGATCCGATTCCACAATTAGTAGGTACAGAACCCTATACGTGGCCCGAAATGCACGTGGCCGGTTGTAATTAGTCATATTCCGAATACTTTGATCATATTATACCAAATACTGAATACAATTCCGAGAACTCAAATAGGCCTCCCTTACAACGGTGGGTGATTTAAAAATAATTAATTTCAACTAACCCATATTTAGCAAAATTCGTCCATAGCTTTGTGACTTGATCGATGAGTTCAAAAACTCTTGAATGTTTATCAATCTTCTGTGGCCATATTTTGTTAGTGAATAGATATGCTAATTCATCACAGTGACATACTACGTCTTTGGCTTCTTTGACATACTTTATTTGGAAGATGTGTGAGAAAATGTTCCGCTCTGATTTACATGTGAATTTATAGAGATATAGTTTGTTATGGTTATGACTGAGTTTTGCGTTTAACTTCTGCCATTCCAGTGCTTTGTATACGATGAAACTAAAACTCATGTATTTCAACAATTGTTCAACGTTTTCCAGAGACACGGTTTCATCTTTAAAATAGAATCTTTTCATCTCTTTTTCTACTTCCATTTGGTCTTCACTGGAACAATTCGTAGCTATTTGTTTTGGAACGAAGAATATGGGTACATTGTTAGCCATGTAGATGACTTCTTCTAGTTTCTGGAGCAGGCCAATCATCATTAAACTTTCATTTTCAACATATCCATTCATGACGTCTACTCCTTCATGTATTCCGTTATGGAAAGCCTCAGTGATATCACCGTAGAAGAATCTTTCGTTCTCACTCATTAGTTCTTCACTGACAACATTGAAAAAAAGTTCTTTTATCACTGGTTGTTCTTCACCAAGTCGGGCCTTTATTTTTGGATGAAGAAGCATTTCCATAGTTAGTGATTTATAGAAATTTAAGAGTTCCTTGTCGTCTTCCGATTCAAAACCCAACGTCTTTGCTAATTGTATAGCTTCCTCGCGAGGTTTACTGGTGTACGCCCAGAAATTATTACACACACCGCTTTGTGATATCGCTCTTTTGAAGAGACCTTTTGACATTGGCGATATCAGGTGATAGCTGACACTGACTCCTCCGGCGCTCTCACCGAATATTGTGACATTTTCAGGATCTCCACCGAATTCTCTAATGTTATTTTGGACCCACCTAAGTGCAGCGACTTGGTCTTTCATACCGGCGTTGCCAGGTGCATCTGCTGTATGAAGACAAAGGAAACCAAGAATTCCGAGTCTGTAGTTGAATGTGACAAGGACGACTCCTTGTCTGATGAGGAACTCAGGGCCATACATGTCATCGTTACCGCTGCCCCAATAAAATCCTCCTCCATGTATCCAGAACATCACGGGTAAAGGTTTTGCTGGCTTGATATCAGGAGTGTAGACGTTCAGATACAGGCAGTCCTCAGATCCTTTAGGCGGTTCTCGTGTGAAGAGATCAATCTGATAATTAACAGATCCGAATTCTTTCGCGCTTCGCACTCCCTGCCATGGTTTCGGTGGTTGTGGGGGCTGTAATGCAATTGAATAAAACGGTAAGCTTCCTCGTGTTTAATGAAAGACGGATATAAAATCAACGTTTTTTTTAACTATGTAGATACCTATTTGACAATGTCAACAAGTTTTTTAAGGATGAAATCAGAACTGAATGTTTTCATGGTTATCGGGAAGTTTTAAAACCACGAGTTTACTCAATTCTTTATATTGCACCAAAAACAAATGTAATTTAGTTATAGAATATGCGTAGTTTTTGTGATCTGTGGTAGCAATCGTAACCAATGGGCCAATTTCACACAAAAATCATACAATGCCCTAAGAGTTCAATATAATAATATCCTCAGGGTCCTGTTGGGGCTCCCACGATTCTGCAGTGCATCTGGCATGTTTGCAGATGCACATATAGATGACTTTTATGCGATTATACGCAAAAAGACCGCGTCTGTTGTGCGCAGAATACGGGGGAGCCCGAACAGAATCTTGAAGATGATCGCTGATCGGATGGATACAGCTATCCTCGGTCGTTTCATCGATCTGCATGTGAGAGGTGTGGATCGGTGAATTGATCCAATTAATAATTCTTTGTTTCATTGTTATTATACTAATATTAGATGTAAGCTTGTGCTACTAACAAAATATGGACAATTTTTAGGTTGAAATAAAACATTTTTTTTTTTAATAACGCTTATGATAATAGTACTCTGATGTAATGAGATTCGTATTTTCGTTGACAATATCTATTCAATTTAGTGTTCGTGTTCATTTATTCGTCATAAAGGAAAAAAAATGAAACACTCACCTTAAACCTGAGCTCCCCTAGGGGTGGTTCTGCGTAAGGGATCCCTTTGAAGCTGCAATACCGTTTCCCGAACTCGTTCTCTTCCCATTGTCCCTCCAAATCACCTTCTTTCACTGTCACCCTGACCATTTTGTATTATCTCTTATTATAAATAAATAATATAAATAAATAATGACTAGAACCACAGTATAAGAAAGAGTATCTATTACTAGATACTAGAACTTAGCGACCTACACCTTACAAATCGAGGCAATGTCACTTCAATGTGGTATTCAAAATAGTGTAAAAGAAAGCCAAGTTTTCAGCAATTTTAAACAGGCAGCCTTAGGTTTGGTTTTTATCATCAATATATGGTTCTTCTTAATATGCTGACTCTTTTTTAAGGGGATGATCAGACCATCAAACTGAACAAAAAAAAGCGCCTCTGAGTTTTTCATGATAAGGATTTATCATTGATAAATAATTTTCCCTCACAATTAAATTTTGACTTGGAAGGGTTGGCCCGAGATGAGACTCGAGAGTTTCGTTTTTCAATGTGTGTACGGTTATTAGTTTGCATGTTTTGTTTGCCCCACAAGAGGGTACATCTGACTGACTTGCATAAGGAAGATTAGAGGAGAAAAGGTTATATGCCTTTGCCCAGCAGTGGGATACAGAAGAGGATAAAAAAAGTAAGTTTTGTGAGAGGAACCTCTGCCCTGCAAGTAGATAATTAATATTATGTATATTTTATGTTTTACTTTTTTTAATATAATATGTATTTAATTTTAGTTTACGAAAACTTGTCGTGCACAACGCACTGTGCCTTTTGATATCATATCTATCTTTTATACGAGTCGATTAATCTTATCTATATAAGATAAGGCCGCCTTTTATACCCTTCTTTTTCATGTTTATTATTGTGTTTTTTGTGTATTTTGGTGTGCAAATAAAGAATATTTATCTTATCTTATCTTATCTTATCTTGGATGCGATATATACATTAATATTTTGTATTATCTTTTATTATTATACAATCAATATGTTGCTTGCAGACATTGAAAATCTAAATAAAAAAATATTTGGTCCCACCACAGAGAAATGACATGCTCCCTGATACCTACAGACGGACCTGAGAAAAAGATCCCTTTTTAGTGTTCCGTACCAAACACAGCAAAGGAACACTTATGGAATCACCTCCCGAATCTTTCAAGCATCTTTCTGAATCTTTTATAATGCGCACAGCCAAGGAGTGGAATGCCTTGCCTCTCAAGGAACACGCAAGCAGCAGCAGCACAGTAGCTGCATAAACGAAATTTCGGCTGCGGCTACTGTACAGCTGCTATACAACGTGTTAATGAAATAGCGCAAAACCTCATATACCCCAACTGATTTATAACAAAATAATTATATTGAAACAATAATTTAATTATTTTGATAATTAAAGAGCAACCTGCCTTAGTGGCATACCTACTGTCCGCCATTTTGAAAAAATCACGATTTTGCGGCCACTGATGAAACATGTGCCAATCGACAGGGAAAATTATTACAAACAGAAAATATACTTGGGTAAAATGACCTAAGTGGTATACTTTCGGAGATATAGGGGTTTGAAAATAATAAAAAATTAAAACATTTTTTTCCGCCCAAATTGGCTTTTTTGATCAGGAATAGATCGGCAAAGCTCAGGATCGATCAGGATTTAATATAATTATATAATATTATTCTTATAAATAAGTTTTATTCATTTACTAAGATAAATAAAATACCTATCTACATGTAAGAGAGCTATGGGCAAAATGGTTGTAGTAGCAGTGTTGCTAACCATTCCGAGAGGGATTTATATGTATTTACCTATGTATTAAATACTTGATCATCATCGTCATCATCATCATCATCACCACCTCAGCGGATGGACGTCTACTGCTGGACACAGGCCTCCCCAAGGATCGTCACAACGATCGGTCCTGCGCTGCCCTTATCCAACGTGTTCCCACCGCCTTCACCAGGTCGTCGGTCCACTTTTTGCAGGGGGCTACCCACGCTGCGCTTTACAGTACGCGATCGGCACTCAAGAGCTCTTCGGCCCCATCGGCCATATCGGTTCTTCGAGCTATGTGCCCCGCCCATTTCCACTTTAGTTTAGCTATTCTTTGGGCTATGTCAGCTGCTCTGGTTCTTCAGCGGATTCTGCTGCGCTGATTTCTCTTCATTTCCGATTCGATCTCGCAGGGAAACTCCGAACATAGTTACATAGCCCTTTCCATTGCCTTTTGGGTAATTTTCTACCTTTTTATGAAGCTTTGAGTGAGCGACGACGGCTCATTTCCGTATTACATCTTGGGACACTGCGGTATTTGGGACGTGAAGACTGAAGAGACTACGTAGTTTTCCAACACTGCCTTGCCGAGTCGGATTCGACAGGTTAACCTTTTTCTCGAAATCGTACCTACCTAATTGAATAGTTTTGTACCAGGTAAACATTATCGTCAACAACTTCAAGCGCAGAGAGGGTACACCATAGACATTTTACATGATCTTCCATGTTCATTTCATTTTGTCCGTAGGCTAAGAATAGCATCATCGCATTTCTTCCTCTGAATGTAGTATAAGGCGATTATGGTATCCACTAAAAGATGGGTAGCAGCATTCTCTGAATACACACATGTAATCCAACTGCGATCGCCAACCCGCCTGCCAAGCGTGGCCAGGGCCATCACAATCAAACCAGTTCCCATTCCCTGGCGGCCCTGCTATTCCTGGCTACAGTAGCGGCCAAGGTTACGGCGAGGCAGGGTGCGTGAAGAATCTCCGGCAGAGATCTGGCTACCACAAGATCACAAGCGACAACAGCTGCACCTGGTAATAAACATATAACACTCGTTCACAGCGGACCGACGAGTTGCGCGCTGAACTCGAGGAAAAACTGAGCAGGATACGTTGGGATATCGTTGGATTATCTGAAGTCCGAAGAGAGGGAAAGGACTTGATAATCCTGAAATCCGGAAGCCTGCTTTATTTCCGAGAGGGCGACCTAAAGTCCTGGGCCCCGGCACGATGCCGGGCATATGGTCCACAAAATCTCTTGTAAATAACTTGGAGGGGATCGTAAACGTGTCGAATAAGGTGGTGTACCTTACACTCAAAATAACCAAACGGTCCGACTATTCGTGGCCCCGACATTAGATCAGAAATTAATACGATGATGAAGTAGGGATTATGTATGAGGGAGGATATCTCTAGGGCCATGTATATTTCCATAACACACTTCACAGTAAAGTTGTCATGTGAGACTTCAACGCAAAACTGGGCAAATGACGGTGAAGAGCTGCAAGTGGGACAATTATTTTGATTTTGGACGACGGAAATAACGGGGCCAACTAATGGACGGCTTCATGGAGGAGGAACTCGATGTAATGAAAACTCCTTCTTTATGAAGCGGGAGCACAGGAAATGAACCTGGATGAGCCCAAACGGAACAAGAAATGAGATAGACTTCATCATGTCGTCGAAGAGGTAAATATTCAATAATGTTTTTGTGTTAAACGCTTTTAAAGTCGGAAGCTAGGCAGAATAATAGGCAGATTTCGAAATCCGTGACTTGTGATCACCGGGCCTATATTATTAGGGAGGATATAGAGTGGAACAAAAGCTCGAAAATCTACGCAATCCGTCTATTGGCCAAAGCCAGCTAGCAAAATTGAAGACCGAAGATGGCAGGATCAGTATCGTCCAAGCGTAAGCTTCTGAGAGAGGTTGAGAAATTCTATGGACAGTATACACTAGAACACGGAGACCCGCTAAAAATCTACATAACAAACATAGATCTAGACTGACCCGGCACTATACCAAAGATATCCCGCACGTCGGCCTGTACGAGATTAATATGGCTCCCAAACAGCAAATGAGCAACAAGGCTGTAATACAATGTAATACATTTGTTAAATAAATAAATAAGGCGCTGGGTGACGGGATTACGGCCGAGCTCCGGAAGGCGGGTGGAAGACCGATCCTTTAGAAGTATTTCGTTTAGGTACGTCATACTCGAGGGAGAAACGCCGCAGGCATGGAACAGAAGTCTAGAGGTGCCCTTCCTCAAAAAGAGTGATAAGTAATGTCCTGCTGAAAACCTAAAGGCTCATTTCGCTTCTTAATCTGCATGTCTACAAGTATAAGCTGTTTCGAGAGTCGTTACAAACCGTCTCGGACGCAAGTTCAATGACTTTCAGTGAAGTGTGTTTGGAACTATACATGGCCCTAGAGACATCCTCCCCATACATAGTCCCTACCTCGTCATCGTATTTCTGATCTGATGTCGGGGCCCAGGTATACCTGTAAAATCTTTAACGAATACTGTACGAGTTTTGTGCAACATAAACCCGGCACTCTGGGGCCCGAGAGTTTTGGTCGCCCTCTCGGTAATAAAGTAGGCTACCGGATTCGAGGATTATCGAGTCTCTCCCTCTCTTCGGACTTCAGATAATCCAACGATATCACAACGTATCCAGGGAGTCTACTCCGGGATTCGAACTTCGCAATTGCGAGAACATTTTCGCTCCAATATCAACTCTATTCCAATGAAGAGCGGACCGAAACAGTGGCGATATAGCGAACATCGAAAGTACGGGTACAGGGCCTGCTCAGTTTTTCCTCAAGTTCAGCGCTCGACTCGTCGGTCCGCTGTGAACGAGTGTTATATGTATATTAGACATGAGAGCGGATTATAAATCATTCGGCGGCGGCGCGCCGACTTTTAGGGGTCGGCGGCGGCGGCGTCGGCGGCGTGACCTTGAAAAATCTACCTTATTTAAAAAAAAAAACATGGTTTTAAGTATCTTATGTTGTCCAGGATAGTAAAAAACAAACTCTACATGTAGGGGAAATACCTTAAATAAGGTAGGTAGCGAGTTTTTTGTAAGCATAAAATCATTTATATTTTTAGATGGTGAAATCGAACATTTTGAACATATTAATTCTATAGAACATTAATATGAAGGTCGAGTAGGACCTTAATTATTCCACATCCTAGTTTTTACTTCATCATCAGCCTGACTTCATCCTGTCGCTGCTCATCGTTGTCAACGAAGTGCTAAGGGACATTCCAGTTAGTGGTCTTCATACTACTCTAACTTCGATACCTCTTCGATATGTCAAACATTGGGTTACGGCCGAAAATATTCTGCGACAAAGTGTCTGTCTTTGTTTTTTATATGCTCTTGCACAACTCCGCGTGTGAAGTGAGGAGTTTTGCTTTTAGTAAACAGTTCAGTTTGGTGATAATAACATTACACTATTTCACTCTTTTGCAGTCAATTTGGTCTAGTCTGCTAATCTAGTGAATAATTGAATAGTCTGTCGTAGTGGGAGCGTCATACAGACATACTTATCGCAGTATGTCAATGCACCAGACAATCTGGCATTGGTGCCAGGATTCCAGCACAGCCTAAGTCACAATGGAGATGAATAATATTTTATCATAGTCAACAAAGGCTAGCTTTATCGGCCTCAGTACAGTATTGTACCATACAGTAGCCGTGAATTAACTGAAATCCGTGCTCTTTTCGCACGCTCCAGGTTTTTCATGCCATCATTATCTCAGTCGATGGAATACTGCTGCACATAGGTCTCCCCCAAGGATCACTACAGCAATCGGTCCTGCGCTGCCTTCACCCAATGAGTTCCCGCCGCCTTCACCAGGTCGTCGTTCCACCTTGTGGGGCCTACTCACGCTGAGCTTCCCGGTATGCGACGCCACTCGAGAACTCTTCGGCCCCACCGGCCATCTGTTCTGCTAGCAATATCTTCCGCCTATTGCCCACTTAGCCTATGTCAGCTACTCAGGTTCTTCTGCGGATCTTTTCAATTCTGGCCCAATCTCGCAGGGAAACTCAGAGCATAGCCCTCTTCATTGCCCATTGGCTGACTTTCAGCTTTCTTTATGAGTAACTAAGGAGTAAAGTAGGTTCGATAAAAACAAAGTATGTTTATAGTAATAAAATAATAAATTAGCTTGAAACAATGCTATTTAAACTCTAAGTTGCTTCCCAATAACAGCTATGTCTGAATAAATACGAATACGACTTTCAAGAACTGATGTTTTTGAGGAAATTAACTCGCTCAGCTCAAGGTCGGCGCGCCGACCGCGCTGGTCGGCGGCGGCGGCGCGGAAAATATCGCGGCGGCGGCGGCGCGTCGGCGCAGCGCTCATGTCTAATGTATATTACCAGGTGCAGCTGTAGTCGGTTGTGGTATTGTGGTAGCCGGATCTCTGCCGGAGATGCCACCCTGCCTCGCCGTTACCTTGGCCGCTACCGTAGCCAGGAATAGCAGGGCCGCCAGGGAATGGGAACCTGGTCTTGGTTGTGTTGGCCCTGGCCACACTTGGCAGGCGGGTTGGCGATCGCAGTTGGATTGAATGTATATACTCAGAGGATGCTACTACCCATATTTTGGTGGATCCCATAGTCGCCTTATACGACACTCAGAGGAAGAAATGGGATGATAGTATTCTTAGAATATGGACAAAATGAAAATGAACATAGACATCATGTAAAATGTCTATGGTTTACCCTCTCTGCGCTTGAAGTTAATGACGATTATGTTTACCTGGGACGAAACTATCCAATTAGATAGGTACAATTTCGAGAAAGTGGTCAACCTGTCGAAACCGACTCGGTAAGGCAGCGTTGCAAAAGCTACGTAGTCTCTTCACGTCTTCTCCAAATACCGCAGTGTCTCAAGACGAAAGTCTTTGACCAGTGTGTATCGCCAGTGATGAAATACGGAACTGAGACGACGTCTCGCTCACTCAAGGCCTCATAAAAAAGGATGAAAGTCACCCAAAAGACAATAGAGAGGGCTATGTTCGGAGTTTCCCTGCGAGATCGAATCAGAAATGAAGAGATCCGCAGAAGAACCAGAGCAGCCGACATAGCCCAAACAATTGCGAAACTAAAGTGGCAATGAGCGGGGCACATTGCTCGCAGAACCGATATGGTAGATGGAGCCAAAGAGTTTTTGAGTTGCGATCGCGTACCGGAAAGCGCAGTGTGGGTAGCCTCCCGCAAAAGGAAGACCGACGACCTGGTGAAGGCGGCGGGAACCCGTTGGATAAGGGCAGCGCAGGACCGATCGTTGTGACTATGGAGGTGCTACTGGGAATGTTCCTCCATTGAAAAGGGAAGTACTTCCGCCAGGCTAGGTGTGATGCCTGGGGACCGGCCGTGGTCTAACAGTTCTTAGTTGGGCCTTGTAGGTATATATATCGAATCTCTGTGATAATTTCTCTAGCGCGATTTATGTCTCGCATTCGATTGTGAACCTTATGTGTAGTAGGTTACGAGTTACGTATTTACGATGAACGTTGTCTTTGTATGGGCCATATTTCCGAGAGCGACGGTATCGCCATCTGTTGGCATCTTTGCTATAACTTGTGGGTGCTGACATTTGTAGCAAGTCCCCACATGACGATTCTTGGGGACGCCTATGTCCAGCAGTGGACGTCCATCGGCTGAGATGATGATGATGATCAAGTATTTAATTCATAGGTTAATAAATATAAATCCCTCTCGGAATGGTTAGCAACACTGCTACAACAACCATCTTGCTCGTAGCTGTCTTGTCTATGTAGGTAGGTATTTTATTTATGTTAGTAAATGAATAAAACTTATTTATAATTATTATATTATATAATTATATTAAGTCCTGATCGATCCTGAGCTTCGCCGATCTATTCCTGGTCAAAAAAGTCAATTTGGGCGGAAAAAATGTTTTAATTTTTTATTATTTTTAAACCCCTATATCTCCGAAAGTATACCACTTAGGTCATTTTACCCAAGTTTATTTTCTGTTTGTAATAATCTTCCCTGTCGATTGGCATATATTTTATGACTGGCCGCAAAATCGTGATTTTTTCAAAATGGCGGAAAGTAGGTATGCCACCTTCCATACTGAAATGTTCGAAGCTCAAAGTTATTCGCATTTTAAGTTTTGAGGCAAAAATGATTTGTTATCATTTCAGCACTGAAAGAAAGCGCTAACTTACTCATGGATACATTTTTATAATCTTGTTTGGTAGTAAGTAGGGTGAGTATGCCCGTGCAGTCGGTTGACATCGTGTTCAGAAAATTTAAAATTTTTCAATCAAATTATTTACTTTTTTAAAAAAATTACCTATGTTGAAACCATGATATTTCGACTCTGCTCTCGATTCTAATCAAACTACTTTCTAGTTTTGCGTTAATTCATTAACACGTTGTATAGCTTACGTGTTCCTTGGGTATGTCAGTATTTCCGAGCACTTACAACCCGAATTCCTTTAAAGTACGAGTGAATTGGTATCTTCTGGGTAAGCTCGCTACATCTTCGACCCCATCTTCGTCCTGAGGACTAGATTGAGGTCAAGAGCAAACCCATCAGAAGGTAATAAAAAAAAAAATCGGTGTCTGGCCGTCCTTCCGTTCCCGGGGAAGAACCTGGAGCTGAAACTAGGTACAGTTAGCCATCGAACAAACGTTCGATCAACTGCTGATTGCATTTGGTATGGAAAATCTAAACATTTTTATGCGAATTTCCTATAGGTTTCTTAGGGAAAGTTGATCAGTATCATGGGTACAATTACCCTAAAGTAATGCAACTGTTTACCCTAACATCTTGTAAGTATAATGTTCAGTATCAAACAAAAAGCCACCTTCTGAGTCCGCATATTGTGACGGGCAACTACAGAATTCTACATTTGACCCGTTTTTAGTTTGGATCTCACAGGACATAATCTAATTGCATCAAATCATTTACATAATCTAACAAGTAACAGTACTTACAGTGCGCATAAGAAAATATGAAGGAAGAAAATAAACGTATTCTGGATTCAGAGGAATTTTATTGGATTTACAATTTTAATCATTCTATGAAATAAGGTCTTTTATCTTTTAACGCTGACTATACAGCGTGGTTCAAACGAAGACGTTCACAATTTTGTCAGATTCCTTACTATTAATAGGTATCCGAAAATACCCCATGAATACATGTTCTGCGATATTTTGTAGTTTGAAACAGAAGTTAGGATTTCGTAAAGGTGTGTTTGAGAATTTGAGGCCAGTTTTAAAAATGACAAATTTTTTCAGAGAAAGAATTTTTAAAATTTTGTTTAAAAAATTTTTGCACAGCTTGCAAAATGTTAGTCTTAACTCTTAAATTAAATAACTCTTCCATTCGTCGAATAATCAACAACACAAAATCCATTCAAGTTACAGAAAAAAGGTCGAAAGTGGGGTATTTTCGGATACACATAAGTGTGAGGAATCTAAAAAAATAATTGTGCGTCTCTGTTGGAACCACCCTGTATTGCTGACCAGGTCTTCCTTCCTGTTACATATTAGAATCCAGCTTTCTTATAAATGCTCTGCCAGAAAGACACAGCTTCTGCATTTAAAGCCTGTCCAGGAGTGAGAGTATCTGCGATGTCCATGTAGTTCTGATTGGTGTTATCGTATGGAGACCACACAGCACCGAGAGATGAGTCGGGGGTTGGGTTTCTGAAACAGACATAATTAAAGATTTAGTATCATAATAGATAGACAGAAAAGTATTCTGACAAGAGTTACTGTTAGCTATCCAAAGTATCGTTTTAACGAATATGTTTGGCGTTAAAAAAAAATTAAATAGGCCACTAAAAGAAAGGATCTTCATTATTTTTTATGAATGGATTTTTGATAGACTTTTTGAAAGAAAAAGATACTTTGATAGATAAATAGGATAGATAACTCATTTATTTCTTCGGAACAACACAGGAAAAACAGTGACAGACCAAGGTAGGCTACCCCCAACAGCACAAATGTCTACAAGATGTCTAATAGATATCTATAAAATATCTAAGTGTCTACAAAATATCTAATAGATATCTGGTAGATATTCTGTGCTGTCTATATGTATATGTAGTGGGTATAGGTAACACTATAGATTCCGTATTTAAGAAAGATGGCCTATGTTTAAATTCAAATGCACGTGTTTACCGTAGATCCGTAGACGGTAATTGTTGCCTAGTTGAGGAGTATATAAATCTATCTTTACCTTGGATTATATTGCATGACAGGGCATGATTTGCATTACACACAAATTATAAACCGGTCTTTAGTCTTTGTACGTTAAAGCAAAACCGGGCAAGTGCGAGTCGAACTTGCGCACGGAGGGCTCCGTACCACCGTACAATATTCACAATAAAAAAAAATTAAGAAATAATTTTAACCGCCTTCAAAAAAACTTAAAAAGTAAAAAATAATATTGCAGCCAATGACTTTTTCGTTGACAGCGACTTCGATAAAAGAAATTAATGTTCTTATAGATGCGAACGAAAAAGTCATTGGCTATGTTGAGGATTGTAACCTCCTTTATATTTACTTTTATTTTAGCTCTATGAAAGTAGTAGTTGTTTTTTACTTCTTTAGTTTTTTTGAAGGCGGTTTAAATTTTTTCATAAAATTTTGTTTATTTTGCAATTTTTAGTAGTGAAATACATTATTTTGATTTAGATATCAGCTATACACGTAAAAGGTACATCGATACAAAGAAAATGTTTCAATCGCCAATGATGAGCTGTCGACTTTTTTGAGGAATTCTAATGTGTAACTCCGAATTGCATCACCAGATCTGCACCAAATTAAAATAGAACCATTTCGGGGGTAAATCCTTCAGAACTAAATAGAGTCACCCAAATGGGTTAAGAAATGCCGAAGTGATCGCGTAAATATGTACAAATAAGGCCGTCACACTTACACGAATTAGTACATATCTTGAAAACTACTGAACCGATTTTGATGAAACTTGGACTGTTCCCTAAGTTGGAGTAAATATAAGCCAATAAAAAAGAAGAGAAATGCGTGGACAAACATACATACATACATCTATGAAATTTTGTATATTTGTTTGGAAGCCCTAATAGATTATCTTATGTGAATATTTAGCAATTCCTATAGTTTTACTATTAAGTATGATAAGTTTATCATACCTAATTATAGCTGTGTGTCCTTTTTCAGTCTCTAAATTAACTTGTTCTTGTAATTGCCTCCTAATTTCCAATACATGGCGTGGATAGTCTTCTTTTATATAGTAGGAGGTGTCTTTTAGTGCTCCTTTTTGCTTGAAAATTTCTATTTTTTTACCGAGTGTTGTAACTGTTAGTACTAGTGGACGAGGTCTTTCAGATTTCTTTCGTCATTTATGATTACAAATGAATGACTTACCCGTATTTGGCGAAGTTAGTAAAAACTGTGCAGAAGAGCTGTATTATCTTGTATCCTTTGCTTGTTTTGTCAATAGGCAAATTAAATTTTTTTACGTCAAATAAATGCATTAGGTCATCCATATGTGCAGCTCCTGTCAACCCGTACTTCGCTGCACCAGAACTAAATATATTCCTGTCAGATATACCAGAAAATTGATAAAAGTATGTCTTGGTTTTGTTGCCTCCCGTTTTTGGTAAAAGTTCCAAAAATTTTGTGACATCATAAACGAAGCAGGATTCAGACATGTAGGTGACAAGTTCTTTCATCAAATTATCAGTAGTAATAGGTTTTTTGCCAAAGTAATGTTCACGAATCAAATCGGATAATTCTAGAATTTTGTTAGGAGTGCACTCAAATGCAATCTTTCTAGGGACAAGAGTCTCTGGGAAGTTATTATAATCTCTTGCTAAGGGTTCTATAAAGTTGGGAATTGCAATCAATATTTCCTGATCAGTGTAACCAATCATGACATCCACGTTGTTTGCTTTTCCTTTCTCTAAAATAATCTTCGGATCGTCTATTAGGAAATGATCTTGTCCGAAATCTTTTTCAATTACTGGAGTGAAATGATACATTTTGACCAAATTAGATGATATCAATTTTTCGTATCCAGATAGGCAAGGGTCCGTATCGACAAGTTGTTCCACTGGTAATTTTTGTAGGAACTGAAGAAGTTCTTTTGGATCGTTCGTATCTAAGCCCAACAGTCTACCGAGAGCGAATGCTCTTCTTCTAGGTTCATAGGGCATTGACCAATCACATAATGGCACTCCGCTCATGGGAATTGCTCTTTTGAACAGACCTTTGGTCATAGGTGATAAGATGTGAAGAGCAGTCGAAGCCCCCCCAGCACTCTCCCCGAAAATAGTGACATTACTGGCATCTCCTCCAAAATATCCAATGTTGTTTTGAACCCATCTCAAAGCAGCAACCTGATCTTTCATGCCAGCGTTGCCTGGAACTTCGTCAGTTTCTAGGCAAAGGAATCCCAGTGCCTCAAGCCTGTAGTTAATTGTGACCAAGACTACACCGTGGTTGACCAGGAAATCAGGTCCATAATGGTCAACATTTCCTGATCCACTTTTGAAGCCACCTCCGTGGATGAAGACCATGACAGGTAGCGGTGCTTTGGGCTTTAAGCTTTCAGTGTAAACGTTAAGGTATAGACAGTCTTCGCTTCCTGGTACCAGTTCTCCTGTGAATATGTCTTTCTGGATGCAAACAGGCCCGTGGTCTTTGGCAGATCTTACTCCGTTCCATGGTGAAGGAGGTTGAGGTGCCTGAAAAATTTATAGGTAAGTAGATTACGTTGGCAAGTTTAAGTGGAAATATTGGAAGAGGGCGGTCTAGATGTACATAATAAATAATAATATACTGAAAACTTTGGGTGACATCTTATCTATAAAACTCAAGGGGTGACAACTGTAACAATCTTCGTCATCAGATCTTCAATGTTTCCGTAGTTGCCCATCACAATATAATATGGACTTAGAAGGAGGCTTTTTGTTTTATACTACGGTTTAACGGCAAATAAAGTCTAAAAAGTACATTTTATAAGTTTATCGGCTATTACTCGTAAACTTGTAAAGCCTACTGAGCGGTGATAGTTTTCCTTTTAATTTTGTTATTATATACTACTGCCATGAATTTTTTCAAATATCCAGAAACAACCGTTTAGCTGGCAGGGGGGGAAGACACTTAACTCTAACAAAAATTTTCACTTTAAAGCTTAATATTTCGCTACCGGATCCCTAAATCGAAAAATGTTTTTTCTACACCCTTAATATTTTTAAACGACCTATCCAACGATACCACACTATGGGGTAGACGAGAAAAAAATGTCATCCCCACTTCACTTGAAGGGAGGTACCTACCCTAAAAAATATATTTTTCAAGGTTTTATTTTACCACTTTGTCAGCGTGATAAATATGTATACCCATGCTAAATTACAGCTTTCTTGTACTAAGCGTCTCTGAGCTAAGCCGCGGACGGACGGACGGACGGGCAGACGGACAGACGGACGGACATGGCGAAACTATAAGGGTTCCTTGTTGACTTCGGAACCCTAAAAATAAAAATAAATTGTGTCAATTCAAATAAACATTATTGATTTAGTACTTAACATCCAAATTACAATTGTACAAAATTTCAGCTATGACTATGTCACACCTCGGTGACCTTGAACACTTAGCTGTTTTTTCATAATGGCAAAAAATTATAAGAAGAGGTAAGCAGTGCGAGCGAGACAGGAATTTATATGGAGTAACGTTAACTGCATAATTAAAGAGTCTGTACTAGTAATTATAATTAATACTAGTAATCTAAACTATTATAAAACTGTAACAGAAGTGTGTCTGTACATTGAAGATATTTACAAAAAAAAGATTACTATATGGTTTTTAGGTGTCCCTGATTCCAAATCACAAATTTTTGGACTTTTTGTCTGTCTGTTTGTTTGTTTGTTTGTTTGTGTGTTTGTTTGTTTGAACGAGAATCACGCAAAAACTACCGAACCGATTTTGATGAAACTTTTTTGTTTGATAGCTTATGATCCGACTTAAAATCTGGTATATAATTTATGCGGACGAAGACGCGGGTAAATGCTTGTCAGTTCAAGGTCAGTTCAAAAAAAAATCGAGCAAAAACAAATAGTCTTTCTTTTACGCTGATATGAAGAAAGATAATAACCTTATCTATATTTTATTCAATGTCACTATTTTACGTACAATAAACAAATATTTATAAATACCTACGTATAATAAAATTCGTGGATGTACATTGGAGAGATTGAAAAAAATATATATATATTCGGCTTCAAAATATGTACATGTATAATGGAATGCATCATCAGCTATTTCATCCATCTCGCTCGATTTGCTATATTTGATATTTTCTATGTAAAAGTTTTTCTTTCGCAATTTCAATATTAGTATATAGTATAGTATAGTTTCAGTATTATTGCTTAGGATTATGGCTTGCTTTACCTTTATCTGTCTATATTTGGTGTTTTTATACGTGTAATCTGTTTTATGTGCCTAATAAATAAATAAATTAGTCCCGTAGTAAAAAGTATAAAATATATATAAGTAAGTATGTAAATATAAAGTATGTACTTAACGCATTTAAGCTTACACCCTGTCTAAGTAATAATTATCAGCTAGGCAGTTTTAAAGTCCAAAGTCAATAAAAATTGTTATTTCACCTTGAACCTGAGTGGTCCCACGGGAGGAGCGGCGTAAGGGATCCCCTTGAAGCTGAAGTACTGCCCGTCCCCCGTCACCAGCTCGAGCTGCTCGCCCTCCAGCCATCCCTCACTCACTTTCACTTTTACCATTGTTGCTTTAAAGTTCAATTTCCAGTATATTTAACAATACCGTTTGGACGTGTGCTTGCGCTCAGCCCAGCTGAGATAATAAGTGTCTTGAAATGTTTATGTAAAATTAACGCAGATATGTACTTGTATTGTAATATCTGTGACGCAGCTTTGTTTTATTCGATCAACTTAAGAGGGCACCGAACCTACAGTTCTGCCATAAATAATAAATATTTTTTTAATTACTTAACTTCTTTTCGAAAACAACTTAATTCCAAAAAATCGAAAATGTTACATTGTAGTGTTTTTTATCGGGACATTACTGATAAATTTTTTTATGTTTGAACATACTTTTGGCGGTTTTAGCGATAGTAACTAAGTATAAAACCTAATAGCCCGCGATATGTTTCGATAAATTGGGAATCAGCAATGACTACAATGTGATACTTATTCTTGTTTTTTGGAAAAGTTCTTTAATAGTTAAGAAAATAAAAAATACGATTGAGGGCAGCACTGGAGGCTCGGCGCCCCCTTAACAGTCGGGAAACGAAGCCCGACAGAGGTGTTCTTGGTCGGCGTATGGATGAGTCTGTTTCAACTGTATGGTTGGTCGCCAACAAGCCATTCTGTCGTGATATTCGAGCCGTAAAGACGTGACCGCACTTTGAATTTGTGAAACCAATCTTTTTTTTATTGTGATGCCACTATCTATCGCAATGTTTAGTTGATTTTTGGACTGATTTCGTCCGTTCGTTAATTAGTGTAAATTAAAAATTATTTCTTTGTCTCGCATTAGTTAAAAACATACAATCTAAACTATTAAAACTGTAACAGAAGTGTGTCTGTACATTAAAGATATTTACAAAAAAAAAAGATTACGATATGGTTTTTGGATGTCCCTGATTCCAAATCACCAATTTTTGGATTTTTTGTCTGTTGTCTGTTTGTTTGTTTGTTTATTTGTTTGTTCGAGTATCACGCAAAAACTACTGAACCGATTTTGATGAAACTTTTTTTGTTTGTTAGCTTATGATCTGACTTAAAATCGGTATATAATTTATGCGGACGAAGTCGCGGGTAAATGCTCGTACGTGATAAATATAGTAACAATAAAGACAAAACGGCGCCGGCGCCGACTACCACTGCTATTCTTGTTGTTATGGCTCTAACTTTGAGTCTTCGACGTTACTGCACCTTCATAAACACCAAACTACAATTTATTAGGTACAATTTCAAATCTGTGTATCTCGATATAATTGTAAAGTAGGTAATAGCTATCTGCCTAAACAAATTCAATTACATTACCTGAAAAAGATGGAATGGATTCAGAGGTATATTGAATTTACAATTTTAATCATCTATGAAATTAGGCCTTTTATCTTTTAATGCTGATTATTGCTATTATTAGAATCCAGCTTTCTTATAAATGCTCTGCCAGAAAGACACAGCTTCTGCATTTAAAGCCTGTCCAGGAGTGAGAGTATCTGCGATGTCCATGTAGTTCTGATTGGTGTTATCGTATGGAGACCACACAGCACCGAGGGATGAGTCAGGAGTTGGGTTCCTGAAACAAAAATAACTAACAGTTTTAGTACCATCGATAGAAAAGTATTCTGGAAAGAGGCCACTAAGGAAGAATTCTTAATTTCTGATAGATGGATTTTTGATATATTTGGTTATGAAAGAAAAAGTTTGACCATGTTCAAATAAAAATACACGTGTTTTACTGTAGAAGATAATGGGGAACACAAAAGGGTCAAAATATTACTAAAAAATACACTTAAAATCTTAGCGTAGATCATGTTCATTACATTAGTTTTTATTTCACTTCAATACATGCAGTATTTCCGAAGTTATGACGACGAGAAGTTTAAGCTCTTTTTAAAATTTCCGAGTTTACGCGCGCTCACGCTTTGACGTCACACCCCCGCTCAGCCCGCGACTGCGACATAGCGCGGCGCTCGGTCCGGTGCATTTTGTTTCGTTTGTTCGTCAAAAATTCTTTTAATTTCGTTTATATGCTAGTATTTCAAGGAAATAATACTTTTACATTAATTTTATAACCGATTACACTAAAATAAACCGTGTGGTGTGTAGAATGGATGAAGGTTTTCAAAAAGGTGTGTATGTTTTATGTAAGCATTACCTACTGTCGGGTAGGTATTTGGGATCAGCTTTAGTACCCTGCGGCATGAATTTGGGGGGGGATGGGTGGGGGGTGGGGGGGGGCGTAGGGGGGGTCCCACATGCCCCCCCCTAAAGGGAAAAAGTTAGGAAACCCCCTTTTTTTAAAATATTTGAAGTTTGTGGTTATAATTAGCAAAAAAGTGAAATTTTTAGTATCCTGCAGTCCAAAAATAGGTGGTAGGGAGCGTGGGAGGAGGGGGAGCCCCCCTCTGCCCCTCCCCCCCCACCCACGCTGGGAGGCAAAAAAGAAGTGAATAAACGAAAAATTTTGTTTTCTTTGTAATGGGCAATGAGAGGGAGGGGGGGGGGGGGTGAGTGAGGGGGTGAGCGAGGGGGTGGGCGAGGTGGTGAGCGAGAGGGTGAGCCAGGGGGTGAGCGAGGTGATGGGCGACGGGGTCGGCGAGGGGGATAGCGAAGGGGAGGGGGAGGGGAGGGCCCCCGTGGGGTCTCCCACAAAAAATCATACAACGAGCATAACCGCAGTGAATGTCAAAAAACCTTTCTGTACCGGCATTAGCACCGGGCAAGGGGTGCAATAAATAAGTGCGGAGCGAAGCGGAGCAAACGCGTTTCGACTTGTAACAATGCCTTTTTTGCGCTTCGGGGGGGGGGGGATAGAGGATCCCCCTCCCCCACCCCTCCCGCTCCCTTAATATATATATTGTATTTTGCACCCCATTTAAAAGGGGGTTTTGGGGTGGTAAGGGGAGTAACCCTCCCCCCCCCCCCTCTGGGGTTGTAAGGGGGGTTGCCCCCTCTCCTCCCCCAAATTCGTGCAGCAGGACACCAAAAATTACACTTTTTTGCTAATTATAACCTCAAACTTCAAACATTTAAAAAAAAGGGGGGGGGGGGTTCCTCACTTTTTTCCCTTTAGGGGGGGGTGGTGGGTACCCCCCCTAACCCCTCCCTCCCCTCGCCCCCAAATTCGTGCCGCAGGTTAATAAAGCAACCCCGGTATTTGTTCAAGCTTAAACCTTCCTTAAAGTGTGTCTGTGTGTGTTTTATTTAGGACCTACATTATGGACAACGATTTAAAAAATCTAGGTAGGTACTCGCAATCGCAATCCGCATCTTGCTCGTACGAGGTTGTTGTTGTTGATGATTATTTGTGTTTTATTAGTCTAAAACATCGAAATGGTCTTCACAGCAGTGCGCTTTAGTTTTAGGCCCTATTGCATCTACTCTTTTTATGGCCGTCATCCACTTCTTTCTCATTTTTGGGTCCTCAGGCACATAACAAAAGAGTTATCGGGTGTTTTCACAGTTGAATTGAAACACTGAGGCACAATACAATACTTTTTTTCCATTTTCACTGAATAGAACTCGATGTTTACTGCACAGCAGCGAGCGTACGAGAGCGCGAGTGACGAATGACCGGGGGTGTGACGTCATCGGCTAGTGGGCGCCCGCCCGCGTTTTTAAAAACCTTCGTCCGGAAATACGCAATTTGATCGTTAATATCTCAGCCATTTTTGAAGATATAAAAAAAGTAAAAACACAGTTTTTTTCGTAATTTTTTGAAGATTTATTTGACATGTAAATTGAAAAACGTTTGTCAGACCCATTATTGTTGCCCAGTTGACGAGTTTATATCTATCATGACCTTGGATTATATTGCATGATAGAGCATGATTTGCGTATGATTTGTGTGCATAACACACAAATTATAAACCGGTCTCCGGTCTTTATCATTTATACGACGACCCGGTTGGTGTAATGGTTACCACGCCGGACTGCCAAACCAGGGTCCTGGGTTCGAATCCCGGTTCGGTCATGGATGTTTATATGTTTGTGCCGTTGTTGAATGGTTTCCATAATAAACAGCCTATAAATAGTGCTTTCTTGGGATCATTACAATGTATGTGCCTGTGAGCGTAAAAAAAAAAAAAAAAAAATACATATAAGCAAAAACGACACAACATCATATAAATGAATGACTTACCCGTACTTAGCGAAGTTCGTGAATAATTTACAGAAGAGCTGTATTATCTTGTATCCTTTGCTAGTTTTGTCAATAGGCAAATTAAAATTTTTAGGGTCAAATAAATGCATTAGGTCATCCAAATGTCCAGCTCCTGTCAACCCATACTTCGCTGCACCAGCACTAAAAATATTCCTCTCAGATACACCAGAAAATTGATAAAAGTATGTCTTAGTTTTGTTGCCTCCCGTTTTTGATAATTGTTCCAAAAATTTTGTGATATCATAAATGAAATAGGATTCAGAGCCGAAGGTGACAAGTTCTTTTATCAAATCAGTAGTTATAGGTTTTTTGCCAAAGTAATGTTCTCGAATCAAATCGGATAATTCTAGAATTTTGTTAGGAGTGCATTCAAGTGTGATCTTCCTAGGGACAAGAGTCTCTGGGAAGTTATTATAATCTCTTGCATAGCGTTCTATAAAGGGAATTGCGATCAACATCTCCTGATCGGTGTAACCAATCATGACATCAACGTCGTTTGCTTTTCCTTTCTCTAAAATAATCTTCGGATCTTCTGTTAGGAAATGATCTTGTCCGAAATCTTTTTCAATTACTGGAGTAAAATGATACATTTTGAACAAATTAGACGACATCAATTTTTCGGATCCAGATAAGCAGGGGTCTGTATCAACCAGTTGTTCCACAGGTAATTTTTGTAGGAACAGAAGTAGTTCTTTTGGATCGTTCGTGTCTAAACCCAACAGTCTACCAAGAGCGAATGCTCTTCTTCTAGGTTCATAAGCTATTGACCAATCACATAATGGCACACCGCTCATGGGAATAGCTCTTTTGAACAGACCTTTGGACATAGGTGATAAGATGTGAAGAGCAGTAGAACCTCCCCCAGCGCTCTCCCCAAAAATAGTGACATTACTGGCATCTCCTCCAAAATATCCAATGTTGTTTTGAACCCATCTCAAAGCAGCAACCTGATCTTTCATGCCAGCGTTGCCTGGAACTTCTTCAGTGTCTAGGCAAAGGAATCCCAGAGCCTCAAGCCTGTAGTTAATTGTGACCAAGACTACACCTTGGTTGACGAAGAAATCAGGTCCATAACGGTCAATGTTTCCTGATCCACTTTTGTAGCCACCTCCGTGGATGAAGACCATGACAGGTAGTGGTGCTTTGGGCTTTAAGTCTTGAGTGTAAACGTTAAGGTATAAACAGTCTTCGCTTCCTGGTACAAGTTCTCCGGTTAATATGACTTTTTGGATGCAGACAGGACCGTGGTCTTTGGCAGGTCTTACTCCGTTCCATGGTGAAGGAAGTTGAGGTGCCTGAAAAATTTATATGTACATTATGTTGGCAAGTTTAAGTGTACATACACAGACAACATTGGTGACGTGATTAAAAAAGGACCGGTCAGGATGTACCTGAAATCGACGAGCAGGCATGAAGGAAGTGAGAAAAGTCTGTTGGGATAAATAGTAGTTGGCGTTCAGTCGTCTCTGCTACTCTTAGTCCAGATGCTTAATTTGATTTCACACATGTCCCGTAACGAATTTGATTGATGCAGTAATTGATTGTTTGGCCTTTGCTTGATACCAACAATACTAACCGCAAGTCTTGAGGATTTTTGTTTGACTATGAAATTATTCGCAGTCAAAAATCCTCAAGACTTACGGTGTAGGTAGTTAGTACCACTGTAGTATCAGGACTCAGGAGTTAGAACCCCGAATACAAGTAAAAAGTATTTGCCAGCAATTTTAAATGACCTTAAAATAAGCAGATCCAAGTTTCATGGTGTAAGTAGGAAGTGCGTATCCCTGCAGCATCAGAACTGAGAAGTTGAAGCCCGATGATAAAATTAATTGATGATCAATTCTATCTAATGATCAATATTTATTTTAAGTTTTTTTTTAAGGATAGTAGTAGATAGTTTCCCATCCTTAAAAAAAACTAGGAATTCGCGGTGCGGCTACTTCGTACTACGGCAACCTTTTTGTCAAAGGCCGCTTTTAGGGTCGATTCATACCGGAAGAGCATCGAAGAGCATTTGCTCGCAATCAATCACTAGTGAATAAATGTCTAGCTGTTGCGTGGCATTGCGTTGCAATGCCCCTTTTTTTCCTTACATACACTTGGCCGTTTTTTATACCCTACGTTCATCACGGATAATAATTATAGCTTTCTAATGGTGAAAAAATTATTCAAATCAGTCCAGTAGTTTCGGAGCCTATACAAACAAACACACATAAAATCAAATCTTTCCTCTTTATAATATTAGTGTAGATAAAGTTCTAAACTTGGCGTGTAGTGGATGTACGAGTATATTGAAGATGTTTGGATAATTATTGGATTGCATTGAGACCTTTGTCTGTTTGTCTGTTTGTTTGTGCAGGCATCAACCGACTGAACCGATTTGGATGGGGTTTTCTGGCTTGTTTCTATTTGGATCAGCAGATTTTTTTGCGATTTCTATATTTGGGACCAATATAGGAACCCCGTTGTAAAAATTGTTCAGTTTGATGGTCCGAGGCACCCTCTTAAGAATGTAACGCATTTAAGTTTACACCCTGTCTAAGTAATAATTATCAGCCAGGTAGTTCTAAAGTCCAATTTTTCACCTTGAACCTGAGTGGTCCCACGGGAGGAGCGGCGTATGGGATCCCCTTGAAGCTGAAGTACTGCCCGTCCCCCGTCACCAGCTCGAGCTGCTCGCCCTCCAGCCATCCCTCACTCACTTTCACTTTTACCATTGTTGCTTTAAAGTTCAATTTCCAGTATATTTAACAATACCGTTTGGACGTGTGCTTGCGCTCAGTCCTGCCGAGATAATAAGTGTATTATCTGAGGTGACGCAAGATTTTTTTTATTCGATGTACTTAAGAAGGTACCGAGCCTCCAGTTTTGCAGTATATTTTTAACAATACCGTTTGGACATGTGCCTTGGGCTCAGTCCAGCCGAGATGATAAGCGTCTTGATTTTTTGTTGGGTAAAATTTACGCTGCCACCTTTTAATAATTATGTATAGAACAGACAACGCGTACAAAATCTGTGCGCCACGATCAGCAGTGCGGGGCGCGATCAGCATGCTAAGTAAGGTTGAGCCAAATAGCGTAAACGAGTGTTACAAAAAAAATTGTCTGGGTGTCGCCTCTAGTAGGTACCTCAATGGCTGCTACTTGTATTGTATATCAGTATATATCAGTGACGTTAGTGATATTATTTAAGGTACCGCAGCTTTTTTTCGTTGGCCGGCACTTTCAGAAAAGGCTCATAATGAATGTTCTTCTTTCCGTTCGAGTTCAAGCATGTGCAGTTTCCTGTGAGCGTCCGTTTCGCAATGATAATCAACAAGTTGCAGGGTCAGACGCTCCAGGCCGCCGGTATTGCTAGAAAAGATTAGATGTCCACCCGTGCGAAGCCGGGATGGGCCGCTATATCTACACTAATATTATAAAGAGGAAAGATTTGTAATTTTGTGTGTGTGTATGTTTGTAATGAATAAACTCAAAAACTACTGTGCCGATTTCACCACGAAAAAAAAAAATTCCGAAAATTCTTTCTCCACTAGAAAGCTACATTCACCCTGAAAAACATAGGCTATATTTATTGCTAGAAAAGATTAGATGTCCACCCGTGCGAAGCTGGGACGGGCCGCTAGTCATTTATAATCATAATCTACGAGCATTAACTTCGTCCGCATAAATTATATACCAGATCTTAAGTCAGATCATAAATTATCAAACAATAAAACATCAAAATCGGTTCAGTAGTTTTGGCGTGATGCTCGATCAAACAAACAAGCAAACACACAAACAAACAAACAAACAGACAGACAAAAAATCCAAAAATTGGTGGTTTGGAATCAGGGACACCTAAAAACCATAATTATCGTAATCTTTTTTTTTGTAAATATCTTCAATGTACAAACACACTGCTTTTACAGTTTTATAATAGTTTAGATAAAGTTACAGTGCGCTCGCATAAAAAGATAGAAAGATGAACGAAATTAAAAAAATTTAATATGAATTCAGAGGAATTTTATTGGATTTACAATTTTAATCATTCTATGAAATAAGGCCTTTTATGTCTTACTGCTGACTATTGCTGACTATTATTAGAATCCAGCTTTCTTATAAATGCTCTGCCAGAAAGACACAGCTTCTGCATTTAAAGCCTGTCCAGGAGTGAGTGTATCTGCGATGTCCATGTAGTTCTGATTGGTGTTATCGTATGGAGACCACACAGCACCGAGGGATGAGTCGGGGGTTGGGTTCCTGAAACCAAAATAACTAAAAGTTTTAGTATCATAGATATAAATAGAAAAGTATTCTGGAAAGAGGCCGCTAATGAAGAATTCTTCATTTTGTAAAGATGGATTTTTGGTAGACTGGTTATGAAAGAATAAGTTTGACCATGTTCATATTAAAATACACGTGTTTTATTGTAGAAGATAATTGGTGTCCAGTTGACGATATCTATCATAATTCATAACCGTGGATTATATTGCATGACAGAGCATGATTTCGTATGATCTGTGTGATTATGCCCACATATTATAAACCGGTCTTTAGTATTCATACTGAAAATGGTAGGAGTTACGCTAAGAGACCGAAAGCGAAACGAATGGCTCAGAGAGCAGAGCAAAGTCACTGACGTCATCAAGCGTATCGCGAAACTCAAGTGGCAGTGGGCTGGTCATATCGCCAGAAAAGAAGGCTCGTGGGGCAAAGCACTATTGGAGTGGAGACCGTGGGAAGAAAAACGTCCAAGTGGAAGACCGCAAATGCGTTGGTATGACGATATCAAAAGAACAGCTGGAGTCAAATGAATAGAGACAGCACAAAATCGAGAAGGATGGCATAGGCTGAAGGAGGCCTACACCATTATGGTTGAAAAAGAAGAAGAAGAAGAAGAAAGTATTCATACATAAAAGCAAAAATGACACATCTTATAAATGAATGACTTACCCATACTTAGCGAAGTTCTTAAATAATGTACAGAAGAGCTGTATTATCTTGTATCCTTTGCTCGTTTTGTCAATAGGCAAATTATGATTTTTAGGGTCAAATAAATGCATTAGGTCATCCATATGTGCAGCTCCTGTCAACCCATACTTGGCTGCACCAGAACTAAATATATTCCTCTCAGATACGCCAGAAAATACATAAAAGTATGTTTTAGTTTTGTTGCCTCTCGTTTTTGACAAATGTTCCAAAAATTTTGTGATATAATAAATGAAATAGGATTCAGAGCCGAAGGTGACAAGTTCTTTCATCAAATCAGTAGTTATAGGTTTTTTGCCAAAGTAATGTTCACGAATCAAATCGGATAATTCTAGAATTTTGTTAGGAGTGCATTCAAGTGTGATCTTCCTAGGGACAAGAGTCTCTGGGAAGTTATTATAATCTCTTGCATAGCGTTCTATAAAGGGAATTGCGATCAATATTTCCTGATCGGTGTAACCAATCATGACATCGACGTTATTCACTTTTCCTTTCTCTAAAATAATCTTCGGATCTTCTGTTAGGAAATGATCTTGTCCGAAATCTTTTTCAATTACTGGAGTGAAATGATACATTTTGAACAAATTATACGACATCAATGTTTCGGATCCCGATAAGCAGGGGTCTGTATCAACCAGTTGTTCCACAGGTAATTGTTGTAGGAATTCAAGTAGTTCCTTTGGATCGTTCGTGTCTAAACCCAACAGTCTACCGAGAGCGAATGCTCTTCTTCTAGGTTCATAGCCTATTAACCAATCACAGAATGGCACACCGCTCATGGGAATAGCTCTTTTGAACAGACCTTTGGACATAGGTGATAAGATGTGAAGAGCAGTAGAGCCCCCCCCAGCGCTCTCCCCAAAAATAGTGACATTACTGGCATCTCCTCCAAAATATCCAATGTTGTTTTGAACCCATCTCAAAGCAGCAACCTGATCTTTCATGCCAGCGTTGCCTGGAACTTCGTCAGTGTCTAGGCAAAGGAATCCCAGAGCGTCAAGCCTGTAGTTAATTGTGACCAAGACTAAACCTTGGTTGACAAGGAAATCAGGTCCATAAAGGTCAATGTTTCCTGATCCCATTTTAAAGCCACCTCCGTGGATGAATACCATGACAGGTAGTGGTGCTTTGGGCTTCAAGTCTTGAGTGTAAACGTTAAGGTATAAACAGTCTTCGCTTCCAGGTAGCAGTTCTTTGGTGAACAAATTTTTCTGGATGCAAACAGGCCCGTGGTCTTTGGCAGATCTTACTCCGCTCCAAGGTGAAGGAGGTTGAGGCGCCTGAAAAATTAATATTATGTTGGAAATATTGGAAGAGGGTTGTTTACAAGTACATTCACTGACAACATTGGAAACGTGGTTAAAAAGGGTCTGATCAGCTGTCCCTGAAATCGACGAGCAGGTGAGAAAAGTCTGTCGGGATAATAGTAGGTGGCGTTCAGTTTTCTCTGCTTATTCCAGTGGGAGGTGCTTATCGCAATCGGGTTCATGGGGTCATAAAGATCAGTTGGGCAGACCAGCAGCTAGGTTGTCGAATGTCATTTGTAGAGTAACCGGCAAACAGTGGATGAGACTAGTGTGGGACGACCGTTCTGGTTGGCGTGAAAATGAAGAGGTCTATTCCCAGCAGTGGGGTTTACCAAGCTGATGCAGATGATGAATCGGTTCATGCAATCAAAAGTTATGAGTATTTAAAGTCTGTTGTCCGCGCATACGAAGTCGCGGGCGCCCCGCTAGCAATATAATAAAATTGTAAGTGATGATTTGCATTGAAGATCATCATCATCATCTTAGCTGATGGACGTCCACTGCTGGACATAGGCCATCCATACATTGAAGATAATTGCATAAAAATTAATGCTGGTCAATATGTAATAGAGAGTTTTACCTAATAATAAAACTTACCTATTATTTTTCCTGAGATATCCGGAATCCATCTTGAGTCAAGCGCATGTCTTTTTCGTGTTCTTGCCTAGCGAAACCTCCCTTCCGGCGGCGCACGCCCATCCGGTTCCGGCCGCAGGCGAGTGGCGGGGGTGCACACGCGGTTGTCACACCGAACACAATTTTGCTTCATTATAGCTCATGATGTACCAGGTAGGAATTACCTGGATTCCGGATATCTCAGGAAAAATAATAGGTAAGTTTTATTATTAGGTAAAACTCTCTATTATTTGTTCCGTATTCGATATCCGGAATCCATCTTGAGTGATATGTTTGATATCTCCTGGTAGCTAAGGTGGTGTAACCGACGATGCTATAATGTGAGGTGTTATAAAATAGAGGCAATTAAATTGTTACCTAATTGACTGGCTCAAAATAGCGAGACAGCGAAACAGGCTCTCTCAGAATGGTCGATTGGTCTAATATTTCTTTCTGGTAATATCTGCGAAATGTATGCTCTTGTTTCCAATTTCCAGTCGCAAGTATTTGGTCTACGGGAAAATTCTCCAGCCAGTTTAGCGATGCTACAGCCGATCGGGTCGAACCTGGTGAAGCTTCTAAACCAGCTTCTCTCAGCACTGCCTTGACCCAGCCTCCTATGATAGTCCTGGATGCAGCTTTCGGGTCTCCTCGAGCCGTAATAAATAGGGTTGACAAGTTACCTTGCTGACGACGATCTTCTGACAAAATCATGTGGCGACGTAACCAATACACACAGTTCAAATTATGGTCAGGGTGTATCTTAATTTTCCAACCAGACTGTCGGTGATTTATATTGTCTGTTTTTGATTCGAACGCTGGCCACAAGGTAATGCATTCGCCTTCATCTATGAAACTCTCGGAATCAATTTTCAGTAAGGTGAGGTCGTGTACTCGTCGCCCTGAGGACAACAGAAGAAGCACTGCGACCCGTCGTGAAACCTGGTACAGGTTATTCTCATTTGGCGAGTTTGTACTGAGATGATGAAGTACTATTTTGGGATCCCATATAGGTGGCTTGGTTTTCTTCTCTTTTGCCACAGAGATTGCTTTCAGAACATGTTTAATAAAGAAATTTGAAGATAAATTAATATTGGATGAAATGTTCGTGAATGTAGAAATAACAGACTTGTTTACCAATATTGTTCTATATGCTAATCCTTCGTCATTGTGGAGATGTGCAAGATATCGCGCCACCTCAGATGGATTAGGGTTTTTAAAACTAACCGAGTTTGATGTACACCATCTTTTCCACTTATTCCATATAAATAAATAAATAAATAAATATCTTGGACAATGTCACACAAATTATCTAGTCACATTTAAAGTACCAGAATCTAGCCTGGACTTGTATTATGATGACTAGACAACGATAAAGACAACGCATATACGTGTTAACTGTAGATTTCCGCCAACTCGATAGAAGTAACAACTTTTCTGGCTCCGTCCAGTCCTGGATTACCTCAGACCACCCAAAATCAGCCAGGCTTCTAAATGAATGTCCTGTATTTGTGGTGGATGCGTACCTGTCCGTGTGTCGATTAGAACTTCCGGTAGGTTCGGGATTAGATAGGGCCGGTGGAGAGTTCGACGCTGAAGATCGGCCATCCAGAACACTTTGTGCCATTTCGGTGCTATCAGGATGTAGTGACCTAGGGCAGTGTTCAAGTGAGATAGAACCTGAGGTATTAGATTCGGTGGTGGGAACAACCATGCTAGCTTGAAGTCCCACTGCTGACAAAATGCGTTGTGGAACAAGGCTAGATCGTCCATCGTGTCCGTTGAGACATACCTCTCTACGACGTGTGCTGTGTTCGAGGCGAATAGATCCACCTCCGGAGTTCCCCACATTTCGAAAATTGTTTCTGTCGCATAACTCGTGAGGTGCCATTCGGGACAAGTTTTCTGCCGAGACAGAGCGTCGACTTCGGTGTTGAATCTGCCCGGAAAATACTGTGCTGTCAGATGAACATTCAGTTTGTCCAACAGGGTCAATAGTTCCCTGGTTAGGGCCAATAGCTTTTTGGATTTGGTCCCACCTTCCTTGTTGATATAGGCAACCACTGTCCGATTGTCCGTCTGCAGTAATATGTGAGCATGGTGTAGTTGATGTTGCTCTTGAGAAATCGACGCGTACACTGCATACAGCTCTTTCAGGTTTACGTGCCAAGACTGTTGTTGTTCTGTCCACGTACCTGCCATCTTTGATTCTCCCAGCTGCGCGCCCCAGCCGATGTCGGAGGCGTCCGTAGTAAGAAGGTGACTTATCGGGGCTGTGTGTATCGGCAGGCACCTGGTCGTCGCACCCAGCCACCACCTCATCTCGGCTATAACAACGTCTGGTAATTTGACCTGCCGGTATGGGTGAAGCTTGGACAGCTGTCGACTGTAGTATTGCAGTGTTCGACAGTGCAGTCGTCCTCTCCGAATCACGAACGTGGCAAAGTTGAGTCTCCCCAGTAGGGACTGGGCCTGTTTGAGGGACCAACCGCCTTTGGAGATCTGGTGCTGAAGTGCCCTGCGGAGCGTTAGGCACTTCGGTTCCGACAGTGAGCGCGTGTTGCACTCGGTGTCCCAGGTGATACCCAGAAATTCCAGGTGTTGAGTCGGAACCAGCACAGATTTGTCGAAATTGATTGTCCAGCCGAGCTGCTGCATCAGTGTCACCAGAAAAGCCACGTGGTCGAAGAGTCGATGGCGAGACTGGTTGGCTAGAAGAAAATCGTCTAGATATACCACACACCTGATGTTGCGAGCTCTCAGATACTCTGCTATCCAATTTGTCAGCGATGCGAAGGTCCGAGGTGCTGACGAGAGACCGAACGGCAAGCACGTCATTTGCAAAAGTCTGCCTTTGTAGCTCATTCTCAGGAACCGACGGTGTTCGCGTGCGATCGGGAGATGAAAATATGCTTGGCTTAGGTCTAATTTCACCATCCAATCCTTGTCTTGAAGAAAACTGGGTACTCGAAAGTGGCTGAATAATTGAAATGGTTTTGTTTTTACAAACCTGTTTAACTGTTTCAAGTAGAAAATTGGTCTGTGTGACCCGTCCGGTTTCGGTACCAAGAAAAAAGTTGAAAGGTAGCTCGGAGAGATATCTGCTGGTTCTAAAACGTGAGTGTCTAGCATACTGCTGATTTGTTGTGTCATTTGAGGACTGATCTTGGTCTTGAAGCATTGTAGTACCTGTCTGGTTGGAAAAATGAGGGGTGGTTTCATCATGAAGGGGATTCGTAATCCCTCTAGTAGCTTGCAAATTTGATACGGTGCTCCTAGATTGCCCCAAACATGTTGAAATTGCGCTAGACAGCCACCCCGAAAGTGTGTCGAGTCATGCCCGACGGTTTTTATATTTTGAAGGAGAATGGGACTTTTTACCTCCTTTTCGGTCAGATTTGTTCTTGGAGTTGTTGAACTTGTTGGTGTTAGTTGGTTTGGACCGGTCGAATTTACCTTTGTTTGCAGATTGACGAAAAAACTTTTCAGCGGGCGGTCTGCTCGTGGAAGGCTTGTGAAAGTCATTGGGTTTTCTCCCCTGATTGGAAGGGCCAGGCTGCGGTTGCTGTGAG
Organism: Agonopterix subpropinquella; assembly: GCA_922987775.1. NCBI lineage: Eukaryota > Metazoa > Arthropoda > Insecta > Lepidoptera > Depressariidae > Agonopterix > Agonopterix subpropinquella. The sequence continues at coordinate 22,211,065 of OV277705.1, forward strand.
GGTTTCGTGGATACGGCTAATTTTTCGGCCCCCCCAATTTTTTGTAAATAGGTAGCAAGTAGGTTGTCGTCAAATAGAAATTCAGCATTAGGCGGAATTTTATGTAAAACCCCACAGTGAAATTCATCTGGTATTTGTTTTAGCAAAGATTCTCGGCGTAAATTGATGCAATCAGCCCTTCTACCGCAAATAATTTGCAAAAGATCATCAGTTACCTTGATATATGCTGACTCCTTATTAAACAGTTGACCGATTTTATCGAACAGAGTAGTCGGTGTCAATGAGGTATTCTTATCTACGGACCAATCAATCAAGCCTTGCAAGGCGTTGCTTAATTCATCCTTTTGTATAAGCATGGAGTTAGACATGGCAGCAAAAGAACGTTCCAAAAGATAATTACGATAATCATCACTACATTGAGTCTCAAACCGTCTTAGCTCGTCATTTACACTCAACTCAACAAAACCGGGGGTCGTTACATATTTCTTTTGTGTTTCAGAAAAACGTATATTGTTAAAATCACTGCATTTAAATCTCTGTATATCCGTCAATTTGCTCACATGTGAATCGTTCGATTTAGGAAAAAGGGGATCTTTTACAGTGGTAGTCAAATCAGACAATTTTACTAGATTTTTATCAACATCTGTCTTTGACGGTGGTTGCAATATCAAAGCCCCCAAGTTACTGTCAGTATTCTGAACTGAAGTAGATGGAGTTTGAGTATCAATTACGGGCGTTGTGTTGTTGCCTTGTCCGTGCACTTGAGGCGTTTGGGTTTGAGTTATTATTTTTGTCAAAAAGGCTACTTGTTGAGACAAAAATTCAAACTGCAAGTCACTTACTTGTTTAGAGCGTTTTTTAAACATATAAGTCTGACTCTTGTCCGTCACCTGATGTCCGGGGGAGCCCACCTGACCAGGATCAACTTCGGAGTCCGATGTAGATGAACTGGATTCCTGGCTGAGGCTAGCCCCTCGTTTCCTCGATGCTAGTTCTTCACTCGTACCGTTATTCTCCATATTGAAGGGAGGTTACAAAAATTTAACTTTTTAACACTACACTGAAGTTAAATTATTAACGTTAATTTTTAATTTTTTTAAAAATTAACAGCATCTTTGTGCTAAGCCGATGCGAACACAACGAAAAACGACGCTATAATGAAGCAAAATTGTGTTCGGTGTGACAACCGCGTGTGCACCCCCGCCACTCGCCTGCGGCCGGAACCGGATGGGCGTGCGCCGCCGGAAGGGAGGTTTCGCTAGGTAAGAACACGAAAAAGACATGCGCTTGACTCAAGATGGATTCCGGATATCGAATACGGAACAAATAATGGAATATTTAAATTAAATCCATTTTTTAGAATTTTCGTCTGTTTGTTTGTGCAGGCATAGCTTAAAAACGACTAAACCGATTTGGATGGGGTTTTCTCTTTTCTACGGAACATCCGTTTTTTTTCGGTTTCAATATTGGTTCCGTCCCGTAGTAAAATTTGTTCATTTTGATTGTATGAGGCACCCCTTTAAGTATGTAACACATTTAAGTTTTCACCCGGCATGTAATAATAATAATCATCAGCTGGATAGTTTAAAGTCCAATTGCACAAAAAGTTTAGTGGATACGCGGGCTGAAATGGTAAATTGTAGAATAGGTCACTTTTCCGACTGTATACGTATTTGTACGATCCTCCCCAACCATACACCTCGCCGACTAGAGTGCGAAAGAGACAATGTAGCTCGGACCAATATTTTCAACATAAAATCGAAGAAATCAGCATTTCGTATTCCCCTGTTTCCTCCTCCAAAACTAAACAGATTTTTATGATTTTTTCAAGAATAATAATTATGAGAAAGACTTCGGCTATGTTTGTATTTGTTTATATTTTGTTTGCTGAAAGTCTGAAAACGGGCGATAAAATAGTAATTTTCGAATGTCCCTAGTTAATAATTAATTAATTAATAATTAATTAAAGCAAAAAAGCAAAAAATTGGGACATAGCAGAGGTAGCATGGATTGTATGGTAAAACAATTTTTTGTTCTAGTGTCATTATCCAGGGAGGAAACAGGGGAATACGTTTGTATGGAAAAAACCTTACCCGCCTATCCTCTTAATGAAAAGTCAATAAATTGTGATATCACCTTGAACCTGAGTGGTCCCACGGGAGGTGCGGCATAAGGGATGCCCTTGAAGCTGAAGTACTGCCCGTCCCCCGTCACCAGCTCGAGCTGCTCGCCCTCCAGCCATCCCTCACTCACTTTCACTTTTACCATTGTTGCTTTAAAGTTCAATTTCCAGTATATTTAACAATATCGTTTGGACGTGTGCTTGCGCTCAGTCCAGCCGAGATAATAAGCGTATTGATTTTTTTTATAAAATTAACGCTATTTATAATTGTTATATCTGTGACGTTAGCGATATTATCGAAGGTGACGCAGCTTTTTTTATTCGATTGACTTAAGAAGGTAACGAGCCTCCAGGTCTGCCATCGATTTTTTTTCGAGAAGACCTTTAATAAGAACTTAAAAAAAAGGAAATGTTACCTACTGTCACCTTATTGTCGTTGTTGGTTTCTTATCGGGTCATTACTGCTGATTAATTTTGAAGTGAAACTTCTTATGGGAGGTCTTTTAAGTTCTGATCCGCAACCTTCTTGCGTGACGGAAGTTCGAAATTTAAATCGGGAGAAGTTTTACATCTGCCCGGCGTCCCGTGAGGGTCAACTTTCTTTAATGTTTGTAGCTTTTGACGGCTTTATAGATAGTAACTATTTATAAGTTACATGTAAACTCAGTTGATAAGTCATAGTCATAGTCATTTATTTTGTAAAATAATTTACATGTCAAGTGTACTCCTTAACTACTTAAGTATAATTATATTATTTATTACAGTCTGGTTACATTCCAATAACATTAGGTACAAAGTTATAAAATTCATCTATGTCATAAAAAGCACAATTTATAAGCCATGTCTTTAATTTACGTTCAAAGGTACAATTTTCTTTGCACTGTTTTATATCGTTGGGAAGTTTGTTGTAGATTTTAGGTCCTATTATATATATGGATTTAGTCGATTTTTCTAATCTACAATTTGTAATAATTAAGTCCGATTTATTTCTAAGTGAATACTTGTTAAACCGTGTCTATATACACGCACACAGAGATAAGTTGCATGGCACCTCACGCTCGCCAACCTAAGATAGTTGGCTACTTATATTTTATACGGTCGAAGCGTGAGGCTCCATCTATCATTAACTTTATCTAAGGATAAAACCTAATCTGGTTAATTTTGAGTCTTAGACATTACTGCACAAAACGAAATACATTTTTTCGAAATTAAAATTAGGTAGTTCAATCACCTTTAATAACATTTTATCTTCACGGTCATCTCTTATCTAGTGATATTGTGCAATTCACGGCAAACTCTAGGGGTGACAACTGTAACAGATATATCATTGGTTAAGAAGATTTACAATGTTTTGCAGAATTTTCTTTTCTTTTGTGTTTCTCTAACGGCCCTCGGTCAGCACTGGTAGCATGCACACCCGCGATAGCCGTGGCTTTATCACGTCTTTTATCTCGTTCTTTTGCGCGCGAACGAACGAGATAAAAGAAGTAATAAAGCCGTATCACGGTTATCGCGTGTGTGCATGCTACCAGTGCTGGTTACATTTATTTTCACGTTTATTTTTGTTTTATTTTCCCGTTTGGGAAAGGCAAAGGAAACTAGCCCATACAGCCACGGACAGGCAAGAGCACGTCAATTTCAAGATTTAGAGATTTCAAGTGCGATATTGTTTTTTATATGAACGGCATAAGAACAGTACGAAGTCGAAGGCGTCGAGCTTGACGTGCTCTCGGCTGTATGTTTCTATCATATTGGTAAATTCAAAATATAATTGTAATTACTTAATACCGCTTAGAACATGACTTGTAAGAAAAATAATAAAAACTTAAGTCTACAAAAACCCACTTAGGCCGCGTTCAGACGACCCACACTCGCCCCGCGCCCGCCACGCACTTAACACGCGCTCTCCCCGCGTTCACCCCGCGTTAAAATGCATTGCTTGCAATTTGTGTCTTATGACACGGTAATAAATCTCGTATTGTATTTTGACGAGCGTTCGCGGGGCGGGTGCGGGGCGTGCGGGGTGCGGGTACGGGGCGGGATCGAGGTGGGCGCGGGTGCTCTATAATAGCCCAGCCCCGCACCCTGCCCGCACCCATCCCGCACCTTCCACGCGCTCCGCTCGCCCCGCGACCGCTGCCATAAGACTCAAATTGCAAGCAATGCATTATAGCACGCGGGGCGAGCGCGGGGAGAGCGCGAGGCGGGTGCGGGTCATCTGAACGTGGCCTTACTCGTATTACCAACCCTGAAGTCCCTGAAAGTGCCGCGGTTTGCACAATATCCGTCAGATTATGACTAGCAAAAGTCAAAAATTATCGACACTTCAAATCAGCTCTCGACATTACGTTGATAAGAAAAAGATATGAAATGCATCGCCGTAAATATTTCGTATAGAATAATTCGAAGTCCAAAATTGATTGATATTAAAAATTCATTGACCAATTAAAAATTCTCTTCCGCTCCATGTACTTTCTATAAAAGTGCGCCGGTATACTGAATTCCGAATCAGGATTGTGATTTTGTATAGAATTTGATACCTCCGCAATTTCGAACGCATTTATGGTGGGGGTAAATCCAGAAATTGTAGTCCTGATTCGGAATTCCGTATTTCATGTAGAGTGTGTTCCTTTTCAACCGGCAATGTGCAAAAGGAAGGCCGTCTATAAATTACAAGACTACCTATCTACACTTATCTATAATAATCTATATCTATATATCTATATCTATATATCTATATCTATATAATATTATAAAGAGGAAAGATTTGTACCTATTTTTGTATGTTTGTATGTTTGTAATGAATAGGCCCAAAAAGTACTGGGCCGATTTAAAAAATTCTTTCACCATTAGAAAGCTGCATTCACCCTGAGTAACATAGGCTATATTTATTGCTAGAAAAGATTAGACGTCCACCCGTGCGAAGCCGGGACGGGCCGCTAGTTTATTATAATTAGGTTATGGCTCTACTCTACAGGGTGAAATTGATATCATTAGCATCATTTTAAACTAAGAGTCTTCCCATCATACTGGACAACTTTTACTATGGGAGCAAAACGATCGGAGCAAAAAGAAAATCAGCTGTTGCATACATTTGAGTCGAGTAGGCGCTGAACAGCTGATTTTTATTTTGCTCCGAACTGTTTGCTCCCATTACTCCCATACTTAGTAAAAGTTGTTCAGTTTCATGGGTACACTCTTAGTTTAAAAGGATACTAATGATATAAATGTCACCCTGTATAATAGCCGTTTCGTATGGCTTGGTTGAATCCTTAATTTAATTAATATTGATATGAATTTAGTATAGATATGTGGGGAACTTGCTACAGATGTCAGCACCCACAAGTTATAGCAAAGATGCCAACAGATGGCGATACCGTCGCTCACGGAAATATGCTCCATACAAAGACAACGTTCATCGTAAATACGCAACTCGTAACCTACTACACATAAGGTTCACAATCGAATGCGAGACATAAATCGCGCAAGAGAAATAATCACAGAGATTCGATATATATACAAGGTCCAACTAAGAACTGTTGGACCACGGCCGGTCCCCAGGCATCACACCTAGCCTGGCGGAAGTACTTCCCTTTTCAATGGAGGAACAATCCCAAGTAGCACCTCCATATTGGTGACCCTCGACAGAGAACATCGCAACCTGAACACCGCAGAGCAGCAGCCAGCTTCAACCAACCCTTCACCCCCTCGACCAGGTCAAACAAGCAGCAGTCACGCCATCAACCCGAAGCCGCACCAGGTCCATCGCAGCTGTCTTCACACCGCTTCCTGGGCCTGCAGCTTCCTCAACGACAGTCAGCGTCTGTATAGAAGGATTTCCCGCAGCCCACGTGTCTGAGCTCACCTCCACGTGGCAGTTCTGCTCGCCTTCTCCACGCCTGTCACTCGCCCGCATCACATCAGGACTTGTCTCCCTGACAGATGCACACACCCGCAGCACATCGCTCGTCAGACTCACTTGACTGGAGCCCTGCACCTACACTACATGGATACAGACTGCACACTTCGAACTACTCAACGACCTCCGGTCTGAGGGGGGAGTCCTGTGGGGAACTTGCTACAGATGTCAGCACCCACAAGTTATAGCAAAGATGCCAACAGATGGCGATACCGTCGCTCACGGAAATATGCTCCATACAATAGACAACGTTCATCGTAAATACGCAACTCGTAACCTACTACACATAAGGTTCACAATCGAATGCGAGACATAAATCGCGCAAGAGAAATAATCACAGAGATTCGATATATATACAAGGTCCAACTAAGAACTGTTGGACCACGGCCGGTCCCCAGGCATCACACCTAGCCTGGCGGAAGTACTTCCCTTTTCAATGGAGGAACAATCCCAAGTAGCACCTCCATAGATACTTATCTTTCCTATTTTACACGTAGGTACGTTCAGGACAATATAAAAGTATAGATTTCACATTAAGTACTTTTTCTCAAACATGCTTGGAAATGTGAGCATTATTTTGACAACCTTCTTCGAGATAAATCGAAATTGCTGTACTGGCCAAATACATGCGCGCAGCGGCCGGCAATGTTTGTATGAAAATCCATATCTGTCGTGTTTAGCGGCCAAATAAATTACATACTAAACTCATATCTGTCGTGTAATTTAAAAATGGAACGAACTTGTACTCCGAAACATGGCGACCAAGGAGGTAACTCATCAAAGGTTTTATTTAAATTTCGAACATTTCGTAAATAGAAAGCTGTTTATTGAAAAAAAAAAACAAATTATTGTTCGTTGTTCGTCATTGATTTTGAAAAGAGTTTTAATTTCCGCGAATTATTTGAGAAAATTTATTGTTTTCATTTCCGCGCATTATTTGAGAAAAGTACTATACAAGCCTTGGCCCCAACTAGGCATTGATGGACTTACGTATGTGTGCCTCGGCTTCGCCTCGGCCCACATTTACACGTTCGTCCATCAATGCCTCTGTTGCTGGCCTCTGCAGTAATGTACTATTTAGTCAGTTATTCTATTATTTAAACTTATGATTGAACCTTCGGCTTCGACTTCGAAAGGCAAAGCCGGCGTGTTATGCAAATCTAAACTATTATAAAACTGTAACAGAAGTGTGTCTGTACATTGAAGATATTTACAAAAAAAAGATTACGATATGATTTTTAGATGTCCCTGATTCCAAATCACAAATTTTTAGATTTTTTGTCTGTCTGTTTGTTTGTTTGTTTGTTTGTTTGTTTGTTCGTTTGTTTGTTTGTTTGTTTGTTTGTTTGTTTGGGTGTTTGTTTGTTCGAGTATCACGCAAAAACTATTGAACCGATTTTGATGAAACTTTTTTTGTTTGATAGCTTATCATCTGACTTAAAATCTGGTATATAATTTATGCGGACGAAGTCGCGGGTAAAAGCTCGTAAATAATATTTGTCTTATCTTATCTTATCTTTGGCTTCGGCCGAAAACTGACCATCTCGGCCGAACACTACTTAGTTGAACATAAAAGAAAATTGGTCAGAGACCTGACGTAATTTGGTCATACGATCATTCATTTACATATTACATTACAGTAACTATATGTACATACGAGCTTTTACCCGCGACTTCGTCCGCATAAATTATATACCAGATTTTAAGTCAGATGATAAGCTATCAAACAAAAAAAGATTCATCAAAATCGGTTCAGAAGTTTTTGCGTGATACTCGAACAAACAAACACCCAAACAAACAAACAAACAAACAAACAAACAAACGAACAAACAAACAAACAAACAAACAAACAGACAGACAAAAAGTCCAAAAATTTGTGATTTGGAATCAGGGAAGCCTAAAAACCATATCGTAATCTTTTTTTTGTAAATATCTTCAATGTACAGACACACTTCTGTTACAGTTTTATAATAGTTTAGATATATAGGTACGGACCACAGAGATATATTTCATTTACATTATTAATCTACCAATTTTGACTATTTGCTTAGTAAATGGTTTGCTAAAGAGCTAAATACTGAGATGAAACCAAACGGCATTAACATGAATTCGAAGACGATTAGGCTCGCATCCGTTGCCGAAGTGTCCGTTCATATTTTCCTTAAAAACACGACTTTGTTTGTGTTTTATTAACAGAAAGATTTCTCATCCATCTCTGATCCATCTGTCGAATAATTTGGATTTTTTCTTTTTATGTGGCTTTTTGAAAATCCCTGTTTGTGTGGCTCTCTTTCACTTTGCAGCGAGCTGAGGCGCAAGAGCTTCGTGTACCTCGTAGGACCTTCCTCTGTTACGCAGCATCTTCCTCTGTTTATTGTTATCTATGGTTAAATGTTTAATAATTACCTACATTGCCGTTGGTTTCATTCCACAGGGAATATAACACGTAGAAATTGATTTGAATCCGTTTGCTTTTCATTTCAATAATTTGTTGCTTACTTTACGACTTAATTTAATTTATGAATTTTATGATTTAACTATGCTCTATTTTCAATTAGATTTTTTTGATAATTAATTTAGAGTGTAAACTTAAATAAGCTACATACTTTATGGGGTTTGATGCTTCAGACTATCAATCTGAACAACTTTCATTCTGAGATAAACATTGAAATAACGAAAAAAAAAGCTGTTCCATAAAAACGTCAATGGCATCGATTCGGACTGTGCCACGACTTAACTTAACTAAATGTATTCCTGTCACTTTCTAAAATAAGATTAAGAAAAGAGACAGAAAACCAACAGCTGACTTTAATGCTGTCAAAGTGACGTTACACGCCCAAAAACGCTTTAAATAAGATGGCGTACATTATGATGGCATCTTATTTTGGGCGTGTAAATTTAGTTAAGTTAAGTCGTGGCACAGTCCGAATCGGTACCAATGGCGACTCAACCCTATGGTCTAAACTCGACCCAAATGTATGGAACAAAACAAACGATTTTTTCGTGATTTCAATATGGTGGCACCATTTAGAGACAAAATGACTATCTGAAAATATTATCTAAAAAAAAATCGCTACGCAATATAGAAATCCTAATGATATCTCCCGGAAGGCTTCATCATCATCATCTTAGCCGATGGACGTCCACTGCTGGACAAAGGCCTCCCCCAAGGATCGCCACAACGATCGGTCCTGCGCTGCCCTCATCCAACGGGTTCCCGCCCCCTTCACCAGGTCGTCGGTCCACCGTGTGAGGGGCCTATACTACCCACGCTGCCCTTTCCGGTACGCGGTCGCCACTCGAGAACTTTTCGGCCCCATCGGCCATCGGTGCGAGCAATGTGCCCCGCCCACTGCCACTTTAGTTTAGCAATTATTTGGTCTATATCAGCTACTCTGGTTCTTCTGCGGATCTCTTCATTTCTGATTCGATCTCGCAGGGAAACTCCGAGCATAGCCATCTCCGTTGCCCTTTGGGTGACTTTCAGCCTTTTTATGAGGCCTTGAGTGAGCAACCACGTCTCTGTTCCATATATCATCACTGGCAACCCGGAAGGCCCGAAAGGCCCGGAAGGCTTAATGATAATAATTCCAATGCACTCATTTAAGTGGATTTAACAATATAAAATAAGTTTTGAGCAATAAAACAGATCTTGTCCCTTGGCACAGGGAAGTGCTAACGCAAGGCTTGTCCCTAGTTATAATATGGTCTAAGATGGGTCTAAGAAAGATACAAACGAAGAAAATAAACGTTTTGCTCCATTTCCTATAACATCATTTCCAAGAATTTTGCATCATTTTTACCGTTCTATCGACAGGGTAATATATATAAATATAACCCGAGCCCTTTAATAAGTGATTGCAAAGCCTTATGGAATCACTGAGTTAAAAAACACATTTGCTTCCGTGAGAAAAATGTATCAATTGAAAAATCAAAGGTTGGTTGCTGCCCGTGTCGTGGTAGAGTTAGCAAAAAACTAAAATATATTATTTCTGCCGTTTGTGAAATAAGAAGCGTCGTTTTGAAGCCGGAAGGAGGTGATAAGCTATTAGTAGGTAGTACTTCTTAGCTATCATCATCATCATCATCATCATCTCAGCCGATGGATGTCCACTGCTGGACATAGGCCTCCCCCAAGGATCGCCATAACGACCGGTCCTGCGCTGCCCTCATCCAACGTTTTCCCGCCGCCTTCACCAGGTCGTCGGTCCGTCGGTTCTTAGCTATAAGACCGCCTTATTTTGTGACTCTAGTTTTATTCCCTCTATATTTTACTGTTTATGTTTTGTGTTAAACAAAATATAATTTCATTCATTGATAAATAACTGGCCAAGTGCGTGTCGGACCACACGCAGGATAGGGTTCCGTAGTTGCCCGTCACAATATAATATGGACTTACAAGGAGGCTTTTTGTTTTATACTACGGTTTAACGGCTAATAAAGTCTAAAAAGTACATTTTATAAGTTGATCGACTATTACTCGTAAACTTGTAAAGCCTACTTAGCAGTTTTTCTTTTAATTTCGTTATATATACTACTGTGATGAATTTTTTCACATATCCAGAAACAACCGTTTAGCTGACACTTGACTCTAACAACATTTTTCACTTCAAAGCTTAATATTTCACTAACGGATCCCTAAATCGAAAAATAGTTTTCCCACATCCATAATATTTTTAAACCTCCTATCCAAAGATACCCCAACGATAAATCATGGGATAGATGAGAAAAAAAAAAAACATTCCCACTTCGCGTGTAGGGGAGGTACCCTAAAAAAAATGATTTTATTTTACCACTTTGTCGGCTTGATTAATATGTATACCCATGCCAAATTACAGCTTTGTAGTACTAAGCGTCTCTGAGCTAAGCCGCGGACAGACGGACGGACGGACATGGCTAAACCATGTTGACTTCGGAACCCTAAAAACAATAATCAATCAAAAAAGTATGAAATTTTATGTAAATGCACTTGCTCAGTTCATCTTGTACCGTGTAAAGGGATATGCTTGCAAGCTTTAAAAGATGAAAGAAAGGGCTTTTCATTGCTGACCTTCCACGTGGGTTTAAATAATTTTTGTGGTACGTATGTATTCCTTATCAAAAAGGGTATTCTTTTGTCATTCGAGTCCTTTTGAAACGGATCCCTAAAAGGGTTTCAACGTGAAATCATTAGTAAAAGGTGCTTTCACTTGAATTTGATTTATGTTTTATTTCAATTCATGGAAACACAGTCATGTGATTACAAAATTATTTTCAAGTATTTTTCTGACTTCTCGTATCTTTTGAAGTACCTATAAGCAAGGAGCAGACATAAATCTATGCGTCTCACTACGGGCTTCGGATGATCAAACTGACCAAATTTTGCTACGGTGCTTGCATCGTAGGTAAAAGCGAAACAAAAATGTGTTTCATACAAAACATCAATGACTACTGTACCCCAATGTATATCTGATATTTTTTTTGCGATTTTAAATCCTAAATTGAATGTTGTTAAGTTTGATGGTCTGTTATGTAACGCATTTAAGTTTACACCCTGTATAAACGAAACCATCACACGTTGAACTTAATAATGACAAACCAGACAATGTAACAAACACAAAATTAATTTCTAACTCAAACTTTTAACACAATTTACAACGTAAACACAAGATTACTCCAACATATGAATTATTCTCTGAACTAGGGATGTTGCATAACCTCGTATACGTATCCGAAAATTATCTTTAGTTTAGTAAATAATTATGAAAAGTTCGCCATTTGGTTGAGTTTACAATACTATACTTATATACATATTGATCAAATGCATTTTCAGAAGGGATAAGAACCCCAGTACCCACACGCTACAATTTGTGACTTGTAGATACTTACTTCTTTTACCTTTCCTTGCCATCAAAACTGCAGAAATATGAATAAAATGATATATAATTGAAGGGTGCTTCTTAACATGCTGACGGTTTTTCAGAAGAAGATCAGACCATCGATCGAATTGAACAACTTTCTCTATGATACGAACATTGAAATCGCGAGAAAAATACAACTATCTGTCCCAAACATTCCGTTCAAGTGGGTTTGCAGTTTTATATGGAACAGCTAATTTTCCGGTACCCTTCCTAACCCAGATAGCCGGATATACGAAATTATCGAAACCCGTAATCAAAGACAAATATCCGTAAAAGTAATCAATATCCGTAACCTTAATATCACATCCATAACATCCAGGACTGAGAACGTAACGAGTTTGCGCCTGAAGATTTAATTCGAGCAAATTCCTCAGCAGGTGACGCAATTAGAGCCATCGTCGCAATCGCAGGCGCTTTGTGTCATCAGTTGCTTTTCATACGTGCCTTGTATGTAGGTACGTGTACGTACATTACAGTTTATTTAACTTGGAGTTTAAACAAGTTTACAGCTGATGTTTTAAACGTACAGGCAAAGGAGAAGTCGAGTGAGAAACGCTACGATACGTCTTCATAAACGTGTAAACTTACCTAAATGTCTTACATACTTACCTACATAAGGGGGTAGGGTGCTTCAGACAATCAAACTGAAAAACTTTTAATACTGAAATGACGAAAAAATTTATCTGCTGTTTCAAACATTTTGGTAGAGTCGCTATTGAAATTTTCTATGGCTCAGCAGATTTTTTTCCGCGGTGGTCCCTTAATAAAAGTGGTTCAGTTTTTATGATCCGAAGCACCACCAAAGTATGTAACGCACATTAAGTTTATAATGTCGGACTGGAGTGCGATTTTTGAACATCACATCACAGAGTACTATAATTACTACTTACATCTCACACGTTGTAATCAGCAGTAGAAAATGTCAAAATTACTATGGAGATTATGCATCTTTCTACTGCTGACGTGATGTTCAAAAATCGCACTCCTGGTCGTAGCTGTGTCAACGATGATGGTGGGGTTGTATGTAGTACTAGATACTCTTTCTTATACTGTGGTAAGGACACTCCCTGGCCCGCTCCAATTTTAACCGCACATGCTTACCCCATCTTGTATTTTTTTCCCATTTGTATGAAATTACAGCTAAATGTCCAAGGTGTGCCTCTAGTCTACATTCTCCTGGATGTGTACGTTAAGCTCTCACAATGTTTCTTCTCTCTCATTCATTCGGTTCATTTCGAGACTTGATTAGCAATTAATCGATACAAATATAAAAATCGACTGTCGGTTGTCGAATCATAAAAATATTTTATAGGTTTTACGTTAGTTTTTGAGCACCTTGTGTATTTTGTGCACTTTTCTAAGCTCATTACAACAGAGTCGGTAGTCAGCAACTAAGCTACCTTTTATGTAGTAACATATTGTAATGTCCAAAACGTTTTATTTTAGCTAGGGCTGCCAAAACATAGTAGTGAAAGGCAGTGACGTACGAGTGTCACAGGTGCGGCGAGTAATTGCGGTGCTAAAGTCAGGGGTGTGCTTCCCTCGTTTGTATCTAAATTTATATATTTTGCAAAATAATTAATTGGAGTAAAGGATACGTTTAGTGGGTAATGGTAATGGATTAAATTAAGTTTATCGTTTTGTTTTCACAAAAACTACTGATCCTATTTGAGTTGGTATTAAGTTTAGTACCGCGTACCGGAAAGCGCAGCGTGGGCAGGCCAGCACACGGTGGACTAACGACCTGGTGAAGGCGGCGGGAACCCGATGGATTAGGGCAGCGCAGGACCGGTCGTTATGGCAATCCTTGGGGAAGGCGTATGTCCAGCAGTGGACGTCCATCGGCTGAGATGATGATGAGGATGATTAAATTTAGTTAAGCCAAGTTACAGCCTACTATTTAAGAGGGTTGAAAGGACACTGACCTCCACCCATTAGCATTGGGCCATTGGGGTGGATAATGATTTATGAATCACCTCATCCTTTTTCGGGAGAGTTGTGCCCTACAATGGGCCATATTAAGATAATTGTAGTACTTACTTTCAAATAGAATTATAGATACATTTAAAATGTTATGAAATTGGTGCGTAGCAACCCTGTAGAAAGTTATAAATAACGTTAATATTTCGGCAAGAATGTCTCACATTTGTATTGCATTAAGGTAACCGACAATAAGCACATACGAGCTTAAGCGACATAAATCAAGATAATTTATGTAATTAATTAGCTGTCTTATGGCTGTCTTCAGAACATTTTTTGTGATTATCTGAGTGATTTATGTGGTTGGAGGATTTGCTTCTTATTATTTTGTATTAAGGCCTGAAGGTATTTGTTGGTAAGCCATAATTATTAATAAATTATATATGAAGGAAAACTTAGCATAGAAACCATTATGCTTCTGTTTGGACGCATCTACTGTGCTCTTCAGTCCATTGATAGAGGCACTATCTATCACACTGGACAGAGTTCAGGTAGGTTCCACTAGTCATCATCAGCCTTTATTTATTCCACTGCAGGGTACAGGCCTACCCTCAGGGATCCACCACGCGTGGATCGGTGGACTACAAATACGCATCAGAATTTTTCTTAAGCGTATGCCGGTTTCCTCACGATGTTTTCCTTCACTCTATGAGAGCAGTCGGTATCACGTACCTACCATAAGTTAGAAAAACTTATTGGTCCTACATGACGTGTCGCCCGTGCGGATTCGAACCCGATACCTATCCGCAACGCGCCATCGACGCTCTCTATTCTACCTACTGCTAATACAAATGTAAAAATTTCGAACATGGTACATTTATATGATCTCTGAAGTGATCACTGATCACCCTCCTGGGGGGTTGGGAGGTCGAGACATAATATAAGTATGTTAGACCTGAAAGTAATAATACCTTCTTGCCTTTTTAAAACTTGGTCAGATTTTAAATCAAATTCAACTTGTACGAATAAACCGGGATCACGAATTTCACATCACTGACACAAACAGCTAGGAACACAGCTAAACAATTGTAAACTCTAGAGCATTCCAAATAAGATTAGTCTTCAAATGCATTTTTATTCTGCGAGGGACTTGTAGGAGATAAGTCTAATCTTGAGCTCTATGGACGAGATAAATTGGATTTTTCTTATTAAACAATTCCTTTGAACTTTAAAAGCTTTACCTGGTAGGGTTAAAACTGTGGGTTGAGCGGCTTAAACCAGAGTCCAGATAAAAATCCTTGTAAAAATTTACTTTTGTCTATATTAAGTTCTCGCCTTTATTAGATAGCTCGCACTATAATTGTATCTTTTAATCCGGCAACTGTGGATTCTCTAGTTTTCACTATCATCATCTCAGCCGGTGGAAGTCCACTGCTGGACATAGGCCTCTCACCAAGGTTCGCCATATATATTTTTTTTATTTATTTATTTATTTGATTCAGGCAACAGTACAATAAAATTATCACGGGCCCACATTATAAATACCTTAACCTAAAATACATAAAAATATAACTTAATAATTAAACACTTAACACTCCCTAGGGATTATTGTCCTCGCTTCCCTAAAGCGTCTAAACACGACTCCGGTAGGCCATACTTCAGGGAGCAGGAACGTCTTCAGGTGAGCGACTGGGACCCGGAGCTTGAAGGCCTTGAAGTCTGTAGACCTGCTCTCCAGTTCCCGTACCCTCACCGGGAACATAAGCCATAAGGACCGGTCCTGCGTTGCCCTCATCCAACGGGTTCCCGCCGCCTTCACCAGGTCGTCGGTCCACCGTGTTGAGACTGCCATTTCCAATCCTCTCGTGTGCAAACGTTGGCCACACACACCCACACACGCGCTCACACGTTTCACATAAGTAATATGTTAGTATATTCTTTAGACATAGATAAAACAATAGATATGGAGGAGCGGATCCTTCTGGCACAGGTATTTTCGGGTACTTAACAGCAGAACCCAATCACTGCTATGTTTATGTAACAAAGATTAAGAAATATAGGGGGAGTGCGGGATGGTTGAACCACCTTTTTCTTAAACGCGCACCACTTTTGATTGCAAAGATGCAGTGATGTCACTTTAGTGGCATTAGATAGCACAGTTATTTGGCTACAAATGGTATGTACTAAGATGTTTGTGAGAATTATATTTATTGGGCTAGACAATTTTTTACAAAAAATGAGATTTGGCTCAACCATCCCCAATGGGTGGGATGGTTGAACAGGGTGGTAGGGATGGTTGAACATACCCTTATAATAAAAATAAAACAAAATAGTGTTCCAAATTCATTGTAATTATAATAAAATCTCATATTAATTGCATGGGAACAATCTAAAGTTGTTAAGATTGAAATGGAACAAAAAATAATGGCATATCAACATTGCACACTTTGACTACGGTTTTCTTCATAAGTATGAAGAAAATTTCTTAAATAAGAAAACATTTTAATGTCTTTAGCATTATAAACACTATTCTTTAATAAAATGATCACACTAAGTAAACTTTTATAACAGAAACAAATTTTTAAATTACTTATAGCATGGCAAAAAAAACAAAAAGCTGGTATATGGCCTTAGAAGCTTCGGAAGTCCGATTCTACAAATTCTGCTTTTTGGTTTCCTTTCTTGAGGCTGAAGCCTGTATTCTGCTTAGTTTTGGATTGGAACGGCATATAAAGCTGCTAGATAAATAAAATCGAGGAAATATATTATTATTGACTATGGTCATCCATCCCTCTGCGGGGTGGCTCAACCATCCCTTATCGACCCGTTCCTACTTATGTTATGATTTCCGAAAAACTCTTAATCACAGGTTAAATAGGCTTTGCATTCAACAAACTACACTGGTTAGACAATATAACAATACATCAATATAATCGGTACCTTTCAGTATGACGCAGAAACGAACAAATAAACCAAATACATTTTTTTCACTTTTTACTATCAAAAACACATAAACTCAGCTCGAAGTCAAACTACTCTGCCGGCAGCCTAGATGGCGCTTGTGGTGGTAGATGTGGTTCGCGGGCATGCAATGACCCATGAACCGAATCGATAGCACGAAATTTTCAATCGAAAAATTGAGGTGGCTCATCTATCCCACCTGTTCAAGCATCCCGGTTTCCCCCTACATTTTTCATTATCATTTACATCACTGCAGGAGAGTATCCTGGTTGTCTTTCTATAATCTTTTGAGTCTTCCTCGATTCTGAAGCATCTTTTATACGAAAATCAGTCCACGTTAATTTTGGCTTATATTTCCGAATGATGTCCCAATTCCATTCCAGCTGAGCAGTTCCATATCCAGAATTTCAAGGATAACCACAGATATGGATTACTATGTCGATGTAAGTTTACGGTCGCGGCTCTATAAAGGCTCTTGTTTTTCTGATCACCGTCTCCCTCTGGTAGAAAGATAGATAGGTACTTTGTTTTCCGTACATCTATCAAAGGATCAGTTATAAATTATAGTTTATAGTACTTAGTCGGACTGGTTTGACTTCATAGCCTTGTAAATCGTCGCAGCTGTTGATATAGTTGGAGTTTCAGTGGATAGTTTATTTGCTGCGAATTTGAAGTGGAACATCTTGCAGCACTCAATCACGGCATTTAAAACAATTTCAGGGCAGATCGGGCTTAAATAGGTCGTTAAGGTAATTAAGAAAATGATATAAAAGCGAGGAAATATTTCATCAGTTCACTTAGTATGCTAATGGCCAGGATCGCTTACCTGAAAGCTTCGTCTTGATTTAAGAGGACGGTTCTAATAAATCTTATTTTCATCTGCTATGAAAAATGCATATTATATTTTTCTTGTTGGTTTACGTAAACAATTTTATTTTAAAAACTAGCGTTTACTTGGCTTCGGTTTGAAATTGGTTTTGCGTATAGAACGAGTTTTAATCCTCGATCAGTTCTATCCTTCCTCGGGCTTCAAGGAATCTCTGTGCCAAAGTGGTTTGAAGATAAGTGGCCTATGATCCTTCGATTCTATACTTTGAATATTATCACTGTCCTAAAGATATTTATAAAAGTTTTAAGGGTCGCAAGAGAATTTGAAAAGAAAAACACGTTTGCCATAAACCATACCCACTAAAATCTTTAAACCCTTTTATCAAAAGTTATTTAATAGGCGAATTAAGAGAGAACAAACATACAGACAGACAGACATGCATAGTCACTTTCACATTTTAAACGTCCGTAGACGTTTACTTTATTATTCTTGTTCTTTATACCATACCTGGATCAACCCTTCTAGTTGTTTCATATGAAACACACTGAAAGGAATGGGTGATACCACAACCGGGGACTATAATGGGTGGCACTTTCAATTAATAAACGCCTAAATTATAACAAATTGAACGTTGAGCAGTGTTTCATTATAATTTCTCAAAATTTTACTGAAATTAAGTGGAATTCTCGTCCATGTTAAAAGGAACGAGTAAACTTTGTAAGGATGCCTTCGATCTCTTATTCCGATGTTCCATTAAAATTCTAACTAATTGCCAGAGCCGTCCTGCCCTCACGGCCAGAGCGGTTGGTGTAAGTTACACACTGACGCTTACTTCACCACCCACATTTGATATGAATTGGTTTAACATAAATAAGAGAGCGTCGCGTCGGTGTCGGTGGCGCGTTGCGAAGAGGACTCTCAATTATGATGGTCCGAGTTCGAATCTGCACGGAAGGCATGCCATGTACCAATGATTTTTTCTATCTTATGTTTGTATACCGAATGCTCCCAAACAGGGAAGGAAAACATCGTGAAGTAACCTTCATATATACGCCGAAAAAGAAATTCTGATATACACCCTCCCTGAGGGTAAGCCTATGCCCTGCAGTGGGACGTCAATAGGCTGATGATCAGAAAATGCTGGAATGGAAAAATACTAGGCATAGAGTGAGTAAAAATCTGCTGAGTCAACAAGCACATTTATTCTGAGTGAGAGCGAGAGAGAGACATACTAGTATACGTATACCACTGCTTATACTGTCGTACCACCGAAACTGACTTCAAAATTGGTGAGGGGCAGGGAGTGTACGTTTAGTACGGATAATTATACTCTTTCTGATGCGTAAACTATCGGGTCGATGGTGCATCATAAAAAATGCCGTCCAGTCTTTTGCCACGCGGACCGCACTATCGGTAGCATCCATAAGCTCCGTTTACAGGTGTCCAGGATACAAGATGAGCCATAGTCTGAGGTCCAACACCGCATTTTACCTGAGGTCTGACCCGTTTTCCTCTGCTACTGCTTTGTTGTTGATCAAGGCCGAGCATAAAACTACAATCGCTCATGACTTCCACCGGTCCCATTAATCGAGTCTGACCGTCGCGTCCTCCGTTTTAGCATACTAATGGAAATATCTACAACGTTACGTTTACCGTCGTTTGTTATAACGAGAACCGATAGATATCCAATTAATGGTATCTTCCGTTATATTAGTCATAATTTTATACTGCCGCGGTTCCTTTGCTGTGGAAAATTTGCCCGAAGTGATTATGGACTTGTCATGACGAAGAACTGACAAAAAATTGGGAATTAAAGTTACGGAAACAAGAACCGATAGATATCCAATTAATGGTATCCTCCGTTATATTAGTCATAATTTTATACTGCCGCGGTTCCTTTGCTGTGGAAAAATTGCCCGAAGTGATGATGGACTTGTCATGACGAAGAACTGACAAAAAATTGGGAATTAAAGTTACGGAAAACTTATTTCTCTTAACTTATCTGCCAAAATAGAAACACAGGGATTAGTATCTAGACCGTGTTTAAAATAATTGGCTTATACGAGGGGCACACTGAAAGTTTCAAGATAATAAAAAGTGTATAGAAGTAGGAGGTTGGGAATACTTTTAATATTTTTAGAAGTGGCCTCCATTCCATTTTATGTATCGTCCCGTTCAATGGAACCTCTGTGAGAAGCAGTGGACCCCCTCTGCTTTACTATGAAATTATTGAAATCGGTTAAATTATGGGGTATTCATCTAGTACAAAGCTTCCCTACGCCTTAATATTCGTGTAGGATCTTTTGCACTTGACTCATATCAATGCTGAAGCTTGCCTGAATCTGCTGGTAGGTCACTCTCTTATCAGCCTCTCTCATGAGCTGTACAGCATTGGCGTTTTGTTCAGTTGTCGCCGTTGAACGACATCTCCCAGGTAGATCATCACTGAGATTACTCCGATCATGCCTAAACTCATTTAACCAGTTGTAAACAAGTGTCAAGGGACAGGGCTTTATCATGAAATACCAATCGAAGTTTATCATTAACTTTGTTATGGACTAGGACCACGACGAAAATCGTAATAAATTGGGGAGAAAACATTTTTCCCTGCTAAATTCGTTTTGCCTCGCGACACGCACTTTTCAAATTGCCGCCAAATCGTTAAAACAAATGACAATCAAATAAAATTTTCGGCTATAGGTTGATAAAGAGTTTCTTATTCTTAATTAAAATAAATTTTTCATTGGCATTGTCACTAACTGGTCCATTCTTGAAACTTTCAGTGTCGCCCTCGTATTGAAACTACGACGAAACTTCGTTTATATGAAGCGCGCTGCAGTGCGTATCCTCTTAAGTTGACATTACACATTGATATAACTTTTAATTTATTTAAAGACATTACAATAATTATAATAGACTCGTGCTAAACAAATAAAATCTAATTAAACTCTTCGACTAAAGTTTGACTTTAACCTACATTTTGGGCAAGCAGTATATCGTAACACCGGCACCGTTAAAACTAAAAGGTTTTTCATTTGATACAAACTGGTGTTTGGTTAACACCTTTTGTTTTGCTTGTTTATTTGTTTCGGCCTGCCCGCTTACGAGCCCGTAACTTTCTTCATATTGATGGGTAATTAAACGATATGGGGTAAAACTTTAATAATTTAAAATACATTATTAATTATTATTAGAGATCGGATAATCGGATGCATATTTACCTAAACTTCACTTTTTTCGTGACGAAAACAGAATATGGATATGCCTTTCTGAATAAAGTTAATTTTAAAATCCGGCTACCCAAACCATTTTTTTTCAAACTGGTGCTCGTAGGTTAGTCACATCACTATGATATTACTTCCGAAAACATGAACAACTTGGACAACAGGAATAACTTGGTCGACTTGGACAACTCGACTTGTCAGAGTTGTTCAAATGTCCAAATTCTACAATATTTTGTACGTCGATAAATCTTTTAGCAATCCCGGGACTTTGAAACGATCCTGGGATGTTTTCATAAAATAAATGAATTAAGACGTGTCCACATTATTCTTGTGAAAAATGAAGTTTAGGTAAATATGCATCCGAATATCCGATCTCTAATTATTATACAACCACAATGTTTTAATTACTAGATAAATTTTAAGGACGTATTCAGATAATGAAACTAAACAACTTTTCCTAAGGAACATGGATCGAAAAACGAGAAAAATTGGCCCCGATTCGGACTGTGCCACGACTTAACTTAACTAAATTTATTCCTGTCACTTTCTAAAATAATATTAAGAAAAGAGACAGAAAACCAACAGCTGACTTTAGTGCTGTCAAAGTGACGTTAAACGCCTTAAATAAGATGGCGTACATTATGATGGCATCTTATTTTGGGCGTGTAACGTCACTTGGACAGCACTAAAGTCAGCTGTTGGTTTTCTGTCTCTTTTCTTAATCTTATTCGATTCGGACTGTGCCACGACTTAACTTAACTAAAATAAGTTATTTTAGAAAGTGACAGGAATAAATTTAGTTAAGTCGTGGCACAGTCCGAATCGGGGCCATTGTTGGACCTTCATACAAAAGTGCGTGATGAATTGATAATCCATCACCATCGATTTTCTAATGAAGGTACGAATAATTTTCTCGTTTTCCGACCCATGTTCCTCAGGGAAAGTTGTTTAGTTTCCTGTAGTATACCTGTGCGAAGCCAGGGTGTGTCGCTAGTCTAAAGCAACATCTATTTTTCTTTTCGTTACTACTTATCCGTTACAATTTTCCCTATGAATAGACCATGAATAGACCATGAATAGACCATGAATAGACCATGAATAGACCATGAATAGACCATGAATAGACCATGAATAGACCATTCAAGTAAATTTATTTCCTTTTCCAGATAAACAGCGACTCCAGGCGACGACAGCTACAAATCGGTGAGTATTTACTGTCATCATCATCATCATCGTGGGGGCCTTATTTCAGCTAAGTAGATGTTTCAAACAGCATCTGTTTGGTTAGCGTTCCCAGGCGTCCGGATAAAGCCGGACAGGGTCAGGCTTTTTGGATGTGTGTCCGGCCAAATTAGACGATGTCCGGCCTGTCCGGCTTTTGTTAGGCTTTTTACATTTGACCAGTATACTCTTTGAAGGATACTGCGCTTTTTAAGTAGTTACCTACCTACTTTAAATTTAAAGTTTATTTAGTGAAGAAAGTTTTGTTTCATTTTGTCCTCCATTTCAAATTGCAATATAAGTAAGTAGGGAATGGATGATTAAAGAAGACAAATAAAATTAATCAAATTTTTAATGTAATTTTATTAGAATTTAAAAAGTTTTACGGTAAATGATAAAAAAAGCCTGGTTTTGCATATAAGCAGTTTTTAGTCTATTAATACCAAGACAAAAAATCAGCATTATGTAGGGGTGTCCGGCTTTTTCACGAAAATGTCCGGCTAAACTGGCTGGTATGTCCCAAACCCAACCCTATGTTTGGTTAAGACACCGACGTTCGTGGCTGTGTAAGCCGATTCGGGAGCGACAAGGCCTGCCACATTTGCGACACCCGTGCTGTGTGTCGGTTGAAGCAGAGTCTTTTGGCGTGTGTATTTACTGTAGCATCGACCATTTAGCATGTGCTTTTAGTACAGTACGACCTGGAAATTAATAACGCTCGTGTATCTTCCTTTGCGCAAACCAGACCCGAGTCGTCTTCTAAACCCGAAGTCATTTAGTGATCAAAGGGTACAAAGTCTGATAGTAGCAAAAAGGGCGCGAAAACAATTAGCCAATCGCGGCAAGGGATTTCAGACCCGTGATCAAGGAACATAAATTGTTATCATTGACATCCTTTTAAACTAAGAGTCTACCCATCAAACTGAACTACTATGGGAGCAAACCGATCGGAGCAACTAAAAAATCTGCTGTCCCATACTAAACTGCGATGCCTACTCGACTCAAATGTATGCAACAGCTGATTTTTTTTTTGCTCCGATCGGTTTGCTCCTAAGGTTTGCTCCCATAGTAAAAGTTGTTCAGTTTGATGGGTAGACTCTTAGTTTAAAAGGATGCTACTGATATCAATTTCACCCTGTATACTCTACCCCGCGATAGTAGCATGCTGATTGGTTTATATAATTTGGCGGGCTATTAAAAGTCAACGGCACAAGTACATTGGTATAAGACTAATAAACCTGGTACTATACTGTACCTACTTACATTACGTATTTATGTTAGGATTTGACAAACAAAATATGTGGCCGTCATCATCAGCCTTACAGGGTGTAAGTAAGAAAAAGTATCATTAACCTTTAAACCGCATACTCTACCTATCAAACTGAACAACTTTTACTATGGGAGCAAACCAATCATACCAAAAGAAGTTCCATACTAAACTGCAATACATACTAGACTCAAAAGTATGAAAAAGCAGATTTTTTTTTGTTCCGATCGATTTGCTTTTATAGAAAAAGTTGTTCAGTTTGATGGGTAGCGTATGTGGTTTAAAGGTTAATGATACTTTTCCTTGCACCCTGTATACATTAACAGGAAAACTAACGTAATACGTGACGTAACCTAATGAATGTAACTATATCATATTTAAGATTTCAGTACGGTTTAGCATGCCACCCACAACAAAGCATTTAAACGAGAAAAACGTCAGATGCCTACATATGCAGTTAATAATAACATCTGCAGTAGTAATAGGTGGCCGACCTTTCATCGAAAAACACTCTGCATAAGAAAAATTTAATCCCTTAAATGCCTCGCCATTATTTCAAATACAAGACCACCAAGAGGTGGTATTAAATAATTAAAGTGAAGCAGGTTGCTTACTTAGCCGTCACTTAGTTTGTAAGAGTAAGCGTTGAGTCGCGAGTGCCTCATTAAGTTTAAGTTGAATGGGTCCAGAACTTGCTTACTCATTCAGTTTTGAGTTTGCTTATGTGAAGAAGAAGTAGGATTGTAGGTACATTGTAGTGATAAAGTTGACAAGTAGAGCCTTTGCTACATCTGCAGGGTTATAACAATAACAATTTGTAAGAGCTGTAAGAACTTCTTGTAGTGTTTCGACCATATTCAAAGTGCTAGACGTAATCTCTGGCGGAAAAGCACCACACTTGCTGACCCGTTTGTCCCTCTTATGAAAGCCAGGGTAGGAGCTACCCAGGCAGATTTGGAGGTGCTTAAATAGACCCCGATCTCGGATCGGACGGAGTAAAGATAACTTGTTCAAGTGAGGTACACACGGCGACACATCAGCTTACGCACCCTATTTACCCATAACTACACTACGTACAAAACACAAAATAGTGCGGTAGAGAGCCTGCATAGACGCGGCTGCCGGCGCGGGCGCAGCGTGCTGTGAGACGAAACAACAACAACATACCGCACCCTCTCGCACGATTCGCAGCGTTCAACTTCTAATAGTTCAAAGTCCAAACAAGGTAACCTGACCTGTCGCCGTGTGTAGATACCGGGACGAACCTTGGGTGTGAATGCGGTGTTGCTCGCCAGACTATGGCCCATCTTGTATCCTGCCCTTTCTGCCCGGACACCTGCATGCGAACAGAGCTTATGGAAGCTGCTGATAGTGCTATCTGTGTGGCAAAGTACTGATCTGGACAAATTTTTGAATGACATTGCCATCTACTCGATAGAAGAATGATAATTGGTAGTTGTAGTAAAGTTTCTGATCACCGCGAAAGGGATTATGGTTGTGAGTTTATATTTGTATATATTTATATACGAGCTTTTACCCGCGACTTCGTCCGCATAAATTATATACCAGATTTTAAGTCAGATGTTACGCTACCAAACAAAAAAGTTTCATCAAAATCGGTTCGGTAGTTTTTGCGTGATACTCGAACAAACAAACACCCAAACAAACAAACAAACAAACTAAATTCTTTTTTTAAATTTACAGTTTTATAATAGTCAAGATATTTATTGTTGTGTGTAACTAATGGCTTAAAAAGACTCGAATACATAATTCTAATCAATAGGAAAAATTTAGGTATGGGCATAGGTATAGGCACAGTAGATCACAAAAACTAAAAGGTATAGGTAATCGAAATTTTGGTCTAAATACAGTAACTACCTACCAACGCAACATAATAGCTATTTGAAGTGGACTCATGCAGAACACGTAAACTATTACGTGACGTACAACACGTTAATTACGTTATGTTTATTTTAAAACGTGAACTCTCGTTCGAAAGCATTTACGTTATGGATAAATAATAACTTTATCATTAACGTCACGGTTTTTGTTTACTGAAACTGATTGGTGAATAATTTGACTGGCGTTTAATATGAAATGGTTTCATCGGTGTAATTTGAAATTGATTTACTTGGGGAGAAACTATTTGTATTATGTCAATTACATTGGGAGTTGATTGGGAGGACCTACATCATTATACATTTAGATTTATTAATACAATTTCGTATTAAAAGAGACGGTTTAGCTTTAGGCTATCAAAATGAAAAACATTCACAATGTGCCGAAAGATATCGCGAAAAAAAATATAATTTCACTCATTGACGATTTCTATGAAATCACTAGGAAGAACCATTTTTTATCGCGGTTTCGGTGTTGGCGGAATGGTCAAAGTTGTTCAGTATGTGGGAAGCTGGGAAGTTATGCACACACTACAGAACTCTAAATAAAAGCGGTCAAGTGCGAGTTGGGCTACTCGCGCACCAAGGGTTCGGTACCACACCACTACAGAACACAACATTATTAACTTAGAAAAAAAAACTCTTTTTGTCCGGGACCTTTAGCGCGAGACTGTCTCACACTTGACCGGTTTTTAGTATTTGTTGTTATTCTGTAGAGTTTGCTCTATAATCACACTAAGTTTGACGCTTTTATGTATTACTGTTTTTACGATAGAGCGTGCAGAAAAAACGTTGGTAAAAATTAGTTTCTTTTTAAGAACCCTCCTTAATTTTTAACTTTTGGACATTTTGTTATTTGTTAACAAATCCGCCGTAATAACGCATAATCTGAGAAAATTTCAACTATCTAGCTATTACGGTTCAAAAGTTACAGCCCTAAATATGTAGGACAGACGGACGGACGGACAGACGGACAGACGGACAGACGGACAGACGGACAGACGGACAGACGGAGAGACGGACAGACGGACGGACAGACGGACAGACGGACGGACGGACGGACGGACGGACGGACGGACGGACGGACAACGTAGGCTTAGTAATAGGGTCCCGTTTTCACCCTTTGGGTACGGAACCCTAAAAACTAGCGAGCTGAAGTGAAAATGGACTGGTTAGGACTGTCGAAGATCTGATAACAAATGGGTAGTCCTAGTTATAGAATGGAGACCACGAACTGGCAGGCGTAGTGTAGAACAACAACCGGCCTCTAAACCTACGTCAGCTGTCTCTGTCAATGCTAATGTAGTGGTTTTCCCGCCACCATACAGGTGACCAAGGACAAGAGGTTGACAATCGCTCGGACCGTCCATCCATATTAAACATTCATAATAGCAAAGATCTTAATAAAATCATGAAAAGAAACCTTTCAGGAAATGGTCTTTTAAGAAAATAGTTCTATTGGGAAAGTGGCCCTTTTTAGAAGTCGTTCTTCTTCTTCTTGTAGTGCCATCTCCTGTCGGAATTAGAAGTCGTTGTGGATTTTATATTATACTTTTTTGTGACGAAGCTTGTCGTGGATTTTTGACTGTTTTTTCCTTTTGGGACGAGGCATGTTGGAATAAGTAATAGTGTCTTTAAACATTGATGATGTGGTTTGTTTTGTATGTTTTGAACTAATTGTAAAACCTCTGGTTTTGTACCCATTTCACTAATATGACTCAAATTAATAACCCATATAATTACAATTCTAATCAACTAACGACATTGGTACAATCATTCATGGCTTCCCATTGCCGATTGACGTCCACGCATTAAGAGGTCAAAGTCAGTTCCATACGTGACCAGCCTTCAAGACACCTCATCAACTTATCCTCAACGCTCCGTCCGTATTAGATACCATTTATGATATAACAAAGGCTCATAAAGTTATGCAGCCTAGTATAAATTAGGCTGAAACATTGTCATCAGCATCATTCAATTAGCAACCATCAGTCATGAAGTTCCTGGTTCTTTTCTCGCTTGTCGTCACCGTCCTGGCTGAGCCACCTCGCTTCAGACCTGCGAGGTTCAGGTTCCAGCGCATAGAACTGGCTCCGACGACGACCGATTCACCAACGGAGGCTACAACAGAAGCTGGAGGACCATACCCTGCCTCAGGATGGAAACCTGCTGGAGAGCCTTTCACACTGCCGAAGCAAGAAGCCGCTCCTACGTATGGCCCTCCAGATGCGGCCCAAAGCGGACCTTATCCCCCGTCTGGATGGATGCCTGCAGGACAGCCTTTTGTTCTTCCAAAGCAGCAGTCTCCTCCAGCAACTAGTTACGGAGTTCCTGATAATACTTATGGTGCCCCTGACAGTACCTATGGTGCCCCGGATAGTACTGATGCACCAACAACTGATAATCCTAAGGCGGAGAAGCTGGAAGGGCCTGTGGAAGTTCAGAAGAGTTTAGGAGTATACTACGTTTTGTTACCCACGGGACAGCTGCAGAGGGTCGAATTTGCAACGGAGAATGATGTTCAGAACATGAAGTATGAAGCCAAGTTGCAGCTGAGGAACCCTGCTCCGCTTTTCGTGTTCGGTCCTTGAATTGTGATGTTTCAAATATACTAAATTTAATAAAGTGATGATTGTGCAATGGATTTATGGTTTTACTTCAATATTTGCGTTATTAATATTCATTAAGTTTGATCAGGTGTAACGTTTCGAATTTGAATATTCAATTTGCAAAACGAAATAACTTTTGTTTAACATGAAAGTACTTATCAATGTTGTTTTTGAAATTATTACGGAAACAAGTTAACTTCATTTATGTTATGTATTGACATACCTATCAATATTTGTTCACATTAACTACCTTTCTATAATAAAACGTTTGATGGGTAGGTATACTCTTAGTTTAAAAGGATGCCAATGATTGCAGTACTTACTTTATAGTGTTCATAAAAAATTGCAATTACATTTCCTGATTTCCTGATTAAAAATATGTGCTTAAATCTTTCTGCAGAGGCCGATGACACAACATTATTTTAGTTAAACGATAATTAGAGACGGTCTCGCTGACGCGACACAACAAGCTATTTGCGTAATCAACGAGGTTTGTTTTGAATAAATCTGCGATTAACTCGTCTCGAACTGTCTTGTCAAGTTAAACTGATTCGTTGTTTGACGTAATTCGAGAGTGCCTCAGATTTATTGTTGAAAATGTTTTAGAAATGCCTGTGGATTTTCCATTAATAGTTTTAGGAAAATTACAAATAAATTTCAAATTTATTAACAATCAATATTAGCCGTTGCTATCTTTAATCATCATCATCATAGCCTTCATTCGGACTTGACTATTTCTTTAGTTTTCATATAGGACTAATTTTAATACTGGACATTTAAAATACCTATAACATTTAGAACAATACATGCAATATTATATGGACACAATGTCATGCAGGTAGCATGTAGATGCCTTGGATTGAAGCATGCAGATTTTCCTCATGACGTTTTCCTTCACCTTCACCTCTTGAGCTAATGTCAAATTTGAATAAATTGAGATAGTTATAAATGAGTCGCCTAGACTCTGCCTACCCCACTAGGAAAGAGGCGAGATATTATAGACAGATAGAAATTAATTAAAAGTAGGCTGCGGATTATTTATCTTCTCTGGAATACTTAAATCCATTTTTAATTCAGCTGTTAAACCAGAAATTAAAAAAAAAACAATAAGGCTTATAAACTTCCCGATAAAGGTAAAAAAAACTTGCTAAAACACAGTATTTAAAATATGAATGTTTAATTCCGGGCTTTATTATTGTCTTCATTATTATAGCGAAGCTTTAACGTTCTGGCATCTTCTTGATAATGGCCCCATTTATAATGAAAACTCTTAATTGCTGCCCGTGCTCATTTCCATGCATTTCCTCTGCTATTTTACACGGTAGTTTAGTCCTTAGTTTAGAAGTTATAAAGTCTTTAATCCCGTGAAAAGTTTTAATGAAGGGATAAGAGTAGATTTATTATTGAGCGCATGCATTATTTGTTTGAGGAAGGCTTTTGCTCTGCAGTAGAATCCGCCGACGGAACATCTATAGGTATATATTAGCATCAATACCTATGCCAGCTTCCTGGGTATTAGGTAGGTACATCTATACTTATAAAACAGCTACGTGACCATAGACATAGACTTTAGCTGTCCGTGACTAACTGACTGACAGACAACGTGAACCGCTGAAGATAGAAACATGATATTTGGAACATAGATTCTACAGGGGATCTAGGGGTGCACTAAGAAGGGATTTATCGGTATTTCTAATTTCACGCGGACGAAATCGCGGGCAAATGCTAGTTGATCATAAAAAGAATAGGTAACCCTCCTTCTGGCGCAGTTGGGTAAGAAGTAAGAACTATGGTGCAGTCGTGGATGCAGTCTCTTGTTAAGTCTGTGAATTTTTGTTTGGTACACAATATGTATTTTATAGGTTAAAACAATCTTTACCCGGCAGTTTTTACAAAAAATGTAAAAACCTGTACCATAAATGTTAAATATGCTTAAGAATATCAGGATAAAGCTCTTTATACATTGACTACGGAACCGTAGCTACGGAACCCTATCATGGAAGAGGCCGACACGCCCATGGCCGGTTTTTAAAAATCGCCCGCTACGTTAGAAGTTTCTCAGGTTAAGCTACATTACTCTATTATAGCTTAATACTGCAATGGCTTCTTATGTAGGTACTTCTTATGTCAAAAACATGTTAAAACCAAAAATAAGTGACTTGCGTAAGAACTAAGGTGGACTTCCGATGCCAGCGGCCGATGCGTCAGACGCGCGCGGCCGACGAAAGACCTCACTTCCGAAGTCAGCGACTGACGCGTGCCTATTGTGCAGAGTGTTATCACTTTAGGGTATTTTCCCCGAAATGTAGAGTATGTTTTTATGTTTTGGTGTTTAAACAAAAACATAAAAACACAAACAAAAAAAACAATACATATTTTAATAAAGAATATTTGATTGATTGACAGAGTGATAGGTGTAGAGAATATATGAATGCATTTTTTATGCGTCCGGTTCAAAAGAACCTTTTACAGGGTTTATGATAAAATACATTTTTGGGAGTAATTAGACCCTTGGATTTTTAACCTGTACATGGATCGCTGTCTAGCTAGTAATTTAATTATGTGGGCAAGAGAAATTTTCCGAAAAATGAAAAAGTAGTTTCAAGTGGCTCGATAGATGGTGTTATCGCTACGTGGATGAGCGACCTTGCAGATAATAAAATGCAAATAAAATAGTAAAAATTAAGCAAATTTTCGATAAAATCTTCGTAATATTTCTGGCAAACATTCTTGTTCTGCGTGACGTCAGAGCATAGCCGCGCGCGGCCGCGGCCGATGCGATAGACATCGGCCGCGCGCGTCAGACGCACGCGTCAGTCGCTGGCATCGGAAGCGGCGCCATACGTTTTCATAGTAACTAGTATGGCCGCATCGGCCGTCGGCCGTGAGCCGCGCGCGTCTGACGCGTCGGCCGCTAGCATCGGAAGTCCACCTTAAGCATTATTTATTTATAACATAATATATAAAAGCTAGGAGCACAGTACCTATCTAAATCTAAAGCGACCCCCTCCCCCCTCTCTTCCCCTCCTTGTCTCAAACTGCGTATGCCTGTTGCGAATTTTTTCCTTTAAGTTTTTCAGGCTTCATCACTTGACACCGCTCTGAAAATTGAACAAAGTTTACATACTTTTTGGTAGTCTTTTATTAAAATACATTTTGCTAGAGTAAACTTTGGGTAACTTTTTCCAACCTAGAAGCAATGTCTGAAATGTTTAGAAGTTATTATTATTAGATTTATTAGTGTTGGAACATTAAGTCTGGCTTACATCAAAAAGTAATTTACGGCTTCGTTATCATCATCATCAGCTTTTGCAGTTTGTAAAATTAAATGAATTACATATCAAACGGGGTGCTTCAGATCATCAAACTGAACTTACTATAGGACCAAAAAAAATAAAAAATAAAAATAAAAAAAAACTATTCCGTACATAAAAAATATAAAAGAAAAAAAAATATTTGTTTATTTTGGTGGTGGATGTTTTTTTCATAACTTACATCATAGAAAATGCTGATTCATAATCTACTCGTAATGTGGAAAACTTTGCACTGTTTCCAAAAAAAAAAAACAATTTCAAATAGTATGTCTTAGGTATTCAATCAGAGTTTGAATATTATTTCCTCCTCGCACACAACTTCTTCTTCTACAGTTTCAAAATTCGAAAACAGTCTTTCGGATTCCACATTTTACACAGCTGAACAGTTTTTAAGCGATATTTCTGAATTCGGTATATTGAAATCGGTGGCGTCTAAATACGTTTAAACCTTTTTGGTGCAACACAGGCTGTTAAAAAAACAAAATACTAACGGTAAAAAAGCAGTCCTGAAAAATAATTGTCCTTGACAATCCAGAAGTTAATGACCCATTGCACGATGCCTCTGCAACT
This sequence comes from Agonopterix subpropinquella, assembly GCA_922987775.1. Taxonomy (NCBI): domain Eukaryota; kingdom Metazoa; phylum Arthropoda; class Insecta; order Lepidoptera; family Depressariidae; genus Agonopterix; species Agonopterix subpropinquella. The sequence goes on from OV277705.1 coordinate 22,242,819, forward strand.
GGCGAAAGCGAACAGAAGTGAGATCCAGCTGGTATCTTCTGGTGCTAGGTCCTGGAAATTATAGTAGATAGTTATCTAATCACATATCCTCACGTAAGGTGCTGAGATAGCGGAAGAGGGTTGATCAGTGATCATCTGATCATGATCACAGAAGAGCGAACCCGCAGTTTGATATTTCATTCTTCGATTCTTCGTTTCTTGTCGGAAATCATTAATCGAGTCGAATGATTTTCAACTGAGTGGAGAATCGGAAATAGTCAACGAAATCATAATTATACAGGTTGTAAAATTAAATGGGACACTTACTTAAAGGGGTGCTTCAGACCATCAAAGTAAACAATTTTCTCTGGACCAATATCGAAATTGTTTTTTTTCGCTATTTCAGTGTTGGTCCCACAGCAAAAGTTGTTCAGTTTGATTTTGATGGTCTGAAGCACCCCTTTAAGTGTCCCATTTAATTTTACACCCTGTATATGAGAAAGTTCGAAAAACACTCTTGTTCTCGGCTTTTTAAGTCTGTTCTTGGCAAGAGTGTATTGCCTGCTTAATTATTCCTCTATCACTCAGTTGCAGAAACGCATATTAGAGTTAATCCTCTATTAAATCTCTTGCTAGCTCTTACTACGTCAAAGAGACAAAAAGTGACAGCAAGAGATAACTTTAATGAGCGTTTCTGCAACTGAGTGTTAGACGTTCTTAGCGAGAATTTCTCGTACCTATGACGAACGGGCTTCTCGCCACAGCAACGCGACACGCATGTTCATACATTTTGTAGCTATAGAGAGTGGCGGCCACACGTGTGCACCGAGTCCCTATAAATTGTATGAAAAATGCAGTCCGCTGCTCGTTTTGTGGTTTTCGCGAGTGGCCCATGTGCAAAGAAGCTTTCGTGCTCAATAATTAGGTACATTCTCGCATGCCCACACGCGCTTGATTCTTAGGTATTCGTAATTGCAGAGTGAATCTTCTGCGGGCACTACATTATCGCCGAGAACAGCCGAGAACGAGAGTGTGGATGCCCTTCATTGTACTCGTCATAAGCCGTAGTAATTTTCTTTGTGCCGGCTCTTCATTCTCGCCGAGCACGGGCAAGACAGGCCGAGAACGAGAGTGTACGTGGATGCCCTTCATTGTTCTCGTGGCATCATAAGTCATAGTAATTTTCCTTGAAAGTTCTCGCCGAGATTTTTCGGCAAGAATTCTCGGCGAAAGTGAAGTGCGGGCTTTGAATGTTCTCGCCGAGAATTCTCGCGAGAGTGAAGTGCCTGCTTTCTGTAATACTCTATGCATTCTGTGGTAGGTACCTCAAGAGCCATTTTGTCGAACGGAAACAAAGCGGGGTTCCTGTTGATCCAGCGGAGGCTCTGCCTCTTGCTAGATTTGATGTATTCGAAGATGGCTTCTGGAATAATTAAGAAGTTGCGTGTTAAGATGGTAGAGCGTCGGTGGCGCATTGCGGAGATATGGAAACTCAATCTGTCAATCAAATCTCGAACTTATGTACATGATTCTGACTGCTCTCAAATGGTGATGGAAAACATCGTGAGGAAACCTACTTACGATGAAGAAGAAATTCCGAAGCTTATGTAAAGTCTAAAAACATTTCTCGTGTTTTATAGAAAAAGTGAAAAACATTTTTCGTGTTCTATAGGAAACGTAAACTTGACCCAAATGTATGGAACAGGTGGACCCCAAGGGATCTGACACTACGGCCCGCTACATACCACAATTCTAGAAACACTTTTTTCACCTTTCATCAATATAAAATTTTTTTCGCGAAAGTTATTCGAAAAAAATCACTGAACCCGAACGTTTCCAAAACTATAGGATTGAATAAAATAAAATAATTGTGTGTCAATGAAAGAAAGCATACAAAATAATGAGGACGAGACATGTTACACTAATAAAAATAATGATGTATTCCTGACAGAAAGTGTGTACGAAGTTTGAAACCTGAATATTAAGCGCCTGCAGATAACGAATACTAGCTCCGGAATATATTGCATCGCAAACACGACGCCCCGGGTTGATACAACGATGCACTGTAAAGTAAATATATACTGCGTTCCTTCGAGTATTGGTGGCTTATGTTTATATACACCTTGGAAATGGGGTCGTTTTGAAGCCGGAACAGGGTGTTTCAGAATTTCACTATGGAGACAAAACCGAAATCGCGAAAAAAAAATCGATTCCATAGAAAAAGAAAGAACTAAGGCGCGATAGCTCTAATCGCGCTGGCTGCCATGCTACGGCCTCTGTAATATTATCAGCCCTCTCAGTGAGTGTATGTAATCTAGAATTAAACATTTCAACGGGTTTTTACCGCATTTTGTTATATTTGAGCCGATACTTAAAATGTTAAATTATAACCGTGTAACTCTCAAAACTGTATGTAAGTATATAGTTCTATACAGAGTGTAAAATTAAATGCGTTACGTATCAAACAGGGTGCTTCAGACCATCAAACTGAACAACTTTCACTAAGTAGCCAATATCTAAATCGCGAAAAAAAAACAGCTTTTCTATAAAAAATTACAATAGCTAATCAAAATGAACACAGAAGTTTTTTCTCGCGATGTCAAAATTGGTCGCTTAGTATAAGTTGTTCAGTTTGGTGATCTGAAGCACCCCGTAAAGTAGTTTACACCCTGGATAGTTCAATGCACTCTACACGTAGAGGCATATTTTCTAGATCGATACTAAGGCACAAGTGTCTCCCTGGACCTTAGAGAGTATCTGCACAAAGCTAGGTTCAAATTCAAAGCCTAGGAGGTATCAATTACTGGGCGAGCCAAATCGGTACTCCCAGACCAGCAAGGCTATATTGAGATCATATATATAGAGCGGAATTTCCGATGGCTCTATTATAAATGTTGCCTGCTCTTGAGTGGAGTAATAGATTTGGATGGTTGATTTGAGTTCAATTACTTCTATAATTTGAATATCTCCAGTCGACGTTGAAAGTAAAAATGGTGAACGAACGAATGGGTTCTTAAATACATAATAAAATATCGGCTAAGTGCAAGTTGGACTCTTGCACCGAGGGTTTTGTACCAATATATTCCTATACAAACGAAGTCTGGTCATATTTTTAATACTAACCAATTAAAGCCAATGACATCTTTAAGAAACAATCTACAAACTATTAATCTTCTATGCTTGTATTGTGTCAGATTTTCGTTAAAATGTATAGTTTTAAAGTTACAGTGCCTCAAAGATTTCCATACGAATAGAATTCAATACGTAAATTAATCCTAGCATTAACACTGTACATTTAGACGAAAACCTGACAATATAACAAGCATAGAGAATTGTTTCTGAAATATTTCATTGACTTTAATTGGTTCGTATCGAAAATGGTTGGTCTCTGCTACTATAATACCAACGATATTTTTAGCGTGCAAGGCTCGGCTTACCTAGCAATTTGAAGGTTTCAGGAATTTAGGATAGAATAATGTATCAAGTGATGGTGGTAGAATCTTGAAGAAATCAAAAAAAGCTAGTACAGACAGCAGCAATAAATTGTATACACTTTTGTTCTACGTCGTCGTAGTACTAAAATGTATTATAACTAGAGATCGGACGATCGGATGCATATTTACTTAAACTTAACTTTTTTCGCGACGAAAACATAACATGGATATGCCTTTCTAAATAAAGTTAATTAAAAAAATCGGGCCAATTAAGTGCTTTCGACAACAAAACATCTCGGACATCATGAACAACTTGGTCAACATGGAAAAATCTGTCAGCTCAGACAAAATTTTATATGTTGACCAAATTGTCGGAGTTGTTAATGATGTCCGAGTTCTTCACGTTGTCAGAGTTGTTCAAATGTCCAAGTTCGACGATATTTTAACAGTACCGGGACTCAAGAACGATCCTGGGATTGTTTCATAAAATAAATGAATTAAGACGTGTCCACATTCTTCTTGTGAAAAATGAAGTTTAGGTTAATATGCATCCGAATATCCGATCTCTATTTATAACTTATTGCTGCTGACTGTACAACCTTTTTTTTTTATAGTGAAATGCATTTTCCAGCTGCGTCTCGTTAGCCAAGACAACGGTATCATGTGTCGTATCATTAATAGCATTAAGGTCGATATTTCCTTACAAAATTTATTAACTTAGTTACCTATTTATTATGTTGTGAACGCCTGTGTTTCACATAATACCTGTATTACCCTTTTGTATATCGCTTACGGCGTTGTTATGTTAATATTAAATAACGCTCTTGTGTCGTATGGAATATGGTATTATAAATAAATTACATGTAGATTTTAACTAGTTCCAAAGTATATGTTGTTCTCATAAACTTTACTTGAAGTCTTCAGTTAATTTAACTTAACGTCGTCGTATGGATACTATCAACAAGTATTAATTAATACAACGTGTTAATAAATTAGCGCAAAACCTCATACACCCCAACTGATTTATAACAAAATAATTAGATTGAAACAATAATTTCATTATTTATATACTTAAAATTTAAAGTTATTCGCATTTTAAGTTTTGAGGCAAAAATGTTTTGTTATCATTTCAGCACTGAAAGAAAGCGCTAGCGTACTCATGTATACATTTTTATAATCTTGTTTTGGTAGTAAGTAGGGTGAGTGTGCCCGTGCGGTGGGTTGACATCGGGTTCAGAAAATTTTTAATTTTGCAAACAAATTATTAAATATTTTGAAAAAAATTACCTATGTTGAAACCATGATAATTCGATTAAGCTCTCGATTCTAAACAAACTACTTTCTAGTTTTGCGTTAATTCATTAACACGTTGTATATTGCGTCACATCTATGTCGGAAGAGTAGTGTTTGATGTCATAAAAAGCGACTAACTTCCGACATCGTCCATATCTCCGCGGTTGTGACTACTTTCTAGAAACAAGAATGAATTATATGTTTCAACGGATATTTCTTAATCTCAAATATACAGGGTCCTTATTCTTAATATTGTTACGAGCGACGGGTTCCGGGATTGGAGTGAAACGCTAAGTCCAATTTTACAGAGTTTATTTGGGATAAACTTACAAACGGTCCACCTCGCAGAGGTTCCCCTAAACGGTTCACTTCACCGGGTCCTCCTCGCAGGGATTCCCCGTGCACCACTTACTGTCACTGTTCACAGTCCACTACGTCACTACTGTGACGACACGACACGCGTCACGGCTATGACGTCACGACGTACGACACTATGACGTCAAGACGTACGACACTATGACGTCACACACTACACTGACACTATGACGTCACGTACTACACCGACACTATGACGTCACGCACTACACTGACACTAGTCTACTCACTGTTCCACTCACTTTTCTCTTCACTAGTACTTTTCCACTTTTACTTTTCTTCCTTTAGTTTCGCACTGTTCACTGTTTACCCAAGGACTGACTCATCAGACGGAATTCGTCGCTTTTTATAGTCCGCAGAATATTCCAGATCTACGAATTTCGTTATTCTTTTCTTTACTCGTTTGTTTTCCTCCAGATATTTCCAACCCCGCCTTCTTTTCTCGAAACCGATCGAAGACACGCCCACTTTTCTGATTCTTTTCAAATATTCGTAATTTCGCCTCCTTTCTCGAAGTTCCTAGACACGTTTACCTTTTTGTCCCTTTTTAAATATCCCTTCTCTCTCTTCCTTCTAGAACATTTCTAAAAACACTAAAATCTAGAAATATTTTTGGCGCGGATCGGATTCGAACCGTCACCCCCCAGCATGGGAGGCGGAACCTTAGACCGTAGGACCACGGCGGTTGTTAATGAACCGGCCGAATTTTCGAATGCCTTCTTTACGTTTGACATTTGACAGCGGCCGTGACAATATGCTGACACTTTTTTAAGGGGGTGATCAGACCGTCGAACTGAACAACTTTCTCTATGACTCCAACATCGAAATTGAGAAAAAAAAAGGTCTTCCAAACAATACTGCAAACCTACTTGAGCCAAATTTATTGGAGAGCTGATTTTTTTTTCGCGAACGCGCCCCTACACGCAAAATGGTTAAATAAGCTAAGTTAGAGGACGGTTTTCACGGCATATGGCATATCATTAGAAAGAAGATAGTCTAGAGAAGTTTTCGAAAAATCAGAAGAACTCGAACGCTTTTAGTTTTTTTTTAATTGCAATACAAAGTAGAGTCGTAAATTTTAATTTTCTTCTTCTAAAAACACTTAAGGTCGATAAAAAAAACTACAAGTCCCATCTATGTCACTTTAATTTCAGTAGAACCGTGCAACATTGGAAATTGTGGTCTCCACTCTAGAACTCTGACTCTCCATCGGTTATCAGTTTTTCCGCAGATATGACCAGCTCATTGCCACTTCAGTTTGCTATCTTTCTGAGCTACCTATGTCAATCACTTTAGTTCTCTGACGTTATGACGTATAACGTCATGCCTGATGTGATCTCTTTGTGAAACGCCGACCATGCTCTCTTCATAGCTTGCTAAGAGACTTTGAATTGATGAAGTAGCAATACTTAATGCTTATTTTATCTTCGAAATAATATAAATAAATTAATAAATATCTTGGACAATGTCACACAAAATATCTAGTCACATTTAAAGTACCAGAATCTAGCCTGGACTTGTATGATGACTAGACAACGATATAGAATACATAAATATAGATACAAACATCCATGACTCCCGAGTCATTTGTATGATGAATATGAATATTTGTACCCGTACAAATATTCATATTCATCATACAAATATTTGTCCCTTACGGGATTCGAACCCGCGACCCTCGGCACAGCAGGCAGGTTCACTACCGACTGTGCTACCGGGCCGTCGAAACGGATGAAAATTTGAATAATATATAACGAAATAGAAAACTTACCTTCCGTATTTGTATATTTGCTATCCATCAAGAACATTACAGTGTAAACAGCATCCATAATGAGCAGACTAACGCCAGTTAAAGTAAACGGAAGCAATACCGTGTAGAAGCCACACGGTCGATGACCTTGCGTTATATAGGCAACATTGAAAGCCGCCCACAAAACGTGGAGGGCAAGCCATAACTGGATTTTTCTGGAATAGAAATAATTGGTTAGAACCTTCAAAACCTGAAAGAGTAGACAGGCATCGCCAGCGTCGAAGAGCTGTTTCGTTTGGCGAGAGATAGACAGGGATATGCAGAGCTGACTGCCAACCTCCAGTAATGGAGAGGAACCCGAAGGAGAAGAAGAACCTTCAAAAGAGGGATTTGATCGGTAACAATTGCTCGGTCTGATTGTAAACCTGAATATTCGTCAGAAAACTTAATCAGCTCGTTAAACAAAATATCGCGTTGAAATCTGCATCGCTGAAGGATTGTAATTCGTAGCTAGGTTTGTGAAGTCTGTTAATCCGCTTTGAGCTTGTGTTGTTGACGCACAAAATGTCCTCGATGTTCAAGGTAATTTAGTGATTTATTTACCTTCGAAAACTGTAAGCAATATAATTCTTCTCTGGCCAAATGATAGTTGTACGAGATACGGTTTTGGTCAACTTGGCTGTGTAGTTGTAGAAATAGACCCTGCCGCAAGTTTCAGGGTCATGAAGGTAGAGCACCTTCATCAGGGATACCTCATGTAGCTCTGGAGTCTTCGGAGTTAGCTTGCAGTTGAGGGTCGACCAGCTTATGAATATAGCTATCGTGGCTGAGAATGGAAAATAAAAATTTAAGACTAAAAATAATCTGTAAACATGTGACAATGTGATAATCCAAGAATTGCAGCGACGAAGTTGCGGGAAGTAGTAGAAAGATATAAAATTCCTCTACAAAGGTGGAGATGACGAAGTTTGTGGACCATTTACTGTATCCAGCATTTACGAAGATATTTGGGTACCTATCTACTAACATTAAAATAATATTTGGTACTTGCCTTGTACAAAAATAGCAGCAAGTGTAAAAAAGGGTAAAAATGAATTCTTTTGACTCATTGTTTAAACAGAAATCAATTTTCAGAATCTCGAAATTAGTATCAAACCGTTTCCGAGACAATCACAAACAAATTCAAGTGGGCCGTGAACAAATTTGCTGTCACAGAAATTGCCCGAACCGTGTTTTGATTAAAGGTAAAGTCCAAAATTAATGGCCGACCTCTCGCTGCTGAGGTGATAATGAAAAATTTAATAGCATCTTTCGTCCAATGCCTGAAATTGAATTTCCCAAAGAATGAAATGGTTTCATTTCATTTCGTTTACCAAAACGTTATTCGCTGGAAATCGTTTTCGATCTCGACCTTCGAAAATAAAATAAAATACGGCCAGACTTCTCATTACACTTGTAATTAAGGGTCACGATATTATATTTGAGGACTATGTTCATCAGTACGGAAATATAACACTCTTTCATTATTGTAAAAAGTGAGATTCTGCGCCTCAGGTATGGGCATATTTCCTAAATGCATTAGTCGTTTCGTGACAGCTCTTATATGCATTTGCTTCAAAACGGAGAGTATGATTTTCATGCAGTAAACGTTGACGCAGGTGATGAAGACACCTTTCAACCAGCAGGCGCAGGCGATGATCGGGATCCAGCCGGCAAATTCCTCATAACTTTTCAGTTGCAACTCGACGTTCCATCCACTGTATCTTAGTATCATGCCTTTACTAAGGCTCTGTTTAATATGAGCGATGTATACGATCGCCATCGAAGAGTCGAAGATTAAAATTAAGATGGTTATGTAGAAGAGGATGTAGAGAGCTATCTTAATGAAATTATGACTCTCGAAGAACCATTTGATACCTGCCCAAAGAATCATGGCGGCTATCATCCAGAGAGTGTGAAGAGCTATACTGGTTTCTATGTACCTGTTGACAAAATGTATCCACACATTAAATTGTACCTTTGTCAGTTATTGCTAGAAGAAGGTAGCGGAATAAAAGGGATGGCTTTCTAAAAAAATGGCTCTGAAATTCTGATGCGTATGTGTAGACTAATTGGGTATTTGACTACATATAATAAGTACTTTTCAATAAAATAAAGGTTAGAAAATAACACTAAACTCCCATTTTCATTGTGTTTTTAGCTTAAATACTATTTTTAATAACAAGATAATATATAAAAAGCAGTTAAAAAGTAATGAAATGTTGATGACGTCACATCTCATTATTTAGTACAAATGTTCATACAAAGCGCACGTTTTGACATTTGATAAAGAGTATAGCTGATTTGACTAGTTGTCAAGTAGCCTATTGGGCACGCGTGGTGGACTGATGCCCATACACCCTCCCTGAGGGTAGATCCTGCGATCATAATGAATAATGATACATCCATGCGCAACGCCTACAAACTGCTCAGCAGTTTGGCGATATCTAAAATTGTAAATTTAGATGTAAGATTCTGAAATAAAGAAAAAAATAAAAAAAATATATACCTCCGCTTGCATTTGCCACGTGTGTAAGATAAAAAGTACCTCACAGTTTCAAAACTTACATTCTGGTCTTTGCTGATAGTCTAGTAGAAACGGTTACCATAGCCGGTGTCCATTTTATCGGCAAGACTTCGAAGCTGTAAGTATCATTGCTCAGTATCAGGTTTGCGATGGAACTGACTTTGCGCAATTTGTGCCCGCATGCTTTGTAATCGTATAAGTACATGATCCTGGCAAGATTATCAAAGTCTGTCTTTTCGGGGCTTGGAGACCAGACACAGTGACGAATGGTTGCCGCTCCGATGAAGATGACGATACCTGAAAGGGAGGTAAAGCTTTTGGTAACATGAGGGATACATAAATAGAATAGAATATAATTCTTTAACAAGTGTAAAAGAGAAAAAAATAATATACACACAGCATCTGTGTGATTTGGCGCATGTAAAGTCGTACTGCTGTCGGTAGTGGCGGTCTTATATCAAAGTAAAATGAATGGATAGGCCCAAAGCGCTTTAAGTTGAAGCACGCAAAACTAGGGTACTTCAATACAAACTAGGGTACTTGGTCTGTCATCTCAATTCGAAGTAAAACTGTCAATTGTTTTGCCTCCTTTTTCTGGTTTGAAATGTTCGCGTAAGGCCTATCCATTCATTTAACTTTGATTTAAGGTGGCGGTAACAAGAGGAAGATGTGTCATTCTAACAAACTCTCTCAGTCTCAATAATTCGACTATACTAACGCATTCATCAAATTGAAATAGTAGTTTACTTTTTCAACCATGCAAACCATAGCGCCTAAATCACGCTGTTCTTCTAATCGTGTGGGCAGAGCCCTGTGTCAGAGTTTTTTCAGACCGCCTTACGGCCTCTGACGTGGTTTTTATGTACTACCAGAGATAGTAGCCGGGACCAACGGCTTAACGTGCCATCCGAAGCACGGAATCATCTCTCTTTTCAGACAATCAGGTGATTCAGCTTACAATGTCGAACGTTCGAAACAGAGTTATGGGTGACTCACGCTAGCCCGTGTCGGTTCCGAGCCGAGTCCGAGCCGAGTCCGAGCCGAGTCCGAGCCGATTCCGAGCCGAGCGTTGGCCGTAGCACGGTCGCAGGACGTATGGATACGCTATACCGAGCGGCAACCGACCCGGCCTCGGTATAGCGTGATTGTGTCTATACAAAATAAAATGTAATATTAGTTGACCGTGTTACAGCCGGACTCGGCTTGGACCCGATACGGTCTATCGTGAGGTCATCCTTAATTGTTACCTCGCCGAAAGTCCGACACCGAGACAAAACCGGGCCGAGTGGAGGTTTCGATACAATCGTGTCGTGTTATCTACCTAATTACCTATTAGTCATGAATTTCCGCAAGGTAACGCCTGATTCAATTAATTAGTACACGCTATTGAAGTTGCATGTGAATTTTCAATGCGCAACTCGATGATTATCCTTACTTCTTAACTACCCCAGCGTAAACAAATTAGTTTATTAGCATGAAATAGTAACATTACAGCCCATGCCAATACAAATGAATCCAAAACAAAGCCAGCCGAAACAAATAAATCGAATCAAACCAATCCATTCCAATTCTCTATTTATCTTGAAAACAATCTCAATGTTTTAAAATGACCGCGACCAACTGTAAACGATCAAATTAAAAACATTTCAAAGCAGACACCAAGATAAAAAGCAGGTGGAGCATAAACCTCAAATACAGGACGAATGAACACGTGGAACGACTCAAAATCAGATTGCCAATAAATTAACGCTATAAATTAGCAACGGTCATTGGTCAAAGGTTGGAGGTATATCCACAGTTTCGGCCCTACCTGACGCGATGGCTGGGCTGGTCAGTTCCGGTCGATCGATACATTAATTAAACTGTCGCAAATCAATAACTGGCTTTACAATCTGTCATAAGCTCAGTAGGTTCTAACCCGAATGCTTACCGCGTATTTCGTGTAAGAATAGTAAAGTTATAGCATGTGGGAACATACAGCATGGCAAAGACACAAATAATGGTCAGAAGAAGAGGGCCATAATCCTACAAACATAGCGTAAGAATAGTAGTGTTTTCCGGAGAAAAATTACATGCTTCAATTTCGAGGCATTTATTATATCCATTAAGGGCTCTTACAGACGAGCGACAGTTTGCTGTCGCGGTGGGTCGCAGAGCGCCGCGCTCCGCGCGACGGTCGCGCGACCCTCCGCGACACCCGGCGACCGCAAAGTGTCGCTCGTCTGTGAGAGCGCTAAAAGTGGCGACGCGACGGTCTATTACTCTACCTGTCACAACGAAGAGTTTGGGCAATGCAAGTGAAATATGGTTTTTCTAAGTTATATTATATAGTTGTTATATTTAGAATATCTAGGTCTCCGCAAGGAAATAGTCGCGAGCATTTATTACTAGTCCGTGGTATTAGTTACGCCAAGTTAGTGGCCCCTATAAAGGCGACAATGCTCTGACAGCAAGTCGACCATAAGCTTGCCTACCACGGCGACAGATCAACCTACCCATAGTTGAACTCTATGTTCATGGACATAATTATTTATTTATTTTATTTTATTTTATTCATTTTAGGAAAACTTACGGACTAATTACATGATAGTAGGGTATCAACATTTTTTAAAACAACATTGCCAACTAAAAGGTCGAACTATGGGTAGGTTGATCTGTCGCCGTGCGTACATTTATATTGTAGACCCATGTGGTGGAAGACGGCCTTTTCCCTCTTATTATTATTATTTTAAAAGAGACCTTTGTGCAGCAGTGAGATTATCCAGGCCATAAAGAGAAGGTAACTTAGGCGGAGCCAATGTAGAATTGAATTTTTGATTTTCAAATTCCATCTGTGATCCTTCGATAAATAGATTTGGTAAGCTTTCGCTTTATAATTGACTTTTGGAATTTAGTTTGACTTTACAAAGTTCCATTTTGTAAGTTTACAAGAAATTACGCAAGGGTGCGGTTTTACGGGTGCTCCTACTAAAGTCGAAACTCAATCTTAAACTGGTTATTGAATAAACTTTTGATACAAATGGGTGAAGATCGTGAACGACAAAGATTATGAAAGGATTAAGGGAGTTTCCTGTTAGGTAAGTAATTTTTGGTAGTCGACAACCCAAGGTTTTCACAATGTAAATTGTGTAAATTCCATTACTAACAGAAGTACAATAGACTTTGTCGAGAAAAAGCGAATTCACCACGAATCATCTCGTACGTAGGCAAGGTTGGCAGAAAAAGAATAACTTAAACACTCAAGAAGTGAAATTTCGCGCGCAGTTGGTTATACCAACACGTGACATTAGACTTATCTTGGCGTTACCTTGAACGCACTGATTTAAATGCTAGAAACATTCGAAGCATATCGCTTCTTTATTGATCGTCCTATGACCACCTATGACTTAGGAAAGTGACTCTAAAGGATTCAAAGAAAGCCAAACTCTAACGGGTTCTATAGAGCCCGTTTGTACCAAGTAAAAGACGAAGTTTCAGATCAGCAAGTCTTCTGGCTCCACCTTTGTGGCGAAGACCAATCATTGGCCAGATGGTCTTAGATTTATGGGCACCTATGGGCACCATACCTACTCGTAAAACAGGTTAACAACTTACATTGAATTATCACAAAAATGGCTGTACGCGTACACCGCTTCCGATTCCTTTCCAAAAGAACATGTTTCTCTGTGAATTGTAATATACTTTTCCTTAGCATATTTTTTATTCCCTAAAATATAATATGTGTGTTCATTTGGTTATGTTATGACATATTATAGTACTCTTTGGTTATGACTGTGATTATGACACTTTCATTTACTATTATAATAGTTTTTGCTCACCAGGGAGGTGGCATAGGCATTGTCTGTGCTCACATTGAAGATTATTTTTAGGGTTCGTAGTCAAACAATCCATCAACCAACAAACATCTTCCATAGAACGAAAAGGGGGTTGTCAAAAATTTGCTTTTTCTAATCGAGTGAGCTGTCGTTAGATAGCTCTCGTAACATGAAACAAAACACCCACACATATTAAGTTGTTACAATGCTTGAATCTCGAGATATAATTATTGTGCTCAACGTCATAAACACGTCTATAATTAATTCTATAATTTAGTCTTTTTATAGATCATTAAGGATCTATTGTACCTCGTACTTAGAGAATCCTCTAAGACCTCGTGGCTCGTACATACCTCGTAATATAAATAGCCGCAGATTATTTGCTAAAATAAAGTGGCAATGGACGGAGCCGGAGCACATTCATATAGACGAAAAATTCACATATTGCTCGCAGAACCGATGGCCGATGGGGCCGAAGAGTGGTGACCGCGAACTGGAAAGCGCGGCGTGTGTGTGTATGCCCCCCTTAAGTGAGTGGACCCACGACCTGGTGAAGGCATCGGGAACCCGTAGGATGAGAGCAGCGCAGGACCGGTCGTTTTGGCGATCCTTGGGGAAGGCCTATGTCCAGCAGTGGACGTCTATCGGCTGATTACGATTATGATTGATGAAGTCGTTTCCATGGAAGCGGACCTGACAATTTATATTGGAATTCTGCATGGTAAATCACGTTGTCTTACCCCTGCACGCTCCCGCTCCGCTTTAGTATAAAAACGGATCCTAACAAACATATATCGTGCTATATCTATGCATTGTTCGACATTTTACTAGTTTTAAACTTATCGTCTTTCAGGAAAATGTCGTGCATTTTTCAAAGTTGGCAACTTTTCAGCCAGTCTCCAGTTCCTGACTTTAAAACAAAACTCGTCAATTTTGCCGCTCGCTGGTACGAGTAGTTTGCATTCCGAGCATGACTTGGCGATCGTTTCTTTGTTACCTATCTTGATATTTGTGTATACTAATTGCGTTTAATCTCAGTATAAAGAAAGAGTACTACTTATAGTACTGATACGCCTTGCCCCCCACCCAATTTTTTCCTCACTTCCTCGTTGAAAACGGGAGGAAGGTGACAGTGATGATGTCTTCATTGCCAACACGACTACGGCGACTGCTACTGGTGTAATGCGCTTCGCTGATATGGATACTGTAGCCAATCTTTGCTGTGAAAGTATGTCCGCATCGCATATCGCATACTTAAGTGTGCTATGCATTAAATAGCCACAAGTGGTTGGACTTTAAGGTGGTCTGGTTTGGTATCGAGATCCTTTCTTCTCTTTTCCTCAAAAGTAGAAACATTTGCCTAGACAAGATGCATCCATTCCATGTGCAAAGTTGCATGTTCCTTCCAGCTCTACGGATTATAGTCTATTCCAAAACTCTTCATATACCTCTTCAGCGCATCCTTGCAGCGAAGGCGACAGAATGCCATGTGTGGTCTTAACGCTAGCTTGAACCCTGAAGAATGGTATTGGCAAAAGACTTTAGTTTTTTTTTAACTTAAAAGCTAGTATTTCTCATAAAGCAGTGACGAACAGTTCTCTCGAGCCACACAACTCGTAAGCTCTGCCCAGTCTAGCCGAGTATATAAAGCGTAGAAACAATATCAGTCCGTGTAACCGCTCCCTCGGGACATGTCTACGGACGACGTGCCTGTGTCCAGTTAATTAAACTACGTTTTATACTCTCTTAGCTGGTGGTGCTTTTGTTAAGTTTGCGAATTGTATAATGGATCCCTACTCTTACTGCAATTCTACGCCAAACATCACACGGCCCACAAGTTCTTGAGTTCTGTCTTCTTTGAATCATCACTGATATAAAATACGAGTTTTATACTACCTTTGTCAGCTAGAAGTGCTTTTGCGTTCTAGTAGGTATATAGAGACGTGTATACATCACAAAATTCTGGTCGTTTGCACAATATCATCTATCTTAAAGCATCTTGTTGAAGCCCCTATTTTCCAATTCTTCTCGTTCCTGCGTCAATCATATTCAGTTCTTACTGACACTTATTTCAATGATGCCTACCATTATTTTGTGAAGTGCGAATACCATATTTCACGAAATTCATTGCCATGAGCGGCGTTGGTAGGGTAAATTGTGGTTCGGTGTTTTATTTGAATTGAAATGATAATCGAAGATGCCCATTCGATTCAGCTTTTGAATGGGTGACCATTTGAGTGATATTTCATTCCAAGCACCTCTGTGCCTAATGCCTATATTTATGTGCGTTAGATGTGCGTGCAATTTGGCAGTAAGGTACTACATAATATCTTTATGGGTACTACTTGCCTATCCTATTCTCTAAGCATCGGCAGTTGTTTTAATGTCTGCTTCAGAATTTTATTATGAAAGCAAGGTGACTACTATCTTACGTCCAATATGCACCGGATTAATTTAATACTGTTCGTATCATGTATTAAATTATATCATTAATATTATCATCTTAATCTCATTGAAATAGCTGACGCTCCTAAAATTTCTTTTCAGAAAACAGTAAAACCAATTTCAGAGTGTAAATTACTAAATGAGACTTACACTTTTACAACCTCATCTATACCTTCCTGTAGTGGTATTTTTATAGCTCTGTATTCAGGTAGATATTAGACTGTTTTATGTCTGTTCTTATAAAGTTCTTTATAGCTGATCTAACTTCGTTTATTAGGTTTTAGCTTATTAGATGTTTAACATTTTTAGAGTAAAAGCAGGAATATTTTCATAAGTATGTATTACATCTCACACTCGGTAGTACGGGAGGTGAACGATACTAAGAACCATACCAGCGATTGTTGAGCGACATCGCTACTATATCACCGAAAATCGTGTTATCACCGTGATATTTCTGACATCAATCTCAAATGGGTCCTTCCACAAAATTCGATTTTCGCATATCGTCGGCTTAGAGTGATAAAGACCTCGGGAATGAAATGTTGTTATCTTTTTATTATTGTCCTGATTTCACTCAAAAAATTATCTGATACTCTTAATGCCATCTATAGCGTGTAATAAGAACCTCGCAAATACTCCCCAATTTACATAAAAGTTATAACAGTTATAGAACACAGTTTTTTCTTCCTCTTGAAAAATTTTCTCTTTTGCACTTACGAGTTTTTCACTCTAAGGCGTCGCGTCGATATGCATGAAGGTTTTCCTTCCAATACCAACTCTATTCCAATTAAGTTCGGATTGAAAAGGTCACGATAATATATTGAAAATCGCAAGTTTTGTGTATCGAAATCGAAAGTGAGTATACGGCCTGTATCGTGACGATAACGTTCAGTAAAATCTGTGGCGATATACTGAAATATCGCTTGTGTGATATTATGGATCTAACTTGTGGTACATTCTTCTTTCACTCAGTATACGAATATCCTAGGCTTTGCTTGTAAGTGTGAGCGAGTTTGTTTGTTGTTGTACAAAGTATCCAGGGTGTGACGTGAAAGTATCTGGGGACTGAATAGCCCAGTCATTTTACGGACTTTTGTTAGGAGATTTGGGAAGTAATTATTAATTGTACTTTTAATCTGTAACCGGTACTATTAAGTGACAAAAAGACTATCTGAAAACAAATTAAAAAAAAATCGCTACGCAACATAGAAATCAAAATTATGAGTACCAGAAGGCTATTAAATTAATAATATTAATACCATGCACTCATTTGAATAAGATTTTACAATTTGAATTATTGTTAGCAATAAAATAGGCACTGAAATTAAAAAAAAAATAGGTTTTTATTAGAAAATACGAATGTATTTTTCAAAACTTTCTAAGCAGACAAAAATATTTACACCATGTTTGAAGCATGTATAGTGATAATGCCTTAAATATGTGCAAAAAAAATTACCATCAGGTTTTTTCATAACGAGATAATGCCAAAATTTTAAATTTGGAACTGTTGCTGACGAGATTCTTTTTTAATTTTGGAACATTTCAAAGCTCAAATTGGCTCTTAAATACTGTACCGAAAAAAAATACCAATTAGTAATTAGTCCTGGCTGACTGGGCTATGAACACTGTAACAGAAAATGAAAACACACAGTACCATGAAGTCTCAAGTTTCAGACTACTCCATAGGGACAACCTGTCGTGAGCTTTAAGTAGGTTTATTGGTCGAGTGTTTCCATCTGGATAGTTAAGGTGTGCAGAGCACTTGACTATACGGTCCAAGGCACACATGTTTGCATTGATTCCCTTTCCACAGAAGCGGCTGGATTTTAGAACAGTTTTATACCTCTGTAGAATACACCTTTCTACTGAGGGTTGGTTGAGGTTGATGTATATAATGAAACACAGATATAGTCTTCACTAGGCAATGTGACTAGCGCACGTCCGCACAGCACGGCGGTCGGTGCACGAATACCGAGCGAATGCACGATGGATATTGACCACAGACCGCGCCTGCCGATAGATGGCGCTACCGGCGCTTTCCACATTAACTACTATTTATTGCTGTACACTACAACCTCTTTACATAGTTACTAAGGAGAGTTCTTTCAATGTTTTCAATAACAACAAACCAAAACTCTGACACCAGGGCTCTGCCCACACGATAAGAAGAATAACAAAAAAAAAAAAATTGTTGCCTGATATACCTATACTGATATTTGGAGCCGTGGTGGTCCAGTGGTGAGTAACCTTGCCTACCGTGCAGGAGGCGATGGTTCGATCCCCGTCCAGGTCGACTCGTACCAAAATGAGTTTTTCGGAATTTATGTACGATTTGTAACACCATTGGCTTTTCGGTGAAGGAAAACATCGTGAGGTAACCTGCATGCTTAAATTTCGAGGCATGTATTGTACCTACCTACTGTCCATTACAAGTGGCGACGGGCTCACTACCTGTCACACTGGACAGAGTATCGGTACTACTAGTGAAACGTGGATGTTCTGAGGTTTCAGAATATCTCTGACTACCCCCTCGGGGAATATAGTCGTGAGCATATGCTATGCTATGCTATATTTGACGGTTTGTTTGAAAACGATTTAATTGGCTAGCTTTTTCCCTTAAAAATAATGCTAAAGAAACGTTATCCCATAGTCGTCTTGTATATAGATAGGGTCCTTCTTAATATTATGCTGTTTTGGTGTTTTAAGAGCCTACCGAGCCTATTGTGCTGCCCTCAATGTCTAAACAATTAAACAACATTTTCAAAATCAAGAATATCACATTGTAGTCCTGATTATCGAAACATTACGGATGTTTGTAGCTATTATCGTTAAAACCGCCAAAAGTGGCCACTTTTGGCGGTTTTAAGGTGGACTTCCGATGCTAGCGGCCGACGCGTCTGACGCGCGCGGCTCGCGGCCGACGGCCGATGCGGCCATACTAGTTACTATGAAAACGTATGGCGCCGCTTCCGATCCCAGCGACTGACGCGCGCGTCAGACGCGCGCGGCCGATGTCTATCGCATCGGCCGCGGCCGCGCGCGGCTATGCTCTGACGTCACGCGGGACAAGAATGTTTGCCAGAAATATTACGAAGTTTTTACCGAAAATTTGCTTAATTTTTACTATTTTATTTGTATTTTATTATCTGCAAGGTCGCTCATCCACGTAGCGATAACACCATCTATCGAGCCACTTGAAACTACTTTTTCTTTTTTCGGAAAATCTCTTGCCTACATAATTATTAGCTAGAAAGCGATCCATGTAGGTACAGGTTAAAAAGCCAAGGGTCTCATTACTCCCAAAAATGTATTTTATCATACACCCTGTAAAAAAAATGCATTCATATATTCTCTAAACCTATCAATCTGTCAATCAACAAAAAAAAAATCAATCAATAAATATTCTTTATTAAAATATGTATTGTTTTTTTGTTTGTGTTTTTATGTTTTTGTTTAAACACCAAAACATAAAAACATACCCTAAATTTTGGGGAAGATACCCTAAAGTGATAACACTCTGCACAATAGGCACGCGTCAGTCGCTGACATCGGAAGTGAGGTCTGTCGTCGGCCGCGCGCGTCTGACGCGAGGTTCTGTCATATTTGACAGAACCTCGCGTCAGACGCGCGCGTTAGTCGCATCGGCCGCTGGCATCGGAAGTCCACCTTTAAAGATAATAACTACAAACAAACAAATCTGCAGTGACCCGATAAATTGAAAATCAGCAATGAATACAATGTGACATTTTTGTTTTTTGGAAAAATTGTTAATAAATATAAAATACGATTAGGGGCAGCACAATAGGCTCGGTGCAGCCTTATGGGGAGGAAATTATACAATTTTTTTTTTTTTTTTTTATTAACTATGGGTTTGCTCTTGACCTCAATCCAGTCCTCAGGACGAAGATGGGGTCGTAGATGTAGCGAGCTTACCCAGAAGATGCCTATTCACTCGTACTTTAAAGGAATCCGGGTTGTAAGTACTCGGAAATACTGACGCAGGTAAGGCATTCCACTCCTTGGCTGTGCGCATTATAAAAGATTCAGAAAGGCGCTTGGTGCGGATATGTGGGATGTCAACCAAGAAGGGGTGATATCCCGCGGTGCGTCTGGAAGTCCGATAGTAGAAAGGGGAAGGTGGGATGAGCTCATGTAGCTCTTGGGCACACTCACCGAAGTACAATCTGTAGAAGACCGACAAGCAGGCCACTCAGCGGCGGTGGGCTAGGCTATGAAGCTTGGCTTCCACCAGCTTACTATCGCCAATGAGCCTCCTGGCTCTGCGTTCAACCGAGTCGAGTGTGGCAAGTTGATACTTGGCTGAGCCATCCCACAGGTGGCAGCAGTACTCCATACATGATCGGACCTGAGCTTTATGTGGAGTCTGTTGATGAAGGCTCTAAAGTATAATTTATCTACAGAAACACTTATTAAAACTCAATCAATAAACTATCTAACATCAATTAGAAGGTTCGCATTAAACCTTCATTAATACATGTCTAAAACAACAATATCTAATCATATCTAAAATTATTCAAAGCATATTAATTACATGTAAAACAATATCTCAATTACTCTCAATCTCTTCAAAACTGGGTCGATTACTCAGCGATATCAATATTAACCTTTATGAGAACTACTCGAATATCGATGAGGTACGAGTATACCCGGGACATGATCATTATACTGAACCCTATTGTTTTAGATAACAATACATACGAGTACAATGGTTTAGGGAAATAATCGACTGTTTATTGGATAATGATATTAATGAACTTGCAGGGATGGATTAAGGGATAAGATTTAGAGGCCTACGTTACAAACGGTAAACGAATGGAATCAGGGTGCTATAGACTGAACAACTTTTGAAAATGTGAAACAAAAAATGCTTTTTCATAATTTTTGTCGAGAAGCTATTGACATTTTCTATAGAACTGCTGGTTTGTTCCCCGATTTCGATATTACGAGTAGTGTGTTCAGTTTGATAATCTGGAGAACCCGTTCTGGCTTCAAAACTACCCCGATCCCATGGTCCAATCCGAATTCCTTTAAAGTACGAATGAATAGGCTTCTTCTGGGTAAGCTCGCTACATCTTCGACCTGAGAACTGGATTGAGGTCAAGAGCAAACCCATCCGTAATAAAAAAAGGTGTTGTAAAAGGTAATAAAAACATAATGAATCCGGACTGAAATATAGTTAATTACTTAGTAGAATAAAAAAAAAAGTCTATAGCATTAAAATGAGTACCTAGGTATTTTACTAAAGTTCAACGATTGCGATTTTACGATGCAGTGTTTTTTATGCAGAAAATGGCTGAAAGAAAAAGGAATTTTTACTTACTTTAGTGAATTGAGTTGGAAAAAAAATTGTATTCTGATTTTTTGTGCTTCATTCTTAGGTATTGTAGGTATTGTAAATAATACCCCAGATTACTAATTAACTATACTAGCAAGTTACTTATTATTGTGGATTTTTCATTGATATGCACCAATTTATAAGTAATAAACATTATTGTTGTAATAGCGATAGAGAAAACAAACCAGAGGGGTTTTATTGGTAACTACCCGATTCAATCGACATGGTGTTTTATTAACGTCAATTCTTAGCGAATCCGTTTCTTAATATTTAGTTAGTTAATTATAGAAAGGGGGTAATTTGATGATCACAGAAACCAAATGACAAAAAAATTACCTAGTAGGTATCTACAGTCATAATACGTTACCAATCTTGTAAAAGATATCGCAAATTTACACAATAGCCCTACAGGTTTGAACGGAATAAAGGAAACATTTTTTAAACATCAAACAACTTATTATTGCCCTCTCGGAAATTCCCTCAATCCTGCCTAAAGCAGAATTAGCATTAATAATTAGGAATGAGCACTGATATGATCCGAACATTTTCATTGATTGGTTTTATTAATTAAAGTCCTGTCGTATGTTCAGTTATGCTTTTAATTATATGTGGTAAATAGTGGGTAAATATTACGAACTGTTTGTGGTTCAATGAAACTAATTTTAATTAAATTCATCAAATGCAAACATTGCACAAAATTAATATTACTATATCCCATTAGAGGTTGTTTTTAGAATTGCACTTGTACAGAAATACAATTATTAATACAGTATGCAAACTAACTAAAGGCAAACCTTTTAAGGGAATGATCAGACCATCACACTGAACAACTTTCTCTATGGGACCGACATCGAAATCGCCAAAAAAAAAACTGTTGTCCCATACAAAACCGCAAAATTTTTTTTTGTGATTTAGATGTGGGTCCCATAGAGAAAGTTGTTCAGTTTGATGGTCTGGTCATCTCCTCATAGGATTTGCCTTTAGCTCAACCTAAATGTATGGAACAGCTGATTTTTTGTCGCGATTTCGGTTTTGGTGCCTTAGAGAAAGTTGTTCAGTTTGATGGTCTGATCATCCCCTTAAAAGGTTTGCCTTTAGTTAGTTTACATGCTGTATACTACATACATAATACTTACCTTTTAACTTTTTGTACCATAAGTAATAATGTCATAAAATTATGTATACCTTTGATTCCCGATCAAGAATATTTCTATTTCTAATTATTGACTTGAATATTTTATTCATATTTTGTGAATTTTTATCAAAATAGAAAATTAAGTCATTCAAATTCTTGACCTAAGTTATTAGAATACGAAACAAAATAAGTGATTAATATTTATGTTGTCATCGGTTACCTTTGTTTACGAAGAAACAGCGATCTTTGCTGTTGCCCAACAACAAATAACTTTGATTTTGACTTTGTTCAAGATCAAAATCCACTTGATACAGCCATTGCTGCCACCCCCATTTTGCTTTGCTAAGTAAACATTCAAAATGATTGCACTGGGCTGTTTAGTTTTACTGTAATCTTTGTTTTGTAAGTTATGCTTTGGAATAATGTGGTAACTAGCACATACATAATGCAACCAAAATCCGTTCAAATTACCAAATCAGACCAAACGTTGTTATGCTAATCACCTTAACAAGTATTGACAAACATTTAGTTAAAAGTTAAATGGGTATTTAGTCCAAACAACAAAAGATGAGTAGTAAAAACCGATCGAGTAAAATGAAACGAAAATATATGTAAAACGCAAAAATTTTATTGCGACGCTCTGAATAAATTACATAAATATATGTCATTACAGCTAGGGGTCACAGACTAAATGTAATCTCATCAAAACATTCCCTTTGAACTTTTAAACAGTCAAGAAACTTTCACAAATCCGTGTTCTACCATTGACCATATGCGGTGGAAGGTTGGTAGTAGGCAGCTGAAGGTTGATAGTACGCTGCAGAAGCTCTAATATAAGCGGCAGAAGGCTGATTCTGAGGAGCAGCAGTATATAAATATATTGGGGCACGATCCTCGTTCCTGTATTGTAGACGGGCAGTATACGCCATGTTTGTGAGATCATTCTCGGTCTGGAACTGGACCCTTTGCAACTGAGATCCAGGTAGAAGCACGTAATAAGCTCCTTGCGAGTTCACCACATCCACATCTTTTTTGGGGGATTCTTCGAGATTTTCTTTCTCGTCTTCTTTCTGCTCACCGTCATTCTCACCGCCATCGCCTTCGCTTTCCACAGTTTCAGAGTCTTCTTCCTTTTTCTCTCCTTCATTATTTCTTCCTTCAGCTTGCGGGACACCGTATTCTGTTTGAGGAACCAGATAGGTATTCAAAGGGGCTCCGTAGCTCGTGTCAGGAGTTCCATAGGATGTCGATGGAGGAGAGAGTTCCTGACGGGATGGTAACGTGAATTCCTTTGATGGTCTGTAGCCAGCTGCAGGGTAAGGCGCCTCCTTCTCCAAGTCAGATTCATTGTTACCGCTTCCATCTTCAGCTTCTTGTCTCGCAACCCTAAACCTCGCCTGTCTGAAGCGAGGCGGTTCAGCAGCTACCAAAGCCGCTAGGAGAAGTACGCAAACAAAAGACTTCATTTTGATTGGTTGTTGATGCTCTGACTGACTACAGACGAATGATGCTGTGACTTGAGACTAAACGGCTTATATACATATTCCCCAGGCAGTTGAGTTTTTTGATGATGTTTCCGTTTTATCCGGATGCATCACAATTTCCCGATCGATATTCTGCCCGAGTGGACCACGACATTGGCCTCTTAAATCGAAGATCATCGGTTGCGTAACGGATGCCGATTAGGCGCTGTCATTGTTCTCAGCGCGCACGTGACTGAAATGCTGAAGATTTGATGGCGTGGTGACGAACTTACGAAAACGCCTAATGAGGAGTTTTAATATTCATGACTCGTGGGGAAATCGCTTTCTTTTGCCGACACTAATTAGGGCTTTGTGGCTGGGATGGGCTATATTCTGTCCTTTGTGTCCATAGCGGGCAATGTTGGTGCAATCCACGAAAGTGCAGTGTCTGCAGACAGTTGATAATTAAAACGTTCGTGAACCGTCCCGTGGTGGTTAGTTGATGTAATGCATAATTCATGATGCACCTTGCTATGCGGCGGGTATGGGGCTCGTTGTGCCAAGAGTCTAGTGCCAATGTTAGATGCAATGTCGTATGATAATTAGGAGTGAGTTTAATTGTAGTAATTATGTGCTTGCGAATATAGGTACTACCAAACAAAAGTAAACGATCAAGCATTGATTAGGATTGTTTGATAGTAGGAAAAGTGGTAAGTTATAGCTTGTAGAACCCCACTACAGGCATCTTTTAACGAATAAGGAAGTGAGGGAGTGGGTCATACTCCACTGGCGGACACAGTGCCGGTTGTTATACGTAAGTTTACTTCTTGTCAGAGTATTTTCAAGCTGCCTTAATAGTCCGAATAAAAATAGAACAAAATTTATAAGTACTTTGATAAAGGATGATAGGATGAAAGAATAGATATAATAGTAAGAATGTGTAGTAGTACCAAGTTTATAATGTTTATGGATAGCTGCGAAGATGAATATTTTCATATCCAATCACGGTACCTGTGACGGTACTCTACGGTGGTTGAGTTGAGTGTGAAAATGATCTGCTTCTATTGGTTGATTGATTTAGCGCCTGACGCATGACCGACGCTATATTCGGTCAATTGACCCTACGGCAATCAATTCCCCTCTTTAACAGCGTAGTTCATAAGGTTGATTATACAGGGTGTAACAAAACACCCTAGTAATACTTAAGGGGTACTTCGTACAATTTTTTATAATTTTTAGGATCTTGAAGGTAAAAAAAAGTACAATAAAACGATACTGTTTTTTAATAACTCGCTAGAATATTAAAATACTAAAAATTTTACGTTCGACAAACGTGTCGTTCTCACAGCTCGTTCGTGCCGCCATGTTTATTCCACATACAAAATGGCTGTTTGACGTTTAATTACGCGGGAAAATGGCGTCTGTCGCCCGGCTGCCCATCGTTGTCCACGCGTCGCGTCGTTATGGCTGGAAATTGACATTAAAAGTATATTAAACTTTATTTCATTTTTTGTCTGACGCTACAGGATCTCAGATTTTGTATTTTATTAATGTGTTGAGTTTTAAGCGTAGTTTTCACTGTCCTGTCGCGTTGCTTCAACACAGGGTCTCAAAAATAACCGCTAAAAAAATTGGTTGTTCCCACAAACATAGTGGTTGTTCCATATATTTGGTTAGAGTGCCCTTTGATGTTTTCTATGAAGCAACACATTTTTCATTCGCGATTTCTATATTGCCTCCATAGTGAAAGTTGCTTAATTTGATGGCCTAAAGTACACCGTTTAATTAACATAATATTTAATTTTACACACTATGTAATATTATTTTATTTAAGAAACTATCAGGGAAATATTTCACATAATAAAAAACAGCTGTTATTATCTAGTTTTCAAGTAAGTAATGCTTTCATTTGTTCACCATTTATTTATAATATTCTGTGATTGTATGTTGCGATGTTATAAAGTTAAATGAATTTAGAAACATTAACAAAAAACAGCGTGCCGCGCCACACACAGTGGAGATTAGGACTTACGTGATTAAATTAAAAAAAAAGAAAAAAAAAAAAAAACTTTTTCGTTACGTTGTTTGAATAACTAAACTCTTTTTGTTTTTTTTTTCATTTACGAACGGCCGATTGTTTTGAATTTCAATTAACTTTCATCCTTTGGGTATAGATATGGTACAGAATAATTTATTTTCCGGAAAGAGTGAGCTCTAACTCGATAACGTTTTCGGTCACGTTCCTTTCAGAAGGTTATTATAAGCATTTGTTGTGAACCGAAGGATTCTCAGTTTATTTAGGATTACTACTTCCTCCAGTGTCAATGGAATTGTGAGGAAAGGTCGAGGTATATTTAACGTCCTAGCATTTTTTCAAAATTTACTGTGACTCGAATTAATTTGAGGTGCTTTGTTAACTTCATAAAATTAACAGAAATTAAGAATTTTGCGTCGTATTAGTTGAATTGGATGGCAATATTTACTTATGTAGTGTGGTTAGGTATTGTGGTTCTGGATTAGAATAGACCACCTCATTTCTTCCCGTGGGTGTCGTACGAGGTGGCTAAGGGATAAGGTTTCTTGTGTAGGTACTGTAGTGTTTTTGTAAGCCAAAGGCTAGGTACCTGGCAGGTAATTCTCACCTGAAACATTCAATGTCCTGTGAGCCTTGCAAAAATTGCATAGCATGCATATGCTCACGACTATATTTCCCGAGGGGGTAGTCAGAGATATTCTGAAACTTCAGAATATCCACGTTTCACTAATAGTACCGAAACTCTGTCCAGTGTGACGGGGAGTGAGCCCGTCGCCACTGCAAAAATGCCTTGCAAAAATTGCAATCTTAAAATTAAAAATATTGTTGGTATAGTTGTAGCAAAGCTTCTGCCCGCCCCGAAAATGTATGTAGGTATTTACTTATAATTTTATTAATCAGAAAGTTTCTCATTGTGACTTCTTAACGTCTCAAGTGTCAAACAGATTAAAATTAATTTCAGCTAAAAGGTTTTCTTAAATAGCTTGGTGGTGTAAGAAAAGATTGAGTCTCATCTCAAAGACAAATAGAAAATGGAGAAGATCAAAATGACTTTCCGCATCCATGTAGATTACAGATGAGCCTTTTAATAATTCAAAAAAATTCAAAATTAAAATTTTTTTATTCAAAATAATATCATATAGATAGCTTTTTGACGTCATTGAATTTCACTCCAATGAATGACTTATTTTAAAGGAATTTATATGAGCGCCAATATTTTATGTTATTCTGACATCAGGAAATTGAATTATAAAATAACACCCCATTTGTGGCTTCAGAGTTACCTAGCAGAACAAAATGACGAAGTTGGTTTAGGATGAAGTTGTAAGTGAAAATTTCAACCGTTCATAAAACAAATCAAAACAGAAAAGGAATAAAATATCAATTTCATGTTGAAAAAAAAGGTTTATAGCATAAATGTTATATTTATTATTAATTATAAAAATTATTTGCATGATCTGAAAAACAATTTACACCATAACTAGGTTCAAAATAGTTCCCCGCAATTCGAATTTTATTTTCGAACCCGCGACCCCTGGCACAGCAGGCATGTTCACTACCAACTGACCTATCGGACCGCCGAACAATATACAATGGCCTCGATTCGGAGTGTACCACGACTAAACTAAACTAAATTTATTCCTGTCACTTTCTAAAATAAGATTAAGAAAAGAGACAGAAAACCAACAGCTGACTTTAGTGCTGTCAAAGTGACGTTAAACGCCCAAAAACGACTTAAATAAGATGGCGTACATTATGATGGCATCTTATTTTGCGCATTTAACGTCACTTTGGCAGCACTAAAGTCAGCTATTGGTTTTCTGTCTCTTTGCTTAATCTTATTTTAGAAAGTGGCAGGAATACATTTAGTTTAGTTTAGTCGTGGTACACTCCGAATCGAGGCCAATATTTTAACCACATACCATACTAAATCTCATTACAACTTATACCCAAAACTAACTCCACGATTCAGAAGTTATTTGATTGCATGATCCTCGTGAGCGCAATATTTGCGCCATCTAATATTCTTGTCAAAACCCGTCGGATATCGGATATTTACTCATCTAA
This sequence comes from Agonopterix subpropinquella, assembly GCA_922987775.1. NCBI lineage: Eukaryota > Metazoa > Arthropoda > Insecta > Lepidoptera > Depressariidae > Agonopterix > Agonopterix subpropinquella. Next base: position 22,270,532 of record OV277705.1, read on the forward strand.
GTCCGTATCCGAACGATATTAATATCCTAAGCCGGGCTGTCTTCTCCATGTGTCTGTAGTTTCATAATCGGCATGAATAATATACCTAACTGTATTGCGCTACAATAGAACGAAAATTAATAACTGATTAACGTTATATTGATTGATTGACTTGACTTGTTAAATTAGTAATTCTTCTCGATTCTACATACAAACATAAAACTGTAGTGCATGCATATTTTGTTCATGACAAAATGCATGCAAGTCTAGATGAAGTGGAGATGGGCAGGACACTATGTAAGCTAGACGGGAAGACGGTCGGTGGATCAAGGCAGTATCAGATTTATTTATTGGTGGCCAAGAGAGGGAAGGTCAGTAAGTAGACCACCAGCATGTTGGTTCGATGACATTGTAAGGACATTAGCAAAGGACAGTTTCAATAAAAGGGAGGCATATGCAAACTCAGCAGTGGGTTGATGTGAGCTGATCAGATTGATGTACTAAAAGTAAAAAAAATGCATTTTAACCATAAAGGTATTGAGGTAGGTAAGGTACTACGGAATAGAGGAACAGAGAGCTGAGAGAGATGTACCTAGCGGCATCACTGTATAATAGAAAGAGATACGTGACGCGAGGCTATAGAACCGTTTTCGGGGATGTAGAGTCCTGGTAAAAATTCGGTTGCTGTGAATAATCGGGAACCTAAAGTGAAATCGTAGATAATTTTGTGAAAAATACTAACATTATTTCATTAAATTATCCACGATTTCACATTAGATTGAGAATTATATACAGAAATCGAATTTTTACCCTGCCGTTAGACTCCTGAAAATGTCCAAAAACGGTTTCATTTGACAACTCACGTCAGTTCCTTTAACAGTATCTAGCTGGTATCTAGTATGTAAGAACTGTTACAAGCAGGAAGTAGGCATAGGTATTGTCTATACCTGGAGGACAGACTGCCTTACAAGTGGTGAAACATAAAACTACTCCTTGGTCGGTAATGTACGTCCTTCTTTCGTTTCCGACGTCAACTTTGTCTCTTTCTAATCCAAAGCCAAAAATTGATGAAAAGGGACAAACATGAAGTCGGAAACATCGACAACGGACACACGTACGAAAGAAGGACGAACATTTCCGACCGCAATGGTAAATTTTCGTGTTTCAATGCTTGTAATTAGGATTTGCATCCACTGGTTATAAATCCATGGTTACAAGTGAGTCCGTCATCATCAGTCATCACTTTTAAGAGACAGTAGACATTCTCTCGCTCACGATATTTTCCACTTGAAAATCTACCGCAGCACTACAAACCTAAATACAGCTATAACAGAAAGGATAATACAAATAAAATAAAGATAGAAAAGGTTAGTAAAAAAGGCAATAAAATAGATTTTGTTCACTAAGTTCTTTCAATGCCTATAGCGATTCATTTGAAAGTCAAAAAGGGTAGAAATATTTTCATCGCAGAGCCCGAGCAATATGTTTGCAAATCGTCCGAAAATGTTCAGGGAATGCCAATCCACCCTAAGCCATCGATTCTAAACGAATTGTTTACCAAATTGTGATAAAATACAGGATGTTTACGATACAGTATATAACTTTATGCCGCTTGTTCATGAGATGGGTTTACGCCGGAGTTAGAAATGTGTTGTTACTTATTATATATAGAAGCTAGCCACTGCTTCCGCCACCGGCCTATGGTGATGGCGTGGTCTTCGTAGGCCATTTCATCTATTACAGATGATTTAAGCAGCTTCCTAGATGAAAACTCTTTTTCTTATTGCTGTACTTGTATAATGATATCCTAGCCGAGCCCTAGCTAGCACTCACGTTTGAAGATTGTAATAGAACTGCACACTGATGGATGATGAAGGGATTGTGGCAGCGTTATCTCAGAGCGTTATAACAGAAGGCTGTCACGTTTCTGTCAGAAGTACGAACCAGGTTTCATCGTGAGTAAAGGTTTGTCAGCGAATAAGAGAACAAGCAGCCTAGGTTAGTAACTATACCAAGTTATTGCCAAGTAAGTAGTGCGCTATATCAATATTTAGATTGACTAAATACAATGATACAGATTTTCTTTCTCGCCAGGAAAACACTATATTATGAAAGCACTACAAATTCAAATTAGGACAAATATGTACGTGAAAAGAAGCAGAGAAGATATAACAGTTGGAAAGTGTCAAATAGCACGTTTTGATGCCTTCAAGTTTAGCGTTCACGTGACATATCTGCCTCTTATATATTTATAAATGACTAGCGGCCCGTCCCGGCTTCGCACGGGTGGACGTCTAATCTTTTCTAGCAATAAATATAGCCTATGTTACTCAGGGTGAATGCAGCTTTCTAATGGTGAAAGAATTTTTTAAATCGGCCCAGTACTTTTTGAGCCTATTCATTACAAACATACAAACATACAAAAATAGGTACAAATCTTTCCTCTTTATAATATTAGTGTAGATAATATACATAATCATTAGCCATATATGGTACTGAATATTTTCCAACCAACAACTGCTCGGTTGCTAAAATGGTCCAATAGTGCCTCTTCCGGTTCAAAATAACTCATTCAATAAGTAATTATGTGTCGTTAACACTAGGAAATAATTTAAAACAGACGATATTCGAAAAGATTTCCTACGAATGGCGATCTAATCACTAAAAAATCGAGCATTGTTAGTTAAATTATGAATTTTATCTACAGTGAAATCCTACTTTCAAAGTAGGTAATCAAACTTATAAAGAACATCCTGTATTACTTTGCTTCCATAGATAAAATTTCGTCAATGTTTGCTCCTAATTTTGTAGTCGCACGCAATTTTTAGTATGTTTTTCCATTTGATTGGGTACAAAGCTTGTTTCATTTGCAAATTTTATTGAAATTGCTTCCGATAACATTCTAAAAAGGTTTGTTCGAAAATTGGTGAATACAAAATATCTACCTCAATTTTATTATATTTCGAGTAACGAAATAGGAATGTATTATTCTGTTTTGCTAAAGTCCTATTTGGCGTAGAATTTGCCAAATAAGAGAACAACAACTTTTTGCAATATATGTTACCCAAATGTTACCTAATTGTGTCTGGCAGCAAAGCCGAGATTATACGTGGTCTAGATTTTAACTAAACTTCATTTAGAAGGTACCTTTTATAAACCCCTGGGTTTGACCTAATATGAAACTTGACTTTACAAAAGCGACCTTTTTAGGTAGGTAGGTAGGTAGTTGTTGATAAAGGTTTAGTATGCGTAAGGGAAACCGTTTGATTCCGTATTCTTCTTCTTCTTATCGTGTGGGCAGCAAGCCCTGGTGTCAGAGTTATTTCAGACCGCCTTACGGCCTCTGACATGGTTTTCTACACCAGAGCCTACCTCTTTCCAGACAAACAGGCCTGCAATGTCCTAATCAACTGGAGAAACATGCACAAAGTGACATATCACTAGATATCTCCCGTCCTTCGGGGTCCTTCTTAATATGCTGGCACTTTTTTAAGGGGCTGATCAGACCGTCGAACTGAACAACTTTCTCTATGGCACCAACATCTAAATCGCGAAATCAGCTCTTTCATACAAAACTGCAAACCTACTCGAACCAAATGTATGGGACAGCAAATTTTTTTTTCGCGATTTCGATGTTGGTCCCGTAGAGAACGTTGTTCAGTTTGATGGTCTGATCATCCTCTTTCATCATATTAAGAAGGACCCTGGCCTGTATAGAAGCATTAGACCTTGGAGATAGTTATAAATAAACGCAACGCAAGTTGTTGAACGCAACTTCGGTTTTGTTTGTTTTAAAAAACCGGTCAAGTGCGAGTCGGGATACTCGCGCACCGAGGGTTCCGTACCTACCACACCACCACAGAACCCAACATAATTATCATAGAAAAATTTTTTTTTGTCCGGTACCTTTAGCTCGAGACCGACTCACACTTTGCCGGTTTTTAGTATTTGTTGTTATTCTGTAGAGTTTGCTCTATAACCACACTAAGTTTAAAGCTTGTATGTATTACACACTCTGTGTGGTGCGACACTGAACAGGGTAAGTCAGTTCAAGTATCTGGGCCACTGGGTCACAGATGACCTGTGTGACAACGATGACATCGAGAGGGAACGCAGGGCGTTGTCTGTACGCTGTAACATGTTGGCTCGTAGATTTGCACGCTGTACTACACGGGTAAAAGTTACTTTATTCAAAGCCTACAGCCAGTCGTTTTACACGTGCAGTCTATGGACCAACTACACTCAGCGAGCATACAGCGCCCTGCGTGTCCAGTACAACAATGCGCTCAGGATGCTGCTAGGGCTGCCGCGGTTTTGCAGCGCATCGACTATGTTCGCGCAGGCGCATATAGATGACTTCTACGCCATTATAAGAAAGCGGAGCGCCTCGCTGCTGAATCGCTTCCGGGGCAGTACTAATAGCGTCCTGAGCGTGTTGGCTGAGCGGTGGGACTCACCCATGGTACAGAGGTGGATGCAGCTGCATGCCAGCTCATCCCCCTTTGTTCAATAATGTAATATAATGTATGTAATGTAATGTAATTCAAATTCAAATTTCAAAATAATTTTATTTCAGACAAAGTCCATAGATTGTTAGTATACATAAACTTAAAAACTATATTAGTACAGTATTATCAACTTGTAGTCCTATACCTACATAGCCTATTTTCTGATAGAGGGGGCAGCGGAGAGGTGTAGTTTCGTCCAGTGCCTCCAGATGGGACAGTGTGGCCGGTTTGAAATGGTGTTCAGGAGACTGTTGGCGCTACTTTGGACGCGACGCATCAGGGAGGCGACTCTACTGCGTATTATGGCGTGAAAGGAAGTCACACTTGCCGCCGCGAACATCCCTGACGCGCTGCAAAACCTCGGAAGCCCCATCAGCATCCTGAACCCATTATTATACTGGATACGCAGAGCATTGTAGGCTCTCTGCGTATAGCTGAACCACAGGCTGCACGTGTACATCGACTGGCAAAAAGCTCTGAAAAGTGTACGCTTTACCTCCTCAGTGCATCGTGCAAACCTGCGTGCCAACATATTACAGCGCACCGTCAACGCCCTGCGCTCCCGCTCCATGTCAGAGTTGTCCTTAAGGTCATCGGTGACCCAGTGTCCCAAATACTTGAACTCGTTCACCTTTACAAGTGGCGAGCCAGCAAGAGTGATGCCAGGGATGTTATAGCATTTATTTCCTGCTTTGAAAGCAAGCAGTACACTCTTGCTTGCATTGTATTTGAGACCATGAGTCACCGCATACTCCTCGCAGACCCTTAAGAGCCTACGGAGGGCATTGATTGTCGGGTAATGTATATTGTAATTGTAATTTTATTTTAATTTTATTTTATTTAATGAATTTATTTGTGTACTAATATAGTTATAAGACAATTGTTACTAACACAATATGGATGAGTAATCTGAAATAAATAATTTTTTAATTTAATTACCGTTTTTACGATAGAGCGTGAAGAAAAAACCTTGATAAAAACTAGTTTCTTGTTGAAAACCCCCCTTAATTTTTAACTTTTTGACATTTTTATTATTTATAACAAATCCGCCGTAATAACGCATAATCTGTGAAAATTTCAACCATTCAGCTATCACAGTTCAAAAGTTACAGCCCTAAATAGGTAGGACAGACGAACCGACGGACGGACGGACAGACAGACAGACAGATAGACAGACAGACAGACAGACAGACGGACAGACAGACGGACGGACGGACGAAGGGACGCACGGACGGACAACGTAGGCTTAGTAATAGGGTCCCGTTTTCACCCTTTGGATTCGGAACCCTAAAAAGACACATATAATTGGTTCTTCTGTCTGTGTGCCAAATCTAATCGATTTCTGCCGTTTATTGAGTCAGAAACATGCCATCGTCGTAAAAAAATGCTAGAATATCCTACCCACATCCTACCTATCTATCTACCTCAGGGAATAAAATTGTGGGTAGGTATACAATTTTGAAAATGCATGGCCTCAAAAAAATTGCTTTTATACAAAAATAAATAGTTCAAAGGCAGTGTGCAAACAAAGCATTATAAGAAATAGGTCACTCAAACTCCACTAATAGATGGACCAATATTTGCCTTGTCAGTCAACTGTCATCGGCGCCATTTTGTTTCGATTAATTATAAATGTCGACGCGATCTAACGGAGATATTTTCCACTTAATTTATTAAACGTTGACTAAAGATTTTAATAGGAATGCAGAGTAAATTTAATTATAATTAAATTAAAGCTTATGAATAAAATACCTACCTAAAAATTCATTGTTATGCCTATACACTACACCTACTTGGTTTTGCCATAGTAAAAATCTAAGAAGTAGACCATATTCGGCCCCATACGAGAGATGATTAGCTACTCACGCTGCTCGGACACAGGGTTGCCTCACTACCGCATACGTGACACGCGGAGATATTGTCAGAGTGTGCATGCTACGAGGCGTACGTACTGGCGAGCACACATACAAGCCGCGTTTGATGAAGTTACTTCACAGTCTTAACTGTGGTTTTGCCCTGCCTGGACCGAGACGATCTAAAAAAGATAGCGGAGAGCAACTATATGAGGAAGGCCGCTAGAGTTTAGTGGCGTGCCTTGAGGCCGATGATAGGCTGATGATGATGACTGGCTTTTGGAACGTGGTGATGGAAAACATCGTGAGGAATCCTACATTTCAATTTCGAAGCGTGTGTTGTCCATTATTAAAAGCGTTATCGGATTCACTAACCTTGTTAAAGTGGAGAGAGTTTGACCCCACAGGGCTGTAAGTGAGACATGGATATTCCGAATAATCTATATTTTGAAAATCCCTGTCTTCCTTGAATACCGGGAAATCGGATGACCTGAAAATGTAGTCCTGAGTACATTCTGTACCTAGCTAAACAGCTGAAATTTTCACAGATTATTATGTGTTATTGTGGCAGATTTGTTAACAAATAATGAACAAAAAACATGTAAAAAATTAAGGGGGATCCATAATCCGCATACGCATACAAGAAAAGTATTTTTAATTTTTTTTCGTTTTTGCTCTGTCGTGGTGTGATATAACTAAAAACGCGTCATGTGTGTGTCGTGCTTGCGCTAAGGATTCCGTAGATTTTTTTTTTTAATTACTTTATTGTGGTATAGAACCCTCCGAGCGCGAGTCCGACTCGCACTTGGCTGCATTGTACACGATAATGTAGAAAACAATTTTTATGTGTTTTTTTGTGAACTCATTCTGCTCCCTAAAGGTAGAAATGTTACTTTTTTGACTAAATTTATGTAATTCACCCATTATAATTCGGTAGTGTATAGTACCAATTTTGGTACGGAACACCTAATAAAATAATATTACGTCTGGAATATGACCCATATTATAGAGGGGTATAAAACAAAGGCCCAAAACAAACTTGGATTATAAGATTTGTCAATTTTTCAAGCTCCAAAAGATGACCCAACTTGAAACTTTACGAGGAACATAGTGAATAAATCCACCATAACCCTTTACCAATATTGTAAAGAGCTTCAGTTATCGTTAGGGTCATTCATAAATAACATAAATTGATTTCCAACCCAAATAATATCGAAGGTAATAATAACGGATATAGAGGATGCATAATACATGTCGAATATTCCAATTTGACAGTTGGGTTGTATTCAACTCGCTTCGCCAGGTTCCCATCAATACGCCAAGCTTCTCGATCCAATGTCTAACAACTCACCTGAAAAAGTCCAAGAAATCACTTCTCTCGTCCAACCAACAACACCTCCTTTATCGGAAAGTCGAACCAAGATCCGCGACAGAGTCCCATTTAAACTGTGCACTATTATTATTATTATTATTTGTGGTTTTGGGCCTTGACAGGCTTGCTAAGCCTGTGCCACGTAGACCATCGCTGGTCCTTTGTGATCGCCCTTTTTATAGTTCCTTACCAATCCCCACTGCGGCCAGAAATCGCAGTAGATTCTTGATCGGGATAGTTTGTATCTCATCTGGTGTCAGCACCTGCCTACCCAGATGAGTGCTGCGTTTGTACATCAGGGGACCACAATCACATAGGAGGTGCAGAGGAGTTTCCATCTCCTCCTTGCAAAATCTGCAGCCGGTCGTGTCACTTAAATTCAGTGTGTGCATGTGCTTATTTAATTTGCAGTGGCCTGTGAGTGACCTTGCTATTGTACAAATTTGGTCCTTGCTGAGGGCAAGGAGACCGTTCGCAAGTTTGCGATTGTAGCCTTTGATAAGTGCTTTTGAGTGGCCCATGCCTGGGGTGTTACACCAAAGCTTTATTGCCTCACCAAAGCTGGCCTTATTCAAAGAATCTCGCGTTAGACTATTGGGGATTCCGAGAAAGGGTTCGGGGCCTATGAAGTGGTTTTCAGTGCCTCTTCTAGCCAACTCGTCCGCCCTCTCGTTCCCTTCGATGTCTGAGTGTCCTGGCACCCATTGTAGCACAAGTTGATTGTTATTGCCTAAGGCATTCAGTTGTGATACGCAGTCCTGTACTAGCTTAGACCTTATGATCGGAGAGCCTATGGCTAGCAAGGCTGCTTGGCTATCAGAGTTGATTGTGATATATTGGTTGACGTAGCGCTTGCTTAAGTTAATTTCAGCGCAGGCTGTGATGGCGTAGACCTCCGCCTGGAATATGGAGGCGTAATTTCCAAGATTTTGGGTCTGTTGTAGTCTTGGGTTTTCGCCGTATATTCCGCTGCCAACGTCATTGCCTTTCTTGGATCCGTCTGTGAACCAGGTTAGGCAGTTGTCTTTGATGGATGTTTGGCCCTCAAGCCAGTCATCCCTCGAAGGAAATGTAACAGTATAGTTCTTGGTGAAGTTGTATACTGGCGTCATGGTGTCTGTGGTCATCTTTAGCACTGGGAGGCACGTGGCATCCTCCTGCAGGCTAATCAAACACCTCGACTGCCAGTTACGGTTCTTGTTTGGGTTAACTCTGAGTATGCAAGCCTTCGCTTCCCTTTGCGCAAAAATGTGCAGCGGTTGGAGGTTGAGTAATGCATTCAGAGCTAGCCCGGGGCTGGTGGACATAGCGCCTGTTATGATTAGGCACGCAGTCCTTTGAAGGCTATTGAGTTTGTCTATTGTGGTTTTTTGGAGGGTCTTTTTGTACCAGATAGCTGCAGCGTAGCATACGATTGGCCTAACTATGGCGGTAAAAAGCCAGAGGGCTATTTTAGGGGTTATTCCCCACCTAGTCCCTGCCACACGATAGCTGATGCCGAGCGAGGTCTTGGCCCTCTGAATGACGGTTTCAATATGCGTGTTCCAGTTGAGGCGTTGGTCAAAAGTTACGCCTAAGTACTTAACTGTTTTGGAGTAGGGTATAGTTTTGCCATTGAGACGGGGAACTTTTAACTTTTTGAGGTCCCGTTTGTTCGTAAATGGTACTATGACTGTTTTGTCTGCGTTTACAGACAAACTGTTTTCGTCACACCATCTTTGTATGATGTGAAGAGCTCTTTGCACAAGAGAGGACACTGTGTCTAGACACGGCCCTCTGATGATTACTACAAGGTCGTCGGCATACCCTTGTGTGGGTAGTCTTTCCTCGGCCAGTAGATGCAAGAGTTGGTCAACCGCGACTGACCACAGGAGGGGGGAAAGTACTCCTCCCTGTGGACAGCCTCTAGTTGTTCTGACTGTATGGATGTGACCGTTCAGTGTTAGTTTTGCAGACCTGTTGCGGAGCATCGATTCTATCCAACCTATAGTGGTCCGATCTACCTCTTTGGCAGTTAGTCCACTAATTATGGTTCTTGTCGGGGTATTATCGAACGCTCCTTCAATGTCCAGGAATGCACAAAGGGCAATTTGCCTATCCTCAATAGATTTTTCGATCTTGTCGACTAGATCTATCAAGGCGGTTTCTGTTGATTTGCCCTTTTGGTAGGCGTGCTGATCTTTATGCAACGGGTGTGTCAATAAAGCACTTTCCCGTATGTTTAGATCTAGTACCTTTTCCATGGCTTTCAGCATGAAAGAGGTGAGACTAATAGGTCTATAGGACTTTGGTTGGGCATAGTCCTTTTTGCCTGTCTTTGGTATGAACTTTATTGTGACTTTAGTCCATGGCTCAGGTATAACGTTACATGCAAAGCTAGTTCTAAATATTTTTATTAGAATTGGAGTTAGGATTTCCGCGCCTTGTTGTAATAGGCCTGGGAATATTCCATCATCTCCAGCTGATTTAAAGGGCTTGAAGGTTTTTAGCGCCCATTTGACCTGATTAGGTCTGAAGATTTTTGACGCTCTTCGCCAGTCCTCTGAGTGAGGCCTATGTGGTGCATGAGCGTCTTCGTTACCCTTTGTACTTGTGACAGTGCTTGGGTTGGTTTCACTGACGGAGCCAGGAAAATGGACTGCTGTGAGCAGTTCCAGGGTCTCCTTCTCGGAGCAAGTGAAATTACCATCAGGCTTTCTGAGAAGACCTAATTGGTTTTTTGGAGCTTTTGCGAGGATCCTGTGCAGTCTAGCTCCTTGAGGAGTTTGATTGATCTCCTCACAGAACTTCCGCCAGTTTTTCCTCTTGGCTATTTTGATTTCTCGTTTGTAAGTTGTTAGAACAGACCTGTAGGTGTCCCAACTACACCTATAGGATTTGGCTTTATTAAAGAGCCGACGAGATTCGATTCTAAGTTTTTCTAACTTACGATTCCACCAGGGAGTATTCCTTCGTTGCTTGGGTTCTTTCAGAGGGCAGCTTTTGTGGTAGGCGTCTAGGATGCCGTTTGTTAGAATAAGTACTGCCAGTTCTAAGCTATCAGGATCTTTTATTGTTTTAGGAAAGTCCTGTAGGTTCTCCTTTAGTAGGGTTCTAAATAGTTCCCAGGATGTCGCCTTCGGGTTCCTAAAGGTGTTAGTTTGGTATATCGGAGCGGTTATTAAGTCAAAACGTATGTGTCTGTGATCAGACATGGATTCTTCCTCGCTGACATGCCAATTACTTACGCATTTGTAGATTTCCTCTGTTGCGAAAGTAACATCTAAAACCTCCTGTCTGTTAGCTGTTACAAAGGTGGGTTTACATCCTATGTTACAAATAAAGAGACGGTTGGTTAGAGTAAAGTCATGGAGTAACTCACCCCTTGGGTTGATGTCGGTGCTCCCCCAGTTGGTATGGTGGGCATTGGCGTCGCAACCGACCAGAAGCTCGGCATGTTGTAGGCGCGCGTACTCCCGCAGTTTGTCGAGTTCTGTTGTTGGGTCCGTCTCCTTACCGTGGAGGTAGGCTGAGCAGACTATAGTCCTCATTCCCTTCCATCCACGGAGGTTGACGAACGCAGCTACCAGGTCGTCCGTGCAAAATTCTGGAACTGGTAGAAATTCAATTAGTTTGTTGAAAATAATGCAGGCTCTTGGCTTAGTGCCATTAATGTTATACAGAACATTACCTGCGTTGTGTAGACCCAAGACTGTGTTGTTTTCCAGCCACGGTTCTTGTACGAGGGCCATTTCTAGGTCATCCCGGCGGAAGTTGTGTGTAAGCACGTGCGTCGCAGCTGTGGCGTGATGGAGATTGATTTGGATGACCTTTATTGCCCTCGTTGTGGTTTGCCTTTTTGGGGCATTAGTGTGCAGGGGGCGGTTTGGCTCGTCCCTCACCTCCGGGCCGTCCACGGCCTTTCGGTTGGGTCGGTCCCCTTTGCGTCCCTCTGCTGGAGTTACTGCCTCGGGAACCTCTCTGTGGCCTACCCCGCCAGGTCCCCCTGGACAGGGGAAAGCCCCCTCTAACTGGGGGGTTTACGTTGCCCGCCCCCCCTTGGGTCGGTGTTTGAGGAGGCTGATTTGGGGTAGGGTTTGAGGGTCCCTCCGTTTCAGCCTGTTTAAGGGGTTTTTCACCACCTTTCAGCCTGAACAAAATCTGTTTGATACCTAAGCTAGCCTTACACTCCATAGCGCGAAGGACCCCCGCTGAAAGGTCGTCGATAGATAGGGTTATGGTGAACCCTGTCTCTTCGGCCTTGCAGTGGAGAACCTTCCACATATGGGTGTTCAGGTCCTTGTTTTGCACCCCTAGCATTCGCACTACCTCTTCAGCCGACTTGGCTTCGGTCTTGGGTGCAAAAGTGATGCCTACGGTTGGTTTAGGCATTTGTGCCTCTGTCATTATCGACAGTTCCGCTTCCGGCCAGGGTTTCAGGCTTCCTACACGGTCTTCGAGCCACTTACGTGACTCCAGGTCCTTGCAGGTGATCAGCAGCCACCCCGGCCGTAGCGAATGGCCTAGGAATCTTGGTCCGGTTCCTCTAATCTGAGTATTGCTTATCACACTGAGAATAGAGCACCGGACCAATTCTAGTTGCTCGTCCGTCATCGGTGTCCTATCACGGATACCAACTCGGTACGAGCCTACTGCCTCCTTGAAAGTGGATGGGCCCGCTCGCGGTTGTCCCCCCAAATTCCTCCTTGCCGTTCCTGGCTCGGCAGAGGTGGATGGCTTTGGGGAGGTGACGCGATGCGGATTCCCGTCCACTCTCGGTGCCTTGTGGACACCTTCTTTAGGAGACACTTCTTCTGACCGGGTCCTTTTATATGGCCTACGGTCGTACTGCTGCTGGGCCATACCCAGCTCCTCGAGTGTCTTGTGGCACTGTTCGAATGCTACAGTCGGGTCGACGCCCTCCGAAACGAGCGTTTTGTAGCGCCTTCGAGCAGAGCCACACATCCTTTTCCTACGGGCACCTCTTTGGTTCGGACTCCTAGGCGGTACGAAGGTTACTTCGGCCGTCCTGGTTTCCGTCTCCTCAGCTGCGCCCGTGGTCGAGGATGCAGGTGATGTTAGAAGGCTTTCTTCCAACATCCTGGAGCCGTCTGACGAAGGGGAGGCTGCTGAACCTTCCTCCATCATCGGCTCCTCCGTGTTTTTGGTAGGGGTGCTTGTTGAGCCGCTCCCTCCAACGGTGTTCCCTGTTACGCCCAGAGATGGCATTAACTTTAAAATTGTTTTAAGTTTTTCTTCCATTATTATTCCCACGAGTAGCAAGGGAATTATATCAGTCCATCCCAGCAGAGCCCCGCTTGCCAGGACAAGGCAAAGAGGCATCCCCGAATCTGCCCGGTATCGGGGAGACACCGTTCGAGACTGAGCACCCCCTCAGCCACGCATCCATGGGCACGGTTCGGTTGACACCTTTGGATTGGGGTTTTTAGAGTCGAGGTTTTCTCCTCCAGGAGGGGGAAAGTGATAGGATAAGGGTAAGTGGAAGGGGAAATTTGGAGGATAGGAGGAAGGATGAGGGAGTAAGGAGACTCCCATCGGTTGGGAATTTTCGATGGGAGTTCTTCCCTTGTCCGGGGTCCCGAGGGACTCCCCGTCCATGGGCGGGTACCGTACGCAGTGCCCGTTCACGGCGGGGGGGCTATCCGCAACCTGCCACCCGTCCGGTCGCATGGGAAGAACCTGCGCACGGTCGACAGGTGTCCACACTGTGGTACAGCGATTCATCGACCGACCCGGATTTAACTGTGCACTAACACTATGCATAATGACTCTGGTCCTGAAGGCATCACAGTAATACACACACCCGATGACAGCATATTAACACAGAAGGATGACACCTTGAAACACGTCCAGCTTCCGCCTCAGCCAATAGTGAAAGTACCAGCGACGTCCACCCCGACTACCAACAATAGGCGCTGGGAAAAGCCTGTCCCCAAAACACCACCTCCTCGCAGCAACGGCACGCCGCTCCAGACTGCTCCACCTTCGCCTCCTGCTTCACCTCCACCTGCTGCTCCTTCTGCCTCTGCAGTACCACCAGCGAACACCGAGCAAACCACCATCACCGGGCTCCGCGCCGCTCCACCACGAATAGCCAGTCTTCATCTATTTAATTTTATTGAGGAGACCACTCCTGAGGACATAAAAGGCCATCTCATCTCCCATCTCCACTTGGTTGACGTCAGATGTGAGCAGCTTCCAACCAGAGGAAGATATTCATCATTCAAGTTGGACATCCCCTTCACAAAGGTCAATCAAGTACGTAATCCAAAACTGTGGCCCGAAGGTGTGTCTATAAGGAAGTTTAACGTAGTGTCTCCAAAAAACTTAAAAGGTCAAATATTGTGCCCCGACAAATTATAACCTCAAACTTCACTGATAGTAGTACAACGTGCACTCAAACCAATAACACTCGCGTATTCAGTATTATCCATCAAAATGTACGATCTATCACAAGTAAAACTGGATTATTAAACATTTTACTAAACAAACATAATCCAGAGGTTTTAGTTTGCTCGGAGACATGGTGCCGATATAATGCTATTCAACGCGTAGGACTGTGTGGTTATGTGCTAGCAAATTCCTTCTGCCGAACGACTATTGAACACGGCGGGGTTGCACTGTACGCACGTGAGGGTCTTGTTTACAAGCAGCGTAATGACCTACAGAGCCTTGCTGTTCAATTTCATTGCGAATTTAGTGTTATAGAAATGTATAAAGAAAAATTAATTATTGTTGGTCTTTATAGAACCGGAAAGGGAGATTTTGACATCTTTCTTAGTACTTTAGAACTGTTATTAAGTAAGCTAATTGACGAAAATAAAAGGTTTATTTTAGTCGGCGATCTAAATGTGGATTACTTAACTGACAATTCTCAAAAACGTATTTTAAATAATTTATTGAATTGTTATAATTCGAAAAATGTTGTAGATTTCGCTACGCGCATTTGTGACGACTGCAGTACATCATTGGAATGTGGGATCGTTGCACGTGACGACTGTGACGTCACCGGGTCCTCTCTCGATACTGCGATAAGCGATCATATGGCACAAATGTTTCTATTGACCTTCTTACAACCTAGTAAGGTTTCTAGGAACCCCTATGTTGAACGGCGAATATTTACTAAGGATTCTATTTATTTATTCTTTATTGACATTTCAAATTACAATTGGACATTTATAGAAAATAATGAAATTGACATCGATAATAAATTTGCAAAATTAATAAGAATTTTGACATACTATATTGACATTCATTTTCCTATTAAAAATATGCTAGTGAAGCGAAAAAATTCAACCCCATGGTTGAGTGAAGAACTAGGGTGTTATTTAAAACAATTTGATGACTTCTGTGAAATAAGACGACAATACCCACAGAATGAAATGATAAACAAATGCATAAGTTATTATTCTGATTTAATAAAGTCAATTAGCCTGCGTGATCGTCGTTCATATACAGACACACGATTAAAAACCGCGAAAAACCCATCGAAAGAAGTATGGCGCATAGTTAATGAGGAGATAGGTACAAGGAGTAAACGTCATAATGTGTGTTTAAGCGACGAGGGGTATGATGTACCAGCTGCTGAGATACCTGACCGTTTCAACAACCATTTCCTTACCGTTGCATCAAAGTTTCTGCTCCAAAATGATCATGAGAAAGCGCTCAGGTATCTTAATCAACACCTATGTGAATTACATGTCCCGGACCTTACATTACCCGTAGTGACACACGCTAGTATTAGCAAAGTTCTCAAATCGATGCTAAAGACAGCTAACACACTTGACATTTACGACATAACTGTGAACATCCTCCTGTCAATCTGGCCAGTTATATCACATGTTTTAGTAACGTTAATAAATGAAATGTTTATGAAGGGATCGTATCCAGATGTCCTTAAAAGTACACGTGTATGCCCTGTATATAAAGGGAAAGGGGACAAAACTCAAGTAGATAGCCATAGACCAATTACAATTGTCCCAAACATCTCAAAAATTGTTGAATCAATTATATCGATGAGCATTATGACACACTTTGAGACAAATGACTTACTAACAGACAGACAATACGCTTATAGAAAAGGCAGATCCACCACAGCCGCTGCACACCAGATCACAGACACGATACTCACTTGCATCGACGACAAATACAAAACAGCTGGTATTTTTTGTGATTTGACAAGGGCTTTTGATGTTATTGAAAACAGTCTACTGTTAGCTAAATTAAATAAATATGGCATCAACAATAATTTTCACCAACTGTTAAAATCTTTTTTGTCGGACAGAAAACAAACAGTTGAAGTTACAATAGGTGGGCACAAAGTTAAGTCTGAGACAGGTGATGTAACTGTGGGTATTCCTCAAGGATCCTCCCTGGGAAACACCCTTTTTTTGGCTTTTATAAATGACCTGCCACGCTTTGTAACTGACGGACTAATTGTACTATTCGCCGATGATACAACTATCATAGTATGTAGCCACACCTATGAGCAATTAAATGAAAAAATTAACATTGTCTGTGATCAGCTTCAGGAGTGGTTTGCGTCAAATGGGTTAATTCTTAATATGACTAAGTCCAACGTCATGCTCTTCTCGGGCAGGCCAATACCGACACCTCTGTGCATAAATAGCCCTATTCCTGTATCGGAGAAGTGCAAGTTCCTAGGTTTTACACTAGATCCAAACATGAACTGGAAACATCATGTCAATTCCCTCTGCGACAGACTCAGTGGAGCTGCATACGCATTGAGAAAACTTCGCCCTGTGGTCTCCGATCGCATACTAAAGCAAACCTACTTCGCACACTTCCACTCCTTGATGTCCTATGGTGCTATCCTCTGGGGTAACTCCACTGAGTGCAATAGTGTATTTGTATTACAAAAACGTGCCATACGGATACTCGCAGGTATTAAACCAACGACATCGTGCAGAACGCGCTTCGTACAATATGGAATAATGACACTCTGTTCTTTGTACCTATTTGAAGTCATGACTTACGTAAGGCGTAACCTGTCCGAGTTCGAACGCCGTACTGGAGGTCCTACCCGCCAGCTACGGAACACTGGGCGACTGAAATCCGTGCCGCGGCGTACCGCACTAGCTGAGAGCAACCCGCGCGTCATCGGTCCCACGTACTACGAACACCTACCCACTGATCTAAGAAACGAAACAAACGACGAAACATTCGATCGCCGATTGAAAAACTTTTTATTGGAAAATGAGTTCTACTCTGTTGACGAATTTTTGAAAAAAAGTTTTTAAGTTTTTTATATTCATTTTTAATTTGTTTGTGGTTGTTGACATTTTTTCTATTATTAAAATAGTCAAGACTATTTTTAACTTTAAGGTTATATTGTTTTGACATTATTTTATTTGACATTACTATTTTATTAATTTTATTATACAATATACAATATGACGATCATATTATGAATGGACATTTTATGTAATTATTTATGTAATACTGTGACATGTTATAATATGAAATAAATGAATCTAATCTAATCTAATCTAATGATCCTATCTCTAAATTACTGGGATATATCAAAATCCGGGAATAGGAAACGTCATAGGATATGTATTTTATGAAGTATCATACGATTACACCTGGTTTTAGGTTGAAATCGTACGAGTGTGTTTTGTTTTGATAGGATTTGTATTTGGTTTGGTTATTTCTGCAGGATTTTTTGTTATAAAGGACATTGCCCACGTGACGAAGTGTATTCGTTTCGGGTCATTTCGCAGCTGGCGAATGTGTATGATCAAAGAACAAATACAAATCGTATGATAGTTGAAATTACACACAGGATAGGAGGAATAACGTGCTTCACAAATGGAAATTATCGTTTTCTAAAGTGGCATTTCTTATAAAATTCAAATTCAAATTTACCAGTTTTGTAGGCGAAACGGGATTGGGTAATGTCTTTTGAAGAATTTTGAGGGAAAAATTTATTGAAAATGGTCTTAAAGTTATTGCCAAAATACACAAATGATATGTCACAGTATTATAATTTGCTAACGGCTTTGAATATACCACCATTTTCTTCCTGATAAACCCGTACGAGAGAAATAAGGAACATGATATTTTACAAACCATCTCGTCCAGCTTTACGGACAACTTTTTTTAATCCGCTGCTGTCAAAATGAGTTGTGATTCGCGTCCAGTATTATTTTCATTGTGAAAATTGTTCAGTTCGATAACTGAAACTACAGGGCTTTCAATTTGCAGATTCATTGTTCCTATATTCGTTACGATGCCGATGATGTCAGAAACAGAAACAACTGCCTATAAGCAACTACAATATCCCAATTGACAGTTTTTTTTTCTGTTTGACCTCCTGCAATCTGTAGTAGTACTGACACTCGACTTAACTGGGCAGTGTTCCAATCTATCCGTTTTTTCCCGGACAGTCCATTAGTTACGTATCGGCTCGAGTCCGGACTCCGGACCCGGATCGTTTCTGTGACAAATTAAAAAGAGCAATCTACTTGCGTAAGTTAGGATCCGTTCTGGGTGAGGTAGCAAGTTAACTAAGCGCTCTCACAGACGAGGGACACTTTGCTGTCGCCGGGTGTCGCGGAGGGTCGCGCGAGCGTAAAATGTAAGAGCGCGACGCTCTGCGACCCACCGCGACAGCAAAGTGGCGCTCGTCTGTAAGAGCCCTAACTGTTATTGCAAAGAACAAAATACATAAACTCACGACTAGAATACTTTCCGGGATGATCGAAAACTTTGCTACAACTATGACCACCTTTTAAGAGTGGTTCTGTTTTAGCAGAGTGTTGTTTTAGGATGAAAAGTGACGAATAAAATGTGTTTGTGGCCTAAGATGTTTTTATATGTAAATGGCAACAAAAAAACAAGGTAATTGCCCGGCTTTCACATAGTCACGCGCCGTCTAGTGTACGGACTGCAAGTCAATGTTAGCGTATGACGCGTCTATTTGTAAAACGTCATTATGTGTGGCCTTGCCCTTTCGCCCTTAAAACACAGCATATTAAACTAATACAGTTATCCTTTACGCTTCCCACACATATACGGAATCCCAAATCAGAATGGGAACGTGATATCGTATGATAACGCTCAGAATTTCAAATCCGTACGAAATTGTAGTTCCGACCGGAATAATTCCGCATGTATGTGGCCAACCACGTATCCAAGGGAGGGGATAGGTGCTATTTATTTATTGACTTGGACTTTTGGAATGACGTGTCAAGTGGTGAGAAATGGCTAGCATTTCGCACACATAAACACTGCATACGAAACCTTGAATACCTTAGTCGCCTCGTACGACACCCACAGGAAGATGGTGGACCATTCTAAGCCGGAACCACACGGCTAGAGCTGAAAGACGTGAATGTTGAAATGAGATTTCTGTTCATTTATGCTTCTTTTTTTCACGCAAAGTAGGCGCCTAAGTCGTCGAGTTGCGGAAAATAAGCCCGCTCAACCAATACGAAATAAGCTACTGTTAGAAAATATAATTATGAATTCATCCAGCGTTCGTGCCAAGGATCGTGGTACCCTTTAAGTGTGGCAAACACTGGGGATTTTCAATAAACCTGACCTATTTTGGTATTATGAAGGGACAAAAGGTATGGAGTCAAGGTCGGAGGTTATAGTTTGGGATGAAATTTATATGCTTTTAGTTTGGTTGTATAACTTGTGTTTAGCGTACCTACACACTTACACACTTAAAAATATCCTGCGTACGTGACTGCTTTTATAAAAAAGAGGTCACTTTAGTTGAAGAAAGTATATTTGATTGATTGAAAGGACAACCGACGCTCTCCCTTGAAAAAATACCAGAAAATGTATAGAAGTTTTGACTGAAGTCAAATGTGTAATAAATTATGGGGTTTTATAAAAATGACTCAGATTGTAACAGATATTTTTATTTTAACGAGTTATTTAGTCATTTATTATCAATAAATTATAAAAAAAGCATCAACCCCCAAAATGGCTGTCAATGTTGTTTGATAGGAGGTGATATTTTGGCAAGGACCATTTTTTTTTAAATATTAAAATGATGAAAACTAATAGAGCATTATACAATAAACTGATGCCTGCAATTAGTTTATAGTGTTCCGTAGTCCATAATAAAAATAGAAGTACGGTTATACATTTTTTGGTATTATGTGCCGGAAGTCCTTTGATATGAGAATTCATTCATTCTTTTTGGTTGTTATCCTCAGGTACTACTTAATTATCACTAAAAGTTGATCACCACATGTCACGGCATACAGCATCAACACCGACGGGTGTTGTAAAAGTCGACAAATCTCATCATCATCATCGTTTTGAACTAATCCACACAGACACATACACCCCCGGGTGTAGGGACACCCCAACATGGGTGTGTAAAACTTATAAAACCTCTCTTTTGCGTCGGTGGTTCAAAATAGATCATAATTAGTCCTGTACATCAATCAGATGAAGAAGCATTCAAATCACTCTATCGTTTGCAAGAGAGTAAAATAACAAAGTTTCAACACAAGGCATTCCAACATACCAAATACCATAGAAGATGTTCCCTTTTCCCCCAGAGTGTGTCATTTTGAAAAGCATTTAATTTAAATTTTAAATACAAACAAACTCTTCATTTCAACATTCACGGTTCAGTAAATTTTATACAAAAGAAAACAAAATTATTTACTTTCCGCTTGTAAACGAGTTGAATAAGTTAGAATTACCCGCATGACAAAAGTAAAGTTGTGGTTCCAGTGTCAGCGGCTAGCGTGGGTGGGTAAGGGTGGGGTGCGAGTGCGCGCGAAAGATTTCGAAATATTCCATAGCTGCGATGTACGACAGTCGTTCGTCTTAACATACCTTTGTTGGCTCGGTATTTTGAGTTATCGCTGCTGTTGATCATCGTTTACAGGTGTGCGATTTTTGATTCTCATTCGTTGAACTCAGCAGTTGAATGTCAAAAATGGAGATACGCATCTTTCTACTGTTGACTTGACATTCAAAAAATATACTCTAGGGGTGCAATTTTTGAAGGTCAAATTTGCAGGAGAAAGATGCGTATCTCCATACATTTTCAACTGCTGAGTTCAACGTATGAGATTCCAAAATCACACTCCAGGAGTTACAGTGGTGGGAATATGCGATGGGCCTATGCCGTTGAAGATTCGATTCGCGTTTCTAACAAATTTGTATCAAATGCTCAAAAACCGTCGAGATATAACATTTTGTATTGGAAGCCAAAATCATTATCATAGTGATTAAACCGGTGCCTATCGCTCCCTGATATTTTAACAGGAAGATACCTACAAGAAATACCCAAAATTTCGTTCTCTGTGTACTCGGTGGCGAAATTGGACGCAATTCCCCGGTTTGGAAAAGTACGGGTTCAAGTCCCGCCTGAGACTAAATTTTTCAATCTTTAATCACGGACCTGAAAAAAATTTGATTCGAAAATAAATTCGCGTTTAAAATCAATAATATTTAAAAAAAAGGAAATACTTACCCTATGTTACAAAGTTATCGACGACACCCCTACACAATATAGCTACGCTGCATAGGAATAACGCCCAAGTAAATGTAAAATCTCTAAGCGAAAAGACTTAAAAGAAAAACCACTCTCAAGCAATCCCAAAGACATACGCTTATTCATAGCACTCTTCCCGCTCCGCTCTTTACACAAAAGGTGCTCCTTCATGAGTACGGTTCGCAAATTAAAATAGCATACTTAAGCAAGGAGAATGAAGCGCAAAAGGACGTGACGTGAGGTGTACCGTACATGATTTAACCTGGTTTTCTTCTACTTGTGTACGGTTAACAGAAAAAGTATAAGATTTAAATATATGAAAGTTAATAAGTAGGTGAGTAAAGAATTTGACTTATAAAATTATAATTATGGGTGCGTGTTTGGGTGTGAAAAATTTGTTGGGCAAAGGTATCGCAGGCTATCCCAGCCTTTCTTTTTCCCGTGCCATCATTTGCCATTCTACTTCGTGGGCATCCTGGTTGTCGCGCCATCTCTTTCTTGGTCTTCCCTGGCACCGGCTTCCATCATCGGGCCATTAGAACAGACAACGCGAACAAAATCTGTGCACCACGATCAGCAGTGCGGGACGCGCACTGAGGGCGTCGCGGTGCTGCACGCGCCCAGCACATGCTAAGTAAAGTTGAGCCAATTAGCTTAAACGAGTGTTACAACAAATATTGTCTGGGTGTCGCCTCTAGTAGGTACATCAATGCGTCGGGCTCACATTGGGTCGCGATCGTTTCTCACCGTACTTGTATGAATACGAGAAACATGTCCGGCCCAGTCCCAGTTTGTTACCTATAAGCAAATAAAATCCTTTATTAATTCATTATCTATCCTATCTTTCTGTCGAAATATTCGTACAAGCAACGTTAAACGAATAGCAACAAACGAACATACAGACACTTTTAAAAGCTAAAAACCTCGGTACACATTTTCTATAAGCGCTTTAGAACATTTTCGCGGACACAAAAAAAAGAGGAAACTACGCGACCTGATTCAGAACTTTCTATTAGCATCCGTAGTTTTTCTGCTGACGCTACAAGTTTGTGAAGAAGCCATTAATGCTGGAGCACTGACGAGAATGTAATCTAGAAAGATTTTAGCTTAAACTAGATAATATAATTAATTAAGACTAAGATTCAGATGAGCTTCTGACTTTTAAAGAACTACTATACATCCTACTAATCTCATCTCATCTCACTAATATTATAAATGCGAAAGTTTGTGACGATGTTTGGATGTTTGGATGTTTGGATGTTTGGATGTTTGGATGTTTGTGTGTTTGTGGGTCAATCACGCCTAAACGGCTGAACGGATTTAGATGAAATTTGGCATGCAGATAGAATGTGTTCTGGATTAACACATAGGATACTTTTTATCCCAGCAATGGGTTACTGTGGGAGTCTGTGGGATAATTTCCAATGTTTTATCATGCTCACTAGCGCCGACTTGACGCTGACAGATGTATTTGGGTAGATTCCAGTAGTAAATAGTGGTTGCTTTTTTCAACACTTCTCTCAAGAGCTGTGTAGCGTAGTTGGGAAATGGTCAGATTTTCGCGCAAGAGGTTGAAGGTTCGATTCTTGGGTGAGATTTTTTTTTAAACAACTTTTATCCATTTTTCAACGGATTTGACAGAAGCAATTTGCTGACCTTAATAATATCCTGAGATTAGATCAGATCCAATTTTAGGAAAGTACGTTTTCTGTTTGTTTGTTGGCTTTTTTCTTATTTTAATACATACGTTGTAGTGATCCCAAGCAAGCACGGCGTTTGATTATGGAAACATTACAACAACGGCACAAACATAATAATGTCCATGACCGAACCGGGATTCGAGCGCAGGACCCTGGTTTGGCAGTCCGGCGTGGTAACTATTGCACAAAACGGGTCGTCAAATATAAAAAAATACTCTTTCTTTTAACCTTTTTTAAAGTTAAGTGTGCAACAGTAAAATTATTTATTCCAAAACCTAGCTAGCAGCAAAGGCTAGCAGGAGCTTAATTTAGTTGATAAATCCCTGATCTCAAAGTTCATACATTTCGACCATACTTGCACTTACTCGTAACTCACGCTCAAGGCGTCTCAGAAATTAGGTCTTACAGATTTGATTGTAAAGTAACTTACCGGGTGAATTGAAAAATAATTAAATAAATAATGCTCACAGTCACATACATTGTAATGATCCGAAGCAAGCAGTATAGGCTTTTTATTATAGAAACCATACAACAACGGCACAAACATATTACATCCATGACC
The DNA here is from genome assembly GCA_922987775.1 of Agonopterix subpropinquella. NCBI lineage: Eukaryota > Metazoa > Arthropoda > Insecta > Lepidoptera > Depressariidae > Agonopterix > Agonopterix subpropinquella. Next base: position 22,293,998 of record OV277705.1, read on the forward strand.
GAACCGGGATTCCCTGGTTTGGCAGTCCGGCGTGGTAACCATTACACCAAACGGGTCGTCAAATATTTTTCTTTCTTTTAACCATTTCTAAAGTTATTGTAGTATCGTTTTAATCTTCATAGATATCCTTAGGCGTATTTTTAACTCTAGCAGGAGCTTACAAATTGATTGAATACATCTTTGTATGTAAGTATAATGGTGGTAGTTTGAACCCAATCTGAGCTAATTCTACGGTATAATAATTTTGTTGCAGAAAATTTTGCCAAATGTTCGTTTTGTTTGATTTTCGGTTCTATTATGATTTCTTGAGGATTTGTGTAGCTTAACTATAGAACATCAATCGACCACAATCTATGAAAAGATAGGTACCTACCTACTTATCTAAAAAGTCCTTATAACACCACAGTTTGGTAATGTGCCTAAGTACTTTCATAATAGCTAAGTAAGGTTAGAGATTTACAAATGTGACTTGAAAATAATTCTTTTAACAAGTTGACCATTTTGCTTGCTAGAATATTATCGTTCTAGCTCTTGCCTCCACCATTGTGCACTAGCCCGCGTGGTAGAGTATCCTCTATCATCATCATCATCTCAGCCGATGGACGTCCACTGCTGGACATAGGCCTCCCCCAAGGATCGCCATAACGACCGGTCCTGCGCTGCCCTCATCCAACGTTTTCCCGCCGCCTTCACCAGGTCGTCGGTCCACCGTGTGAGGGGCCTACCCACGCTGCGCTTTCCGCTTATCCTCTATCCTCTAACGTTTATTTGTGAGTGGAAGTCTGTGATCCGCAGTGGGTCGTAAGAAGATTATTATGCTGCTCGACATAAATAAAACACTAATAACCGACGAACAGTAGAAAAATTCAAGTGATGGATCTGTGAATGCCTTTTTTTTATACCTACATACTTACTTAATGTAGGTACTTTCTGATTTTGATTCAGCTCAAGTTCATGACTATTATCCTATTCTTATCCTATTATGGGGGCTGGCAAGCCAGCAACACATCAACCCAATGTTACCTATCTTTTGTGTTGACTCCTACTTAATATTTATTTTCTTCACCATTGAAAAACGTGGAAAATGAGAATGAGAGAGGCAATAGTGTTCAGGGGAAGAAACCTGTAATCTCCCAGTTTTGAATAACCATCTCTCAGTCTCAGGACACATACGTTTAGCCACCAAGACATCGCAGTCACACAGTATAAATGTTCCATGGTTTCCTCCTCCTCTCCGCACGCTCGGCAACTGGGATCTAGGGTGAGCTTTATCATGCCTGTGAGGCGTAGTACCCGGTGAGAGCTCCAACGATAGCACGAGCTTTGTTCCTGCTGTTGTTCAGTATGAACTGTGGGATTCGTTGTGTTATATTCCTGATGAATTTCCTGCAATGTTGCAGACCCGAGAAGCCAGAGCATTCTAGCATGTGTATTTTATCAGCCCATTCTTTAATGGCCATTTTAATGTTACATGCCAGGGTTTCTAGACTTGGTTCTGACCATGACCTTCATGACCCTTAGACGAGACATGAGACAAAATCACATGTCCACGCAGACGAAGTCGCGGGCAACAGCTAGTATTATAAACGCGAAAGTTTGTAAGTATGGATGGATGTTTGTTCCGCTTTCACGCAAAAACTGCTGAACGGGTTTTGATGAAATTTGGCATACAGTTAGACCATGGCCTGAATAAACACATAGGGTACTTTTTATCCGGGTAACGCAGACGAAGTCGCGGGCAACAGCTAGTACTTACATAAATATAAAAAAAGTTCCGTGTCAGACTGACTGACTGACAAACAATGCACAGCCTAAATAAACCGCTGGAGATAGAAACATGAGGAATGTATATTCTACGAAGGATGTAGGGGTGCACTAAGAAAGAATTTTATGGAAATCGACCCATAAAGAGGTCATAATTATATCCACGTGGACGAAGTCGCGGCTCAAAAGCTCGTACCTACACAAACTAACGTCTACATAGGGTCAGAAACCCCGCTACAACCTCTATCAATTGAAATGAGAATTATTGTAATATGGCATTGGGCACGCGTGAGCCTGCAGTGGGACGCCTACGCCGCGCTGATGATGATAATAAATATCACGACTGTAATCCCGACAGAGTCAAAAACGTTGCTATACAACACAACACAAATAGTGGCGACGACCTACCTGTTGTCGGTAGTGACAGGTAACTAATAAACAGGTAATGATATTAGTAAACTACAAAATAATATCGTCACAACACTGGACAGAGCCACAGTAGAAGACAATCTCAGTATCTATCTTCATTCAATGGTACCAAACGCGGCTTATATGTGTGCTCGCCAGTACGTACGCCTCGTAGCACGCACACACTGAAAATATGTCAGACTGATAAGAATGCGCCCTACGAATAAGTAGACTCTAAACAAAAGCAACATAATTTTTGGCACCCTTTGAAAAATGACATTTTGTGTGTGTGCTACGAGGCGTTCGCCGCGTTTGGCACCATTGTATGAAGATTCTGTCTATACTGTGACAGAGCTTGGACACTAAATATGGCTATTTCGAATACCTATGATTTATATTGACCGTCCCCTCGAGGAATATAGTCGTAATCATTATGCTGAAGTTAACATAAACATTCTTTACTTTTTGTAAACCAAAAAATATACAAAATTTTTAAAATTTAAACAAAGTTAAACGAAAAGAGTGCAAATGACAGATTTAACTTAGTTAAATAGAATGGAAGCTTTTAAAAATTCGAAACGGCTGTGAATTTACTTTGATATCCGTGTTGTTTTCCGAATGTCATTTCACTACGTTAATACACAGTTTTTTCATAATTATTTGCCTTTTATCTCCACTGATTGGGGCACGGGACTACCCAGGCCAAGACCAGGACGTGAACTAAAATCCATGAACCCTGCACGGATGTTAGTGCATCACGCGAAAGCAAACCAGATGACTTCTGATTCGCATGAGATTTTTTTTTCCAGCGTTTGCAGGTAGCAAAGATTTCTTTTACAAATCAGACATATGCGAGTCTGCCTGAAATCTTACTGCACCGTGTGGTTTCGTTTTAGAATGAACAAACCCGATTCTTTTCATGGATCCCTTGGATGCCATTGGAGTGGAGGTGATTAGGGGCTGTGGTAAGGGACCTGGTTTCTCATGCAGTTTCTTGACTTGGAATAAAATTACGTGTCTCACTCCCTCTGAATGGAAAACTGGTTTCGCTCTAACCGCTGTAATTTCGAAGAGTAATTCGATAAATAATTGAAACTAGTAGCGTTCGATAGGAGAAAGCGCGGCTTTTACAGTATTATATTGATTTCGATTCGATGATCGGTAGATGCCACAAAATAATGGTGATTTACCAAAGGCATTTTTTGTAGGTAAAAGGCTAGCCATGTATCAATTCACACGTCATTCCAATCTGAACTCTCTACGTAGGTACTGCCTGGTACCTGACTGTAGGTGATTAAAATATTAGGCACGTAGCACAGGTGCGAGCTAGATTGCACTCTGTTGCCGGGAAACGAGAGTAGCTATTTATATAAGTGCCTTTGCAAAGTGTTTCCTTGATGTGTGTATTGCTCCTGACCGATTTCGGCCACGGCGACTGCTTCAACTCCGTTGTTGGCGGCGATTCTTTGGTATAGGTCTAAAGGTTTCATAGTTTGCGAAATGGTACCATAGGGGGTGAAATAAAACGTCTAATGACTATCGCTGTATTGCGCGAAAATGCTGTTACGTTAGACCTGTAGTTTTGTTTACCAGCCACTAACACACGGTTAGAAACTCAGTCACTAATTAAAGCAATCTATCTGAAGTGGTACATTACGGTGTAGTAAGGGTAGATGTATCCGACTCCCGATCGATGGGGCGCAATGGAGTGGAAACACAATTTGATTGGGTTTACATTCGGAACGAGTTTACTGGCCCATCCTGAAATTATGTTGGGCAAAGCTCCTTGGGTTTGAATTGTGAATGTTGGATATCAAAATAACAATGTCGTAAAGTTGTTGCAAAATCATAAATAGTTACCTACTGCTGGGTATAGGCCCCGTTTTCCTTATGCCACCCTGATCTGTCTAGAGCCAACCTCATGAGACCATGTTGCTTTCAAAGTTCATACTGAACAACAGCAGGAGCAAGGCTCGTGCCATCGTCGGAGCTCTCACCAGGCACAACGCCATAGGCACGATGATGCACAAGACGAAACTCACCCTAGATCTCAGCTGCCGAGCATGCGGAGAGGAGGAGGAGACCATGGAACATAATATCTTTGGTGACTGCGATGCCTTGGCGGCTAAACGCAAGGTGTCCTCGGAGATGGATATCCAAAACCGGGAAGTCTTAGGTTTTTTCCCCTCAATGGTATCGCCTTCTTCATCGACCATGTTTTGGAAGGGTGAAGAAAATAAAAAGTATTTGGGGCTAACACAAAAGATCCCACTGGGTCGACGTAGCAATACGTGCTTGCCAGCCCCCACAAAAAGATAAGATAAGATAAGGCCATGTGGTTCCTACAACTTCCTGATATCATCAACCTAACGCATTGCCGGACGATCTAGACTTAACTTTCTTCTCTTGGCCACCCCAGTGAAACATTTGTTCCATATGTCGTTACTTTGCCTCGCCATTGTATCCTGTCCAGGCAATTTCCATTTGAGCCCCAAATCCCTCTTGCCGAAGCTTGCTTGCTAAGATCTTTGTACGTCGAATTTCGGTATTGGGAACATATTGGCTTGATGCCGAGCATAATAACACTATAATATTTGTGCGACTGTCACTTTAAATATCATTAGTCCATTTGTTAATTCCATAAACTTAATAATACTAATGGTTCATTCACTGGGTGGAACATAATAGAACTACTTTCCATAAAACAATATTTCGTCTACTCTTTAAAAACGCAAAATGTATGTTTTTCTTTAATTTCATCAGATGTTCAATACGCAGAAACACAGCAGCGTTCATTTACTTATTAGTACCTTGTAGAAAACTTTTAAATAAGCTACATTACCCGCCTTAACATAAACTACCGTCACAGTAGTTCATGGTAGAATGACGTTCATTGAAACTAAAGTATTACTTTGATAACACAGCTGAGTAAAGCCTTACTAGCTCTAGTAGCGTAGGAGTTAGAGTTTAAATTAAGTCTGGCTTAGCTCTATTCAAGTTTGAATTTGTAGTGTGGTGTAATTTACAAGCGTATGCTTCGAAGCCGTAGCAAAGATGTTTTAAGCTTTTGAAGTTCACAGCGTTTTGGTTAGGCCATGTGGTCCAATCCCTTATCAGAGGAAGAGGATAAAGATTTTTCTTACTGTTGGTTTGATAGATCATACTTCATAGTCCAAGATGCAATCACAAATCACAAAGAATTTTTATTTCCTTGTATTTATTTACCCTCATGCATCAGATACCGAGATCCTATGTCCATGGGACGATAAAATAGCTTGAGCGTATGAGTATTATTATTTGTGGTTGGGCTATTGCAAGCAAGGGTCGTTGTAACACGGAGACCAGCGCTGGTCCTTTTGTGTTCGCCCCAAGCTCACCCATATTTACGCATACCTCCGAACTTATGGTATTTTCTTTTCATTCTCGGGAATGCAGGTTTCCTCACGATGTTTTCCTTCACCGCCGAGCTAGTAAATGATAAATACAACCGTACATAAATTCCGAAGAACTTAGTGGTACAGGCCAGGAATCGAACCGCGGCCTCAGGATTGAGGCGCTAGCTCTCTTCCGTATGGGCTATCATCGCTCAGCGTATGAGTAGGTACTATAGAATTTTTATCATCATCGGTTAGCCTGTATCATCCAAATGCAAGATGATTTTCTGCTAAGTCCTGTACTTTTTCCTCTCGTTTTTGTCGTAGTTGCACAGAGAAATTAAACCTAATTTTGTCAAATGGATCCGATTGACAATAATACCTACCTACATGGACATTTGACAACGTATGTCAACATATCACACATACATAAAGGAACGCAACCGTGTTCACTTCAGGGTGGACAGACATTTTACTATAAATATTACCTTTACTCTCTATATATTTAAGGCAAGCAGATATGAATAGATAATAATTAGTGTACCATTAAGTGTCTATTCATATAGTTTAAGGCCTGTAGAATACACATTTCTACTAAGGGTTGGTTGAGGTTGATGTATATAATGAAACACAGATATAGTCTTCACTAGTAATGTGACTAGCGCACGTCCGCACAGCACGGCGGTCGGTGCCAGTCTATCGCAACTGCATAGATGCGAGAAAATGTATGGGATGTGGTAGAACTTGAATGGGCGTCTATATTCGTCTCTTTTCTTGACCCTCTCTTTCATGAAATATCACGTGACGTAATTCAGATGTTTTTCACACGTTATGAAACAGACTCTGTCTAAATTATTTAAAATGTTTTTGGGTGTTTATTATATTTAGAATTAATAAATAAACGTGAATATAAAACATAAAACACAAGTAAATTCAGTGTATTACGTGATATTGCACCATAAAAGCTTAAAATTAAGTACTAGAAATGCGAAATATGCTGTGAAAGGTCGGAAAGAAAAGATGGTAAAAAACGTAACTTCATAGCAAGATTTCCACTGGATGAAGCTCGGTAAGCATAAATTTATCCTATTTATTAGCCCAGGTTTATATTTAGGCAATCATTTTCGTAAAGAGCGGGAAGTATTTGTAAAGAAGTGAGGGATTTGGAGAAATGTCGATATCGATATAACTGTTGATACATACATGCAGACGCATACGGATACGAACGACTATGCTCCCCGAGGAGGTAGTCAGAGATATTCTGAAACATCAGAACATCCACCATACAAAAATCATCCATCATATTTTTGATGATATGATAAGATTACACTTTTGTATACATGTTTTATTTTCAGATGCAAAAAATGGGTTCAAGTTACTGGAAATGAAGATCTAGCGTACCTACATCCCAAATGGCACATGTAGCATTATAAGAGACCACTTTTGGTGTACACGGAAACTAAAGGCTGTATAAGATGGTGTTACAATGGTGTTAACAGCGCTGTTAACACCGATATAACTCTTATTTGGGCACAAGTTATACAGCCTAAGGTTCTATATTGGAATTATAATGGGCCACAAGGCATTATATCAGCTGCTTAACAGAATACGAGTGTCCAACAGGACACTCAAGATCTAGCGTACCTACATCCCAAATGGCACATGTAGCATTATAAGAGACCACTTTTGGTGTACACGGAAACTAAAGGCTGTATAAGATGGTGTTACAATGGTGTTAACAGCGCTGTTAACACCGATATAACTCTTATTTGGGCACAAGTTATACAGCCTAAGGTTCTATATTGGAATTATAATGGGCCACAAGGCATTATATCAGCTGTTTAACAGAATACGAGTGTCCTGTTATACAGCCTAAGCCCTAGGATTGGGGTTACTGCTATACTTAAACAACGCTTGAGGTTCTACATTATTCTTCGAGCATCAGCAGAGTGTGTACATAAAATTCCTGAATTTATTTTATTAGTAGAGTTAAATTCTTTAAATAAATTCCGTGAGTGTTGGTTATTAATGGCGTGAAGTGAAGTTTTATTGAGAATTTGTGATAACCTAGTTAAGTACACTTTTATAATATTAGTCTGTGAAAACATTTGGGAATACAAGTTCATTGTGAATGTTTATATGGTTTTATAGCAAATTTTTTACGCGCCTCGGAAATATTTCGTTTTTAATTAGAAATATTGTGAAAATAATTACACGTCAAAATATATGTGTACATTTTTTGTGTCTGATTTACATTAAATCATACAAAGTTTTATTTTATATTATAATAAATATGTGTTTTACGTGTAAATAAAAGCAGAAATCATTATTAAAACATAAACAACACCATAATTTATTTATCATATTATGGTTTAGGTTATAAAATTATAACAAAATGGCGCTTTCTTAAGAAACCTATGTGAACTCTTATAATCCTGAATTAACGACTATGGCTGTACAAGAGTACACACCGGTTCCTCTATTACGCTTATTGCAGTAAATAAGAGTTCAAGTGAACCAATATGCAGCCTGTCGGCTTATATTAGTGTTATTATGGTTCACATCAACGCTTAAGCCATTCATGTGAACTACGTAAACGCCATTATGCAGACTAAAGCAATATAGTGGTATTTCCTGTAGCCATTTTAATGCCAAATGCTGTATTTCTGAGTTACAAGAGTATCTCGGAATACCTTTGGTGTTCACGAGTGCTAATATAACACCTTTAAGCAGCTTTGAAAAAGAGGCTGAATAACAGAATTGAGGTGAACCAATATAGAACTTAAAGCGTTAAATCACTCTTCGTGTACACCACTTTACTGCCAAATGCTGTATTTCTGAGTTACAAGAGTATCTCGGAATACCTTTGGTGTTCACGAGTGCTAATATAACACCTTTAAGCAGCTTTGAAAAAGTGGCTTAGTAACAGAGTTGAGGTGAACCAATATAGAACTTTAAGCGTTAAATCACTCTACGTGTACACCACTTTACTGCCAAATGCTGTATTTCTGAGTTACAAGAGTATCTCGAAATACCTTTGGTGTTCACGAGTGCTAATATAACACCTTTAAGCAGCTTTGAAAAAGAGGCTGAATAACAGAGTTGAGGTGAACCAATATAGAACTTTAAGCGTTAAATCACTCTACGTGTACACCACTTTAACTCTATTGGCTGTACAGTAGTTCACATTGACTCTTTTAAGATGCTAGCATTACAGTGGTATAATTCTACACCTTTATACAGCAATAATCATATTTTACTGCCACTATAATGCTCTTAAGCAACCAATGCGATATAGGCTGTAAGAAGGCATTTTTGACAGCTGCTCTAACTCTGATCCCGTTACAATAGTATCCGTTCCTGCTCTTATAATGCTATTATAAAGACTAAAGCGTAATGAGCAGCTCTAAGTTCTCGGTTGAACCCTATTAAGTGTTAATTAATGCAACAAGTTCCGAGTTACACCAAAAGTGGTCTCTTATAATGCTACATGTGCCATTTGGGATACCAATCGAAAAATGAACCAATTATTATTTGCGAGAAACATTTCCTGCCTGGAAGATTTTCATAAAAAATGACAAAATTGAAACCAACTGCCATTCCATATCCATACGGCTCACTGCATACTATCCTGTAATTAGTCCGTAAGTTTTCCTAAAATGAATAAACATTTAAAAAAAAAAAACAAATGGGGTACGGCTAATATTGGCGTCTTTTTTTTTAAGCGGCCAGGTACCAAATGTTGTGGGTATTTTAGGGTGAATTTACATTGTTATGCAAAAAAAAATTTCCTGCGGTGTAACATTTCGGAGATATTTAACTTTAAAGTTTCAAAAAATTAACTGTACAAAAGTCATTAAAAGTAGCTCGTTTTGGGTCTTATACCACACATTATTTATTTTACAGCCCAGAATTATTAGTTTTAATTATTTATGATATCATAACGCACATTTTGTGCAGGAACGCACCGCAATCCTCACTCGTTTGCGGTTATGGTTTGAATGTTGAAATTTTCTATTTTGTAAGATATTGTATTGATTTATATATATTTGTAGATTACTTGTGTTACTGGCCAATGCTGTGTGCGCCTGTTATATGTGTGTGTATTAGAAATTGATTTTTAGCGTTCCTATGTTATTGTAAATGTTTAAATATGTATACTGTTGGTGTGCCATATTAAATAAAATAAAATAAAATATCTTAAATGTACATAGAGTCTTCTTTAAGAGTTTCATAACAGTTAGGATAGCCAATCTAACCTATTATTTCAATGTGGTATAATTTTATGTAAATTAATTATAATTATTAATACCTACGAATGTCTTTTCTTTATCTCAAGACAGTCCCAGACTTATTAGTAGGTGGCTAATTGTTTGTTTTATTCTAGTGATTGGATTAACATCAATCCATCACTAAAAAAATCTGCAATTTTTAAATATCAATATCATATGGCAATTTTTTTTTTCCTGCAACTATCGATATCGTTAAATATTCACAGCACATCACTACTTTGCATTGTCATTTTGTTTTCAATATTGGCAACATGTTGCTCTATGTTGGCTATGGAATGGTAGCTTCAAGTCATACAAGTTGACGTTTTTTACGATTATTTTGCTCCAAGGAGTCCCGTCTCTTAAAACGTAGTGATTATATTCTCTTTGGTCGGTGCACGAATACCGAGCGAATGAACGATAGATATTGACCACAGACCGCACCAGCCGATAGATGGCGCTACCGGCGCTTTCCGCATTAACTACTCTTTATTGCTGTACACTACATCCCTTTCTTGTTTTAATTTATTTTTTACGTTTACTCGAATCTACCACCGCTTCGGAAGGTATAGCCCGTGGAGAAGAAGCGGCGCAAGAAACTCCACAGTTTAGCTAATCTCTTAAATCTTATTTACAATACAGTGTTGACTGTTATCAATGCTATTACATTAAACAAATTACGAATAAATTATTGAGACTAATTTGTTTAGAGAAAATAGATATTTATCAAATATTGATCTGAAATTGTCAAACACCAAATTCAACGATAAACAATGTTTATGGAAATTACAATCTCATTATATTAACACATTTCAGTTATTGTTACTTCTGTTCTATACTATCCCTTCCCTGTAAAAATATTTTTCTATTGATAGGTGTAAGTAAACCTACAAAAATAACGTTCCATAGATCTTTATTATCTCTTATTTATTTATTTTGGCTCACTACTAGTCAAAGTCACTGCTTCAAGATCGTATCCATTTCCGTTTTATCAAATTAAGGAGGTAAGGACAAAAGAGTGAATCTGTGATAAGCACATACACTTATGCACTCAAAATATTCTGGCGGGTGCCAGCCATTGCAATTAAGCACTCACAGCTATTTTATTTGCATGACCCTTTAGCTTTTGCTAACAAGTTGATAGTTGCATGGCTCTGTAACCCATATCATTTTATTGTTGCATGATATTTTAGCTTTCGCTAACAACTTCATAGTTGCATGTCCTATAACCCATATAATTTTACAGTTTCATGAATGCTGATATAACGCTGACTGACAACAATATTAAGTAAGGTACACTAGGTCGCTTTCGTTACCAGCTATGTACAGTAGTTACCTTTAGTTAGTCGACTAGACTAGTTTTGAGAAATCAGCAGTTTCAATTTAATGGACCCGTTTAATAAATAGATACTATTTTACTCAACCTATACAGATAAAACGTACTTTAACACATACAAAGAGTTAAAGACGAAAGATGGTCTCAAGTGTTAACAAATTGGACACCATTAGACACAAAAAGAAGACGAGGAAGGCCTTACAAGAGATGGAGTGATGACATTGTAAGAGTAGCAGGACCACTTTGGTCGAGACTGGCGAGAAACAGAAAGGACTGGAGTCATTTGGAGGAGGCTTTCACCGCTTAGGCGGCCCTTGCACTTATACTAATACACAATTAAAATAACATAACATAAGATATATTCTACTAACAATACTAACAAAATGAAATATTTAAGTTAAATGTACTATTACAAACCAGTTGCAAGGAATAAAGCTATAATAATAATAATAATACAGATAAAATGCTGATACCTAAATAAAATAATAATCGTAATAATTTAATTAAATGTTCTTTGACCCACTTTAATGCTGATCTTTGACGGTGTTGCAATTACTCAAAAGATTCGCAATTTAATACGCAGTCACAATTTAATGTTACGGGCAAGTAAAAAATCAGAGTCCACACATTACTGTGGCTCTCATTTAGGGCTCTATGTCACGAGCACAATTTCAGCCAACGCCCTGTCTTATTCATCTATTTCCCCTTTTGTCTGTAAAAAGTTCTACCCCATTAGCTATGCTATGCTTCGATTGTTCCTAATATTGGAATAAATTTTTGTGGTTGAAAAGCTTGTCATTCTCTCACCATTTGGTAAGTCATTCCGTCCATAAACCAAAAATAAAATGAAGTCTAGCCTACTACAACAGTATGCTAGACTAGAAACTTGAGATTTGATTCCGCTATCTTGGTACTCACGAATATTGTTTTAGCAAAGGGTCTGATGGTGGTCTACCCTATGAGTTATTTTGTCTGCTATACATAAGTATTCAGTCACTAAAGCAGTATTCCAAATAAATTTTATAAAATTAGCATAATATTTCCTGCCGTTCAACAGTGAATAAGTTATTATAATTAATTTCCCTTATACATACATACATTTCTATAACAATAACAATAAAATAAACTATAACCAATTTAGCAATTAGTTGTTAGTTACATGTAACGTCATGAAACTCATGAAAATATTGTCTAATGTAAGGTATACTTAGGTATGTATCTGAAACATTAGTTACTTACTTATTATTTAAACACTAATAATGTTTTCCTTTTACGAAACATACAGTTATATCATTTGATAGGCTTTAAAAAAAATAATGCTATTTTTAATTACAATGTACATGAATTAAGTGCAACTGTTGTTTCAACTTAATTGCGTGGCGTAATATTATTACAGAACTGCAAATCATTTTGTTTTTTGACTTGCTTGCACTGAAATTATATTCTTTATTTAAAATATTATGAATTTATAACTAACCGATTTGGTTCAAGTACAGTGTAGTATACTTTAACACATACAAATGAATAAATTAACAGTGCAGTGCCTGCAGTGATTAGGTAAGATACAGATTTTATCTATGCAAAGAAGAAAGAGCAATAAGTCATTAATTCCTTATATTAATGTCAATGGAATGACCAACTACAAGCTGCTAATAATTACTTATTTGACTTGTCATCTGAATGACCAACTACGAGCTGCTTATAATAATTTATTTGACTTGTCATTTGAATGACCAACTACAAGGTGCTGATAATGGAACAACAGTTTTTTTTTCAATTGAATGACCAGCTGCAAGTTGCTAATAATTATTTTATTTATTTGACTTGTCATCTGAATGACCAACTACAAGCTGCGATAGTAAATTTGATAGCATTTGATCCCCAGCTAAAAGTTGCAAATGTCAATTGAATGACCAGCTACAAGTTGCTAATGTCAATTAAATGAACAGCTGAAAGTTGCTAATGTCAATTGAATGACCAGCTACAAGTTGCTAATGTCAATTAAATGACCAGCTGAAAGATGCTAATGTCAATTAAATGACCAGCTGAAAGATGCTAATGTCAATTGAATGACCAGCTACAAGTTTCTAATGTCAATTGAATAACCAGCTAAAAGCGGCCTATGTCAATTGAATGACTGAATAACCAGCTACAAGTTGCTAATGTCAATTAAATGACCAGCTGAAAGATGCTAATGTCAATTTAATTACCAGCTAAAAGTTTCTAATGTCAATTGAATGATCAGCTAAAAGCTGCCTATGTCAATTGAATGACCAGCTGAAAGATGCTAATGTCAATTGAATGACCTGCTACAAGTTTCTAATGTCAATTGAATGACCAGCTAAAAGCTGCCAATGTCAATTGAATGACCAACTGTACTGTTTGTAACTGTTTGTTGTACATGGTAAAGCACTAACCATTAACCAGCTACAAGCTGACAATATGAGAGTAATCACCCTGACCATTTCAAACCTCTTAGCTATTAATTGGAGACATTTTCTCTTTATTAAGCACTAAAGCAAGGAGGTATGGTTCAATCGGCGCCTTAGCAGTCGTCCTGTTGAAGGCTGGTTTTTCTGTGACATCTAGGAACATACAATCTGCGAACAAAATTGTTAACCAGTATTATCGGTTTGGTCATGAATGTTATGATGCTTGAATATGATATAGTTATTAATCTTCTCTCAACTGAGATGAAATGTTTCTTGTTAAAATGTGAGTAGGTATTTCCAGAAATACTAAATTTAATAAGAAATCACCTAATCATTTTCTAATACTTTTTGTAAATAATTGTCTGAATTTACATTGATCCTTAAAATATAAAATTCCTTGCTCAAATAGCCAAAGAAACTAATTAGTTTCACCTGGAGTAATTATATCCCTAATTATGACATTAACAACAATGTTGCAAAGATAAGATCAACGTAAGGTTACTGAATTGAAGTTCTATAAAGTATAGAATACGTCAAACAAGTTCCGGTAACAAATCGGATGATGATGATGATGATCGGAAATTATGTTGGTACTATTGATGTTTGAATTGAAATATTTTCATGAACTAGTACCACCAAATAAGCTCCGAAAGTGTTGTATATTATTATTGTTCTCGCATACCTACACTGAGAATGTCCAATAAGTAAAACGTTCAAAACGTAAAACTTGGGATTACAACTTAAATTTTTGTGACATCAGAATGTTCGTTACGCCAAATGTTCGTTACGCCGAATGTTCGTTAAGTCGAATGTACGTTACTCAGAACGTTCGTTACGTCAAATGTTCGTGACGCCGAATGTTCGTTACGCCGAATGTTCGTTACACCGAATGTTCGTTACGCCGAAAGTTCGTTTGCCGAATGTTCGTGGCGTCGAATGTTCGTTACGCCGAACATCGGTTACGCCGAATGTTCTATACGTAGAATGTTCGGTACGCATAATGGTAATAAGTAACTTTTATTAGAGACCATCACAACTACGAAGTAAGACAATTACTTAAAAATGACAATGTGTCAATATAAGTATAAAAAACTATTGGAATAAACTCACTTGGCATATCTTGGTTACCTAATCCTGTTTGTCTCGAATCAAGACACTATTCTTAACCTTTGGTATGCAGGAACGCGCATCAGCATGATGAAAACCATTTATTTCTATTGTGTCTGGCTTTTCCGGCATACGAGAGGTTAATGCGCGTATTTTGGATACCCATTAGGGCATAATGACGGACTACAAGCATGCATTAGTATATGCTCACGAGTACACTCCCCGAGGAGCAGTCAGAGACTCAGAAACCCCAGAACACCCTTGCCCCACCAGCACCGGAACTCCGTCCAGTCACGTGTGACGGGCAGTGAGCCTGGAGCTACGGACTTGAATAAATTCTTTCAATCGTTTAAAGTAATAAGGAATGATTACGTGACCTTAAAGATTGATGTCCACAGCTGGCGCTGGCGTACATTTGTTCATCCTAGGCGCCGCGCCGTCCCGTGTTGTCCCACACCTCCCTCCTGTCTGGTCTCCCCTCTTTCCTCCAGCATTCGATGGTCGACATGTGGGAAAAGAAATACAGTATGTAGATAATTCCAAATAAACGATTTAAAATCGGGGCAAAAAACTATTTTTTCTTTTCTTTTGAAATATATTTTTATCACTAGGCAAAGGCAAAAACAAAGCAATGCTAGCAGAAACCAGACAATTAAGTTAATTCCAAATAAACGATTTAAAATCGGGACAAAACTATTTTTACTTTTCTTTTGAAATATATTTTAACACTGTGTAACTTTTTAGGCAACAAACAAAGCAACGCCAGTAGAAACCGTCTTCGATTGTGTTTAAATAACTCGCTTAGCTTCCTTAACTGGGTGTCCTTAACTGGTGGATTTTATTTCGTTGGCACCGTTTGTATTTTTTAATTTTCAACTCTCAACAAACTGATAAACACTTTACTCACGTGAATTTCGAATCCCGTCGTCGCCAATGTAGAATACACATTTCTACTAAGGGTTGGTTGAGGTTGATGTATATAATGAAACACAGATATAGTCTTCACTAGTAATGTGACTAGCGCACGTCCGCACAGCACGGCGGTCGGTGCACGAATACCGAGCGAATGAGCGATAGATATTGACCACAGACCGCACCAGCCGATAGATGGCGCTACCGGCGCTTTCCGCATTAACTACTCTTTATTGCTGTACACTACAAGGCCTTTTAGCCAATGTACTATTATCATAACTGCAACCCATATGAATCATAAAAATAAAAATAAATGTTTATTGAGCAGAAAAAATTACAGAAAGATAATGAAGCCCATGATCCACCGTAGAACCTTTTCACAGCAAACTATTTGCTGTCATGTTTGAGAGAGAAGCATAATGACGTTAGCACACGTGATCGTGACAAGGTTTACTATGGGCCATGACGCCATGATTCAAATTGGTCGTTTGTTCCAAAGCTGCTTGTTTGCTTCGATTGGTACATCAATCAGATTGGAGTAAACAGCTAATTTCGCCAAATGATTTGGTGTTTCTCAATGAGTGTTTGAGACTCACTCTCTCTCACTCGTCCGCTACTCGTTTGTCGCTTGTACCAATATGCAAAGAAGCATAGTGAAGTGTAAAGTTATTTTAACATGTCGCGCTCGTTTTGAACTCTATTTAAATAACGGTTAGAGCTACTTTTTTAATGTGTTTTCTAGAACTTTTTCATTACTGCATTACCCGGTCGTATACTGGATCGAGTATTAAGTTTATCGCCATGCTATATAGGACTAGTAATGAAATAAAAAAAATATTTTCATTTAGTTCTCTTGTTTAAAAATTCTGTTTTGTCATTTTGTTAGGATTCGGGGCGGTTTTCACTGTATCTTTCCTAAATGTATCAAGAATAGATAAAATGATTTCTAGAGTGCGATTTTTAAAGTCACACATTGATCTCTGCAGTAGAAAATGACTTAAACAGTACGTAATTTGTGCACTCATTCTACTATGGATTTCGAATCTCACGAATCAAAAATAGCATTTCTGATCTCATAACCGGTGCCTATGCCCTGCCCCTATAAGTCCCATTGCAGAGCATTATACATCTTGGCCAGAGAACATAGCTGAAAGGCATGTATCAGATCAATAGCTAACTACGTTTAGAACGCATTTAGGATACAAAACTTAATTAGCAAAGAGCTTCGAACATTTCAGTATGGAAGGTGGCATACCTACTTTCCGCCATTTTGAAAAAATCACGATTTTGCGGCCAGTCATGAAACATATGCCAATCGACAGGGAAAATTATTACAAACAGAAAATATACTTGGGTAAAATGACCTAAGTGGTATACTTTCGGAGATATAGGGGTTTGAAAATAAAAAAAAATAAAATCATTTTTTTCCGCCCAAATTGACTTTTTTGACCAGGAATAGATCGGCGAAGCTCAGGATCGATCAGGACTTAATATAATTATATAATATTATTATTATAAATAAGTCTTATTAATTTACTAAGATAAATAAAATACCTACCTACATAGACAAGACAGCTACGAGCAAGATGGTTGTTGTAGCAGTGTTGCTAACCATTCAGAGAGTGATTTATATGTATTTACCTATGAATTCAATACTTGATCATCATCATCATCATCTCAGCCGATGGACGTCCACTGCTGGACATACGCCTCCCCAAGAATCGTCATGTGGGGACTTGCTACAGATGTCAGCACCCACAAGTTAAAGATGCCAACAGATGGCGATACCGTCGCTCTCGGAAATATTGCCCATACAAAGACAACGTTCATCGTAAATACGTAACTCGTAACGTACTACACATAAGGTTCACAATTGAATGCGAGACATAAATCACGCAAGAGAAATAATCACAGAGATTCAATATAATTATATACAAGGTTCAACTAAGAACTGTTGGACCAGTGGACCACGGCCGGTCCCCAGGCATCACACCTAGCCTGCCGGAAGTACTTCCCTTTTTAACCTCTCGTCTGTGGAGATTCCAGACACAAAAGATTTGTTATTGTCTTAGTCACGGATCCGTGACCTACACTACACAGACGAAGGGTTAATGGAGGAACATTCCCAGTAGCACCTCCATATTGGTGAACCTCGACAAAGAACATCGCAACCTGAACACCGCAGAGCAGCAGCACCAACACAGAGCAGCAACCAGCTTCAACCAAACCTTCACCCCCTCAACCAGGTCAAACAAGCAGCAGTCACGCCATCAACCCGAAGCCGCACCAGGTCCATTCCACCTGTCTTCATGCCGCTTCCTGGGCCTGCAACTTGCTCAACGACAGTCAGCGTCTGCATAGAAGAATCTCCCGCAGCCCACGTGTCTGAGCTCACCTCCACGTGGCAGTTCTGCTCGCCTTCTCCACGCCTGTCACTCAACCGCATCACATCAGGACTGATCTCCCTGACAGATGCACACACACGCCGCACACCGCTCGTCAGACTCACTTGACTGGAGCCCTGCACCTACCTACATGAATACAGACTGCACACTTCGAACAACTCAACGACCACCGGTCTGAGGAGGGAGTCCTGTGGGGACTTGCTACTGTTCAGATGTCAGCACCCACAAGTTATAGCAAAGATGCTAACAGATGGCGATACCGTCGCTCTCGGAAATATGGCCCATACAAAGACAACGTTCATCGTAAATACGTAACTCGTAACCTACTACACATAAGGTTCACAATCGAATGCGAGACATAAATCGCGCAAGAGAAATAATCACAGAGATTCGATATATATACCTACAAGGCCCAGCTAAGAACTGTTAGACCACGGCCGGTCCCCAGGCATCACACCTAGCCTGGCGGAAGTACTTCCCTTTTCAATGGAGGAACATTCCCAGTACCACCTCCATAGTCATCATCATCACCATCTCAGCCGATGGACGTCCACTGCTGGACATAGGCCTCCCCAAGGATCGTTACAACGATCGGTCCTGCGCTGCCCTTATCCAACGGGTTCCCGCCGCCTTCACCAGGTCGTCGGTCCACCTTTTGCGGGAAGCTACCCACACTGCGCTTTCCGGTACGCGATCGCAACTCAAAAACTCTTTGGCTCCATCTACCATATCGGTTCTGCGAGCAATGTGCCCCGCTCATTGCCACTTTAGTTTCGCAATTCTTTGGGCTATGCTCTGGTTCTTCTGCGGATCTCTTCATTTCTGATTCGATCCCGCAGGGAAACTCCGAACATAGCCCTCTCCATTGTCTTTTGGGTGACTTTCATCCTTTTTATGAGGCCTTGAGTGAGCGAGACGTCGTCTCAGTTCCGTATTTCATCACTGGCGATACACACTGGTCAAAGACTTTCGTCTGACGCTGATTTGCCGAGTCGGATTCGACAGGTTGACATCTTTCTCGTAATTGTACCTATCTAATTGGATAGTTTCGTCCCAGGTAAACATAATCGTCATTAACTTCAAGCGCAGAGAGGGTGAACCATAGACATTTTACATGATGTCCATGTTCATTTTCATTTTTTCCGTAGGCTAAGAATACTATCATCCCATTTCTTCCTCTGAGTGTCGTATAAGGCGACTATGGGATCCACCAAAATATGGGTAGTTGCATCCTCTGAGTACATAAATTGAATCCAACTGCGATCGCCAACCCGCCTGCCAAGTGTAGCCAGGGCCAACACAATCAAAACCAGGTTCCCATTCCCTGGCGGCCCTGCTATTCCTGGCTACGGTAGCGGCCAAGGTAACGGCGAGGCAGGGTGGCATCTCCGGCAGAGATCCGGCTACCACAAGACCACAACCGACTACAGCTGCACCTGGTAATAAACATATAACACTCGTTCACAGCGGACCGACGAGTCGAGCGCTGAACTCGAGGAAAAACTGAGCAGGCCCTGTAGCCGCACTTTCGATGTTCGCTATATCGCCACTGTTTCGGTCCGCACTTCATTGGAATAGAGTTGATATTGGAGGGAAAATGTACTCGCAATTGCGAAGTTCGAATCCCGGAGTAGACCCCTGGATACGTTGTGATATCGTTGGATTATCTGAAGCCCGAAGAGAGGGAGAGACTCGATAATCCTCGAATCCGGTAGCCTACTTTATTTCCGAGAGGGCGACCAAAACTCTCGGGCCCCAGAGTGCCGGGTTTATGTTGCACAAAACTCGTACAGTATTCGTTAAAGGTTTGTATACCTGGGCCCCGACATCAGATCAGAAATACGATGACGAGGTAGGGACTATGTATGGGGAGGATGTCTCTAGAGCCATGTATAGTTCCAAACACACTTCACTGAAAGTCATTGAACTTGCGTCCGAGACGGTTTGTAACGACTTTCGAAACAGCTTATACTTGTAGACATGCAGATTAAGAAGCGAAATGAGCCTTTAGGTCTTCAGCAGGACATTACTTATCGCTCTTTTTGAGGAAGGGCACCTCTAGACTTCTGTTCTATGCCTGCGGCGTTTCTCCCTCGAGTATGACGTACCTAAACGAAATACTTCTAAAGGATCGATCTTCCACCCGCCTTCCGGAGCTCGGCCGTAATCCCGTCACCCAGCGTCTTATTTATTTATTTAACAAATGTATTACATTGTATTACAGCCTTGTTGCTCATTTGCTGTTTGGGAGCCATATTAATCTCGTACAGGCCGAAGTGCGGGATATCTTTGGTATAGTGCTGGGTCAGTCTAGATCTATGTTTGTTATGTAGATTTTTAGCGGGTCTCCGTGTTCTAGTGTATACTGTCCATAGAATTTCTCAAACTCTCTCAGAAGCTTACGCTTGGACGATACTGATCCTGCCATCTTCAGTCTTCAATTTTGCTAGCTGGCTTTGGCCAATAGACGGATTGCGTAGATTTTGGGGCTTTTGTTCCACTCTATAGCCTCCCTAATAATATAGGCTCGGTGATCACAAGTCACGGATTTCGAAATCTGCCTATTGTTCTGCCTAGCTTAAGACTTTAAAAGTGTTTAACACAGAAACATTATTGAATATTTACCTCTTCGTCGATATGATGAAGTCTATCTCATTTCTTGTTCCGTTTGGGCTCATCCAGGTTCATTTGCTGTGCTCCCGCTTCATAAAGAAGGAGTTTTCATTACATCGAGTTCCTCTTCCATGAAGCCGTCCATTAGTTGGCCCCTTTAATTCCGTCGTCCAACATCAAAATAATTGTCCCACTTGCAGCTCTTCACCGTCATTTATTACCGTCACCGTTTTTTATTTATTTATTATTTTATTTATTTGCCCAGTTTTGCGTTGAAGTCTCACATGACAACTTTACTGTGAAGTGTGTTTTGGAAATATACATGGCCCTAGAGATATCCTCCCTCATACATAATCTCTACTTCATCATCGTATTAATTTCTGATCTAATGTCGGGGCCAGGAATACCTATATAGCCTTTAACGAATAGTCGGACCGTTTGGTTATTTTGAGTGTAAGGTACACCACCTTATTCGACACGTTTACGATCCCCTCCAAGCTAATCACAAGAGATTTTGTGGACCATATGCCCGGCATCGTGCCGGGGCCCAGGACCTTAGGTCGCCCTCTCGGAAATAAAGCAGGCTTCCGGATTTCAGGATTATCAAGTCCTTTCCCTCTCTTCGGACTTCAGATAATCCAACGATATCCCAACGTATCCTGCTCAGTTTTTCCTCGAGTTCAGCGCTTGACTCGTCGGTCCGCTGTGAACGAGAGTTATATGTTTATTACCAGGTGCAGCTGTTGTCGGTTGTGATCTTGTGGTAGCCGGATCTCTGCCGGAGATTCTTCGCGCACCCTGCCTCGCCGTAACCTTGGCCGCTACTGTAGCCAGGAATAGCAGGGCCGCCAGGGAATGGGAACCTGGTTTTGATTGTGATGGCCCTGGCCACGCTTGGCAGGCGGGTTGGCGATCGCAGTTGGATTACATGTGTGTACTCAGAGGATGCTGCTACCCATCTTTTAGTGGATACCATAATCGCCTTATACTACACTAGCGGCCCGTCCCGGCTTCGCACGGTTGGACATCTAATCTTTTCTAGCAATAAATATAGCCTATGTTACTCAGGGTGAATGTAGCTTTCTAATGGTGAAAGAATTTTTGAAATCGGCACTGTAGTTTTTGAGTTTATTCATTACAAACATACAAACATACAAAAATAGGTACAAATCTTTCCTCTTTATAATATTAGTATAGATTCAGAGGAAGAAATAGGATGATGCTATTCTAAGCCTACAGACAAAATGATAATGAACATGGACGATCATGTAAAATGTCTATGGTGATAATGTTTACCTGGTACAAAACTATTCAATTAGGTAGGTACAATTTTGAGAAAAAGGTCAACCTGTCGAATCCGACTCGGCATCAGCGTTGGAAAGCTACGTAGTCTCTTCAGTCTTCACGTCCCAAATACCGCAGTGTCCCAAGATGTAATACGGAAATGAGCCGTCGTCGCTCACTCAAAGCTTCATAAAAAGGTTGAAAATTACCCAAAAGGCAATGGAGAGGGCTATGTAACTATGTTGGGAGTTTCCCCGCGAGATCGAATCGGAAATGAAGAGAGATCAGCGCAGCAGAATCCGCTGAAGAACCAGAGCAGCTGACATAGCCCAAAGAATAGCTAAACTAAAGTGGAAATGGGCGGGGCACATTGCTCGAAGAACCGATATGGCCGATGGGGCCGAAGAGCTCTTGAGTGGTGATCGCGTACTGGAAAGCGCAGCGTGGGTAGCCCCCCGCAAAAAGTGGACCGACGACCTAGTGAAGGCGGCGGGAACACGTTGGATGAGGGCAGCGCAGGACCGATCGTTGTAACGATCCTTGGGGAGGCCTATGTCCAGCAGTGGACGTCCATCGGCTGAGATGGTGATGATGATGATGATGAACAAGTATTTAATACATAGGTAAATACTTATAAATCCCTCTCCGAATGGTTAGCAACACTGCTACTACAACCGTCTTCCTCATAGCTCTCTTACATGTAGATAGGTATTTTATTTATCTTAGTAAATGAATAAAACTTATTTATAAGAATAATATTATATAATTATATTAAATCCTGATCGATAACTGAGCTTTGCCGATCTATTCCTGATCAAAAAAGCCAATTTGGGCGGAAAAAAATGTTTTAATTTTTTATTATTTTCAAACCCCTATATCTCCGAAAGTATACCACTTAGGTCATTTTACCCAAGTATATTTTCTGTTTGTAATAATTTTCCCTGTCGATTGGCATATGTTTCATCAGTGGCCGCAAAATCGTGATTTTTTCAAAATGGCGGACAGTAGGTATGCCACTAAGGCAGGTTGCTCTTTCTGACCACCCTAAAAGGGATCATAGTCGTGCCAGCTCCTCTGCTACCCCTATAGCAGAAACTCGATCGTTAGTCACACTCGATTTGATGTTATCTTGAGGTAATCGAGCGGTTGTCGCCGACTTTAGGTATTCCGTAGAAAGCCATTTTTCACGGATCTCCCCTTTTTCCGGTAAAAGGAAACCGGTAATTTTGTCTGGCGTTTGTTTTTTGTTGACTGATGCGTCTTTGTTTTCCTACGGCTAGTACTTTTTGTGAGGAAAAGTTTATAATGTTTACTCGTTTCTACTTTTCCACCTTATTCGTGAGAGGGAAGCCCTGAAGTGGGATTCTACGGGCTATAGCTTACTCGTTTGCTCACGTTTCTATTTCCTAAGGGTGTATATAGACAGATATATTTTGAACGCTCAGAACATACATTTTTCGCTCGTATACCTACCTAGTACCGAAATTCTCTCTAGTGTGACGTGGAGTGAACCTGTCGCCACTTATAAAGGACAATACATGCCTCAAAATTTAAGCATGTAGGTTTCCTCACGATGTTTTTCATCCATGCCATCCTGAAACTTGAAAAATATTATAAGTCAACATTGATTCATTTACAACTTTCTGACCAAGGAGAAACTTATTTCCTCGTAACCAAGGAGAAACTTATTTGCCTCGTATGTCAGTGCTCGGCCATCGCACTATTCTAACTATAGTAAGTGCGTAAGTCCTTTCACCTCCCGTCCTTAAGCTGCCTGTCCACTGATGCGAGCTGGCTGTGCGAGCTGTGTAGCTGTGTAACGGGCTCTTGATTGGTTAATATTTACACAGCTACACAGCTCGCCCAGCCAGCTCGCATCAGTGGATAGGCAGCCTTAGCAATGGAGGCTGGATCGGGAGGGAGACAAGCGAGTGCATTGTCGTTGATTCCGAAAAGTCTATGAACATTTCGTCGAACTCAGGCAGTTTTTGATTCGCCAGGTCATATCTGCCGAAGAACTGACATTCGATAGGGAGTCCAAGTTCTTAGAATGGAGACCACCAACTAGCAGGCATAGTGTGAGATGGCGTCTTTGGACCGATGACATTGAGACAGGTAGCGGGAAGCAACTGGATGAGGAAGGCTGAGCATAGAGTTTTATCGCGATGTTCAGTAGTGGTCAATGATAGGCTGATGATGATGATGATAATGTGGCGGTGACTATAATTAAATAGGGTGTTAGGGTAAACAGACTTTAAGGGGTGATTCTAACCATGGTACTGAACCGCTTTCCCTAAGAAATTATAATTATCAAAACAAAAGCCTATGCCTAAAAATGGCGCCTTTTTTTCTTTTTTTAGCGCGGCCATCAATCAAACTTGAATATACATATAGTTCAGAATAAAGTTAAAAACAAAACTTGTTATTACAAATATCTCGGAACTCAGTCCGAACTGAGATATAAAGGCTTGAAGTGCTTGTAATGGTAATATTTTCAACTTCAGGCCTTTATATCTCCGTCTGGACTGAGTTTAGAGATATACATGTTAATAAGTTTTGTTTGTTAGATACTTTATTCTGAAATCAAATATTCAAGATTGGTTGCTGGCGGCGCCAAAAACGACGGCGATAAATAAGGCGCCAACCTTACATACAAAACCCGCATTGTCTTTTTGGACTTTCTAAATGCAATTTATGCAATCAGCTGATCGAAAGTTTGCATGAAAAGTTTTTTTTTTCGAATATCCCATTGATCCTTTGGGAAAGTTGTTCAATATCATGAGTGGGTACAATCACCAATTTAAGTATTAATGCAACTGTCTACCCTAAAATTTACGAGGACTGTAGTATTTAGTATCATGTTTTTGACCCTAAGCTAACATTCCATGAACACATTCAAGCACTCGCTGCCAACTGTTATCGGAGACATGGTTTCGTCATCCGCAATTCTAGAGAGTTTCATGACACTAAAGCTATGCAGCTTCTCTATACGGCCCTGGTGAGAAGCAAGATTGAGGCAGGGTCTATAGTCTGGAATCCATCAGAAGACAAATATACTCTGCTCCTGGAAAAGGTTCAGAAAGCCTTCCTCCGCTATTTGTACAAAAAAAAGTACGGCTATTACCCTTTCATGTACCCTACGAACTTTCTCCTTGGAGTACTTGGTTTTAA
Organism: Agonopterix subpropinquella; assembly: GCA_922987775.1. Taxonomy (NCBI): domain Eukaryota; kingdom Metazoa; phylum Arthropoda; class Insecta; order Lepidoptera; family Depressariidae; genus Agonopterix; species Agonopterix subpropinquella. The sequence goes on from OV277705.1 coordinate 22,319,075, forward strand.
CGCCCTGGAAACAAGGCGAAATTTTGAACTGCTGAAGACAGCCTGCCGCAATCTGCGAGGTGACATGAAATGTCCCCAGCTTAAAGGCATTGTGCGACTGTGTGTACCGAACAGGTACTTAAGTGCGCGCAGCCACCGCTTGCTGGCCATACCTCGGTTTCGTACTGAGGCGCATCGCAATTCGCCTCTAGTGCGAGCTCTGCGTGTTCTTACCGAGCTGCTCGAGTCGTCGCCGCACTGCGATCTGTTCGCTGACAGGTTGTCTGACCTACTCCGAAAGTGTATGAGGTTTTGTGAGAGGGTAACAAGAGCTAGCTCTATAACGGGCCAATGAACAGTCTGTCTGTGTGTTGTTTTTGCCTGTCTTTGTTAATTTATGTTTTCTTTTAAGTACCTACCTATAAGTTACATTGTGAAAAGGTTTTAACTGTAATGCAATGTAATACATTTGTTAAATAAATAAATAAATAAATAAATGTTTGTAATTCCGCTTAGACACAAACATGTTCAGGACAGATTCCTATCATGTTATGAGTTGTCTATTAACAGATCCAGTGACAAGGGTTCTATTACGCGTCTTAATTCAGTCGTAAGATAATTGAGTCTCTATGTTCGATCAATGAGAGAATCGATCTATAGGAGAGAGCACGCTATTATAGGATCAAATACGTCAGTGAAAGGAGTCAATTTATTTTAGGTCCACAAACGGTAACGTTTATTGATGGTTATTACACTGGCTATATTGACGACCCGGTTGGTGTAATGGTTACCACGCCGGACTGCCAAACCAGGGTCCTGGGTTCGAATCCCGGTTCGGTCATGGATGTTTATATGTTTGTGCCGTTGTTGTATGGTTTCCATAATAAACAGCCTATAAATAGTGCTTTCTTGGGATCATTACAATGTATGTGCCTGTGAGCGTTATTTATTTATTTAAAAAAAAACAAAAAAAAAAAAAAAAAAAACTGTAAAAACATAATTTAATTTATTATAGTAATCGGACAGAAGATAAGGTAAAAATGCAAACGGAATTATGAAATCAATATAAAAAATGCGCATTTTTGACTTTCTTGCTAAGATTTTTTTTGTAAAGTAATGCGTGTATAGTCTTAGTGTTCATATGAAAATAAAAATAAAAATCCATCATATTTTACTAAGACAAGATGTGCGCTAACTGCGACTACGCGACACTCCGTTTAGATTTGGTATAGCTAATATTACTATTATAATCTGGAGATTATGAGAAAGAAATCGACATGAGTTCCATAACTATACACTAACATTTTTTGGGGACTTTTTTCCCATAGCTGGAGAAATTATTATTATTTTTTTTTTTTATTTATTTTTTTATTTATCTTCTTTTTTTTGAACATAGAACTAATATTGTTCATACAGGGTCCAACTTAATATGCTGAAATTTTTAAGAGGATGATCAGATCATCTCGCTGAACAACTTTCTCTATGGGGCCTACATCTAATCGCGAAACAAATACAGGGTGTAACAAAACACCCTAGTAATACTTAAAGGGGTACTTCAGACCATCAAACTGAACAACTTTCACTATGGAGTCAACAACGAGAAAAAATAAAAAAATCAGCTGGTCCCATACATTTGAGTCGAGCCGATACTGCAATTTTGTATGAAACAGATGATTTTTATTTCGCGATTTCGAAGTTGGCTTCATAGTGAAAGTTGTTCAGTTTGATGGTCTGAAGCACCCCCTTAAGTATTACTAGGGTGTTTTGTTACACTCTGTACAGCTGTCACGGCTCCAATAGGATTGCAGTTTTGTGGAACAGCAGTTTTTTTTCGCGATTTCGATGTTGGTGCCATAGAGACAGTTGTTCAGTTTAACAGTTTGATCATCCCCTTAAAAAAGTGTCAGCATATTAAGAAGGACCCTATAAAAGTACTCGTCGTAAATTACTATGGCCTGTTTACATAATATAAAAAAAAATTACAGAACCTGTAATTTGTGTAAAACTTTAAGTTCAGTTATAAAACTAATATTAGGGTTACACTACAGGAGTGCGATTTTTGAATCTCATTCGCTGAGTTCAGCAGTTGAAAATGTCAAAATTACTGTGGAGATAGAATGCATCTTTCTACTGCTGATTTGACTTTCAAAAATCATACTTCAGGAGTGCGATTTTTGAAAGTCAAATCCATTGTAATTTTGACATTTTCAACTGCTGAGCTCAGCGAATGAGCTTCAAAAATCGCACTCCAGGGCAGAGGCTCATTCTCAGGAATAAAGAATAGAAGGAAAGGCAGAAGGAAAAAGGAAATATAAATAATGACATTCATAACAAAAACAACAGGATGCACTATGAAAATCATGAAAAATGTTGGGAACGTAAGATGCATGTCAAACCTTAAAATGACAAAGTTCTAAAACAGCTTTTATTTAAGTAATTTGCGAATGTAAATCAGCTAAACATACTTGGAGAGCTTTCGCCTCGGATTGTAATGAGTTTAGCTTCAAGGTGAGCAACGTCTCAGCTTTCGTTAAGGTATGACATGAATTTTAAAAGGGCCAAAAGCTACGCTAATGGTCCTTAAACGAATCATGTGTTTCGTACAGTTAATCTTCATTGATAGAAAAAACTAAAAAGAAGCAAAAATGTGACATGTTCATAGACAAATGTAAGAATTTAGATCAATTCCTCTACCGGATGATGGGCAGCATCATCATCATCATCATCATCAGCCTATAAACGTCCCACTGCAGGGCACCGGCCTACCCTCATGGAGGGTGTATGGGCATTAGTCCACCACGCGTGCCCAATGCGGGTTGGTAGACTTCACATACACATCAGAATTTCTTCTTCAGTGTATGCAGGTTTCCTCACGATGTTTTCCTTCACCGTTCGAGAGCAGTCGGTATTACGTAAATAAATTAGAAAAACTCATTGGTACATGGCATGTTTTCCGTGCGGATTCGAACCCGGACCTCCATAATTGGGTGTCCATATCTCTCCGCAACGCGCCACCGATGCTCTTAATACCTATGTCCAGCAGTGAACGTCTATTGGCTGATATGATGATGATGATGATGATGAATCATAGAAAACTCGTTTCAGCTAATAATGTAAACTTCACAAAACGACAACTTCTCATGATGTCGTCTTCTCAAAATGCTGACATCTCAAAATGCCAACTTCTTATAAAAAAACAATTAGTCCCTACCAATGCATTATACTACTCTCTACCAAACTTCTTTCCATTACATAAGGGAAGCAGCAATCAAAAAACGATCTGGGCTAATGATAAATTGACTTCAGAGATCAGCAAATTAGCTTCCGAAAAAAAGCACAGAAAAGCTCAAACAATTAATTGCCTTATTGTTTGGGGTCGGTGTAATATTATGCCATTGTTTTCCATTTCTCGATCAACTGTCGTTATCATATAGTCCTGTGTCCGGTGTCCTATAATATAATGGCAGAATAGGAATCCACTAAGAATATACCGATGCTATGATCTATTTTCTTTCCGGAAAAAGTATTGGAAACAAACTAAAATTCATACTTTCGGGAGTATGAATTTTAGAGAAACGTTCTTGTCGGTGGAAGACACCCAGGATCAAAGAGATGATGTTGCCATTTCGACGGCGAATTTTCAGGACCTCCTAACTTAACTTACATTTTGGCGTTATTCAGTATCTTAACGCGGAACAACTCGATTTTCTTTACTACCATTAAAAGACAACGTGAGATTTTTGATATATACTAAGATGCATTAGCCCCAAATGCACCTAAAAGATTTTCAAGTCAGTCTCATTTCACATATCTGGTAATCACAAGTGTGCAAAGTTTTTGATGATATTTTCTTTCACCGTTTACTAATTCTATTAGAATAGAAACCGATAACATTGGTATTCACTGAATCAAACATGTTTTGATACTCGTTTTGCCAAAGTTTTTGCAAAATATTATAAGAGGTCTGTTCTAACAAACATCCATCAAGCATTCATAGAAAGAAGCAACTAGACTGAGAGAAAAGTTTACTTGTAAAACTTCCATGATTTGTAGAAACTGAGCTGCAAACTGATCTCCAAAACAAGTTCTAAGCAAGAAACTTCAATTTTCACAGATGAAAATCTAAAGTATTCCTGTAGTATTATGGCTAGTAGTCTTGCCTTCCGTGCAGTGAGAGTTCTATCCCAACCTAAATCAGGCTTTCACCAAGATTTCAGGAACTTTTGTACGATTAGCACCACTGGGTTTGCAATTAATGAAAACATCGTGATTACAGTAGGTATACATCAATTATACTGAGGCATATATGAATTTAGTGTGTCTACTACTGTCTGTTCGGGCTTCATAAAGGACAGGTCAAAATTGGTAGGAGGCAGGATGGGTCCGTACTGAAAGTAGGTATTAATACTCTTTCTTATTCTGTGACAAATAAAGACCGGAATAATCTCAGCATTTCCTAATGGAAAAAGATCTATTATTCTCGCTTTTTCAAGACATATTGACACCGTCATGTTCACGTTCTCGTCCGTACTAATGATATTAAACCGAGACAAAGTTCTTTATGTCGTACGCAGCGGGGTGCTTTGTCATCATGCCTGTGATGGGTGCACTGAAGTAAATTACTTTTTATTCTTACAAGCAAAGGGTTGGTTATGAAGAATTTAATTTGACCGTGCATTTTTCTTCATCGGTTTTCTAGCAAATAATAACATAGCTCTTTTCGGGATGGTCTAACACTTTGTTAGAACTAGCAAGTCTAATATCTTCTTAGGAAAGTACTTGTAGCAAATTCTCACAAATTTTCAGGGGTGGTTCAGATTGAATAACGATTTACCTACTATTGAAGCAAACCTGAAACCGCAAAAAAACAGCTGTTCCATACTAAAACTGCAATGCCTCCTTGACTCAAATGAATGAAATGAAATGCCGAATTCCAAAACGATAAGACAAGTAGGTGCAGACGTTCTATGTGACATCACAGGAACTCAGGAGCATCGTTTTACCACAGTAACTATAAGCCTTCCAGTATGGTAACGCTCTTGATGGCGGCGATGCCACCGCCCCCCGTCGTACCCATTCATGCGCAGATATGCAAGGCAATTCCAACACCTTCATACCGATCTCGTGATGCGACTCCCGCCGCCCGTTTCCCCGCAAGGCCTCCTCCGTTGCTCTACGCAAGTACATCCTTTGCCATACTGTAAGGACTATACAATATAGTTATGCTGTGGTTTTACCATCCCCGGTATCTTTTAGTTCCACAAATTCATCGTCAGCTTAAACTTCCCATTGCAGGACAAAGGACTACCATCCTAACTGGCATCTTGCGCGAAATTCTCAGAAGATTCCTCTATGTATTATGAACCATGGTCTAAAAAAACAAGGTCTTCTATTCCCAGAGTGAAACAAGCCTACGTCACAAAAAAATGGCCGCTAAACATGTTAAAAGGGTATGATGACGTAGACTTGTGTCAGTCACGTGGTCAGTCACGTAATCGGAAGAGAATACCAGGCGCAGTATGCTATTGTACCATGTTATGAACTAGGACGCTACTATGCACTCAGTGTAAACGCGGCTTTGGTAACAGGAATTAATCAGACGTTAGTTTGCTTAGTGTCAAGCGGAGTTACTTGACGTAATGAACACTGCCGGTGCCGGTGCAGGCGAGACTGCACTGTAGTGCTATTTACATTATATCCTTGTATTTCTGTCAACGTAGCGTTGTTCTGAACTTAGGAGTACTAAGAGGTATTAGAGTAGAAGTTATCTAACGTAACTGCAACGTGTCGAATGCAAAAACAATTAACATTGTACTTAAGTGAACACTTTTTTGCTGGTGTTGTTTTTTTATCACGAGAGTGGTCCATACAATGTTTGATCCAATTGTTGATATTTTTAACCGATCAAACTAGAAGAAAACGAATTACAGTATAGTTAGTATGTATCAGGTTTATAAGACGTCTTACAGATGTATATTTTCTTTGCCGATGTACCTATGCAGATGACTATAATAACTATATAAACCAATCAGGATGTGCCACCTTCGCGGGCCTGAAATCCCGCGATTGGCTAATTATTGTTGCACCCTTTTCTTTGCACCCTTTGACTACTTCGGCAGGATTTGATGGGGACTTGCTTTGCGCAAATGAAGATTGACTGTACCTGCTATGCGCAAGGATTTTCGCAAAGATTTGTTGTGTAAGGAGCACGAGAGTCTTAGACCGATGAGAGCTCATCAACGCCAGTACCCAGTTGAAGCAGTTTCAGTGGACAAAATAAGTATGGAGCACATCTTTTTCGAAATGAAAAAAAAAGGTACAGAAGCATCTGCTGCTTATTACAGTACAGGGGGTAATCGACGGGCCATACCAGTGATAACGTTCTGATAGGTCAACCGAAGTACCTAACCGAGTAAATAAACTTAATGGCAACTAGGTCATCATCACATCATATGGAAATTTTTGTCTTCCGCTTGGATCTGGGAAGGTTTAATTTTGAGGTCAAGGTGTGTTAGCCAGTCTTCCACTGCTGGGATTAACCTACGGAGTTCTTCAATTCCACCGGAGAAACGGCGCAGAGCGCACTCATTTACCACATGGGTGAGGGTTTGGTCAGGTGCCCCCGCGCAGTCGCACATCGGTGACTTCCTCAGGCCCCATTTGTATAGAGGTGATAGTTGGTCCTTCCGTGGTTAGTTCTGAACCGGTTTAGCTTAGCCTAGGTCTTCCGGTCCTTATCAAAACCAGGCGGTGTGACAGTCGCACAAGGTTTGCGTGCAGATGGTCAAAAAGGCCCCAATCTGACCGCCATGCACTATTTAATATCATACTGGGAGTGAATTCGGTCGTCAGTTAAACAGTAAACAGTATAGTAAAGGTTAAACTGTAGGTATATTCCTCTTTCACTCGCATTCACTCAACATAACATCTTCTTGTCAATGATATCCCATTTGTATGAAGTGTGACAGTACTACGGCTGATGTAGTACTATAAATATTGCGCACTATTCCACTTTCAATAACACTACAACGTAATTTAACCAAATAGACGAAGCGTTGTAATTTAATGATTGCTCCAAATTATACAATTAGTTGATGTTAATATTTGATGCATAAATAGTGCATTGTGTTTGTTGACATGTAGTCATAAATGGCTTGTTATTTGTACAAGTGGATTAACCACAAATGCAGTTATAATGTATGCAGTCAAGTAATGGTATATTAGTCATTTTAAACCGTTTCGTGCCGCCTGAAACCTATCAATTGCTCTAAAACGACAAAGAAAACATCTTGACTTTGATATTTTTTCCACACAGCACTTTTAGCGTCGCGTTGGCAACGTACCACAACCAGAGCGTTGCCATTCTATAGGTACATATGTATGAAATCATCAAAATCTTTCTCACATGATGCTTTAAAAGTGCTGTGTAGGAAATGGCTTTAAACTAGTATAAATACGCCTTATAAAAATATAACGCCACGCGTGTTGGACTAACCCGAAACATGAGGGTGGGTCCGTGTACCAACATTGCTGGTGATAGGGGCTGATGATGATGATGACATGATGGTATCAGCAACATTATAATGATGATTAACTTCAATTAACTTATACTTGTTCTTTCTTTTCCAGGAAACTCATCACTTCTTGTAGAATTAGGTAAGTCAACGTTTTTGTCACCGTCGTCAACCTTAAAGATTGGTGGAGTAAGTCAACGTTTTTGTTAACACGTCATCAACTTAAAGATTGGTGAATAGAGACCTCTTCCAAGTAAATTTCAAAACAATATAATTTTGGAGAAACAGTCAACGATAATTTATATATTTGCTTTAGATAATTTGCTAACACCGTGTATAACGCCTGCTGCAAGCCTGCCATAAGTGAACTAAGTGACTTCATAGCAACCAATGCAGGCAATAACATCATCGAAGCACAAACATGAACCACAAACGATTTATGACCGTCGAACACAAGGCTGGAACCGATCCAAGCGTGCCACGGTCACGGGTGAGAAATGGCCACGTCTGAGCCTAATGTAGTCTGGCCACTTAGTGCGCCACTATTTGGTGAAAGCTTTAGTAGTGAGTGAACTACAGTAGGTATGTAATGTATGGTAGGAATATTAGGGTACAAAATTTGGAAACCTTATAAGAATTGTTTAAATTACTCTGACGTACTAATGGACGTCGGGTCGCATTTGATAGTGTTCTAACCAAAAACGAGTCAGCTGCATAGGATATGTAAGACTTTTGCTAATAAGCAAGGACTACAGTATGATTTACCTAAAGAAAAGTGAGGTTATGGTATTCACAGCAGGTAAAAAAGCGCCAGATAGTGTGATCCCGGTGAATATGAGTAACCGACGACCTACAGCTATACGATGCGATGGCTACACGATCGTATACCGCATTTTATCGTTCTTTTTTTTTATTTTCTAAACGTATATAAGTATGAGCTGTGACCATGACTCTTAGAAACTGACGCAAACCCTCAGCGCGTTCAACTTCATCGTAATAAATGCAAACAGGTATACGGGGCACGAATTCCATCGACTTATTAGTTTCGCTCTACAACGAAAACCTGGCCCTGTACCCGCACTTTCGATGTTCGCTATATCGCCACTGTTTCGGTCCGCACTTCATTGGAATAGAGTTGACATTGGAACGAAGATGTTCACGCAATTGCGAAGTTCGAATGTCCGGGTAGAGGCCCTGGCTCTGTACCGAACGATTCGAACTTCGCAATTGCGTGAATGTTTTCGTTCCAATGTCAACTCTATTACAATGAAGTGTGGACCGAAACAGTGGCGATATGTCGAACATCGAAAGTCCGGGTACAGGGCCTCGATCAAGCGAAGCGAGCTCAGGGCCTATAGACAAAGTGACATTTCTATTGGCATAGACTTTGAAGCTTCTTGGCATTAGACGCTAGTAGAAATGATAGAATGTATGAACTTGAAATTGGCGATCGAAACATTTTGACGTTTACTTTCGCTACCACACGTCAAGTCCATACATTTTTTATGTTTTCTACTGTCGTTAACGATAATCGAAAGATACTTTGTCTAGGGACCCAGATAATTTTTCGCTACTATTAGCTGATGTAACTACAGGGTGAAATTGATATCATTAGCATCCTTTTAAACTAAGAGTCTTCCCATCAAACTGAACAACTTTCACTATGGGAGCAAACCGATCGGAGCAAAAAAAAAATCTGATGTTGCATACATTTTAGTCGAGTAGGCATTGCAGTTTAGTATGGAACTGCTAATTTTTTTTTTGCTCCGATCTGTTTGCTCCCATAGTAAAAGTTGTTCAGTTTGATGGGTAGACTCTTATAGTTTAAAAGGATGCTAATGATATCAATTTCACCCTGTATAATAGGAGTACTCACGGATCCCCTTGGAATTGCTCTGCGATCCCCCTGAGGGTCATGGGACTATAGTTTGAAAAGCACTGTTTTAATTTAATGTAGCAGGTAACAGGGTCCACTAGTTCAGAACGATATGATGTAAAATTCACAGCGTGGTCATACAAACTCACAATAGGAAACGGAACCTGTATTGTGTTAGGATATTGTGCTCTCAACAATGTACAAAAATTTATAAAGAAAACGTAGGTAGATACAATGACGTATAATGTTTGCACAAATGTAAAAACAAATGTTAGGAATTCAGAATAAGCCACATGACATGAAATATTCCAATAGTCACAATAAAAATACGAGTATCAGAGTGTAAACTTAAATGCTTTACATATTTTAGGGGGTGCTTCAGAGCTCAGATCAGTAAAGTGAACAACTTTCATTTCACTATTTGACCAACATTGAAATAGCAATAAAAATATGATAAAAATATTTAAAAAAAAAACAAAAAAAAAATACAAAAAAAGAACATAAAAATACATTGGGGTGAAATGAAAAAAATTCTGTTTTTTTATCCATAAATGATGTTGGCTAGTGAAAGTTCTTCAGTTTGATGGTCTGAAGCACCCTCTGAAATATGATCACTTTCTGTAACACCCGTATAAAAGCTAAATGGCCCGTCTGACATATCAATTTGAAGTTGTCACTGCAAGCGGCATTACTTTATAAGCCATTTTCCTTAACCCATCATGGAATAAATCGCTCTGTCAGTTTTGCTGCACTATAAAACGTCTTGGCCACACGAATCATAGTGCACCAGCTTGTCTCCATTAATTTCACACCAGGGCATATCATATTTCTATCGATAAAACTGCTTGACATGGTGTGGTTTGCGTTTTTATTTAAAACCAGAACCCGACCGGGCTAAAACTGATATAAAACAATCTTTTAGAAAAAATTACCAACTACGCTGACTTCTCTCCATAACGCACTACCGATGTAAGAAATCTTTAGCATAATATCTTGATGGAAGAAAAAAAAAAACAGAATTTAATACAATACCTTTATCTCTTCTCTGTAGCTATTTATCCTCTATATTTCTAAGCATAACAAGGTACAATGTGTACCTACCTACGTAACGTAGTCTCGATTATAATTCAGCCGTACATTATGCACCCCACAGCGAGGCGACGAAAAGAGATTTTATTTCAATATAGACGGATTTATCGCTAACTGGATAACGGTTATGTTACAAAAGGTTTCGTGAAACTCTGATTTATTGTTAAGCCTATTCTTTTAAAGGATTTTGTTAGGATATTGTTTAAACAGGGAATTTTGTATGTAATAAGTATTTCAGCTACAATATCATGCCTATGAAAATTTTATAATTATTATTTGTATAGGAATTGTACCCGAATCATGGATGTTTGATCTATACAGGGTGTAAGTGACAGCCTAGCAAATACTGAAACGGTGAACTGAGACCATCAAACTAAACAACTTTCACGTACCTCAGGAAACACGAAAAAATCTGCTGCCTACCTACCCTTCTAAAATGTATGGGACAGCTGATTTTTTTTTCGCGTTTCCAGAGGTAGGCTCCATAGTGAAAGTTGTTCAGTTTGATTGTCTGAGTTCACCGTTTCAGTATTTGCTAGGCTTTCAATTACACCCTGTATAGGGTCCTTCTTAATAAGCTGGCGGTTTTTTAAGTGGATGATCAGACTATCAAACTGAACAACTTTCTCTGTGGGGCCACCGTTGGATTGGAATTACAAAAAAATCTGCTTTTCCATAAAAAATAATCTAATCCTACTTAACGTGGATAGCAGATTTTTTTTTCGCAATTTTGACGTTGGTCCCATAAAGAAAGTTGTTTAGTTTGATGGTCAAATCATCTTTAAAAACCGTCAGCATATTGTTTAAAATTTTTTTTATTTTTATAATAATATGTATTTTAGATTAAGGTATTCTATGGGTCTGTTACAATATTGTACTGTTACCTGATATAAATAAACAAATAAAAAAATAAAAATAAATTAATTGGACCCTTTATACGTAAGGTTCTCTATTGTTATCTATTGAATCTGAGTTAATTGAAAAACTACCCCTGAGGATATTTTTGACGGATTCTTATAGGGTAAAACATCTCTTAAGAAGATCTTATGACTCTTGAGCCTTTGGGACACTTTTGAGTATTCGTATACCTACTGAACCTACAAGAATCTCGATGTCGAATCCGAAATAAAATTTCTATCACATAAACATGTCGCTAAACCCGTAACATGGAAAAGAACCTATATCCTTTTCATCATAAACTTTGCCCCCGAAATCTCTGTCATTCTATTCCACTGGCTTCGTACGAGTTATAACTAGTTTTATTTGTAAAATTGAGTTTTCGATCATATACGAACATAAAACTGAATATTGGCATGTGATTTAGTGAGTCGTTTGGACGCACGCCAGCCGCAAAATGCATGCATTATATTTGGCTTGTGTCTTGTTTTATATTAAAAATTAATGCAATTTTACACACATGTTGTGTTGTTTAAAGGTTTCTTATGCTGTGTTCACGTAGACGAAAGGCTAATCACCTCTCACCACTTGACACGTAATTCTATCATGAAACTTTATTTAATTTCAACATGTGGGCATTGCTACAATGAACTACATTACAAAACAGAATGTTGGTAGTTATAAATAATAAATAAAATGAAATAAAATTCTTTATTGTAATTAGCTTAGAAATGGTACAATGTAGCTCTGGCTCCGAAATTAGTTTTGCCGTAGGTCTGGAGTCAGCAGTTGAAGTAATGTTTCTGACTACTCTGAAAGGAATTACGGTCGTCAGTTTATGTATGTATGTTGTGTTTGTAGTAATTTCGCGTTCTGTACAGGAGTGCGATTTTTGAAACTCATTCTCTGAGCTTAGCAGTCTAAAATGTAAATATTACTACGGAGATATGCATCTTTCTACTGCTGATTTGACTTTCAAAAATCATACTTCAGGAGTGCTATTTTTGAAAGTCAAATCAGCAGTAAAAAGATGCATATCTACATAGTAATTTTGACATTTACAACTGCTGAGTTCAAAGAATGACTTTCAAATTCGGACTCCAGGAGTGTTTAGAAATATAATATCTGCAATTTGATACACCATTGGCTTTTTACACACCACATATAACGCTGACGGATAAAACAATTTGCGTTTGTGACAAAAAAGATTGCGTTCAATAGTGGAAATTGAAAGGTTGTGAAAGAAATGAAATAGTATAGCGTACAGGGTTCAACTTAATGACGGTTTCTAAAGGGGATGATCAGACCAATAAATTAAACAACCTTATCTGTAGGAACCAAAATCTAAATTGCGAAAAATGAACTTCAAACTGAAATGTAATGGGACAGCAGATTTTTTTTTCGCGATTTCGTTGTGGTTCCCATACAGAAAGTAATTGATTAGTTTGTTTGTCTGATCATCAATTTAAAAACAGTTAGCATATAAATAAGGACCCCTGTATACTCGCGACTGAATTCCCCGATGGGAGTTAAATAATAATTAAATGTTATATTATTAAGAAAATGCACTTGCACTCATGAACGTTGTTAAGAATACAATACATTGTTTTTTTAACAATTTAAAAAGCGTAATGGCTTATTCAATCAAATAAAAAATCGATTATAATATAAATTAAATGACATATTTCATTAATTATAATTTAGTTAATCTGTTTGTTCAGTTGTTAATGACAATGATGCACAAGTGCTTGATTTGCTTTATTTTAACCGACTTTAAAAGAGGAGGTTCTTATAAGGATAGATTTTTTTTGTGACATCATTAGTCTCTGCTGGGTTCTGTAAAAAAAATTACGACATGGTTTTTACCTGTCCCTGATTCCAAATCACCAATTTTTGGATTTTTTGTCTATCTGTTTGTTTGTTTGGGTGTTTGTTTGTTCGAGTATCACGCAAAAACGACTGAACCGATTTTGCTGAAACTTTTTTTGTTTGATAGCTTATCATCTGACTTAAAATCTGGTATATAATTTATGCGGACGAAGTCGCGGGTAAAAGCTCGTAGGTATACAACGTGTTAATGAATTAACGCAAAACTAGAAAGTAGTTTGTTTAGAATCGATAGCAGAATCGAATTATCATGGTTTCAACATAGGTAATTTTTTTCAAAATTTTAATTTTTTTTTTCGTAAAATTTTTAATTTACTAAACCCGATGTCAACCCACCCCACGGGCACACTCACCCTACTTACTACCAAAACAAGATTATAAAAATGTATCCATGAGTACGTTAGCGCTTTCTTTCAGTGCTGAAATGATAACAAATCATTTTTGCCTCCGAACTTAAAATGCGAATAACTTTAAATTTTAACTATCAAAATAATGAAATTATTTTTTCAATCTAATTCTTTTGTTATAAATCAGTTGGGGTGTATGAGGTTTTGCGCTAATTTATTAACACGTTGTATAAGTCGGTATTCGGAGGAAATTACAATAAGAGAGTTTCCGTTATTAAAAAAATATAGTTCAATTATTATTGAAAGGCCTTACAGATCCACAGTGTTTAGTATTTTTCTCGATTTCCAAATTTTAGGGAGAAATTCGTTTTTATCTATAAGTGATTATTCTTTATTGTAGTTTTGATACTTAAATTCGAGATTACAGTAAAAGACAATGCCCAAAACTAGGCTAAAGATGCGTCATCAATGCGTCATAAATTCATAATCATTAATTAACAAAAAAATATTTGGGCTGCATTAATCCCTTCATAATTACAACAAGCGCGAATTAACTAGGCACCTGGCTCGCACGTGGCTCGGGATTTGACATCCCCCTGCTACCCCCCCGCGGGACCCCACCGTCGCTGTGCGAGGCCGTAGCATAGCATTTCAGTTACTGTTGCACGTGTCCATGCACTTTAGCATTTTCGAGTTATTCTTTCCGAGTTTTCCGAGTTTTTTACTCCGAGCCACGTGCGAGCCAGGTGCCAAGTTAATTCACCCGTGTTGTATATATTTTTAGCTCTGTGGGAATTTAAAAATAAAATATGTCCTACGAACTTCTTTAATTTGACGACTTTATTTAAATTGCCATCTCTTCTAATAAAAGGTAGTTTCGTAGGATACATTAGCATTGAATTGTAGAAAGTAATTTATGTTACGCTTACAAACTTTATCATTACCACATACTTTATATCATTCCCATTTTCCCTTAAGAAATTACAGAGATTATTTCGATTCCTGAAACTCTCGTAAACTTTTATTTACTCGTTTGGGGAAATATTAAATATTTTTTCTTCAACTTCTTTTATTGGAAGAACTTTGGTTTTGCGAAGAACAGAGAGCCTTCGTAAATCTTACGAGTTGTTAAATAAAGTTCACATTTGTTTATCTGTTCTAATAATTTGTTATATTGTGGTTCATTGTACGTTCAAGTAAACTTTTTTTTTCATTTCCTTTGATATTGCATTCTAAAAGTTATCTATGTTGATTGTTATCCGTATTTTCATATACATATACGTAAACATTTTTCTTGTAGAGGTTGGCAGACAGCACCAATTTTGACTTTAGATGAACCTTGACTATTATATTTACATTATTGTATGTATTTTGTATAAAAAATGTTTATGCTGCTTATAAATTTTGACTACAGCGACTTCTTGATTACAAAAGTAGTCATTCACGCATGATAAATATAATTTGTTAGGCAAAATATTTTTTTTTGTCCTGACTGCGGGTTGGCAGACTTCTTTACCACTATTCTATTTTAATCTTAAAATTGTGGTCAGTGATTTTGCTTATGCCTAGTTTAAATAGCAAACGTGCTTGAAGTTGATCCTGATTTCGAACAAAAACACAAACTTGAATCAACACAAACAAATGGCGGAGCCACGTGGCCACCTAACCCGCGCACGAAAAACTTCCGCCCGTGACTCGACTAGCCAGGCGACTTTCCTATTTTACTCAAGATACGATGGCCAACTAAATTCAATGACATGCCAATGAATCGAGAAAAGAGATTTTTCAGCTTTTCGTAGAGAAAAATTACTAAAGCGACTACTTGACTACAAAAGTAGTCAGTTATGCAGGATACTATTTTATTTAAACTGCTTACACTTTACAGCCGGTAAACAAAGTCCTGCGGAATTCTCATTTCACAATGCTTATGCTACTTTTCTGGTTTCGTGGACTTCTTTTCTTCCCGAGATTAATCTTTTATCATATCTTTACGCTATTCAGATTAAAGAAAGCTGTGGAGTAAGGAATTTTAATTTCGCTCTTCGAATACTTATATATTTTATGAACGTAAAATTGTGAATGAACGAAATTATCCGCCGAATTCTTCGGAAGAATCTTGTAAGGGAATTCAAATTTTTCGCTAAATAAATATTCCTTTGAAATCTGAATATGTGTGGCCATGTCTTTGTGTAAGATAAGACATTATTACTAGAGATCGGATAATCGGATGCATATTTATCTAAAGTTGAGGTGTTGGCTATTATGGAGTGCACTTTTGTAACGAAAAAATTTTTTTTTTGTTTATTTTTATAATTTTAAGAAGTCGCTTTCATACTCATAAGCAACTAGAGTCATGCAAGCCACATTTCATTGAACAAAAAATTCTAACCCTAACTTCAATATATATTTTAGAAAACTGCAAGTTTGTAAGAAAACATTTTAATTTATTTCCGCAGCTCATACGACCAGCTAACCTACGACCAAAAAACAAGTTAGCTTTACCTTCCTCGAGATTCCAAATGGTCAGAGACGGTCCGCATTCGATGTGTATCAAGATATACAATAAAATCCCGGAAACTATAAAGACCCATGGGCAAGAAACGTTTGTTAGAGAACTAAAACAATTTTTAAACAATAGGGCATACTATACACTGCAAGAGTTTTTCGCCGATCCTTTGTAGGTTATAAACATTAGGTACCTAGATATTAAAAAACTATAATACTATTGACATGCATTTATAAATAGGCGATTAGCATGATTATTTCTAATGAATTCCTCATTTATTCTTATTTTATTTGTTTTGTATCTATTGTTTCTGTTATAGTTTATCCTTTGACATATCAATTATTAATTCCTCATGCATACTAGCGACCGATAAAATGTACCCAACTTTAAAATAATGTATTTTAGACTTATACTGTGTTGCAGTGCCCTTACAGGGTTTCTATGTCTTGTACCTACTAACTTAAAACCTAAGACCATGTAAACTAACACATAGAAAAGCAATAAATATATGAAATATGAAATACTAGGCATCCGATTAGTTATGCATTCCCTGACTTCCGGACATCCCGCGATTTATTTTACAAAAAACATATTTTTCTTTTTTTATCAAATATTTTTAAGAAGTTGCTTCCATACTCTGATTAGTTAGCATTCCAGAATTTTCCTGGCATCCCGAAAAATATTTAAAAAAGATAATTTTAAGAAGTCGCTTCCATAATTTTATAGCCAAAAATGAAGTTTAGTTAAGTAAATATGCATCCGAATATCTGATCTCTAATTATTACATTATACAGTACGAAACCTAAATTCACGACCATCATCCCTTTTGATGTGCTCAGAAAATCGTTTACAGCGTTCAGTAAAAGCAGGCTGCACATAAATTATGTAAACAATGATATCAATGGAAATGCTGGAGCAGTTCGAGCTATAATAATACTACAATACCGACGCAGACAAAACAAATAGGTTCTGATGTAGCCTAGCTGATATGTAACCCTGTAGATTAAATCGTAAACAAAAAATAGTAGGATAACTCGTAACAAGTTGCGTGCAGACTGCATCGACCGCTCTTCAATGATTCATGCAAGGGCTTCCCATTGACTCATTGTTTACGGTGGCCATGGTTTAGCTCTCTTTTAGACTGAGATTTCTCTTATAGCACGCTTTGTGATTTTCTAATTTCGATACTTTTTTGAGTTAGTTCTTATTCTCAAACGGTGAACTAAACATATTGAGAAAACCTTTGTAGTTACCTACATCATCATTATGAGTTAGTTCTTACTCTCAAACGGTGAACTAAACATATTGAGGAAAACTTTGTTACCTACATCGTCATTAGTATGTCATCGTCTACTGCTGAACATAGGCCTCTCCCAAACGTGCCACATAATTTAGCCTTGTCTTCTCCCGTAGACGTATGCGATGAAGAAGAAATTCTCCACTGAGAAGTCCACTAATCCGCATTGAGAACGAGTGGTGAAATATTTCCCACACATAAAGCCTATGCTCCTAAAATAGAAGCTCATGATATCGAAAAAAGAAAACTATAGGGGAGCTACGTGAAATCTGAGCAATAATACGCCAAACCGAGGCAATGTAAATTAAGGAGAGCAATGAAAAAAAAAGAGGAAGGAGAGTAAGTAGTACCACAGAGTACGGTAGGACGCACGTGTAGGTACGGAGTATAGGTAGTACGTTGGTGTGTATAACACGTAGATCAAGAGAAGCATTTATTCATGACGTCGTGAGCCTCAATCGCACTATAAAAGTTTGTAGAAGAGTTTGCTTAAATACAAGTTCCAACTAAGAACAGTTGGACTGCGGCAGACATTTCAGCAGCATGCCTAGGAAACATCTTCCTATACAAACAGAGCTAAATATAATTGTACCAAAAATAATTCAACCTGTCCAAAGTTTACATTAAATATGACCAAACGAGAGCATTTGGAAGGTTGTTGACATGTCCTTATCTCACAATTGTATTATTCCGTTGTAAATAAGATAAGGGCCTTTGTTTGTTTAGGATATTTTGTTAGAAGTCCCGTGATATTAGTCCTTTGACTGCGGTATAAGCATGAAAATGCTTTGATTACTGGGACTTTGGGTATGGTATAGGATATTTCACGCAGATTCGCATTGTGTATTGTACCTATTCATGTTGTTTGATTAAAATTGTAATACAGGTGTTTGCGGTAGGATCTTCATTCAACCCTGCCATAGATAGTCATTCGAGGTGCCTTGCTTTTCCAACAGTTCTGTTGTCTCCCGTTTGTAATGGGGAGGGAAGTTGGATAATTGGTTTTTCCTACTCCTATCTTCTTTTTTTCATTCTTATGTCCATAATAACGACTGCTGTTCAATCGGTGAAGGAAAACATTGTGAGGAAACCAGCATACGCTGAAGAAGAAATTCTTATGCGTATGTACAATCTACCAATCAGAATTGGGTACGCGTGGTAGACTGATGCCCAGAGGGTAGGACTGTGCCCTGCAGTGGGACGTATACAGGGAATTACAGGGTGCTAAAAAAGAAAAAATAAAAATTTAAAAATTTTAATGTGTTTGTTTAGATTAGACCATCAAACTGAACAACTTTCACTATGGGAGTAACGTCGAAATCGCGAAAAAAAAACAGCTCTCCAATACAATTAGCTCGAGTAGATTTGTATCTGTGGTATGGAACATCATTTTTTTCTGGCGATTTCTATATTGGTCCTATAGTGAAAGTTGTTATGCTGATAATTTTAAGCTTCTAAAATTACCTATGTGCCATCATGAGATAAACAAGAAAAGTCTCAAAAAAATTCCAAGAAAGACACCCTACTGTTTAACTGCATACGTTCCGACATACGTTCACATTACAAAACAGAAACGAAACATTATTAAAGACAGGTAAAAAGAAAAATGTTTCGACAAAAGTTCGTTGACCCGACAGAAGTTGCAGGTACAATCGAGCGCAAAATTGCATTGGGGTTGGATACCGGTAATTTGGTTCGGCTTTTTATTGCTACTTCTGGAGTCTCTACCATTTCCGCAACCGATTGCAATCCCTGGGGGTAAAGATGCTATTATAATGTAAGAACGTGGTGCTTTTTAACCGACTTCAAAAAAGGAGGAGGTTTCTCAATTCGACCGTATATATATATTTTTTTTATGTGTGTTCGCGGATAACTTCGTCGTTTATGAACCGATTTCGATGATTCTTTTTTTGTTGGAAAGGAGATATCCCAAGTGAGGTCCCATGATAAGGAAACCAGGATCTGATGATGGATCCCAGAGATATCGAGGGGAACCTTCGAAAATCGTAGTGCCGACTAGTGCGTTTGTTAATTCAAAGCACTACTATTAAATCGAACTAATGAATTTGCCACTGAAAATTGTGAAATAAACAAAATTTTAACAAAAAAATTAAAACCGCCTTCAAAAAACTAAAAAGTTAAAAAATAATATTGCAGCCGATGACTTTCCCGTTCGCATCATAAGAACATTAATTTGTTTTATAGAAGTCGGTGTCAAGCCAAGCCAAAAAATGCAAGCCCTGTCGCGAATCGTACCGGCTTGACAGCGACTTCAATAAAACAAATTAATGTTCTTATGATGCGAACGGGAAAGTCATCGGCTGCAATATTATTTTTTAACTTTTTAGTTTTTTGAAGGCGGTTTTAATTTTTTTTTATATACCTGTATGATTTTACTATAGTGTGTCTGGGATAAGTTCGGCATCATCCACTGCTCAACATAGGGTAGGGTAGAGCCAATATAGCCAAGGCATGCCTCAAATCTTTAACATAACATAACATAAATATACTTTATTTGCACACCAAAAACATACAGCAACAAAACAGAAAAGAACGTAAGGGTACAAAGGGCGGTCTTATCACTAAAAGCGATTTCTTCCAGACAACCATGGGATGGAAGAACTCTTAAGTAAAAAACTTGCTATGGCGGTGTTATAATCTTTAACCTCGACCTTCCTCATTTATTTCCTACTAGCTGACCCAAAAACTTCGTAAACTTCGTACCGCCTTAGAATCAGTTCTACCCGACACACACTTGGCTGTTTTTTGTTTATAAACATTGTTTGAAATCACATCAAAGTTTTATCGTAATCGGTCCAGCCGTTTTCGCGTGATGTCGTGACCAAGGTAAATAAGGATTCATTTTTTATAAAGTGTGAAATTGATATCATTAGCATCCTTTTAAACTAAGAGTCTACCCATCAAACTGAACAACTTTTACTATGGGAGCAAACCAATCGGAGCAACTAAAAATCAGCTGTTGCATACATTTGAGTCGAGTAGGCACTGCAGTTTAGTATGGAACAGCTGATTTTTGTTGTTGCTCCGATTGGTTTGCTCCCATAGTAAAAGTTGTTCGGTTTGATGGGTAGACTCTTAGTTTAAAAGGATGCTAATGATATCAATTTCACCCTGTATATAGATAGGTTTCTTAGGAAAGTTGTTCAGTATCATGGATGGGTACAATCACCCCTTAAAGTAATGCAACTCACCCTGTATTGTAGAATACATTACATTCGTGTGTTTTTGTGTATGATAAAGTGATAAATCAACAAAGACCCCGGCGTATTAAAATCAAAGCCCTAAATCAAAACTATCTTTTCTTATTTGATTTAGACCTGGTTAGACCACGAACCTGGAAATGATGAGTAGTATTCAAAACCACACCTGAGAGAGTTTTAGTCGAGTAACATTTATATGTAGGTAAGCCAGGCCCATTCGCTTCGGAGGAGACCTTTCTTCTGTTTAATGGTTTGGAACTGATTCGAGATAACATTTTAAAATCTATCAATTTCTTTAAACGATTTTCAACCATATATTAATATTTTCGCAATCCAATGGTAAAGATAGTCAGTATAGTCATTACCTGCTTATCATAGTCTATATACTATCATCATCATCATCAGCCTATACCTACAGGGTGTTAAATTAAATGGGACACTTGCTAAAAGGGGTGCTTCAGATCATCAAACTGAACAACTTTTACTATGGGACCAACACTGATATCAGGAAATAAAAATCCGCTGTCCAATACAAAACTGCAAACATAACTCGACTGAAATGTATGGGACGGTCGATTTTTTTTTCGCGATTTGACATTGGTTCCATAGAGAATGTTGTTGTAAGTAAGTGTCCCATTTACACCCTGTATACGTCCCACTGGACACCGGCCTACCCTCGAGTAGGGTGTATGATATGATATATGTGCTGTAGTTCACCAACGCGTGCTAAATGCGGATTGTGGACCTAACACGCATCAGTCACGCATTATGCTGACACTTTTTTATGACGATTATCAGACCATCGAACTGAACATCTTTCACTATGGGACCAACATCGAAAAATCAGCTGTCCCTTACATTTGGCTGGAGTAGGTTTGCAGTTTTGTATGGACAAGCAGATTTTTTGCCGATGTTGGTGCCATAGAGAAAGTTGTTCAGTTTGACGGTCTGATCATCCCCTTAAAAAAGGGTCCCCAAAGGACCCTATAGTTAGAAAAACTCATTGGTAACATTGGCATGTTGTCCGTACGGATTCGAACCCGTTCTCGTCTTATTGAGTGCCCATTCCATACCTCTCCGCAACGCGCCACCAATAATACTCAGAAAGATAAGATAAGATAAATATTCTTTATTTGCACACCAAGAATAAACAAATACAATTTGTGACAAGAATGAGAAGGGTACAAAGGGCGGTCTTATCACTAAAAGCGATTTCTTCCAGACAAGCATTGGATGGAAGAACTATTAACAGAGACAAATGCTACGGCGGTGCTCTATTAGGTACCTATGTACCTGTCTACATATATAGAGTAAACATAATAAATACATAGATACACATAAATATATATTCATATATACAACGTGTTAATGAATTAACGCAAAACTAGAAAGTAGTTTGTTTAGAATCGATAGCAGAATCGAATTATCATGGTTTCAACATAGGTAATTTTTTTCAAATTTTTTTTTTTTTTCATAAAATTTTTAATTTACTAAACCCGATGTCAACCCACCCCACGGGCACACTCACCCTACTTATTACCAAAACAAGATTATAAAAATGTATCCATGAGTACGTTAGCGCTTTCTTTCAGTGCTGAAATGATAACAAATCATTTTTGCCTCCGAACTTAAAATGCGAATAACTTTAAATTTTAAGTATCAAAATAATGAAATTATTGTTTCAATCTAATTCTTTTGTTATAAATCAGTTGGGGTGTATGAGGTTTTGCGCTAATTTATTAACATACACATATAATTATGCTGTTAGAAAGTCATTGCGTTGCAGATTTTTTTTCTGGTCAGGCTTTACATCACCTTTGTGTATCGGTGTTGTTGCTTAGTCAGCTCTCTCGTATATCCGCTACACATTCTCTTCACAAAGATTTTAAATTTATTATCAACTAAGAACAGAACGTTGTAACATTTGTGCACCCAGCATTTTTGTGACACTAACATTTTGCGAGCAAACATAACAATGGAAGGAGCGGGAATTTTAGCGCTTTTGAATTTAGAATTTCTTCTATCTCACCGTAAATATGCCAAAGAGAAAGAGCAGCTTTGTTTTATGCACGCCTGTTTCCGGCACGTTATGTGCCAGGAGCAGCCATATGATGTTTTTTTAGAAAAAAGTTAGAAAAACAAGAAGAACAGAAGTGCAATGGAAGGAATGAAAATTGTGTTAACAAGTGAATTGCAAAATCTATAAAACGTGAGAGTTCATCAACGCCCACTTTTTTTTTTTATGTCGGGCTGGATTAAAAACCATGTCGACATATTTTTCTCAATAACAATTGGTTCTACGTTAGAAATTCACTACAACGTATGACGTCACTCGACGATCTGTTAACCCTATGGTAAACATGATAAAAACTTAAAATAAAAGGCCATTATTGTAAAAAATACTTTTTACCGTAATGGCCAATTATTTTTTGTTTTCTTTTTTAGCCTATTTATTATTATAAATTTCAGTTATCGCATCTTAACATAAGTCAAAGCCATCTATCGCGGTATATTGAACTACGTTTTACTAACTGTCAGATAACTCCACATTATGATGTTGCCCCGCTGAATGGCATCAGTTTTAATTACCTTCTCGTCGTAAACCCGACTGATTAAAATTGAAACATTAAATACGTACAGCATTAATTTATTATTATTTCTGTTAATAAAAAATCCTCTGACCCACCATCATGCAATGAAATACGTCAAAGAATATTTTATAGCTTACACAAAAATGAACGAATTGCGCACGTTTTTCCAACTGTGAAATCATATTTAAAGATTTTAAAGCATATTATTATAATACAAAATCCTGATTCTGATTCAGAACGTCGTACGTGTAGGTATGGCAGGCGTAATTGTGTAAATAGGGAACCGAAATAAAGTATATTTGATTGTTTGATTTATTAGGGTTCCGTACCCAAAGGGTGAAAACGGGACCCTATTACTAAGCCTACGTTGTCCGTCCGTCCGTCCGTCTGTCTGTACGTCCGTCTGTCTGTACGTCCGTCTGTCCGTCCGTCCGTCCGTCTGTCCTACCTATTTAGGGCTGTAACTTTTGAACCGTAACAGCTAGATAGTTGAAATTTTCTCAGATTGTGCGTTATTACGGCGGATTTGTTAAGAAATAATAAAAATGACAAAAAGTTAAAAATTAAGGGGGGTTCTCAACAAGAAACTAGTTTTTATCAACGTTTTTTTCACGCTCTATCGTAAAAACGGTAATACGTACAAGCGCCAAACTTAGTATGATTATAGAGTAAGCTCTACAGAATAACAACAAATACTAAAAACCGGTCAAGTGTTAGTCGATCTTGCGCTAAAGGTCCCGGACAACAAAAGTTTTTTTTTCTAAGTTAATAATGTTGTGTTCTGTAATTTGAAAACTATCAGGATAAAAAAGAAATACTTCATTTTTCTATACTTGTTGAAACTGGTAATATAACCACAAGACCAAAGACCAATATTTTCCTGGAAATTGCTCGTTACCGATCGTTTTGGAAAATGAAGATTGTAATTTCAAACGAAAGGTGGCGTGATGAATGAGTGACGTCACGCGATCGGGGGGAAGAGGGCTAAAGGGTCCACAAGGTTAATAATTGACAAGCACAGGTTACTGAACCTTTGTACGTCGGCAGGTGTTAACTTATTAAATTTTATCGATTTTGTATCCAGTTGCCTGAAAGGTAAAGTTTAAAATTGGTTTGATACTAACACTTTTAGAACGATTTTTCATGTTTTTCAACGATTTTTCATGTTTTTCAGAAAAAAATACATTTTTGAACATGATAATGTTAATGCATGATGTTTGTCTCATAAATATCATAATATACTAGGCCCGACTAAGGCACAAAGAGTGAAAACATAATTTTAATAAGCAGAAGCTTTGATCGAAGGGCAGGAGCTTTTGAAAAAGACTTCAATTTGAACTATTCCCAACGAAACAATCCCACATTCGATATTGATATTTAGTAAAAAGTCAAAAATGATAAAAAAGTCAAAAGAAAGTCGATAAAAACATTGTTATTGTGGGTGAAAATATTAAAACACAAAGGTCATTGGGCGAAATCTGACCCAATTAACAAAATTTTTCCTACAAAAACCAAATTGGTTTTAAAATGTGTAGTATTAAACCACATTTCATTTTATATTTTTTTTTTTTTTGAACCATGGGAATGACATGTAAAAATTAATATTTAAAATTAAATGTGTAAATTAAACAATTTTAGTGAACCCATTATATTAAATAAACAAAATAAACGTTTGTGTGCTAAGAAAACGTGGTCAGCGGCTTGCATATACTATGTCACTTGCACGTTAGACAAGTAGAAACAGCGGGGCTAGTACGCCAACCCGCAATAGCGATACGTTGTCGCTGCAGTCACATTTTCCCTCATGTCATTGTGTTGTGTCAAACTTGAACTGGGACAATATGAACAACTGGAACAACTTGTACAACATGAACAACACGAACAACTTGGACCACATGAACAAATAGAACAACACTAACAAATTCGACAACATTATACACAATTAGAACAACTTGGACAACATGAAAAACTTAGACAACATGAACAACAAGAATAACATAAACATCTTGAACTTCATGAACAACTTGGACAACATGGACTACAAGAACAACTTGAATAACTCTAACAACACGAAAGAACAGGTCAACCTGGACAACACGAATATTTTGGACCAATAAACAAGTTAGAAAACTTGAACAATTAAGACTACTGGGACAACATGAGCAACTTGGACATTATGAACAATTTTAGATGACACAGTTATTCCTATAGACATAGATCATGCTGAATAAAACTTAAAAACTTCTCAATACTTGTTTTATTTTCATTTATTTTAGTGCCCAGTGACCTTTGTTTAAAAACCATGAGAGAAGAGCTTAGGACTTATTTTAAAATATACTTAAGTACTTAATAAAAAGTCTAGGTAGTTTTCACATAGAAAAACAAATTTTATTAAATTCTAATTTTACGTTGCGTATTCTGATAAAATGTAGGTGTAATGTTTGCATAAGTAATAATGGTTCAATAATATAAAAAAAATGTCTAGACACTTAGACAACCTACAAAGGGTTGGAATATTTGACTTAATATTTTATTTAAAATCAGAGTGTTATCTAATTGAACTTGCTCAAATTCTTTAAAAAAATATGATAAGCACTGTGAGATTGGAATACTACCTAGTGTTGTTTTGCCTTATTAATTTATTCTAAATCAAAGTTATGCATATGCTCACGACTATATTCCCCGAGGGCGTAGTCAGAGATATACTGAAACTTCAGAACATCCACGTTTCACTAGTAGTACCGAAACTCTGTCCAGTGTGACGGGGAGTGAGCCCGTCGCCACTTGTAATGGACAGTAGGTACAATACATGCCTCAAAATTGAAGCATGCAGGTTTCCTCACGATCTTTTCCTTCACCGAAAAGCCAGTGGTGTTACAAATCGTACATAAATTCCGAAAAACTCATTGGTACGAGTCGGCCTGGACGGGGATCGAACCATCGCCTCCTGCACGGCAGGCAAGGTTACTCGTCACTGGACCACCACGGCTTTTTACGGCACTTTTTTCCACGGCTGACCAAGTTATCAGGTTATAAATAAAATAAATCAGTAAATTAATATCTAAATGCTTTTAGAATAAAAATCAAACTATTGACATTGCGAGTGAAATAACAGACTGCGGAAACTGCAATATTTCTTATCAATAAAATCCACACACAAAGTTATCAAGATAAATAAAAACATCTAACTGCAACCACTGTAATAACAGAAAGCTGGGAAATTAATTTGAAATTTATCACAATCTCTTCTTTCTCACTTCTCCGCGCTCAATTAAGTTTTGTTTCCATAAATGGACCGCTTCGGTCTCTCTCCCCCTCTTAAAAATACTGACTTTGTGATTCCATTATATCTTCACCCCTATTTGCAGTACATTTTGAATCAGCCAGTTTTATTCGAAAACTTAATAGAAATATATTGAATCGTATTTCCTGAGGATAATGGAAAATTTTAAAAGAAAATGCAGTGAAAAGAATATTTTGTTACAAAAGGTTGACCGCTAAGCAATTTCTTGTAAGCGAGCAACCAGCCAATGAAAAGTTATTCAAAAATCTTTGAACAAAGTGCAATCGTACATTTACAGGGTGTTAGGGTAAACAGTTGCATTACTTTAAGGGGTGATTGTACCCATAATACTGAACAACTTTCCCAAAGAAACCTATGGGATATTAGATTTTTTTTTCGACTTTTCATATAAAACTTCTATCAGCTGATTGCATTTAGTATGAGAAGTCCACAATATTTTTCACAAATTTCCTATAGTACCTATTATGTTTCTTAGGGAAAGTTGTTCAGTATCATGGGTACAATCACCTCCTAAAGTAATGCAACTGTTTACCCTAACACCCAGTATAGGGTCCTTCTTTATATGCTGACGGTTTTTTAAGAGCATGATCAGTCCATCAAACTGAACATCTTAGAGACCAAAACCGATAAAAACTGCAAACCCGTTCGACCCAATATTATGAGACAGGACATTTTTTTTTCGCTATTTCCATGTTAGTCCCATAGAGAAAGTTGTTCAGTTAGATAGATCATCTCCTTAAAAACCGTCAACATATTAAATTGGACCATGTATAATCCGCATGAGTGCACATGCTAGCAGGACTGGAGACAATACTCTTTTAGAGAGGCAATCACTGTTCTATGGAAACTTACATATAAACATCTTTTTTTTTTCTTAGCCTATTTCATCCCACTGCTGGGCAAAGGTCTCCCCCTTTATCCTCCATGCATCCCTGTCCTGAGCCAGTTCCATCCATTCTTTGTCGAATGTGTCCAGGTCGTCTCTCCACCTCTTTCGAACATCTACAGGGTGAAATTGATATCATTGGCATCCTTTTAAACTAAGAGTCTACCCATCAAACTGAACAACTTTTACTATGGGAGCAAAACAATTAGGGCAAAAAAAAATATTTGCTGTTGGATACATTTTTGTGTCGCGTAGGCATTGCAGTTTAGTATGGAACAGCAGATTTTTTTGTTGCTCAGATCGGTTTGCTCCCATAGTGAAAGTTGTTCAGTTTGATGGGTAAACTCTTAGTTTAAAAGGATGCTAATGATATCAATTTCACCCTATAGATAGCCGTAGACTCATCCCGTTACACCTATTTATTTACAACGTGAATCGGTAATGTATGTTGATCCTTGAGTGAGATGCGGATCACGGATCTGAATAGCCTTTATCCAGAGTGCAGCACTTTATGAACATTTCTCGAAGGACGAGAGGATCATATAAGTGCTGAGCATCTAAGGATCTTTCCTTCTTGAACGGATAAAGGATCATACATTGCCGAATGAAAATAAAGGAAAATTTTGCAAGAAAGCAACCGCAAATTTCGAGGTGCTCATCTGTTGATGAATTGAACAGCAACAGCGTTTTAAAAACCGGCCAAGTGCGAGTCGGACTCGCGCATGGAGGGCTCCGCAGGTACCACCAAACAATATTTTAAAAAAAATCCGTGCCCCTTAGCGCGAGCTCGACACACAATTGGTAGGTTTTTATTAGAGTATGCACTATAATCACACCAAGTTTCACGCTTTTATGTATTTGCCGTATTTAATAACAAGCTAAAATAAAAAAAATTGAAAAAAACACTGTTTTGTATACCCCTAAATTTTTTAATTTTTTAACGAATCCAAAATAATAACACATTTTGTATGAAAATGTCAACTCTCTACCTATTACGGTTCAATAGATACAGCCTTTTAAAGCTAGGACGGATGGACGGACAGCGTAGTTTTAAGAATAGGGCTCCGTTGGCACCCTTTGGGTATGGAGCCCTATAAAGCAAAAGCAACTAGTGGTGTAATGGGACTTTAGTGGTTTTACACCGACTGAATTCATCTTTGGATAGGTAGCTTTTTTATGGCGTGTCAGCTTGGGGGCCTCGGTTCTTTGCTGATCCCGTTTATATCGCCAGATGACTTTTTCATAATGCAAATTCATAGATTGAGTACTAGATAATAATATAGCTCCGTCGAATCGTCAGTAAAAAGAACCACAACATGTTCAAATCTACTTCCACGAAAGATCTATAAAATGAAGAATAAAGACTGCAAACAAAATGAACTTCCAAAACTTCGTACAAATTGTAAGTGCATTCCCCCTTAATAGGCTCGTTCTACTAACAATACACATTTCAACCAGTAGCGACATTCATACTAAGCGTTTGTATTAGGCATACGTAGACAGGCATAAGCACACCTTGTGAATGGAGAAAGGCCCATAATCACGCCTGCGTTACACTTATACTCTTGCGACTCCACACTAGCCTATAACAGCTTTAGTTCCGATAGGTCCACTGTGGCGCTGCAGTCACATTTTCCTTCATAAAACGTCATCATAGGATGCGCAGCAGCAGCGAAGCTTGAGTCTTGAGAAGCCCTTATTCTTCTCCGTGTATGACATAATAATATCGTTTATTAGTTTGTTCCTTGGTCATATTTCTATTTTAGCTGGAATCACTGTATCACTACAAGTTCTATACAAATTAGCTTGACGACAGCAGCGCTACAACAGATCTGTTAGAACTAAGTAAGAATTTCACTGTCGCATCTGTAGCTTGTACACACGGCGTCACATCATGCTATAATATAAAACCAATATAAGCTGGCCGCGCGTAATTCGAGTAACGTATAACGTCGCGCGGCCAGCTTATGTTGGTTTTGTATAGCTTGATGTGTCGCCGTGCGTACAGATTGCTACATCAGTAATCTGTGCTCTACATACTGACCAGCAAGTGCAATCAAGACAGAGGCGGGAAGATAGATGACTGCGATCTGAGTAATACTACTGCTTGATTCGTATATTATTTTCATAGCCACCCTTAGTAACTGGCGGAAATTTCGCAGAGCCCTCTATCTTTCGTCAATTTGCTTCCCTCCTCGGCCCTCTCTCCTCAATGGTGACAAAAATGTCAATAAAACAAATGAAATGTCACAGAGGCGGGTGTCAGGTCCTTTCGCGTTCTGGCTTTGTTTTGTGTTTTGGAAATGTTTATGTAGTAGATTATTTCATATTTCGAAGGTATTGCAAATTGTCTTTCGTGAAAAATTTTTGTTTCAAAGAATTATAATTTTGGTAGGAATTTATTTTATATTACATAAAGAACGCGAAAACTGAAACGAAGTAGAGAAACTGATACGAGTAGAAACTGTTCTTCAATAGATTTATTGCTGAAAAATTTGATATGCAAATAATTGTTGGTACGTTTGTTTTGCGAGTTAAATTTTGTTGCATTACGTACAGTCAGCAGCAATAAGTTGTATACACTGTAGTACTACGACGTAGAACAAAAGTGTATACAACTTATTGCTGCTGACTGTACCGTGTCTTTTGTGGATTAATCTCTGAAATATTGCGG
The DNA here is from genome assembly GCA_922987775.1 of Agonopterix subpropinquella. Taxonomy (NCBI): domain Eukaryota; kingdom Metazoa; phylum Arthropoda; class Insecta; order Lepidoptera; family Depressariidae; genus Agonopterix; species Agonopterix subpropinquella. The sequence goes on from OV277705.1 coordinate 22,349,143, forward strand.
CGATGTCATGTCACGTGGCTCAATGGCTCATACCTAATAACGTAATTATACAAGGTCCAACTTAATATGCTGAAGGTTTTTTATCTCTATGGGGCCAACATCGAAATCGCGAAAAAAATATATTTTATCCCATACATTTTAGGATTGGAGTTTTTTATGGAACTGTGGATTTTTCTTCGCGATTTCATCCTTCTTGGTCCCATAGAGAAAGTTGATAAGTATTATGATCATCCCCGTAACAAACCGTCAGCATATTAACCAAAGACCCTATTTAGAATATCATCATTTCAATAGCCGTGCCCAAACTGTCCAACGTAACAGGCAGTGCATCCGTGTCACAACTTTTAATAGAAGACGCAATACACGCTTCGAAATTCGAAAAAGCACGTATGTTATACAAACATGTTTTCACAAACTACAATTTTCGGTAAAACCATGTACAGTCGGCCGCAATAAGTTATACTTATACAATTTAGTACTACGTCGTAGAACAAAAGTGTATACAACTTATTGGGGTCGACTGTACGTGTTACTTTAAAGGGTTTGACATGGTGACAATAAGCAAACCATAGCGCAAACGGGTCCATGAAAAAAAAAACTCAAAACTTCGGTTTCTGAAAACCAACTGAAAACTAATTACCAAGATGAAGGTGCATTGAGTGCTCCTTCTATATCTCTGTGTAATTTTTAAAACCCTTTAAATTTTAGTTCGAGCGACAAGCAGTAAGCGTTTAGCAATTTGAAACTGTTTCTAAATTTTGTAATATAATAATAATATATTAATAATAATAATATAATAATAATAATTAATAACCCCGCGGGGGCAGCTTGTGGCGAGCTGACGGTGAGTGGCGACACCGCGGACCCCTATCCAGGGGGACCATACAGACATGCGCTCACACACACACACACACACCCACACACACACCCCCACACCCACACCCCCACACCCACACACACAGTAACACACCCCCCTACCTCTGGCTTGCCTTAATTGGCCGTCCAGAGTGGAATCGCAAGAGCAGAACCTATGCTCCAGGTTGGAAGTGTATTGCACGTAATGGCGTAATAACGGGGAAACCCGCTCACGGGGGTAAACCCCGCGATGGTGAAACCGGAGCCGCACCTCTCGACAACCTTCAGCCGCTCAATGAGATGTTGCCCCATTGTCGCACTTTGTGCGTGCGGCCGTTTTATGGGGCCCACTCGACGAGTCGGCGAGTCACCGCCTGCCCTATTTACAATTTTGAGACTAGTTGTCATGGCAGGCGTCCGTTAGTCTCCTCCCATAGCCCAGTATCCATCCATCCAACTTTCACCTCCATAGCCCAAGACCTTATTTTTCCATCGCGGCCATAGCGCCGCACTCCAATAGTCTTTACACAAATGGCGGGGACCATCCCCGTGTGTATCATGTTGTACGCTCGGAGATGGTACCCGCCATTTGTGTATCCCTTACATTTAGATTAACTTGTCTTTTGAACGGGCCTCTACATGTTGGCTTCGGCCCCATGCACGCCTTCCAAAGGTCCGGGACTTAATTGCCCGTGATTACGGATCGTAAGACATACAATAATTAATAATAATTATTATTCCACAGAAGATGTAGGGTAGCACTAAGAAAGTATTTTCCTATAATCAACCCCTGAGGTGAAATGGGGTGTAAACAGGAGGAAACGTTTGTTATCTACATGGATGAAGTCGCGGGTAAAAAGTCTTTTATAATTTTTAAATAATTTGTATTGCTCATAGATTATTTTTATTCTTTTTTAAAATAATGCTAAAGTTAAAAGCTCTCATTTTCTCCACACATCAATGTTTTATGATAAATCTAATTAATAAAACATAAATGCGGAGTCTCGCTCTTTAAGGTCGCTTTGTAAGGTCATAAGTAAACCACTCAATGATGGTTCTTTATAAAAGGGTAATTAATATTGCACCACGCATTCTACTTGAAATCCCACTTATTTAGAAACTCATCGGCGCGCTTGTCGCTTCTCATTTTCGTCACGGTGTAAACAAAGAGATTTAATATAATACTAGTATAATATTGAAAATCTTTGGGTGTAAACCATAGGAGATCAGTAGTACAATCATTCAGATTGTTAATATAATTAATTATTGTTCAGGTCACGCAATGGTTTATAAAGTACTCGGCGATAGTGGTATGGATTTTCACACAATCATGATGATGACGTAAAAAGCGATTGGTATCGTCCTACTTGTCTATTGTAATATTATATACTTCATATCGTACACATTGGTGGTAGCAATAATTTTATTTGTTACTATACTAGTAAGCTAGAAAAAAAGAGAGAGTCAAAAAATGACGTCAAAAATCAATCAACGTGATCTCATCGCTCTTCACTTCACAAGATTGTTATACTTACATAAGTACTTCGAAGATCAAAATAAAATATGATTATTCTTTCTTTCACTTGAACCACAAGGAACCACACGGGATCCGTGTAAACTACTGCAAACAGTAGTCTTTGTTTGTTATAAAAGCTTACGACACATTCTCCATAGTACAGTACGACAAGGAACATAATTCCGCTCGTAAATCTTCGTTCGCGCAGAGAGACTATTTCCCGACAGTACTCGAAACTACTTCTTAATATAATCAACCTTATAGCTACGCAGTTAAATCGTCCTAAAAGTAGGGCCAATTTAGGACGGCCGCACATTATCAGAAATTTCTGACAGAAAAATTCTGACGCTCGCCGGAAGGCACTCGGTGCATACATTTTGTATTAGACCCCGCACACTGTCAGAAAAATTCTGACCGGTCGTCCGCTTCTGATGCACACCGGACGGCACCTCAGCCGGACGTCAGAATTTTTCTGACGGAAGGCGTGTCAGCCATACATTTTGTATTAGGCCCCGCACACTATCAGAAATTCGGATCAGGTATTGCCAGACGTGCGATAATTATCCTAGATATACGATATTTTTGAGTGTCATGTTCATGTGATAGAAATAAAAGTCAGGTATATTTATTTTCTGTAAACAGGTCATTTACTCAACGTTAATAGTTTCAGAGTTTTAAGCAAAATTCCGGAAAAAAACAAACTGAATTTTAAACTTTTTTTGCGATTTTGTCAATTAAATTTTGTTTGCAAACCTCCGATTTGGATTCAGCACCCCAAAATACATATAGAATGGAAGGAATCAGAACTACCACAAAACTTTCCTAGTAAAAACACAATTTGACTGAATTATAGCCCCAAAAGGGCTAAGGTGGCAACACTGGGTCGATGTGCGTTGATTGAAATATGAAACACGACTGGGCTCAAAAGTTGCCGGATCAAAATTTCTGATAGTATGCGGGGTGCTTCCGGCGAGCGTCAGAATTTTTCTGTTAGAAAATTCTGATAATGTGCGGCCGTCCTTAATAGGCCACATTTGACATTTGTCAGTTTGAGCTTCATAGTGAGGTGCCCTGCTTAAGAAGACTGATTCGATTCAGACTTCAATCATAAATGTGAATTGTATTCAGTTATTATGAAAAGGTACTTATACAACGTGTTAATGAATTAGCGCAAAACCTCATACACCCCAACTGATTTATAACAAAGTAATTAGATTGAAACTAATTTCATTATTTTGATAGTTACAATTTAAAGTTATTCGCATTTTAAGTTTTGAGGCAAAAATGATTTATTATCATTTCAGCAATGAATGAAAGCGCTAACATGCTTATGGATACATTTTAATAATCTTGTTTTGATAGTATGTAGGGTGAGCGTGCCCGTGCGGTGGGATGATATCGGGTTCAGTAAATTTTAAAGGACAACCGCCGCGGCCGCTCTCCCTTGAAAAAATACCTTAAAATGTATAGAAGTTTTGACTGAAGTCAAATGTGTCATAAATTATGAGGTTTTATAAAAACGACTCAGATAGTATCATTTATTTTTATTTAACGAGTTATTTAATCATTTATTATTAATAAATTATAAAAAAGCAGCAACCCCAACATGACTGTCAGGCTGAGATTCAGAGACATTTTTTAAGTCTTAGTTCGGACTGCCGTATGTCAAAATCCATACATTTTGTTTGACCCTACTTAGTTCGAACTATGACTTAAAAAATCGTCTCTGAATCTCAGCCTCAATGTTGTTTAGTAGGAGGTGTTGCAAGCACAATGTTTTTTTTATATAAAAATGATAAAAACTAATAAATCATTATAAAATAAACTAATGCCTGCCTTGAGGGTCCGCGTGGACTCTGAACACGGATCCGATGTCAAATTTGAGAAAAGTGGCCGCCATCTTGAACTATTCAGTTCTTGGACAGATTGCTTCAGAAATCTTAAGGACCGCGGACTCTCAGATATCGATTTTGGTAACAGTCGGCCGGCCGATTCGGCCCAGAAACTAAAAAGTTTCAAGATAGTGGCCAATTTTCTCAAATCTGAAATCAGATTCATGTTAAGAGATCGCAGAAACCCCTAGATATCCATTTTGGACGCAGTCGGTTGAAAAACAAAAAATTTCAAGAGGGCGGCCACTTTTCTCAAATCTGACATCGGATTCGTGTTAAGAGATCTCAGGAACCCCTATATATCGATTTTGGAAGCAATCGGTTAAAAAACAAAAATGTTCGATAAATTAGGTATGTAAGTGCCAGGTTACACGTTCAGTATTTCATCAGTCTGGTCCATCAGTCTGGTCTGAATGACGGGAGAATGATGCCAGAATGATGGGAGAATGATGGACTGATGGAATGATGGTAAACCATCCATCCAGACTGTCATTCCGTTGTGAATGATGGTATACTGATGGTAAACTGATGGTCGGTGTCAGTCACCGTCGGGGTTGCCAGATTGGGGGTTTTTCACGGGATTCTTGGGAAAAATTTGGCCTTTGGGGAAAATTTGGAGAAGTGAAATCGTTGGGGAAATTTATGGGGAAAAAATTATCAAGGTGGGGAATATGGGGGCTGTAAATAAATAATTTTAACACCGCATTATGATTTATGTTACAAAATTAGGGCCTAATTATAAGAGATCGGATATTCGGATGCATAGTTAGCTAAACTTAATTTTTAGCAATAAAATTATGGCGGCTTCTTAAAATTATTATTTTTAAATATTTGTTGGGATGCCATGAAAATGCGGGAATGCATAACTAATCGGATGCATAGTAAACGCATGCATAGCAAAAATCAACTTTTCAAAATTATTTAATTTAAAAGTTAATCTTTTTTCATTTAAAAGAGAAATAAATCCCGGGATTTCAGTACCTCGTACGTCTGGCAACCCTGTAGTCTTCCATCATTCTGGCGTCATTCAACGTTTGACCAGACTGATGGACCAGAATGATGAAATACTGATGGGAAACTGATCGTGTAACCCACTCATCATTCTGGCATCATTCTGGCGTCATTCAGAATGATGGACCAGACTGATGAAATACTGAACGTGTAACCTAGCACTAAGTAGGTATCTTATTTTGATCCTTAAACGATTTGTTTACGATATAAAATAATAATGGGCCAGGGATTCGACTGATGATTTTTAAAATAATATTACAGTACCTATAAGTATACCTTTTCATAATAACTGAATTGAAGAAATTGAAGTCTGAATCGAATCACTCACTTTTTAAGCAGGTCACCTCACTATGAAGCTGAAACTGAAGTGCGATTTTTGAAAGTCATACGAGCGACTTGGCAGTAGAAAGATGCATAATCTCCATAGTCATTTTGACATTTTCTACTGCCAAGTCGCTCGTATGATTTTCAAAAATCGCACTCGCACAAATGTCAAATGTGGCCTATTAAATTGGCCTTACTTTACGTCTCTCTGCTCCGCTCGTCGTTCATTACTTAGACCACAATAGGAACCACAGGAGATTATTGCAAACTGTAGGGGGTTGTTTATAAAAAGCTTTAATTAATTATTGCGCAGGTGGAGTGGGATAGAATCATAGGCTCAAAAGGTTTATTCAAAAGGATTATTTGAAATCTTTTGTTATTTAGATTTTTGAGGCGCTTAAGGCGTAAGGTTTGAAGTTAAATAGTGATTACCGGTGTAGTGTTTAGATGGGTGAGCTGTTTTTATAGCATGCAAATTGAAGTAGGTACAGTTGCCATCAGATATATCGTAGCATACAAGGTGTCCAAATATTTCTGAGCAGTGCTAATTTTCATTAAATTATTTACAGTAAGTAAATTTTACCAATTATATCTAAACGTGTATTTTGTCATAAATATGTAAACAGCGAATTTTCAATAATTTCTTTACAATGTTATTTAAAATTAACATGTTAAACAACGGAGTAAGGTTTTTTATCCGAAACTGTTCAGATGTTTAATGCCACCATGACTGCGTCGATATACAGGGTGTAACAAAACACCCTAGTAATACTTAAGGGGGTGCTTCAGACCATCAATCTGAACAACTTTCACTATGGAGTCAAACTCGAAAAAAAATAAAAAATATATGGCGTCCACTACATTTGAGTCGAGACGGTACTGCAGTTTTGTATGGAAGAGCGGATTTTTTTTCGCAATTTCGATGTTCGCTTCATAGTGAAAGTTGTTCAGTTTGATGGTCTGAAGCAACCCCTTAAGTTTTACTAGGGAGTTGTGTTACACACTGTATTTGATATTCTCGGCGTTCCTATATTTTTGGTTGACTATGAGTAAAGAAATTATTGAAAATTAGAACTGCTTAGAAATATTTGACCACCTTGTTTTCTACGATATATCTGCTGGTGACTGTACATCGACAGGTTAGTTTGATATAAAACTTGAAACAAAAAACTCTCATGCAGCATTGTATATTATGCTTTCAGTGGCAATAATAAATTAAAGCGGGTTTTACTCTGACATCTTGAATGCCTTTTATCGAGACTATGATTCGGGTTACTGCCGTTGAATGGTGATACTCGTTAAACCAAACTACACAAGCCGATTATGAGCCTGTTTCAACACTTCTGAATAGGTTTTTAATATCTTATAAAGTGTCAGTTTTAATCTGTCAGATAAGCTATTAAGAACTGATTAAGAAGTGGTGACACTACAGGGTGAAATTGATATCATTAGCATCCCTTTAAACTAAGAGTCTATCCATCAAACTGAACAACTTTTATTATGGGAGCAAACCTGTAGGAATAAAAAAATAATCAGCTGTTCCAGTTTTAGTAAACTGCAATGCCTACTCGTCTCAAATGTATGAGACCGGTGATTTTTTTGTTGCTCCGATCGATTTGCTCCAACAGTAAAAGATAAGTACCTAAGTAAAGTAAGTAAGTAATCAAACTGAACAACTTTCTCCATGGCAGCAAAATTGCGAAATAAAATCTCCTGTTCCATAAAAAACTGCAAATATAGGTACTCGAGCCAAATGTATGGGACAGCAGATTTTTTTTTGCGATTTGGATGTTTGTCTGGTTGTCCCCTTTAAAAACTTTCAGCAAATTAAAAATAACCCTGGCGAAATGGTTTTCAGTTCACTTTGTCAGCTACATGCTGTATAAAAAAATAATAATTTTTATAAAAATCGACATTTAATATTTAAAGCCGGTTTTTCGAATTTCAATTTTTGAACAGTGAACTCTGTATCTTTTTGTCAATCAATACTGAACTTTAATATTTCACTATAAAGTTCTTATTTCAATATGGAAAAAACGTATGAATGGTACATTCATTATAAGTTAAAAAAAAATAACGGTCCTGTGGTCAATATGGTTTTTTGTACCTTAATAGTAATTAAAAATCTCTTACACTAATGCGGATCATATAAAAATCAATAATCTAAGCTAAAAGAACTTAAAACTCAATTACTTTATCATTAAATTAATGTTTTGCTGATTGATTAAACTAAATATAAAAAGAGCAAATAATTTTGTCAAAGCATCATACATTTCTTGTCTTTCTGTTGAAGAAGTTAACTCGACAAAAACAAAAATGGTAAGTTAAAAAAATATTTATTTAAAATAATAAATTAATAGTACATTACTGCAGCGGCCAGCAACAGAGGCATTGATGGACGAACGTGTAAATGTGGGCCGAGGCGAAGCCGAGGCACACATACGTAAGTCCATCAATGCCTAGTTGTGGCCAAGGCTTGTATAGTACTTTTCTCAAATAATGCGCGGAAATGAAAACAGTAAATTTTCTCAAATAATTCGCGGAAATTAAAACTCTTTTCAAAATCTATGACGAACAACGAACAACAATTTGTTTTTTTTTTTCAATAAACAGCTTTCTATTTGCAAGTTAGTTCGAAATTTAAATAAAACCTTTTTTGAGTTACCTCCTTGGTCGCCATGTTTAGGAGAAAAAGATCGTTCCATTTTTAAATTACACGACAGATATGAGTTTACTATGTAATTTATTTGGCCGCAAAACACGACAGATATGGATTTTCATACAAACATTGCCGGCCGCTGCGCGCATGTAGTTGGCCAGTACAGCAATTTCGATTTATCTCGAAGAAGGTTGTCAAAATAATGCTCACATTTCCAAGCATGTTTGAGAAAAAATTATTACTGACTTTTTATACATTGTCTTCTCTACTATTCTCTGTTATTGTTGTACAGGGTGAACTAATACAGGGTGGATTTTTGTGACGGGGCAGTAAGGGCAGGTACCTTAACAGTTGCAGCTACAGCGAAACGTTCTTAAGAGACTATCCTTAACTTTTTGAAACATTTCGAACTGCATTCACAGATTTTGGAAAAAATGTACAGTCAGCAAGATAATTGACAATTTGCACAAAAACTTTTTTTTATGCCAATCGATCCCGGTTCCCTTACTGCCCCGTCTCAAAAATCCATCCTGTATACTATTACCTATTCTGTGACAGTGACATATAGTGTGACATATAGTGAAAATTGTTCCGTTTGATGGTCTGAGTTCACCGTCTTCATTTCACCGTTCACCAAGAATTAAGAGGAGTCATACAAGAAACTCGTTTTTATCAACGTTTTCTTCTCGCTCTATCGTAAAAACGGTTATACATACAAGCGTCAAACTTGGTGTGATTATAGAGCAAACTCTACAGTATAGTATAACAACAAATAAGTAATAAAAACCGGCCAATTGTGAGTCGGTCTCGCGCTAAAGGTCCCGGAGACAGCAACACTTGTTTGTCAGTTAATATTTTGTGTTCTGGTGTACAGAACCCTCAGTAGGTACGCGAGTAGCCCGATTCGCACTTGACCGGTTTTATTTTTTTTATTGACCCCAACCTCTCAAATGTATGTCAACCGAAGGACAAATCATTTTCAAGGAAACTTGAATTCCCATGACCTTTAAGGACATTCTTAATTAAGCGTACACTTGAAGACCCTTAGGAATTTCGAGAGACTCGGAGGCTTTTAATTAAAATAAAATGGTACTTAACCTTCTATCTTAAATCTTTCCATTTTTTTCTTATCGAAAAAAATAAAAGATTATGGGAAATGCCGTCAGAAAAAATAATACTTACGGTGAATTGTGGAGATTATAACTAATGGTTAACACATCATCATTATCATCATCTTTCAATGATTTTGAAACAGTAAAAGACCATCAAACTGAAAAACTTTCACTATAGGCCACCCTCAGGAAACGTGAAAAAAACAGGTGTTTCATACATTTGAGTCGATTCAGCTGTTGTATGGAGCAGTTGACAAACTTACCCGGGGTATTTTATCCCACCAGTCTACTTCAAAAACGCATTTAAGAGTATACACTCGTCAGAGCGCTCGAGCGCGCTGCATACAAGCGAAGTTCCGTCCTAGTTTGAACATTTAGTAATTAAAGTTAAAGAAAAATGTTGTTAACACAATCTAAAAACCGATATCTTGTCAGATTTCTGTTTAAATTTTTAGTTTCAATGCTAGGATTAATTTAAGATTTATATGAAAATCTTTGAACCAAGCTTTTGAACTAAATATTTGAACGGCAATACCCACACACAGCTATTGGTTTCTAGATTGTGTTTTACTTTTTTTAAATTTAATTACTACCTCAAAGTCCAAATTAGTACGGAACTTCTTAGATTTTTTTTTGTACACAAAAAACAACATTATTATGAAAAATTACAATCAGTCATGTCATGATGTATGTACAAAGGCGAGCTTAACTCTAAAAGAGTTTTCTTTCAGCAAACCGTTAAATGAGTGGAAAGCTGATGTGTTTGGGTAAAATCTGTGTGCACAAAAATAAAGATCTACTTAACTCTATGGAACTTGGTTTTGTATGGAGCACTTCATCAAATATCCTTAACAAAAAATTCTTTTTGCAGATGAAACTGATCTTTGTCGCCCTTTGCTTCGTTGCCATCGCGTCTGCTGAACTCCGATGGAACCAGGACGGCAAATATGAGATTGAAGAAACCGAACCGGTTCCAGTGCAGTACGCCCGTATGCGTTCAGCTGCCATGCCGATTAACATCCCATACCCTTACCCGTATTTCTACCCTCTAGGATACAAGCCGACTGCGCGGGCGGTTGCAGTTCGTGGTTACTCACCGTTCGTTTACTCATACAAACAAATTACTCATTGATTATATTTGTGTGGTAGTGTTTTATTGTTATTTCATCAATGAATAAATAAATTTGTGGATACAAACCTTTTTAATTTTATTATTTATAAAACTAATTGCAGTTATGAAAAGAATAAAAAAATTCATCATTCCCCTTCATGTGGTGCCATCTCCTAACATTGGAGGTTGGCTTTTTAAATCGGGCATAGGCCCACCACTCTTATCCACCGCTGTATCTCGTGTAAACCAGGATCTACAGCATAGACAATGAAGTCCTGCGAGCCCGGGGGATGACTATAACCTTTATTGAACCCGCAATGAATTAATCAAAAAAGATAGTCATAGTCATAGTCATTTATTTTGTAAAATAATATACATAGGAGTAGGAAAAAGAAATATCCGACTTCCCTCCATGCAAACGGGAGACAGCAATAAGAATGAAAGTACGGCTAGAAGAGAGCCAATTCTTGGAAGTTGGCTCTGGCTATCATGGCTATTCGGACCCTGGAGACAGCAGCCATGAATAGGGAGATGTTCATACCGAACCATTCACAGGTTTTTAAGCCAGGAAGTCCTTCTTCAAATCACCACCATCAATCAGCCCGGTAAACCCCACTGCTGGGTATCTTTATTTTCACTGCTGGGGCTCTTTATTTGCACGCCAACCAGAACAGTCCCACGCTAGTCTCATCCACTGTTTGCCGGCTACTCTACAAATGTCATCCGACCACCTGGCTGCTGGTCTGTCCACTGACAATAAGCATAGTAAAATAATAGGTATTATTATTATATTAAAATGACGCACAATGAAGCTATATATAGAGCGTATAAATAAATTGTAGGCTTATTATTAAGAGAACACATACACACACATTGATGTCTTGGGCGAGACTTGGACTCACACACATTCAAATTGTTCTCATTAATATGAGAACGAAAGAAAGAAAAGAGAAAGAATGAAATATAATTATTTCATTTGAACAGCAGGCAGGCTTAAAACTAATTAGGTTCGTTTTTACCCCACAGTACTAATAAAACATCTTATCACGTTTACCCCGCTATCGCAATTACCACTCGACCAAGTAATTTAACGAGAAGCCGCAGCGAATTTATTAATCTAGACCAGAATGTAGAAGTCAAACGCTTAACCGCTCCCATCCCTGCAGTAATTCATTCTAGCTGAAGTAAAGTCAGCGATCCAGGGTATGGATCGTAAACAAACATTAAAATGTTCCTAGTTTTAAGGGGCTATGTAAAAAAAATAGGATTCTTCAAAGCTCCGTATATCTGTTAGTAAACAGTAGGAGTAAGATTTGCGGATATGTGTAAATTGAACATATAATTGATGTTTTGATTAGAGCCAAAACACGATTAAGACAAATTTTCTCGATAGAAAAACAAGCCAAAGTAGCCTCCGTTTTTGTCTATAAACGCTTGTAACTGCTAAACAGTGAATAATAGAAACATGAGACTTGATTTAAAAAAAAGAGATTGCTATTATCTAAGTTTTGATTAGAGCAGAATTGAACTTACATAAATAGTACAATCACAATTAAATAAAGTTTGTTTTTTCGCTTGATTCGATCCAGGCGCGCGCGCCGCCCCATCTCTTTCTCTCGCATCTGGCAGTAATATAAGCTATCACACGCCCGTTTCGCTAAAATTATTTTTCGACATAGGCTCTTAAGGGTTCCGAAGTCAACAAGGAACCCTTATAGTTTCGCCATGGCCGTCCGTCCGTCCGTCAGATACGCTTAGTACTGGAAAGCTATAATTTGGTATGGGTATACATATTAATCACGCCGACAAAGTGGTAAAATAAAATCTTGAAAAATATTTTTTTTAGGGTACCTCCCCTACCCGCAAAGTGGGGATGACATTTTTCTCGTCTATCCCATGTTGTGGGGTATGGTTGGATAGGTCGTTTAAAATATTATGGGTTTGCGGAAACTATTTTTTGATTTAGGGATCCGTTAGCGAAATATTAAGCTTTAAAACTAAATTTTTTGTAAGAGTAAAGTGTCACCCCTCCCCCCCTCTCCCAGCTAAACGGTTATAGTTGGAGATATGAAAAAATTCATGGCAGTAGCATATATAACGAATTTAAAAGGAAAACTATCACCGCTAAGTAGGCTTTACAAGTTTACGAGTAATAGTCCATCAACTTATAAAATGTACTTTTTAGACTTTATTAGCCGTTAAACCGTAGTATAAAGCAAAAAGCCTCCTTCTAAGTCCATATTATATTGTGACGGGCAGCTACGGGACCCTATCCTGCGCGTGGACCGACACGCACTTGGCCAGTTTTCAGAAGCTAATATTGTGAGATCAACATACAAACAACTGCCATGCGCTGAACCTCAGAATGAACCACCCCTTTATTCGTCGTTTCACCCGTTGAATTAAGATTTGTTTTGTAGTGTTTTCACCCTTTCTGACACCTGAATGACAGGAACATATGGTTCGGGCATAGGTTCCTTGTAAGGTTAAGGTATAGGGTATAGGGTTAAGGTCACCGGTGGCAGCCCCTGCTTGCTCCAAATCCACCCACAGTTGGTGGACTCTTTCTCTGCACCTAACCACATCTGCACCTGGTGGTAGGTTTTATATGACAACTCTACATTTTCGAACTTTATGGGAAAAATAGTCAATGTTTGAAGTGCTGTATCTCAGGTTGTTATTAGACTTACAGAGCTATTATTGCACTTATATGGCAGAAAATTTGATCTAATATAAAAAAGTAATAGAATATTTACACAAAGTAATCTATTACACTTTCTCCTCCCACTATCACTATCACCTGAAAAATTTCCCAAAATTTCGAGGTTTTCCGAGCACCATCGCAGTTAGCACAGGCCTTTTGAAGCTGCAAAATTGGTTTTACAGTAGTGGTATCTATATTAATAACAAGCCAAAAATCAGTAACTTGCAATTTATTGCGACCTACGATATTTTTAATGACTGGCGTATGCCTATTGTTACCTCTTCTAAACTAACAGAAATAAAAGAGACTACTATAATTTCACCGTGTTTACGTCCTTTGTCAAGTCTCGTTGGTCTCACTTTAGCTGTGTTCGTGTGTCTAATCTTTCAAGACAGTATAAAGGCAGAAAGGCTTGGCGCAAAGTGGCTATAATTAAGAACCTTCCAATTACGATGTAGAGTCTACTTTAGTTGTATTAAATTGTTTACTGTTAGGGACTGGTGAATGAATTCAAAGTCAGAAAGGTCATGAACCGTTCTTTGAAATCAGAATTCATTAGCATATAGTATAATTATACTCACAACATAATTATTCCCAAAGGGGTAGTTATTCTCAGAATATCAAAATTTCACTAGCAGTGTTCTACTCTACCCAGTGTGACACGTATCCCAGTGCCTACTTTTATGAACAGTGGATACAATACTCGCCTCGAAATAGAAGCATGACGTAGGTTTTCTCGCGATGTTTTCCTTCACCAAAAAGTCAGTGGTGTTACAAAACGTAAATCAAATCAAATCAAATAATTTATTGCATGAATTACAGGTGAATCATAATTACATATTAATGTGAATAGAAAGCAGATGTTCGGCTACTATTGGTGCTCTGCCGTAACCCTACCTTAAACAGGTGTATATCCTATATATAGGTGTGTATATCCTAATATAAATAATAATTAAAAATCACAAATTAATAATGTCAAGAAATAAATGATGTTTTAGAATTTGATACTTAAAACTTAATTAACACTAAGCAATTTCAAAAAATATAATAAAATACAATTCAATTTAAAAACAAAAATGATCTAATACTAATACACAAATTAAAAATTAAAAATAAGATTTAAAAAAAAAATAAAAAAAAATCAACAATAGTAGAGTTACCTGTAGCCCATGTATTCATTAATACTATAAAAACATTTTTCCGACAGCCATGCTCTTAAGGCACTTTTAAACTTATTAAAATGGTATGTCTTGAATGTGTCAGGAAGATTATTAAATATTTTTATACACATAGAGTAACAATTTTTCCTTACAATTGTCAGTTTTTTACGTACAGTATAAGGTCCTGAAAACTCATGGTTGGTATTAATTGCACAGGGCGGGGGCCAAATCGTTGCGTCCTGCTACGAACTCTCTTCCACAAAATATTTACGACAGTAATAAAGGTGGCGTAGCGTGGGTTTCTATCGCCCGGTTCGGAGCGAGCGTAGCAAGCTCGAATTTTTTTAACACCACTATTCGGGTTTTGGTCGGACACTTTTTGGTTTATCTATGCAAAAATATAAACTTGAGCGAGCGAAGCGAGCTCGACTTTCCTCCTCAATACGAATCGGTTGGAGTCAGAGCTTTTTATTACGTACAAAATATGTGCAATGTAACCTAAATAAAAGCTATGGACCGAGCAAGGCAAAGCTCGAAATTATTAGCACCATGTTTTAGCTGTGGTCAGAATTCCTTAGGATTTTGTGTTGGTACATACTAGCATAGAGTAAATAAATTATACACAACAGAGGGTTAATGCCCACACTAAGAAAGTTGCCACCTTCTTATATGAAAACTCGCGCTAGTACAGCACCGGTGGTGAGTAACCGGTTACTACAGCAATGTTTAATTACGTTAAAATACATTTGTTATTAAAATTTTTAAGAAAATTAATCTACTTATATAATTTATTTCCGTGGAACAAAACTCAAATAACAGTGATCTAATAACGTTTAATTATGATTTATCTCTCGTTCAGGCCAGTAGCGACATCTGTTTGCGCCAAGACTA
Source organism: Agonopterix subpropinquella (assembly GCA_922987775.1). Classification (NCBI taxonomy): domain Eukaryota; kingdom Metazoa; phylum Arthropoda; class Insecta; order Lepidoptera; family Depressariidae; genus Agonopterix; species Agonopterix subpropinquella. The sequence goes on from OV277705.1 coordinate 22,364,378, forward strand.
TACTAAATCTAAAATGTATGGAACTGTCCAGACATGATACTAGGTACTTAGAGCGAGCTAAGCGACATTTGCAGCATTTGCCTCTTTACAGGTCTGAAGCACCCCCTTAGATAATAATTATGTAACGCATTTAATTAGCATAGCATAGCATATGCTCACGACTGTATTCCCCGAGTGGGTAGTCAGAGATATTCTGAAACCTCAGAACACTAGTACACACACACAGTTTCACTAGGAACGAAACTTTGTCCAACGCATTTAATTGTACATTCTATAATTATAGTTGTTTGAAACTTCAACGGGTATTTGAAAGAAAGAAAAATCATTTATTTGGATCTCCGACAAGCATAAAAATCCTCTTACTAAAGACTTGCTTTCCTAATAATGAAAGAAGAAGAAGATAAAATACCGTTTGATCCATACATATTTTATTTTAAGGATTTAAACGCGAATGTGTTACAAATGCAGTAGTAATACATACAAGTACAAAAAAATGTGGTATTGGTATTGGTATGGTATACCTCCATACATTTATAAAAAATCATGCTAATGTTGTACATAGAAGACAGGTTTCTGATAAACATAAGAAGGCACATAATACATTGGATAATACAGTTGGGGTACTTTCTCTGGCTTAGGCGGGGAAGGTGGAGATAAAACGACGGTCATCACTTGAGGCTTCGGTGCTGGTTTGGGCGTAACCGGCTCAGGTTTCTGTACCGGTTTTGGTACGTAAACTGACGGTCGGTATAGGTATTCATAGTGCGGGCCGTTGGTGGTGTACCAGTATTGAGCTGGTATGGATGCAGCAAAGCATGTCGAGAATAATGCAAGGAGAGCGATTGAGGTCTTCATCTGTGGAAAAAAAACATCGTCAAGGCAAGTGTGAATGGAATGGTTGAAAAGAGTCGTCCTAGACGCATGTACGCTGACCAAATCAGATGCGTCCTGAAACTCCAGAAGAAGGGCCAAATAAAATGTAGCCGGATCTAAAGAGTTATGTATGAGTAGACTTATGGATGGTGAAGAGGCGAGAGGTATGTTTCAGGATGATAGCATGTGGCGATCTATTGTCTCTACCTACCCTAGTGGGACATAGGCGTGAGCATATGTATAAGGTGCTTGTTGGCATAGTGGAGCCTATAGGCATTGGAAACGATCACCGAAGTTACAACGTCCGTCTTTATACAGGGTGTATGTGACAACCTAGCAAATACTGAAACAGTGAACTCAGACCATCAAACTGAACAATTTTCACTATGGAGCCTAAATCAGGAAACACGAAAAAAAATCAGCTGTCCGATACCTACAACATTGCTGTACCTACCCTACTAAAATGTATGGGACAGCTGATTTTTTTTCACGTTACCTAAGGTAGCTCCACAGCGAAAGTTGTTCAGTTTGATAGTCTCATTTCACCATTTCAGTATTTGCTAGGCTGTCACTTACACCCTGTATAGGTAACTCTCGAGTATCTCCGTGCTTAGAAAGACACGTTAAGCAGTTGGTCCCCGAATGGCCTCCAAAAAAGGTCAAGAACATGTTGAATGGGAGACGAGTTTCATTGTTTGGGAGGGTCGAAAATTTTTTTATGCAATAGGTACATGAGGGAGTAATTGCGACGGGGTATACAGACTGACAGACAGGATGGACGAAAAGGGTTCCTTGTTTGACTGCAGTATCCTAAAAAGTAATAGGAAAAGAAAAAAGATAAACTTACCGTTATTGTATTGATTTCCAATGCTGTTTTCAAACTCCACTATTTGACTGATGCTGTCCACAAGGTTTCTATTGCTATTTATATTAAAATAATCTGGGCTACGAGGGCATAATTTTTCCAAATAATCCGGTAAATCACTAAACAATACGTCAATGGAATAAAAATAACACTCCCGGATTCTTCGCTAATAATTATGATCTCTAATAATGTTGACTAAACGTGTAAAGTGAAATCAGTGGGGAGTTTGGGAAGCCCCAATTAGAAATTTTAATCTAATTAAAAATATACTTAGGGATCGTTCAACAATTACGTGATCATTTTTGGCCGTTTTTTTAACCCTTATGTGATCACAGCGTAATCTTTTGGGGGGGGGCCCCCCTCGCCTTGATTACGTAATCTTCGTCCGTGCTTAAAATTTTTGCTGTTTATTAGCACTGACACCTATGTCATGTTTCTATGGGTCTTAAATGACCTAAATTTGGGAAGAGGGTGTGTCATTTTGTCAAAATGCATAAGGTAAGAACTATAAAGTTAATAAACTTCAAAATTGGACGTAAATATTTAAATATAATTTATTTTCGGAAACGAAGCGCAGATGACGTAATCATGGATTCTTCCCCCCCCCCCCCCCCCAAATAATCCGATGTATATACAAGCACCCGACCCCCCCTTCCGGTGATCACGTAATTGTTGAATGATCCCTTATAATTATATTATCCCTTATTATTATTCCCTTATTATTCACTTACGGTTTCTAGAACAAAATTTTCATATTAGGAATATTATATCAATTAGTAAATATAATATTAACAAATAGTTTGAGCTCTCCCGGACATTCAGATTATTGTTTTTAAAAGAGATTGATGTGACTGACGTAAATGAAATTAATGTGTTAACTCATTCGTTGGTTCTCTTAACTCTAATCTATAATTAACTTTATTTTATTTCCTTTTACATCATCCATTCGGTCCATTATTATGACGTTTCATTTGTTTCAGTCTTGTTCGTATTTATCAAGGACGCATAATAGAGAAAACGGTCGGTACAAAATACTAAAAAAAATACCAATCGGGCGTGGGCGCCTTTCAAACAACAATTTTGAACATTTTCGGGATTTTTGAATTGAAGTCCTTGCTACCATTTTAGCTTCCAGTTAGGGTTGCCAACCATAGTTCACGGATAAGCGGGATTTTTACAATAAAAATGCGGGACGCGGCAAAAAAAACGGGACGTAGCTGTCAAAGTAAAAGAAGGCGAGAAATAGGTACAAAATTTTAAGAAGTTTTAATGAATATATCGAGTAGGTTTTTACTTTGGTTTACAAATCAACATACTTAAAAAAGTAGGCAAGGCCCTGGCATGTCATCGACTATACATGGACGTAACTAGTAATGATGTTTTCCCTGGTCGGTTAGATCGTTGCAATATAATCTAAAAACTGGAGCGAGCGTTAGCTAGCGAGCTCGAATTTTTTACGACATAAAATCTGGAACGAGCAAAGCAACACGAGATTTTACTACAGGATAAAAAGATGGGCGAAATAAGATCCAAAACCTAGAGCGAGCGCAGCGAGCTCGAGATTTCACTGAATTCTAGAGCGAGCGAAGTGAACTCGAAATTTTACTGCAGTGCGTCTAGGACTAGGTCCCTGTAATACAATCGCCAGGAGCGAGCGACGCGAGCTCGAGATTTTAGTACAATATAGTGAGATCAGTGCAATACGATTTAAATCGAGCGATGCGAGCTCGCAAGTTAACTGTATTATTATGAAGTGTTTGCGAATTCCCAACCTAAAAATAAATCGTGTAGCGAGCGAAGTGAGCTCAAAATTTTACAGCAATATAAATGAGATTAATGCATTGTAGTACAGTACGATTTAAATACTTTGAAACATAAGTTAGCGAACCGAGATCGAGATTTTGCTCGATTTAGCACTAAATTTCCAGCTCATACCGAAATCGAGGCGATTTATTGTATTAAACCAACACCTATCTGAAACGAGCTTATGATTTTTCTACACAATAACTCAATTGTAGAGCTCATGCTGAAAAAATAGAGTAGATTTGTGTATGTAACTAAAGCTAGAGCGAACGAAGAGAAGTCTAAAATACCTATATACCAAGATAACTCGTAGCAAGAGCTCAGTTTCAAAATGAAGAACAAAATATAACAAAGAATGCCGAGCGAGCGAAGCAAGCTAGAATTTTCAATGTGAATTCTGACATTGACTTTTCATGAAAGTGGACACGAGGAACGAAATACAGGAAAATCTAATATTGTTTATTATTGTAATTAGATGGTAAGTGATTCATTTTATACAAGGGCTGGGCAAGAAGGATTCTGGGGGACCGGGCTGCATTCCATAAAACGGGACAATTGGCGTCCCGTACACACCTTTCGCGGGACGCACCCTTTAAGGCTCTAGAAACGGGACGTCCCGCCTCTCGCGGGACGGTTGGCAACCCTACTTCCAGTGAAAGTGAGAGGACCTCAATAAGGCTACACTGGACGCTGTCAGGCTGGCCGAATATCTGGCCAATAAAATATAGACATAGTAGAACAATTGACACGAAAAGAAGAAGAAGCTTCCAGTGTATTATACAGGGTATAAGTGACAGCGTAGCAAATACTGAAACGGTGAACTCAGACCATCAAACTGAAAAGTTGTTCAGTTTGATGGTCTGAGTTCACCGTTTCAGTATTTGCTAGGCTGTCACTTACACCCTGTATTTTTAAGATGAGTTAGTGATGCACCATCGACCTCGTTGGGTAATAACAGAAAAGTTATTCTGTACTAAATACCAAACGGGATGTCCATACCGTACGCATACCAAAAGTGGTATCCGTACCGTACCAAAACTGGTGGCCGTATAGAGGTATTATTCAAAACTTGTTTTGAGGCCAGTATGTATTAAAACTATATTTTAATCCCTCTTGTAATGTAATATCAAGACAGTGTTAATAAGAAACTATGATACGTACCTACCTACGTAAACTATACTCAATTCAGGTGACTTATTTCTGTATAGAAATAAAAATGGTGTGGGAGAAGAATAAGTATTCTGAAATTGCTAGATAAGATAATTGGGCGTCAGAAATGCAAAGATTAGTCAGGAAAATTAATGTGACATAAAATTATGATTCTTTCTTACTTTCAATACTTACTAGAAAATATTATCATCGGATGGCAGAAAATATAACGAGATAAAGAATTATTTCATAAAACATTAACAAAAAACTAAATTAGATAAGTAAATTTTGGCAAAAAAAGGAACCGATCATGTAATAATGAAAAATCAATTAGACCAATGATTCCATCAATTAAAAAGTAATGAACATGATATGAGATAACGGTAAAGAAATCTAAAAAAACTATTAGTTTTAGTATAAAAAGCAAATAAGAAAACGTAAAAGTATCAGTATCAACTGAAGCTTCCAATATACATGCAAAGGTGAGTTAACGCTATTTAGACTCATTTTATATTATTCTACAATATAAAATATTGTTGCTTTATTTTTCATTCTGCGTGTTTCTCAGTGTATTTTTCATCATGATAAGTATTCAATATATCAATCGGTTTTAATGATTAGTCCCAGTGAACTTCGTACCGCCTTAGAACAGTTTTATCCGACACACCCTTGACCGTTTTTTTATTTACAAACCTTTCCTGGCATGTGCACAATAACCCACCAAAGTTTCATCGCATTCGGTCCAGCCGTTCTCGAGTTTTAGCGAGACTAACGAACAGCAATTCATTTTTATTTATAAGAAGAAGAAAGAAGATGATTATTTTTAGGGTTCCGTACCAAAAGGGTGAAAACGGGACCCAATAGGGTCCGGGTAGGGGTTAGTAATAACTAAGCCTACGTTGTCCGTCCGTCCGTCGTCGGTCCGTCTGTCCTACCTATTTAGGGCTGTAACTTTTGAACCGTAATATCTAGATAGTTGAAATTTTCTCAAATTATGTGTAATTATGGCGGATTTGTTAACAAATAATAAAAATGTCAAAAAGTCAAAAAGTAAGGGGGGTTCTCAACAAGAAACTAGTTTTTATCAACGTTTTTTCGTCACGCTCTATCGTAAAAACGGTAATACACATAAGCGTCAAACTAAGTGCGATTATAGAGCAAACTTTACAAAATAACAACAAATACTAAAAACCGGCCAAGCGTGAGTCGGTCTCGCGCTAAAGGTCCCAGACAAAAACAGTTTTTTTCTAAGTGAATAATATTGTGTACTGTGGTGGTGTGGTACGGAACCCTCAGTGCGCGAGTAGCCCGACTCGCACTTGACCGATTTTATTCATTTATTTTTCTAATCGTTAAGAATTCAAGACGCTACCCTAACCGAAGTATTCTAGAATAGAAACTTTCTATAAAAGTTACTTGGTAGTTATAACAAAATTCTTACCTGAAAACAATACACTATCACACAATACTGACAGAGTAGTAATATAGTTTATGATTTTACCGTGTTTATTTTTTAAATGTTGGAAGACTTTTTATATTTAATTATTTTTTGTTTCTGTGGTGAAATAGAAAGTATCTAAATAACTCAACCCAAGTAAATTAGGTACCGATTTCTTAAGATATCTACCTCTTTAATTCTGGAAATTGGTGGAACCACCGTACCTATACAGGATGTAACAAAACACCCTAGTAATACTTAAGGGGGTGCTTCAGACCATCAATCTGAACAACTTTCACTATGGAGCCAACGTCGAGAAAAAATAAAAAAATCCGCTCTTTCATACAAAACTGCAGTACCGTCTCGACTCAAATGTATGGGGTGGCGGATTTTTTTTATTTTTTCTCGACATTGGCTCCATAGTGAAAGTTGTTCAGATTGATGGTCTGAAGCACCCCCTTAAGGCGGTGTCCTATTGCCATCGCACGCGCGATGGTGCGATGCGATGTGATCGTACTGATGGGTAATTCTCCGAAATTTTTCAAATTTTCAAATTGTTCTATGGAAAAGATGGCAATAGGACACCGCCTAAGTATTACTAGGGTGTTTTGTTACACCCTGTATAGGAAGAAAATTTAGTACTATATACAGTACGGACCCCGCCCCCCCCCCCCCCCCCCCCCCTGCCTCCACCGACGTTTTACCTCACCTCCTCTGGTTGAATTATGGTTCCTCCTAACCAAATGCGTATTCCTGTCTCGCTTGCACAGAACAGAATCGCACATGCTTACTCTTCTATTCAATTTTCCAATTTTCATGAAATGACAACTATCAGCTGACAGTGTCCAAGGTTTAGAAGAACGATCCTTTTATCGTCAGTAAAAGTAGATTACGAGCGAATTGTTCAAGACAAATGTGAAAATTAAATCAATTATTGTAATTTCCCAGATGAAACTAACAATCTTCTTATTCTTCACCATCGCTGCCGTCGCTTTCACTGATGGAAAACCAGCACCAGCACCAGCACCAGGTCTAGATATGGAATGGACAGCGGAATACGGTGCCTATCCTGTCGAATATATCATGCCAATGGCTGAAAAGAAAGTGCCGCTGGAAGCCTACCGGTACGGATATCCGATGTCGTTCCCGTCTGAGATGTATCGGTACGCGTACCCATTCGCGTATTATCAGAAGTCATACCAACCCGAGGCTTTTGAACATCAGTTCGGATTTTATCCCGAACATTGATTTTATTGAATAATAAATATTTTGTTTTGAATATGTTGCTTTATTTAACAAATTAGTCCGAGATCCGACCGTAAAATTATAAACCTAGGCAACTTGGCAGCGTTGAATTAACCCCTGTACGTATAAACATGTACTAGAATCACATTTCGTTCGCCTAAGGAATAGGTAAGTACATAATTTTACGGTTGGATCTCGGTCTAAATTGGTTTAAAAAATCCTCCATGAGCATTTATAAGCACGATTTAAAAAAATTGGGGAACCCTAATTTCTGAAGTGAAAACTTCAGAAACACTTGTGCACGTGTGCACTTTTTGGGATGGGTAAAAAATTTTAAATTCGCGTCAGGACCGTGTCGTCACGTGACCTGATCGAAAATTCGTAATACGTAAATAAGTAAGACGTAAGATTTTGGGATGGGTAAAAAATGTTAAACTCGCGTCAGGACCGTGACGTCACGTGACAATTCGTAAGACGTAAGATCTCTTAGTTTTCACTTCTGCCGGCACTCCCGGAGTGCAACCCGTTGTTTTTTTTCAGCAATTACTAGCCATCAATCACAATCAGCTTACGAACTGTCGTTTGTTTTGACAATTTCGTCATTGACCAAGAAATTACGATTACCATAGATATACTCGGTTCATTTGTTCTACTAAACAACGAACTATTAAATTGACTTTAATAATTCACTAGCTAACATATTTTATTCATATAAATGAGCATCGGTGGCGCGTTGCGAAGAGATTTGGAAACCCAATCTTGAATAGAATTGAATAGAATATAATTTATTTTTTGCTATGGGGGCGGAGTATTGAAGTCCGGGTTTGAATCCGCACGTAAGTACCTACAACATGGCATGTACCAGTGAGTTTTCTGTACCGAGTACCTGATTAAAACAAAGTATGTCCGGTTTGAATTGTGTATTCACAGGATAAAAACTAGTTCTCGAGCTTTTGCAGTTTCTTGAAATGGCAGTTTGAAAACAAACGGTACAGCTTGCATGCATGCATCATGCATAAGTTAAAACTAGCTGTTGACGGAAACTTCTTACTAAAATATAAGTTACCTGCGTCTTGGATACGGTCCGTTTAAACAAACAAACACAATTTTGTTTGTGTTTTGCAACGGAAACTTATGGAAGAGCAGATATGTTTCCGTCTACTAAATGGAATAAAATTTTCCATTTGGCAAGAGTTTTCTATCTTAGGTTTATATTATGATAATCATAATCATTTATTCATTGCTTGATTAAGTACAATGAGTTCAAAGTATAAAATCGTTTTGTAAGGAACAACACTTTTTTAGTTTTTCCAATAGCGTGACAATTTTCAGATCAGTATGTTACTATGTAGAGCTTCACTCTCTCCATTTTCCATTTTACGTATTGTAGGAATGTCACATATCTTCCACTATTTTAATTCAATCAAAGAGGTAGGTAGATGAAATAAAGGCCATTACTCCATCATTCTGATTAAAAATAAAATATATTATCTTTTACTTCATATTTATTTAGAAAAAAAGAAACGATTACAAATTAATAAAAAACATGTCGTTACTTAGTATATATAATATGGGTAACCGCCCCTTCCCCCGCTCATGTAGCCCCCTGAGTAACCAGGGTAATATCCGGGGTAATTGTACCGGTAATACGGCATCCGGCCTTGGTAGAAGAGGCTCCTCTCCGACCGTTCAGCCGGGGCGGCTGATGATGCTGCAATGATGACCAGGAAGAAGAGGAAAACGACCTTGTTCATCTGAAATGAAAAGATTTTTATTATTAACTATGTTGCCAAGATATTAATACATGACAAAACCGTACACGGAGTCTGCAGTGTTATTGGGACACAAACCTAATGTTATTGGGACAGTCGTTTTTTTTGCACAATTTCGTGTTATCCATGAAGAAGGAAAGACAATATGTTTATTTGCATACGTCATAACAAAAGACATCATTATACAGAAAAACATACACGGTGTAAGAAGACCGAAGTATCCCAAACTCAAAGAAGTGAAAGTAAGTTGACGCTGTAGAGAAAATGCGGCCAGGAGTGCGATTTTTGAATCTCATTCGGTCAGCTCAGCAGTTGAAAATTTCAAAATTACTGTGGAGATATGCATCTTTCTACTGCTGATTTGATTTTCAAAAATCATACTTTAGGAGTGCGATTTTTGAGAGTCAAATCAGCAGTAGAAAGATGCGTATATCCATAGTAATTTTGACATTTTCAACTGCTTAGCTCACCGAATAAGATTCAAAAATCGCACACCTGGCCGCATTTTCTCTACAGCGTCATGTAATTTAATTCGTGTAATTTAATTGTATTTAATTTAATTTAAATGTATTGTGTAAATTTATGTGACATTGAACAATTGTAATTTGAATATTAAGTACCTACTAACATAGTTTACATAAGTGTGTTACTAACAAAATGAATCATGGTTATTTGAATAAATACATTTATTATAGTAATTTTGACATTTTCAACTGCTGAACTCAGCGAATGAGATTCAAAAATCGCACTCCAGAACCTATATTCTTATTTCAATCAATCAATTATACTTATTTCCTACTTTTTGCTCACCGAAAACATGCAAAAATGCTCAGCGTCAAGATAAATGACCGGAATCCTCCGGTTCCGGATAATTATCTCGACATTTCTTGACAATAATAAAACTGGAAATGCTTACCTTGGCAAAGTTGTTAAAACCTATGAATTAAAGAGAAGAACAAATAAAACTGATAATTTTACCCTAAAACTAACAGTTTTTATATAAATTTTCATATACATTATCGAACTAAATAATTAGAATAGCAATTAAAATCGAACGATTTGATATCATTTTAACATCTTTATTAATTATTTAGTCGTTAAAATAAAATCAGAAAGCACTTCATACTGATTTAATTATTAACGCTAGTAAATAATTTCGGAAAGTTTTCCATCATTACAGGGTGTAACAAAACACCCTAGTAATACTTAAGGGGGTGCTTCAGACCATCAAACTAAACAACTTTCACTATGAAGCCAACTTCGAAATCGTGAAATAAAAATCAGTTGTCCCATACAAAACTGCGGTATCGGCTCGACTCAAATGTATGGGACAGCTGATTTTTTTATTTTTTCTCAGTGTTGGCTTTATAGTGAAAGTTGTTCAGTTTGATAGTCTGAAGCACCCCCCTTAAGTATGTATATTTTAGTTCTGAGAGCTAAATTTTTTAGGGTTTCGTACCCAAAGGATGTCAATGGGACCCTATTACTTTTGTCTGCTGTATCTTTTATGTAACAGGTAGCGAGTTTTTTTCTCAGATTTATTTGATAATATCACGGGAAAATTAGCACATGATCGAAGCACCCCTTTGAATATAACCACACGTTTTTGCAGCATCTTGTTTATTTTAAGCGTGATATAATAAAAAACAAAAAGTAAAAAATTGAGGAACCAAACTAAAAACTTAATTATTTCGTAGATTTATTTTATTTTGCTGTATTGTAAAAAGCATTTATATGTTTATTAGGTACCTACTCTAAAGTAAAACAACAAATTAATAATAAAAAACGGGTCAAGGGTGTGACGGCCTCGCGCTAAGGAGATACCTGTCTTCAGCAGTGTACGACGACTGGCTGATGATAGATATGAAGTGCGATTTTTGAAAATCATACGAGCGACTTGGCAGTAGAAAGATGCATAATCTCCATAATAATTTTGACATTTTCTACTGCCAAGTCGCTCGTATGATTTTCAAAAATCGCACTTATGAATCAATTATACCGTCAGCTAATTAAATGCTACAAAACCGTTACAAAACATTAGGCGCTCCATTCACTTATTGTTCGTTAAACCACGTAGAGTACAAACTTACAAACTTAAGAACACGCTTTCAACTAAGCAGATTGGATGAAACCGAACCAAAATAAGCTATTGAAGTATCGTTACAACTAAAACCGGTGAAATTTTCCTGCACAAATTGCACGTCTGTAAAGTTTTAGATATCGCAACTTGAATACATTTCAATCGGTGCGCGGTTGGCTTGGAATTCAAGATTGAAACATTTTAGATTGGACTGGTGGAAAATTTTTATCTAAAATGGCGGGAGTTTCTTTCAAGTTTCACAGAAATTGCCGGTAATTTCAATAAATGCTGAAATTTTGTTTGCATAATATATAAATTGGACTAATACCCCAACCACGTCAACCAAGAAACGAGGATCGAGATGGATGGCAAAATAGGGATTAGGCTGTAGTGGGAAGATACGGTCTGATGATGATGATGACGCCAAATTGAACCTATGGGTGTCGTGGGAGGTGACTAAGGAAAAGACAGATCCTGGCCACCGGTATAGAGGCGCGAAAACCATAAGAACTGCATTCCCAACAAAAACAATAGGGGAGCGGACTGCATCTAGTCTAGACCATTATAAAACTGTAACAGAAGTGTGTCTGTACATTGAAGATATTTACAAAAAAAAGATTACGATATGATTTTTAGATGTCCCTGATTCCAAACCACCAATTTTTGGATTTTTTGTCTGTCTGTTTGTTTGTTTGTTCGTTAGTTTGTTTGTTTGTTTGGGTGTTTGTTTGTTTGGGTGTTTGTTTGTTCGAGTATCACGCAAAAACTACTGAACCGATTTTGATGAAACTTTTTTTGTTTGATAGCTTATCATCTGACTTAAAATCTGGTATATAATTTATGCGGACGAAGTCGCGGGTAAAAGCTCGTAAAATATATTTCAGTTTTATCTTAGTAAAACAACATTTGAAAATAATGCAATAATCAAATTTTTATCTTTTTTTAAGCTAGAATACTATTTTTAATAACATGATGAACTATAATAAAACCGGTCAAGTGCGAGTCAGGCTACTCGCGCACCGAGGGTTCCGTACCACACCACCACAGAACACAACATTATTAACTTAGAAAAAAAACTTTTTTGTCCGGGACCTTTAGCGCAAGACCCACTCACACTTGGCCGGTTTTTAGTATTTGTTGTTATTCTGTAGAGTTTGCTCTATAATCACACAAAGTTTGACGCTTGTATGTATTACCGTTTTTACCATAGAGCGAGAAGAAAAAAAACGTTGATAAAAACTAGTTTCTTGTTGAGAACCCCCCTTAATTTTTAACTTTTTGACATTTTATTATTTGTTAGCAAATTCGCCGTAACAACGCACATTCTGTGAAAATTTCAACTATCTAGCTCTATCGGTTTAAAAGTTACAGCCCTAAATAGGTCGGACAGACGGACGGACGGACAAACGGACAGACGGATAGACGGACGGACGGACGGACAGACAAAGTAGGCTTAGTAATAGGGTCCCGTTATTACCCTTTGGGTACGGAACCCTAAAAAGTAATTAAACGTTGATGACGTCACTTGTGGGTTTAGTACAATTTTTCATACATCGCGCTCGTTTAGACGTATGATTAAAAGTTGCTAATTTGACTAATTGTCCCGGACTGTCCGATCCCCTATTGGTGTCAAAAATGTTGCCAAAACTTCAAGTTCTATGGAAAATGATTATACACATGTATATATTGATGAATATACTTTTCATGGTTTTCAACCAAACCAAATAATACATTCAGATCACGTGACAATAGTTACCCAAGCATTATCCTTTACGAAGTCATTTACTTTGAGAATTTCGTATAAACGTCGAGGTTCGACATAAGGTCGTAAATCCTTCGCGGCAGCTGCCCCGAAAGCGAATATTAATAATTAACCCCAACTCTAAAGGGTTGGCCATCTATCGATAACCGGTGCCTGATCGATGTTTCTATTGACCTTGAAATTAGTATTCTCTTTATAGTAAAAAAATTTATACAGGGTGTAACAAAACACCCTAGTAATACTTAAGGGGGTACTTCAGACCATCAAACTGAACAACTTTCACTATTTGGCCAACATCGAGAAAAAATAAAAAAATATGTTGTCCCATACATTTTAGTCGAGTCGGTACTGCAGTTTTGTATGATACAACAGTTTTTTTTTCTCGATGTTGGCCCCATAGTGAAAGTTGTTCAGTTTGATGGTTTGAAGCATTACTAGGGTGTTTTGTTACACCGTGTAGAACACCGATATCGAAAGTCGATATTATCATTATTGTGGAACTGTAGTTCTACTCGTTCAATAGATTTTCGTAGATACTACACCTTACTACATAGATACATAATTCTATATATTCTCACTTCTGTCTTCCACTTGGATAGGCAGACGAGACAATCGTTTTTGCTATCCGTTATGCTATTATTAGTTAATTTATTTTGTTACACATATTGTTCAATTACGTAAAAAGACAAATTTTTTTCGATAATATTGATATAGTATTGTAACTATGATTAACAGTATCGATAATACTACCAGCAGCTGCCGACATTATACATAAAACATAGGCATGGCTATGGTATGATGGATAGTGATTTTAAAATTATCGATATTAAGACTTCGTTCTCCATTACCGAGCTGCAACACTGCCCTCGATTTATTAAGATTAACTCAGGGTAAGAAGGAATCTTAGTTCATTAGTAAAGATTTAGGCAAATAAAGTTAAATCGGACTTTTGATAAATATGTATACTTAATTTTTTTTGTAGAAAATGTAATTTAAAATGCTCTTTGTGTTAAAACTAGTTTGATGTATGTATTACAGGGTGAAATTGAAATAATTAGCATCCTTTTAAACTAAGAGTCTACCCATTAAACTGAAGAACTTTTAGTATGGGAGCAAACTGAACGGAGTAGAAAGAAAATCAGCTGTTGCATATTACAGGGTGTAACAAAACACCCTAGTAATACTTAAGGGGGTGCTTCAGATCATCAAACTGAACAACTTTCACTATAGAGCCAACATCGAAATCGCGAAAAATAAATCCGCTCTTTCATACAAAATTACAGTACCGTCTCGACTCAAAATGTATGGGAGGACAGAATATTTTTTTATTTTTTCTCCACGTTGGCTCCATAGTGAAAGTTGTTCAGTATCATGGTCTGAAGCACCCCCTTAAGTTTTACTAGGGTGTTTTGTTACACCCTGTATACAGGGTGAAATTGACATCATTGGCATCCTTTTAAACTAAGAGTCTAACCATCAAACTGAACAACTTTTACTACGGGAGCAAACCGATCGGAGCAAAAAAAAATCTGCTGCTGCTATACATTTGTGTCGAGTAGGCATTGCAGTTTAGTATGGGACAGCTGATTTTTTAGTTGCTCCGATCGGTTTGCTCCCATAGTAAAAGTTGTTCAGTTTGATGGGTAGACTCTAAGTTTAAACGGATGCTAATGATATCAATTTCACCCTGTAAATATAGATAGATTGAACCCGTATAGGCCCGATTCTGCATCGAAAAAACCGGTACCTATCCAAACGTTTTATAAATTTTAACCTCAAAAATAACAGATACCTTCTTTTACGCTGACCCAGCGCATACTTACGTGAGTAAATAAACATAAACCCTTGACTTGAAGGGTTATAAGAGGTCCCGGGGGCTATCTTCAAGACTGTGGAAGATCCTAACGACCCTCCAAATGTGTTTAGGGTCTTCCAAAGTTACAATATGTTCGTTAATGGTCGAAGGAATTATTTGAATTTCAGATTGTAAGCGCTCTGAGGGTTTTATTGGAACGGCCAGAAAGCGAATGTTTGTGTTTTAGCTTCGGATGTTTTGCAAAGTTAAATTTTTTGTCTAAGAAGGGTTGAGTTTTTTTGGTATTCTTTCTTACATTGAAATTTAAAGGTCAGAGTACCTCCCAATTCAAAGAGTACATTTTTTGTGTCAGTGCGGAATCTTTAAACCATATGATACTGATGAAACTGAACAACTTTCTATGGAGCCAATGGGAATAACAATCTGCACTGGTAGCATGCACACCCGCGATAGCCGTGATACGGCTTTATCACGTCTTTTATCTCGTTCTTTTGCGCGCGAACGAACGAGATAAAAGACGTGATAAATCCGTATCACGGCTATCGCGGGTGTGCATGCTACCAGTGCTGGTGTTCCATAGAAAACTGGAGTAGGCACCTACTCAAAATTAAGGAACAGCCTAGGAACAGCAGATTTTTTCCCGCTATTATACGTTACATTTCGTAATGTGTGTGTCGTTTAGAATTTGTGGTTAAAGTTTTCGCACTGACTAAAAACCTAAAAAAATATAGCATAAGCATAGCATATGCTCACGACTAATTCCCCGAGGGGGTAGTCAGAGATATTCTGAAACTTCAGAACATCCACGTTTCACTAGTAGTACCGAAACTCTGTCCAGTGTGACGGGGAGTGAGCCCGTCGCCACTTGTAATGGACAGTAGGTACAATACATGCCTCGAAATTGAAGCATGCAGGTTTCCTCACGATGTTTTCCTTCACCGAAAAGCCAGTGGTGTTACAAATCGTACATAACTTCTGAAAAACTCATTGGTAAGAGTCGGCCTGGACGGGGATCGAACCATCGCCTCCTGCACGGCAGGCAAGGTTACTCGTCACAAAAAATATAGGTGTTCTGTATATTCGGGTCCATGATCATCAATCATTAAACATCCCACTTTTGAGTCCAAGCATACCCTCAGACCAGAGAGAATGTATAGGCGTTTAGATTACTACGCGTGCCCAATGTTGATTGGATAGGCACACTTAACAGTTCAGAATTTCTTCTTCTGCAGGTTTGACGATATTTTGTGTTTTCCTTTACTAATTTTGAGACCAAAATATAAGTTACTATTTTAACCGTTTCAGATTGTGTTAATATGAAATGTCTGTATCTAAAATCTGTCTTAATTCAATTATTCCTCAACCTAGAATAGATTCATTGAGCAGGACAGGAATCTGTTAAACTAATCTTAGGAACTAGGACCACAAAGTTAGGACTCGAATCAAGACTATTTAAACTTTGTTATTCAATCATTCTGCGAATGAAAAGTTCTTGACAAGTTTCAACTGGAGATGATATCTAAGATAATTTTGAGTAAAGAGGTGAAGGGATCAGGCATTTTGTAACGATATGAATTAAGATGATAACGGCCCCGATTCGAACTGTTATTCCTGTCACTTTCTAAAATATGATTAAGAAAAGAGACGTCAGAGGCCGTAAGGCGGTCTGAAAAAACTCTGACACCAGGGCTCTGCCCACACGATAAGAAGAAGAAGAAGAAGAAAAGAGACAGAAAACGAACAGCTGACTTTAGTGCTGTCAAAGTGACGTGAAACGCCCAAAAACGCCTTAAATAAGATGGCGTACATTATGATGGCATCTTATTTTGGGCGTGTAACGTCACTTTGACAGCACTAAAATCAGCTGTTGGTTTTCTGTCTCTTTTCTTAATCTTATTTTAGAAAGTGACAGGAATAAATTTAGTTAAGTTAAGTCGTGGCACAGTCCGAATCGGGGCCATTACCTATTAGTGCGCACCATAACTTCTATGAATAAGTAGTGCATTTGACATGTAACATAAATTTTCACATCTTGATTCGATTACAAAAGTGATGCCAAATTCTATGGAATGTAGGTATTCCACTTTCGATGATGAATGATTATGATGGATGCTTAGGATGTGTGACATTCAAAAATACTACTCCAGAGCGTCTAGCATGATTTCTCTAGCGCGCGACTCTGCTTTTTTCCATACTACACTGAAAAAAATGCGAGCCTACTAAGACTCTTAATTAGCACCAAAATAATTGAAATGACGTTATGATTGTTTACTAAAAACAAAAGATGGTTAGTGGTAACAACAAGCCGAATTCGTTTAACAAAGTTCTCTTAGTCGGAGAAGTCATGATGTTGATAGGCTCATATGGAGTCATGATGTTAGTTGAAATAAACAATTTTTTTTTCAGTGTACAAGTCGCGGCAAGCGCGGCGCGGCTTGCGCTCTCCGAAAAGCGCGGGAACAGGTTATTTTGTATGCAGCGAAGGCGAGTCGCGCGCGTGTAGAGAAATCATACTAGACATGCTGGAGTCAGATTTTGAAAGCCACGCGTTGAAATCAGCAGTAGAAAATGTATAATTCACTATGGAGATTTATGCATCATTCGATCATGGTTTTGAATCTCACGATTCAAAAATAGCACTCTGGCCGAGTCTGGCCCAGTGTTTTTATTTTGGTTTGTTTCCAACTAGATTTCAACTTTATTTTTCGAAGCTTACCTCGGCGTGGAATATTTAAATAAATATTTAAGTTTAATCCTCTTTTCAAACACCAATTTGGACTTAGGAGTTGTTAATCTACAGTTCATGTACATTGTTAACTTACCCTCAGATCTTAGTTTGTTATTCTGCCTAGGATTTGTTTGTGCTTCGATTGATGTTTCACCGTGAGAAAAGGTGTCACATGGGGTGTTATGTTACTATACCTACTAATCTACGTTGCTATACCAGCGCCCGCGGCATGGAGGCGGGTGACTCGCGCACCGAGGGTTCCGTACCACACCACTACAGAACACAACATTATGAACTTAGAAAAAAAACACTTTTTGTCCGGGACCTTTAGCGCAAGACCGACTCATACTTGGCCGGTTTTTAGTATTATTTGTTATTTTGTGGAGTTTGCTCTATAATCACACTAAGTTTGACGCTTGCATGTATTACCGTTTTTACGATAGAGCGAGAAGAAAAAACGTTGATAAAAACTAGTTTCTTGTTGAGAACCCCCCTTAATTTTTATGTTTTTGAAATTTTTATTATTTTTTAACAAATCCGCCGTAATAACGCATTATCTGAGAAATATCAACTATCTAGCGATTAAGTAACAGCCCTAAATAGGTAGGACAGACGGACGGACAACGTAGGCTTAGTAATAGGGTCCAGTTTTCATCCTTTGGGTACGGAACCCTAAAAACCTAGTTCGCCTAAATAGCATGTATGAATATCTAGTGAGAAATATACAGGTTGATTTTTTTACCGTTCTTAAACTTTAAGGGGTATTTCAACTTTTAAGGCTGAAATCGAAAAAAAAAATCAGCTGTCCCATACTAAACAGCAATGCCTAGCCTACTCGACTCAAATGTATCAGACAGCAGATTTTTTTAAGATTTCAGGTTTACTTCTGTAGTAAAAGTTGTTCAGTTTGATGGTCTGAACCACCCCTGAAAATTTCGGAACGGTAACATTTTTTTCCAAGAAGGCAAAGATAGTGAGGAATCTTACATGCCTCAATTTCAAGACATGCATTGTTTCCATGGCCGGGTATATAGATTTCCTTAACTTATGAATGATTATGACCTTTAGAGTACGTCTGACTACTCCCCCAGGAAAACAGTCGTGAGCATATGCTATATGCTAATTATGTAATAACCACATGAGTTTGGCCATTAAATTATGCTAAATCGAGTTTGCTAACGACTTTTAGGTCCTAAGGGCCATGTGAGTTAGGTTTAAAATTGTTCTGACAGCGGTAGAGTAATTTTTTTAGGTCTAATACAGAGTTCAACGTTAGTTGTAGGTACTATAAAAAGGTAAAGGCTACTTGATCCAAATTGTAAGGAAAAGTTTTTTTTTTCCAATTTCGATGTTGGTCCTATAATAAAAATAGATCAGTTTGATAGTCTGAAGTTTTTTTTTTTTTTCAATTTATTTTACAAAGAAAAAGTTACATATTTGTTTTCCTACTTAAGCTTTCCTACTGCAAACCTTACAAGGTTTAATCGCAGGAAGCGAGTCGCTTTTATTTTTACAGTATGTAACGCATTTATTTTTACATCCTGTATTATCAGCTATGCATAATATGATGGTGATGATGATGGGATGGGAAAGGGATTACGGTCGTGAGTCTATGTTGATTAAAACCGCACCTGCTCTGGAATGTAAGTATGTAAAAATTTTGAAAAAATGTGTGAATTGAACAATAAATAAAAATAAAAAAATGAATATATCGTCTGCTTAAAGGTACAACCACATAAATGCAGAATTTGAGATTTTTTACCTATACATACAACATGATTTTCTGAACTCAGCTATATATCTTATTTTTGAAAAAAAATTCACTTATGTGGTTGTACCTTTAAGCAGACGATATTATCACATTATCAGTTATCACTAATTAACAATTATTAAGAATATAATTATTATCAATTTAAGCCGCTAAATTCCTCTCTCTCGCACCAAGCTCGACCAGCCTATGAGAAATAGGGCCCACAAATCAGTTAGGTTGTACAAAGCGTTCCAACTTAGGTCATTAGTCATTAGCCAACACATCACACCCCCATCAATAACTGCTGTTCGTCTAACGCTAAATGACCTTTGAGTTTGTTCTACTAGTCCTACATAACTAGTAGGTATAGTTTGATGAATGAAGGTACAAAAGATTTCTAGAAGATGTCAGTTTCGGGATTGAAGAATAACAGCCGGTCTTCTTCTTATCGTGTGGACAGCAAGCAAATCCCTGGTGTCAGAGTTTTTTCAGACCGCCAGCCATATGGCCTCTGACGTGGTTTATATGTAACGACTACTACCAGAGATCGTAGTAGGGACCAACAGCTTAGCGTGCAAACTGAAGCACGGAATCATTTGAGGAGTGACTTTTCAAAAGGCCATATTTAGAAAAAATATTCAAAAACTGAAAATTTCTGTGATGATTACAAAAGATGTAGTTTAATTTTTTTTTACTTCAGTAAAGTATACTTTGTACATAACTACATACATACATATGCTCACGTCTATGTCCCACTACTGGGGTAGGCAGAGACAACAGATCGCCACATGCTACGATTCTGACACACATCTTTCGCCTCCTCAACATCCATAAGTTTCTTCATACAAGCTCGTCGGTTCCGGGTACCTTTTATTTGGCCCTTCTTCAGTATGCATCCTATTTGGTCAGCGTACGTGCGCCTAGGGCGACCCCTTTCAACCATTCCATTCACACTTGCCTTGTAAATGTCATACGTCAACCTACTTTCGCTCATTCTTTCCACATTTTGGCATAACTAAATTTATATACATAGTTATATAGAAATAATAAATAAAAGTGAGACTTAATTTTTTTTAAAGTAAACAATGTTTGGAAATATGTCCTTTTGATTGACACTTTTGGAAATAAGTCCTTTTGTATGTATGGGCGTCCATAGGAAATATGGCTTTTTGTTTAACACTGATTTGGAAATATCTAATGCCTTTTCTGCCACCGCTTATTTTCAACTCTTCCACGGTCGCTTGGAACACCACACCCAGCATAACAGTTAAGTTAACTGTCTTGCTTATTTAGAAGGGGTTCTGGGTCACAAAAATTCTCAAACATAAACTTTATTTCTCAATCACCTTCTACAACACCCATCGCACATCTTAGGAAGCCGTGTTGGCCCAGAAGATGATTTTATTCAGTCTTGGAAACCACAATGAATTAATCAAAGAAGATAGGAGAAGTAGGAAAGGTAAACATCCTGCAATGCAATTCACAAAGGCTTACAATTTGGTATTCGCTATGGTTATACAGGGTGTAACAAAACACCCTAGTAATACTTAATGAGGTGCTTCAGACCATCAATCTGAACAACTTTCACTATGAAGCCAACGTCGAGAAAAAAAAAAAAAAATCTGCCGTCCCAACCATTTGAGTCGAGACGGTACTGCAGTTTTATATGAATGAGCGGATTTTTTTTTCTCGATTACGATGTTGGCTCCATAGTGAATGTTATTCAGTTTAATGGTCTGAAGCACCTCCTCAAGTATTACTAGGGTGTTTTGTTACACCCTGTATGTGTGTCAAACTAATATAAAAACTTCGACGATCTGAAGGATGCAAGAAGGATGTTGCATTTGTGAGCTCGTCGATGTTTTTGATGTGACGCTTAGTGAATTGCACTCCTGTGGATAAGCACAGATTGTTTAATTGTTACTTTGCAAGTGGCTTGCTGTTTCTGATGCAATCTACAAAGTTGCTCTGCTGTTACAATCCATTTGTTTACCCTTTAGGTACTACGAGCTTTTACCCGCGACTTCGTCCGCATAAATTATATACCAGATTTTAAGTCAGATTATAAGCTATCAAACAAACAAAAGTTTCATCAAAATCGGTTCAGTAGTTTTTGCGTGATGCTCGAACAAACAAACACCCAAACAAATAAACAAACAAACAGATAGACAAAAAATCCAAAAATTGGTGATTTGGAATCAGGGACATCTAAAAACCATATCGTAATCATTTCTTTGTAAATATCTTCAATGTACAGACTCACTTCTGGTTTTATAATAGTTTAGATATTTGCAGTTATCTGACCATCTGGACAGCTTTAGGTAGCCTTCCTAAAACAAATACCTAGGTTCTATATTAAACTGAAATATGGAGCTCAACCTTCATTAGTTAATACTATTAAGATTTAGTACATGCTTAGAACACCTAAACGGCAGAGAGCTTTCATGCCGAAAGGTCATACGTTAACTAATAGGTGAGTTAAAATAGGCTTCGAACCTAGAATACAATAGGCACAGAAAGAGTATCTATTACTAGATACAATAGGTAACCTTTCAACCTCTTCAACGAATTACATGACTACTATAAGATGCGTCGATCGTAGTGTAACCGCAGTGAACCTACAACTGGACCAAAGGCTGCATCTGTAGAAAGCCTTTTAAATCTGATAATAAATAAAAACCGGTCAAATGCGAGTCGGGTTACTCGCGCACCGAGGGTTCCGTACCACACCACCACAGAACACAACATTATGAACTTAGAAAAAAAAACACTTTTTGTCCCGGGACCTTTAGCGCAAGACCGACTCACACTTGGCCGGTTTTTAGTATTTTTTGTTATTTTGTGGAGTTTGCTCTATAATCACACTAAGTTTGATGCTTGTATGTATTACCGTTTTTACGATAGAGCTTGAAGAATAAACGTTGATAAAAACTCGTTTCTTGTTGATTTTTTACATTAATATAATTTTTTGACATTTTTATTATTTGTTAACAAATCCGCCGTAATAACGCATAATTTGAGAAATTTTCAACTATCTATTACGGTTCAAAAGTTACAGCCCTAAATAGGTAGGACAGACGGTCGGACGGACAACGTAGGCTTAGTAATAGGGTCCCGTTTTCACCCTTTGGGTACGGAACCCTAAAAACTACTAGAGTTAACCCGCGACTTCGAAGTCTATCTTCGACGCCGTTTTGCCGATTGCGATGAAACTTTGGATTATTGTTGTACGCTATCCACTATTGGTTATGTCATGTGCCAAACTCATATAAAAATCCGACGATCTGAAGGATGCAAGAAGGATGTAACATTCGTGAGCTCGTCGATGTTTTTGACAGTGATGTGACGCTTAGGCTCTAGACAGACGGACCGCATTTCAACTGCAATCCAACCGCAAATTGCAGTTCAAGTGCAGTTTCAATGCAGTTGAGACGACTGCAATAGAACCGGTAGTAACTATTAAATAATCTGTGATAGAACTGCAAACCAAACGCTCAGTTCGATTGCAGTTTAATTGCAGTCAGCGTGCAGTCGTGTGAACTGCACACCGACTGCATTCAAACTGCATCCGAACTGCACCATGCGCGAGAGGGCGGAGCGTGCGGGCGGGTGGGTGTGGTGCAGTTCGGATGCAGTTTGAATGCAGTCCGTCTGTCTAGAGCCTTAGTGAATTGCACTCCTGGCCACAGCAGACTCAGACTCAGCTCTCTGGCCACGGATAGATCGGCATGGCAAAGTTGAGTGTCGGCCCCATAGGAAAGTAACAGGGCGAAAAGAGATTAAGGATTGTGTTCAATAGTTTAAATCCCGGAAAAAATCCAGCTCGTAAAACCGGTATTTTATCTAACTGTTCATTCTGTATTTCACTGCTCTGGAAATGTTCCCAGCAATTTTCATCTAAGCCTATTCTGTTCTACAAATTGTTTTTTGCCAACCGGTCAGACTGCGTCAGTCAACGTCAACTTTGACGCGGGTCGTCATGCGTCATTTTGGCACGTCAAAACCATTGTTTTCCTGTCGTTAGTATTTGTTTCGGACAGTTAGAACATTCGTATTATATTTGTTTTGGACTCTGTGAAATAGATAAAGTTAGGACAATTTATAAAAGGGGAAACAAAAGGGTTTTATGCTGACATAATTTTGGACCGTTTATTAAACTAGAACGGTAACACTTATAGCATAAAACAATTATGTAACATGTAAATGCTCGTCTCGTCCAACTAGTGCTGTCCGGTACTCGAGTCTTTCGAAGACTCGCTATGATTGACGCCTTGTTGGTTTCGGTTTTCTATAGGCAAGATAATTTAGAGGCAAAAACTTTTATTAAAATAACTGGATGTCTAAGAGATTAAATGTGTAATAAACAGTCAAAGAAAATTTATATTTTTTGAGTGTTTGTACAATACATAAACATACAAGTCCTCTTCACGGTGATTAGGGACTTGATTACAATTGGGACAATGCTCACGATGGAATGACATATAGAGAACCGTATGATTTGATAAATTGTTTTTATTAAGACTGTTTGTGTCCAAAATCGTAAAAATAAAATTATAGCATAGCTTTTGGCCTACGAAGAATCTGCAAAAGAAGCGGAGTTTTGAGATTGCAAATAATTAAATACCTACCTACCTACCTATTCTTACTACGCGAGGTGAACTCCAAAATATGTGCTAAAGATTCAAACATAAATAAAGTCAAAATAACTAGAGTCTTGAACAACCCTACATCCAACTATTTCCTGTAAAATTATTAAAGCATCCAAAGAGCGAGCATGCGCGCCGATCTCATTTCCCTGACAGAGTTTATTTTCCGGAATTTTCCGGCGGATACCGGTTGAGTACCGGTTCGTACCGGTCGCGCATAAACCGGGAACGTGACAAGTGTGCACGTGACTTTAGTCTGCGCTATGCTGACATAATTTATCACACCTTTAGTTTTATCAACTTCGTTTGGAATTTGTAGAAGAGCGTTTGCCAATGAGACCGAACAGGCTAAGTAGATACATCTATAAACTCACAACCATAATAACTGTTAGGTGGGCAGAAATATCTTCCACTTCCAACTTTAAGCGAGCAATGTTTTATATTTAAATATTAGATCTCTGCTTACCCCAGTGCGACATAGGCGTGGGCACAATTCATCATGATCATCAGCCTATTACTTTCCACTGTATGGCACTTAGGGAGGGTGTGGGCGTTAGTCCACCACGCGTGCCCAATGCGGAGTGGTGACTACACATACGCATCAGAATTTCTTCTTCAGCGTAAGCAGGTTTCCCCGCGATGTTTTCCTTCACCGTTTGAGAGCAGTCGGTCGGTACCTACATACCTAAGTTAGAAAAACTCATTGGTAGGTACATGGCATATCGTACGCGCGGATTCAAACACGAACCATCATATTGAGCGTTCATATCTCTCCGCAAAGCGCCACCGTCTCAGTGAGCATAAAATTATGCGAATATAAATAAAAAACTGGCTGAACTCGAACCAGCAACCGTCTGATCTTGCTATCACAGTCCAGTAGCGCCCTCATCACATTAAAAAAGATTTCTCAATAAAGAAAGCCTAAATTAAAAAAGTGCTCAACATCAAAACTACAAAAGCCTTCAAGCTATTTTCATAGAATACTTTTATAGGTTTTTTAAAGGTCTAAACATACAAATTTTGAAAAAAGAAAAAAAACTGTCGCTTTTGTTTTTATTCGAAATTGTGTAAAAGTGGAATGTTTAGAACCTACAAAAGTATTGTATAACAATGGCTTGAAGGCTTTTGTAGTTTTGATGTTGAGCACTTTTTTAATTTAGGCTTTCTTTATTGAGAAATCTTTTTTAATGTGATGAGGGCGCCACTGGACTGTGGTAGCCCTCTTAAACCACTTTCTCCAAGCACTGATTTTCAATATTATTACCAAATCGAAAGTCTTTTGTGACATCAATAATCAAAGAAATTGTACAATCAAAATGAAGACTTTACTTTGATGTTTCGACATCTCAAGGTCCTTTTATAATAAGAAATCAATGTGCCTCTTGTCGAATAAGACAAATTGAGACAAACATTGTGAATTGAGTGATCAAAGAGACCGGAATCTCTTTGAAAGAGTTGCAGTCTACGAAATGGTAGAGAAAATGTGAGGTAGGAGACAATGATTTTTGAAAACATGCCGTATATTTTGACTTTTCGGTGAAGGCATATTATTGTGAGGACGAATACGAATGCTATTTCTATATTCAATTCAAATCTTTATTGCACACCATACACATATCTTTATTTCTTTACAACCTGAGGGTAGAGGAATTGGCAAACGAAAATAGGTAGTTGTACGGACAGACAATGAGCGTATAAATAGTAGGTACTAGAAAATTAATTAAATAAAAAATAAAATAAAAATGTATTTATTTGCGCAGAAGAACATCAGTACAGACAATTAAATATAAACTATAGTATTATGTATACCTACGTCCTACCAACACACACACATACATCCAAAGATTTAAAAAAAAATCTTTGCATACATCTTATCTATTTTTTGAGTATACAAAATCCTATATTTTATGAATTTTTAAATGAGTATTGTAGTTGAAAATAAGACGTCAAAAGCTGATTTGTTACCGTAACGTAAACCGTAAAAATTGAGATTCAATCGGATAGCTACTACGATCGCGACGTTAAAAAAAAAGTATCTTTTCTCATTACCTACTAAAAATAAGATCCATGAAGAAAATTTTACTAACCACACACACAGATAATAGAACTTGTGTGTGGTTTGTAAAATTTTTTTGATAAAAAAATTTCTAAATTTCGATCAAAACCTTTGTTACAACTACTAACTTTTTTCAAAGCGTTGCAGTGTGCTAGGAATTATAGTACTCTGTGCGTGCAGCTAATATCAAGACTGTTTCAGGCTGGAATGACGTATCAAGTAATGAAGAACTTGTAAATTACCTTAAATAAATGTTAGAACCAGTGAGAATGGAAGGGGTTGTGGAGACAAGACTTAGGTACTGCTGCACCCATTCAAAGATGCAGAAACACTAAAATGGAACTCCTTTACAACCCTACGTAGACACGTTAAAGTTTTAACAGCCAATGAAACTTGGTATTAGTCGTTTAGGTGCGCCTTGCAGTTTATAGCGTAAGATCCCATCTTAAGATCTCAACGTTCACTAAACATTTTTCGAGTTACGGATTTTAATTAAAATGCTCATAAGGTGGGAGTAAATTGCATTCAGGAAAATTAATGTTTTTGCAAAGAAGTAGGTAAGATAAAAAACTATTAGGAAGAATTGAAGGGTCTAGCGTAGTATCAAACCTATTCATATAGTGTGGTCTAGCCTTCCGTATATAGCTCTATCATAATAAGGGTTTTAAAAGGGTACTTGTGTCTTAACAATTTTCGGAAATGATTACAAAGAAATATTTTAAGCGGCGTTTTGATAATCGAATTAAGTTATGTGTGCTCTTAAATTAACATTATTGGATGAAACTGGACACGATCGATCACTCCCATAAAATTGGTTACTATAATGGGAAAGTGACATTATGAACTTAAATGAAATATTCAGATAAAATTATTAAAATTAAAATATGTGGCTCCAATATGTTACTAAATAATATTGTTCTGGTATCCCGGTCATGGATGTTATGTGTGTACTGTTGTTGTATGGTTTCCATATTAATAAAACGCCTATGGCTTACTTGGGCTCATTACGATGCATGTGTTTGTTAGCGTTATTTATTTATTATTATTCTATCTAAACATTCTTTACAATAACTCTTTGTGTATCTTTTATTTCTTAAATCGTATCTAGAACCTAAATTATTATTTCGTACCTTGAGAAAACTTAAATATTCTACATTTGGATCTTATGCAAACAGGTGGTTTTAATATAGGTCTTGCTTTGTTGCCATTATTTTATTCGATATCTAGTTGGCTATACAAATGTAAAATAATATGGCTTCACGAGCTTGAACTACTCTGTTTTATAACACTAAGGTGTTGACGGTTGAACGTAATAATTATATTTTGTATAAACTCGATATCTGAAAAAACTATTTTATATCTAAATTATTGACGTTAATAAAACAACTAGTTAAGCATACAAATTAATATCGTACATTTTCGGGTTTGGTACGAAAAGTTGAGAAATATTTTCTTTACATCCAATTTCTGAAAATATTTTTTCATCAACGTGATTTTCACCGTTATTGGCGTCCTCTGTCAGATAAATAGATAGTAGCTAAAACAAAATGGTCGTAAATTGTATTCACCCGGTGTCTTGTGATTTGGATTACCACAATAATAACAACGTAGTAATTAGAAATAGTTGATCTGCGGTGATCGTCTATCATATTTCGCTGTAAATTCATAGTCTGATTTGGGACAATGTTTTTGTCAAGCTCCATAATTTAGGTTAGGGAGATATTACAAAAACACATACCAGCTTATGCTTGCCGAGAGTAGGCACCGACTCAAGTTAGTTAAAGTCCACTACATTTTTGGTTAAATCTAATTAGTTGGCGAAACTTAACAAACGCATTTGGTATCTGTTACTAAGTAAAATTGCGTGGTAACGACTATGCATAAAATAAAACATCCGACTAAGAATAGTCGGACCGCGGTCTCATGCATTCCAAATAGCCCGTGAATCTGCGACCAATTGAAGCCGTGAACGATCTTCTCTTTTCCTACAAAGGAATGCTCCTTAAGCGAAATCAGAAGCCTGGCAACCTATAAATACTCGTAACTTGTCGCTACTAATCTGACCTAGACTTAGACAATTTAATAGGGACTCGCCTTGCGGTAGCATTTCCCCACTGCCACGGTATTAGATCAATTAATCTTGCGCATTTACACCCAATTTTATACCTTATCACTAAACGAGACAGCCTATACAATAATTTTGAACTTAGAACGTTTGGGGTTCACACGAGACTACTTTTCATGATTTTTAACATTCAAAATTAGAATTTTAACTTATGGGGAATACAATCCAAAGTTGCGGATTTCATGTTACCTCGCCCCCCGCAAAAAGTGGTGTAGAATACACATTTCTACTAAGGGTTGGTTGAGGTTGATGTATATAATGAAACACAGATATAGTCTTCACTAGTAATGTGACTAGCGCACGTCCGCACAGCACGGCGGTCGGTGCACGAATACCGAGCGAATGAACGATAGATATTGACCACAGACCGCACCAGCCGATAGATGGCGCTACCGGCGCTTTCCGCATTAACTACTCTTTATTGCTGTACACTACATCCCTTTTTTGTTTTAATTTATTTTTTACGTTTACTCGAATCTACCACCGCTTCGGAAGGTATAGCCCGTGGAGAAGAAGCGGCGCAAGAAACTCCACAGTTTAGCTAATCTCTTAAATCTTATTTACAATACAGTGTTGACTGTTATCAATGCTATTACATTAAACAAATTACGAATAAGTTATTGAGACTAATTTGTTTACAGAAAATAGATATTTATCAAATATTGATCTGAAATTGTCAAACACCAAATTCAACGATAAACAATGTTTATGGAAATTACAATCTCATTATATTAACACATTTCAGTTATTGTTACTTCTGTTCTATACTATCCCTTCCCTGTAAAAATATTTTTCTATTGATAGGTAGGTAAGTAAACCTACAAAAATAACGTTCCATAGATCTTTATTATCTCTTATTTATTTATTTTGGCTAACTACTAGTCAATGTCACTGCTTCAAGATCGTATCCATTTCCGTTTTATCAAATTAAGGAGGTAAGGACAAAAGAGTGAATCTGTGATAAGCACATACACTTATGCACTCAAAATATTCTGGCGGGTGCCAGCCATTGCAATTAAGCGCTCACAGCTATTTTATTTGCATGACCCTTTAGCTTTTGCTAACAAGTTGATAGTTGCATGGCTCTGTAACCCATATCATTTTATTGTTGCATGATATTTTAGCTTTCGCTAACAACTTCATAGTTGCATGTCCTATAACCCATATAATTTTACAGTTTCATGAATGCTGATATAACGCTGACTGACAACAATATTAAGTAAGGTACACTAGGTCGCTTTCGTTACCAGCTATGTACAGTAGTTACCTTTAGTTAGTCGACTAGACTAGTTTTGAGAAATCAGCAGTTTCAATTTAATGGACCCGTTTAATAAATAGATACTATTTTACTCAACCTATACAGATAAAATGCTGATACCTGAATAAAATAATAATCGTAATAATTTAATTAAATGTTCTTTGACCCACTTTAATGCTGATCTTTGACGGTGTTGCAATTACTCAAAAGATTCGCAATTTAATACGCAGTCACAATTTAATGTTACGGGCAAGTAAAAAATCAGAGTCCACACATTACTGTCGCTCTCATTTAGGGCTCTATGCCACGAGCACAATTTCAGCCAACGCCCTGTCTTATTCATCTATTTCCTCTTTGGTCTGTAAAAAGTTCTACCCCATTAGGTATGCTATGCTTCGATTGTTCCTAATATTGGAATAAATTTTTGTGGTTGAAAAGCTTGTCATTCTCTCACCATTTGGTAAGTCATTCCGTCCAAAACCAAAAATAAAAAGAAGTCTAGTCTACTACAACAGTATGCTAGACTAGAAACTTGAGATTTGATTCCGCTATCTTGGTACTCACGAATATTGTTTTAGCAAAGGGTCTGATGGTGGTCTACCCTATGAGTTATTTTGTCTGCTATACATAAGTATTCAGTCACTAAAGCAGTATTCCAAATAAATTTTATAAATTGGCATAATATTTCCTGCCGTTCAACCGTGAATAAGTTATTATAATTAATTTCCCTTATACATACATACATTTCTATAACAATAACAATAAAATAAACTATAACCAATTTAGCAATTAGTTGTTAGTTACATGTAACGTCATGAAACTCATGAAAATATTGTCTAATGTAAGGTATACTTAGGTATGTATCTGAAACATTAGTTACTTACTTATTATTTAAACACTAATAATGTTTTCCTTTTACGAAACATACAGTTATATCATTTGGTAGGCTTTAAAAAAAATAATGCTATTTTTAATTACAATGTACATGAATTAAGTGCAACTGTTGTTTCAACTTAATTGCGTGGCGTAATATTATTACAGAACTGCAAATCATTTTGTTTTTTGACTTGCTTGCACTGAAATTATATTCTTTATTTAAAATATTATGAATTTATAACTAACCGATTTGGTTCAAGTACAGTGTAGTATACTTTAACACATACAAATGAATAAATTAACAGTGCAGTGCCTGCAGTGATTAGGTAAGATACAGATTTTATCTATGCAAAGAAGAAAGAGCAATAAGTCATTAATTCCTTATATTAATGTCAATGGAATGGCCAACTACAACCTGCTAATAATTACTTATTTGACTTGTCATCTGAATGATCAACTACGAGCTGCTTATAATAATTTATTTGACTTGTCATTTGAATGACCAACTACAAGGTGCTGATAATGAAATAACAGTTTTTTTTCAATTGAATGACCAGCTGAAAGTTGCTAATAATTATTTTATTTATTTGACTTTTCATCTGAATGACCAACTACAAGCTGCTGATAGTAAATTTGATAGCATTTGATGCCCAGCTAAAAGTTGCAAATGTCAATTGAATGACCAGCTACAAGCTGCTAATGTCAATTAAATGAACAGCTGAAGGTTGCTAATGTCAATTGAATGACCAGCTACAAGTTGCTAATGTCAATTAAATGACCAGCTGAAAGATGCTAATGTCAATTGAATTACCAGCTAAAAGTTTCTAATGTCAATTGAATGATCAGCTAAAAGCTGCCTATGTCAATTGAATGACCAGCTGAAAGATGCTAATGTCAATTGAATGACCTGCTACAAGTTTCTAATGTCAATTGAATGACCAGCTAAAAGCTGCCAATGTCAATTGAATGACCAACTGTACTGTTTGTAACTGTTTGTTGTACATGGCAAAGCACTAACCATTAACCAGCTACAAGCTGACAATATGAGAGTAATCACCCTGACCATTTCAAACCTCTTAGCTATTAATTGGAGACATTTTCTCTTTATTAAGCACTAAAGCAAGGAGGTATGGTTCAATCGGCGCCTTAGCAGTCGTCCTGTTGAAGGCTGGTTTTTCTGTGACATCTAGGAACATACAATCTGCGAACAAAATTGTTAACCAGTATTATCGGTTTGGTCATGAATGTTATGATGCTTGAATATGATATAGTTATTAATCTTCTCTCAACTGAGATGAAGTGTTTCTTGTTAAAATGTGAGTAGGTATTTCCAGAAATACTAAATTTAATAAGAAATCACCTAATCATTTTCTAATACTTTTTGTAAATAATTGTCTGAATTTACATTGATCCTTAAAATATAAAATTCCTTGCTCAAATAGCCAAAGAAACTAATTAGTTTCACCTGGAGTAATTATATCCATAATTATGACATTAACAACAATGTTGCAAAGATAAGATCAACGTAAGGTTACTAATAATAAATGTATTTATTCAAATAACCATGATTCATTTTGTTAGTAACACACTTATGTAAACTATGTTAGTAGGTGCTTAATAGGTACTGAATTGAACTGATTGAGGTAGTAGGTACTGAATTGAAGTTCTATAAAGTATAGAATACGTCAAACATGTTCCGGTAACAAATCGGATGATGATGATGATCGGAAATTATGTTGGTACTATTGATGTTTGAATTGAAATATTTTCATGAACTAGTACCACCAAATAAACTCCGAAAGTGTTGTATATTATTATTGTTCTCGCATATCTACACTGAGAATGTCCAATAAGTAAAACGTTCAAAACGTAAAACTTTGGATTACAACTTAAATTTTTGTGACATCAGAATGTTCGTTACGCCAAATGTTCGTTACGCCGAATGTTCGTTAAGTCGAATGTACGTTACTCAGAACGTTCGTTACGTCAAATGTTCGTGACGCCGAATGTTCGTTACGCCGAATGTTCGTTACACCGAATGTTCGTTACGCCGAAAGTTCGTTTGCCGAATGTTCGTGGCGTCGAATGTTCGTTACACCGAACATCCGTTACGCCGAATGTTCTATACGTAGAATGTTAGGTACGCATAATGGTAATAAGTAACTTTTATTAGAGACCATCACAACTACGAAGTAAGACAATTACTTAAAAATGACAATGTGTCAATATAAGTGTAAAAACTATTGGAATAAACTCACTTGGCATATCTTGGTTACCTAATCCTGTTTGTCTCGAATCAAGACACTATTCTTAACCTTTGGTATGCAGGAACGCGCATCAGCATGATGAAAACCATTTATTTCTATTGTGTCTGGCTTTTCCGGCATACGAGAGGTTAATGCGCGTTTTTTGGATACCCATTAGGGCATAATGACGGACTACAAGCATGCATTAGTATATGCTCACGAGTACACTCCCCGAGGAGTAGTCAGAGACTCAGAAACCCCAGAACACCCTTGCCCCACCAGCACCGGAACTCTGTCCAGTCACGTGTGACGGGCAGTGAGCCTGGAGCTACGGATTTGAATAAATTCTTTCAATCGTTTAAAGTAATAAGGAATGATTACGTGACCTTAAAGATTGATGTCCACAGCTGGCGCTGGCGTACATTTGTTCATCCTAGGCGCCGCGCCGTCCCGTGTTGTCCCACACCTTCCTCCTGTCTGGTCTCTCCTCTTTCCTCCAGCATTCGATGGTCGACATGTGGGAAAAGAAATACAGTATGTAGATAATTCCAAATAAACGATTTAAAATCGGGACAAAAAACTATTTTTTCTTTTCTTTTGAAATATATTTTTATCACTAAAGTAGGGCCAATTTAATAGGCCACATTTGACATTTGTCAGTTTGAGCTTCATAGTGAGGTGCCCTGCTTAAGAAGACTGATTCGATTCAGACTTCAATCATAAATGTGAATTGTATTCAGTTATTATGAAAAGGTACTTATACAACGTGTTAATGAATTAGCGCA
This sequence comes from Agonopterix subpropinquella, assembly GCA_922987775.1. NCBI lineage: Eukaryota > Metazoa > Arthropoda > Insecta > Lepidoptera > Depressariidae > Agonopterix > Agonopterix subpropinquella. Next base: position 22,397,651 of record OV277705.1, read on the forward strand.
AAACCTCATACACCCCAACTGATTTATAACAAAGTAATTAGATTGAAACTAATTTCATTATTTTGATAGTTACAATTTAAAGTTATTCGCATTTTAAGTTTTGAGGCAAAAATGATTTGTTATCATTTCAGCAATGAATGAAAGCGCTAACATGCTTATGGATACATTTTAATAATCTTGTTTTGATAGTTTGTAGGGTGAGTGTGCCCGTGCGGTGGGATGATATCGGGTTCAGTAAATTTTAAAGGACAACCGCCGCGGCCGCTCTCCCTTGAAAAAATACCTTAAAATGTATAGAAGTTTTGACTGAAGTCAAATGTGTCATAAATTATGAGGTTTTATAAAAACGACTCAGATAGTATCATTTATTTTTAACCGACTTCAAAAAAGGAGGAGGTTTCTCAGTTCGACCGTATATATATATATTTTTTTTTATGTGTGTTCGCGGATAACTTCGTCGTTTATGAACCGATTTTGATGATTCTTTTTTTGTTGGAAAGGAGATGTCCCGAGGGTGGTACCATGATAAGGAAACCAGGATTTGATGATGGCATCCCAGATAAATCGAGGGGAACCTTCGAAAATCGTAGTGCCGACTGGTGCGTTTGTTAATTTAAAGCACTCCTATTAAATCGAACTAATGAATTTACCACTGAAAATTGTGAAATAAACAAAATTTTAACAAAAAATTTAAACCGCCTTCAAAAAACTAAAAAGTTAAAAAATAATATTGCAGCCTATGACTTTTTCGTTCGCATCATAAGAACATTAATTTGTTTTATAGAAGTCGGTGTCAAGCCAAGCCAAAAAATGCAAGCCCTGTCGTGAATCGTACCGGCTTGACAGCGACTTCAATAAAACAAATTAATGTTCTTATGATGCGAACGAAAAAGTCATAGGCTGCAATATTATTTTTTAACTTTATAGTTTTTTTGAAGGCGGTTTTAATTTTTTTATTTAACGAGTTATTTAATCATTTATTATTAATAAATTATAAAAAAGCAGCAACCCCAACATGACTGTCAGGCTGAGATTTAGAGACGTTTTTTAAGTCTTAGTTCGGACTCCCGTATGTCAAAATCCATACATTTTGTTTGACCCTACTTAGTTCGAACTCATCATCATAGGCCTTTACATCTGTTGCAGATGATTTAATCAGTGTTTTTGGAGAAGCACTTTTTCTCATGGCTGTACAGTCCTATACGAGAGCCGCATACACGTCCACAGCCTCTACAATAGAACTGTACGCCGGTGGATGACGAAGGGATTGTGGCAGCATTATGCCTTTTGTCACGTTTCTCTGCCAGGTGTGCGAACCAGGCTTCGTCATGAGTAGTCCGACCCTCTCTTGTTTTCCCTCTCCAGCCTCCTCTATTTTAGTAGGAGGTGTTGCAAGCACAATGTTTTTTTTATATAAAAATGATAAAAACTAATAAATCATTATAAAATAAACTAATGCCTGCCTTGAGGGTCCGCGTGGACTCTGAACACGGATCCGATGTCAAATTTGAGAAAAGTGGCCGCCATCTTGAACTATTCAGTTCTTGGACAGATTGCTTCAGAAATCTTAAGGACCGCGGACTCTCAGATATCGATTTTGGTAACAATCGGCCCAGAAACTAAAAAGTTTCAAGATAGTGGCCAATTTTCTCAAATCTGAAATCAGATTCATGTTAAGAGATCGCAGAAACCCCTAGATATCCATTTTGGACGCAGTCGGTTGAAAAACAAAAAAGTTCAAGAGGGCGGCCACTTTTCTCAAATCTGACATCGGATTTGTGTTAAGAGATCTCAGGAACCCCTATATATCAATTTTGGAAGCAATCGGTTAAAAAACAAAAATGTTCGATAAATTAGGTATGTAAGTAGGTATCTTATTTTGATCCTTAAACGATTTGTTTACGATATAAAATAATAATGGGCCAGGGATTCGACTGATGATTTTTAAAATAATATTACAGTACCTATAAGTACCTTTTCATAATAACTGAATTGAAGAAATTGAAGTCTGAATCGAATCACTCACTTTTTAAGCAGGTCACCTCACTATGAAGCTGAAACTGAAGTGCGATTTTTGAAAGTCATACGAGCGACTTGGCAGTAGAAAGATGCATAATCTCCATAGTCATTTTGACATTTTCTACTGCCAAGTCGCTCGTATGATTTTCAAAAATCGCACTCGCACAAATGTCAAATGTGGCCTATTAAATTGGCCTTACTTTAGGCAAAGGCAAAAACAAAGCAATGCTAGCAGAAACCAGATAATTAAGATAATTCCAAATAAACGATTTAAAATCGGGACAAAACTATTTTTACTTTTCTTTTGAAATATATTTTAACACTGTGTAACTTTTTAGGCAACAAATAAAGCAACGCCAGTAGAAACCGTCTTCGATTGTGTTTAAATAACTCGCTTAGCTTCCTTAACTGGGTGTCCTTAACTGGTGGATTTTATTTCGTTGGCACCGTTTGTATTTTTCAATTTTCAACCCTCAACAAACTGATAAACACTTTACTCACGTGAATTTCGAATCCCGTCGTCGCCAATGTAGAATACACATTTCTACTAAGGGTTGGTTGAGGTTGATGTATATAATGAAACACAGATATAGTCTTCACTAGTAATGTGACTAGCGCACGTCCGCACAGCACGGCGGTCGGTGCACGAATACCGAGCGAATGAACAATAGATATTGACCACAGACCGCACCAGCCGATAGATGGCGCTACCGGCGCTTTCCGCATTAACTACTCTTTATTGCTGTACACTACAAGTGGCAGAAGTGTTTCTTAGTAGAATGACACGCGTAACTCGTCCCTATTAAATTGTCTAAGGACCTAGAACATGAGATTCTCAGTTTTCATGCCAGACAAATCGAGAAACAGCCCGTACCATAATATGAATACTATTATTATCAATTCATATGCCAGTACAACCAATTTCTTCTTATCCTCATTCATGAGCGGTCTGTCCTAGTCATCTGCATATTACTGTAGGTACTATGTTTTTACTAACACATTGTTTTCGTTGTGGGCAGGTCTGGTGATCGTGGAGCCGGCGGGGTCAGTTTGATGGCGCGGTGACGCAGCATGCGCCGCGTGCCGCTAGCTGTCCTGCTGCGGCTGCTGGTACTCGCTGGTGAGTAGCATTGGCTCCCTTGTGGGCAAATCTGATTGTGGAGGGTTCAGTTTGATGGCACGGTGATGCAGATACAGCATGCGCTGTGTGCCGATAGCTATCTGGCTACGGCTTCTGATAGTTGCTAGTGAGTAGCATTGACTCCCTTGTGGGCAGGAATGAACGTGGAGGGGTCAGTTTAATGGCGCGGTGACGCAGGATGCTTTGCGTGCTGCTAGATGTCCTGCTGCGGCTGCTGGTACTCGCTGGTGAGTAGCATTGGCTCCCTTGTGGGCAAATCAGATTGTGGAGGGGTCAGTTTGATGGCACGGTGATGCAGATACAGCATGCGCTGCGTGCCGATAGCTATCTGGCTACGGCTTCTGATAGTTGCTAGTGAGTAGCATTGACTCCCTTGTGGGCAGGAATGAACGTAGAGGGGTCAGTTTAATGGTGCGGTGACGCTGGATGCGCCGCGTGCCGCTAGCTGTCCTGCTGCGGCTTCTGGTACTCGCTGGTGAGTAGCATTGGCTCCCTTGTGGGCAAATCTGATTGTGGAGGGGTCAGTTTGATGGCACGGTGATGCAGATACAGCATGCGCTGCGTGCCGATAGCTATCTGGCTACGGCTTCTGATATTCGCTGGTGAGTAGCATTGACTCCCTTGTGGGCAGGAATGAACGTGGAGGGGTCAGTTTGATGGCGCGGTGATGCAGCATGTGCTGCATAGTTGCGTACTGTTAGCTGTCTTACAGTAGCTGCTGGTATTCGCGGTTTAGTAGCATTATCTCTCTTTTGGGAGGATCTAAGAGCGGTGGGGTCAGTTTGATGGCGCGGTGATCCTTTCAGCATCGCGTTGGCAATGTCTTTCCAAACTAAATGTATGAAATTACTCACGTGACGTGTCAGCCGAATGAAAGCTCTTAAACCACGATATCTAATCAAAAATACTATTATAAATTAATTAATTCACATTAAAGAACCAAACTCTTCTTTGTAAGGTAGTATTTCAACATTAATTACGCTTCAAATCCATGAACGGCGCATCGAAACCACTGAAAACAAACTCATTACGTTAAAACTGGATTGTACCGGTTTGTAATGCATAAAACTGGTTTGTTAATAACAAAGAACAAAAGGTTTTTGAGTAAGCATTAATTATATATCGGAAGTTCAGTGTTACATAAAATATAATTATAGAGTACAATACGTCCACTCTATTCACACTCTCTGCGCTATTAATTTGTGTTAATCGAAAAGGGAGTAAATAGAAATTCATTAATCTAATGGTTCAGTAAGCAGAAGGTCTTGGGTTCGAATCCCAATTCCCACAAATGGAGCAATTAATATTATGTACGCTGAATACAATTATTTAATTTTGTATTCCGAGTTATGGATGTCTATAATATTTTAACCTGTTTTAATATATTACCATTAAGATGGTTGCAGAGGGGTCAATTTTATACAAAACTTTGACGCACAAATACGCGTAGACGGTATTAATATAAGTAACTTTGTATACAGGGTGTCCCGTACACCGACGTCAACCCGGTGGATGCTGATAGGTTAGTTCATGCCTAACCAGAACATAATTAAAAAAAAAAACGGTCAATCAATCAATCAATCTGTCAACATTTTACTTTAGGAAATGGTCCTTAGTTTTCGAGATAAGGACAGGTTTATGAAATTCGTGAAACTCTTTACTTTAGTCACTATTTTGAGTGCCACGGCTACAAATGCTCTACGCAGTATCTGTGTTAAAACTGCCAATATCTCGAAAACTAAGCCACTTTTACTAAAGTCAAATTTTGTTATTCTCTTAGTCATGACCTAACCTATCAGCATCCGCCGGGTTGACGTCGGTTTACGGGACGCCCTGTATATGGAAAAATAGTTTAAAAAATCAAGATGTCGCGTATCAAATAACATTTGCAATTTATGATATAATTACGAAGATATAAAGCTTTGAAATTTTTCATACAAAATTTTCAAAGCTTATTAATTCCGTCTACGCGTAGGAATTGTGCGTCAAACGTTTGTATGGACTGAAACCACCTTAAATGTTTTGGCATTAAAAAAATTCATAATTTGACTGCATTAAAATAAAAAAGAAATCTCTTCAAAGGTATTTTGTGACTAGGGTACAAAACAAAAGCATTTGAGTCAATCATCTTTGATCAGTGCATTTTCTGGCATTCTCTTTTAACGAGTGAGCAGTATTTTTTGTCAATAGCGCGAATGAATGAAGTGGCCTTTTTGTACTCTCTATATTTTGTGTTATTACCACAGTTTTCCAATATTTTAGACGTAATAATGACTACAATAATTATAGCTTCACTAATTAATTGACTTATTTCAACGATAAATTAATTAACGATCACTGGAGTGTTTTTCAGGCAAATAACAATATTATTGTATGGCCAACACAAATCATAATTAACACTACATTAGCATAATGCTCCTGGCTTCACTCTAAGAATTTATTTTGTTTTAGGATAAAAATTATCATGTTTAAGTGTCTTCTGAAAGACATTGTCTTACAAATCTTACAATAACTAAATAAAGAGGCAAGAAAACGATAAAAGATAGGCTATCTACACTGAATGCTGAAATTAACAAATAAATATCTATATAATCTCATGACTCTAACCTTTAAAATATATGAATAGGCATCATATGAATAGGTAATAAAATAAAATAATAGTACCTTAGGTTTACCTACTAACATGTTTCTAATACCCCTGTCTTGTCAAGTGTCTTCTGAAAGACACTGGCAACGATTCTGACTGTGCCACGACTTAACTTAACTAAATTTATTCCTGTCACTTTCTAAAATAAGATTAAGAAAAGAGACAGAAAACCAACAGCTGACTTTAGTGCTGTCAAAGTGACGTTACACGCCCAAAAACGCCTTAAATAAGATGGCGTACATTATGATGGCATCATATTTTGGGCGTGTAACGTCACTTTGACAGCACTAAAGTCAGCTGTTGGTTTTCTGTCTCTTTTCTTAATCTTATTTTAGAAAGTGACAGGAATAAATTTAGTTAAGTTAAGTCGTGGCACAGTCCGAATCGGGGCCATTATCTAACAATAACTAAGTAAAGAGGCAAGAAAACGATAAAAGATAGGCTATCTACACTGAATGCTGAAATTAACAAATAAATATCTATATAATCTCATGACTCTAACCTTTAAATATGAATAGGCATCATATGAATTGGTAATAATAAGAAATAGTAAAACTATAAATACCTGAAAAGTTTTACTGTTACTAGAATGGATAAGATTAGGAATGAGTATATTAGAGGAAGTTTGAAAGTAGCATCTGTGAATGAAAAACTGCGCGGTAACCGATTGTCATGGTATGGGCATGTGATGAGAAGAGAGGAGTGTCATATTACAAGACGAGTATTAAATATGAATGTGGCTGGCTGCGTCTGTGGAATGGCTGCATGAAGAGAGGACGACCAAAGAAAAGATGGATGGATTGTGTGAGGGATGACATGTGTAAGAAGGGAGTGTGCGCTGAGATGACGGCTAAAAGAGATGAATGGAGGAAGACCACATATTGCGCCGACCCCAAGTAATGGGATAAGGGCAGGAAGATGATGATGAATTGGTAATAATAGTACCTAAGGTTTACTAACAAGTTTCTAAGACCCCAAAAGTAAGTAAAGTTTCTTCTTCGTATTAATTAAGTAGTCGGGAAACACACGAAGGCGTTTTAAGTATAGCTTTAAATAAAACATGTCTTCAGATGTTTAAACGTGCAGTTTTATTTAGAGAACATTCGTGGAACGTTGACATAAAATTGAGTTTACTTTGCTCTCAGGTAGACGGAAAAGTTTAACATTTTAGAACGACTCGCTTCCAGCACAATTACATTACATTAGTACTTACTATAGTCTCGTACGAGATAAGAGTATAAACAAATATGGGACAGCAATTATGTATACAGGGTCCTTCGTAAAAATACGCTGACACTTTTTTAAGGGGATGATCAGACCATCAAACTGAACAACTTTCTCTATGGGACCAAAATCGAAATGACGAAAAAAAAAACCGGCCAAGTACGAGTCGGGACTAGGGCAATTAGTGTTCCGTACTACCAGTTGTTTAACATGGGTCATTGAAAAAACTACTATAACTTGACACTTCCTTAGTATGTGGTCACATAGTAACTGAAGATCATTTTACACTGGTCTCCCTGGAGATTTTTTGGGTACTTATAGAAAAAAAAACTGTCCAAGTTAGAGACACCCTAATAATTTTCCCGCCATCTATACGTTATTATTTCTGATGTTCATGATTTTTTTTAAATCTTACACGGCCATATTTTTTGAAATAGAGGTGGGAACAAAATTTTGTTGAACAAAGTTTTAATAAAACATTTGAAAAGTATATTTTTAGACTCGTATTTTCATAAGCTTTCAATTGATACCCCACACCATAGGGTAGAAGAACATTTTTTTTATTTACCCTTTCTTACTCCCCAAATTGCCCCCCAATATAAAAATTAATCTTTTTTACTTCATTTATGATATTGGACCAGCAATTTCTATGTCTGTACCGAGTTTCAACTTCCTATGTCTTACGGTCTCTGAGAATAATGCCTGTGACAGACGGAAAAAAATTCATAATTTGACTGCATTAAAATAAAAAAGAAATCTCTTCAAAGGTATTTTGTGACTAGGGTACAAAACAAAAGCATTTGAGTCAATCATCTTTGATCAGTGCATTTTCTGGCATTCTCTTTTAACGAGTGAGCAGTATTTTTTGTCAATAGCGCGAATGAATGAAGTGGCCTTTTTGTACTCTCTATATTTTGTGTTATTACCACAGTTTTCCAATATTTTAGACGTAATAATGACTACAATAATTATAGCTTCACTAATTAATTGACTTATTTCAACGATAAATTAATTAACGATCACTGGAGTGTTTTTCAGGCAAATAACAATATTATTGTATGGCCAACACAAATCATAATTAACACTACATTAGCATAATGCTCCTGGCTTCACTCTAAGAATTTATTTTGTTTTAGGATAAAAATTATCATGTTTAAGTGTCTTCTGAAAGACATTGTCTTACAAATCTTACAATAACTAAATAAAGAGGCAAGAAAACGATAAAAGATAGGCTATCTACACTGAATGCTGAAATTAACAAATAAATATCTATATAATCTCATGACTCTAACCTTTAAAATATATGAATAGGCATCATATGAATAGGTAATAAAATAAAATAATAGTACCTTAGGTTTACCTACTAACATGTTTCTAATACCCCTGTCTTGTCAAGTGTCTTCTGAAAGACACTGGCAACGATTCTGACTGTGCCACGACTTAACTTAACTAAATTTATTCCTGTCACTTTCTAAAATAAGATTAAGAAAAGAGACAGAAAACCAACAGCTGACTTTAGTGCTGTCAAAGTGACGTTACACGCCCAAAAACGCCTTAAATAAGATGGCGTACATTATGATGGCATCATATTTTGGGCGTGTAACGTCACTTTGACAGCACTAAAGTCAGCTGTTGGTTTTCTGTCTCTTTTCTTAATCTTATTTTAGAAAGTGACAGGAATAAATTTAGTTAAGTTAAGTCGTGGCACAGTCCGAATCGGGGCCATTATCTAACAATAACTAAGTAAAGAGGCAAGAAAACGATAAAAGATAGGCTATCTACACTGAATGCTGAAATTAACAAATAAATATCTATATAATCTCATGACTCTAACCTTTAAATATGAATAGGCATCATATGAATTGGTAATAATAAGAAATAGTAAAACTATAAATACCTGAAAAGTTTTACTGTTACTAGAATGGATAAGATTAGGAATGAGTATATTAGAGGAAGTTTGAAAGTAGCATCTGTGAATGAAAAACTGCGCGGTAACCGATTGTCATGGTATGGGCATGTGATGAGAAGAGAGGAGTGTCATATTACAAGACGAGTATTAAATATGAATGTGGCTGGCTGCGTCTGTGGAATGGCTGCATGAAGAGAGGACGACCAAAGAAAAGATGGATGGATTGTGTGAGGGATGACATGTGTAAGAAGGGAGTGTGCGCTGTGATGACGGCTAAAAGAGATGAATGGAGGAAGACCACATATTGCGCCGACCCCAAGTAATGGGATAAGGGCAGGAAGATGATGATGAATTGGTAATAATAGTACCTAAGGTTTACTAACAAGTTTCTAAGACCCCAAAAGTAAGTAAAGTTTCTTCTTCGTATTAATTAAGTAGTCGGGAAACACACGAAGGCGTTTTAAGTATAGCTTTAAATAAAACATGTCTTCAGATGTTTAAACGTGCAGTTTTATTTAGAGAACATTCGTGGAACGTTGACATAAAATTGAGTTTACTTTGCTCTCAGGTAGACGGAAAAGTTTAACATTTTAGAACGACTCGCTTCCAGCACAATTACATTACATTAGTACTTACTATAGTCTCGTACGAGATAAGAGTATAAACAAATATGGGACAGCAATTATGTATACAGGGTCCTTCGTAAAAATACGCTGACACTTTTTTAAGGGGATGATCAGACCATCAAACTGAACAACTTTCTCTATGGGACCAAAATCGAAATGACGAAAAAAAAAACCGGCCAAGTACGAGTCGGGACTAGGGCAATTAGTGTTCCGTACTACCAGTTGTTTAACATGGGTCATTGAAAAAACTACTATAACTTGACACTTCCTTAGTATGTGGTCACATAGTAACTGAAGATCATTTTACACTGGTCTCCCTGGAGATTTTTTGGGTACTTATAGAAAAAAAAACTGTCCAAGTTAGAGACACCCTAATAATTTTCCCGCCATCTATACGTTATTATTTCTGATGTTCATGATTTTTTTTAAATCTTACACGGCCATATTTTTTGAAATAGAGGTGGGAACAAAATTTTGTTGAACAAAGTTTTAATAAAACATTTGAAAAGTATATTTTTAGACTCGTATTTTCATAAGCTTTCAATTGATACCCCACACCATAGGGTAGAAGAACATTTTTTTTATTTACCCTTTCTTACTCCCCAAATTGCCCCCCAATATAAAAATTAATCTTTTTTACTTCATTTATGATATTGGACCAGCAATTTCTATGTCTGTACCGAGTTTCAACTTCCTATGTCTTACGGTCTCTGAGAATAATGCCTGTGACAGACGGACGGACGGACGGACAGACACGGAGCTGATTCCATAAGTGTTCCGTTTTGCCAATTTTGGTACGGAACACTAAAAATCTGCTGTCCCATAGATTCAGCTCGAATAAGTTAGTGTGTTTTTCCTGAAAACGCTTCAAGATAACAATGACGTGTCAAGGTGGCTGGCCTTTTGCCCATAAAAATAGACAAAAATAATGAAGCCTAGACGAACCAAATAGGGCGGGGTCGCAGACGCATTAATTCTACCAGGGTCGCAGAAACTGGCGCGGGCTACATATTAAACTACGTTATTGGATGAAAGCTGATATTTGGCACGTCGTCGTAACTAAGGTACACCTAATAGGCTGGTATATGAATTTGCTGAATATTCATGTTTTAGATTGTAAAATAGTAGACATTACCTATACTTCAATGGATGATTATACAGGGTGTAACAAAACACCCTAGTAATACTTAAGGGGGTGCTTCAGACCATCAATCTGAACAACTTTCACTATGAGGCCAACATCGAGAAAAAAAAAATCTGCTGTCCCATACATTTTAGTCGAGTCAGTACTGCAGTTTTGTATGGGACAGCATTTCTACTGGCCGAGGAAAGACTACCCACACAAGGGTATGCCGACGACCTTGTAGTAATCATCAGAGGGCCGTGTCTAGACACAGTGTCCTCTCTTGTGCAAAGAGCTCTTCACATCATACAAAGATGGTGTGACGAAAACAGTTTGTCTGTAAACGCAGACAAAACAGTCATAGTACCATTTACGAACAAACGGGACCTCAAAAAGTTAAAAGTTCCCCGTCTCAATGGCAAAACTATACCCTACTCCAAAACAGTTAAGTACTTAGGCGTAACTTTTGACCAACGCCTCAACTGGAACACGCATATTGAAACCGTCATTCAGAGGGCCAAGACCTCGCTCGGCATCAGCTATCGTGTGGCAGGGACTAGGTGGGGAATAACCCCTAAAATAGCCATCTGGCTTTTTACCGCCATAGTTAGGCCAATCGTATGCTACGCTGCAGCTATCTGGTACAAAAAGACCCTCCAAAAAACCACAATAGACAAACTCAATAGCCTTCAAAGGACTGCGTGCCTAATCATAACAGGCGCTATGTCCACCAGCCCCGGGCTAGCTCTGAATGCATTACTCAACCTCCAACCGCTGCACATTTTTGCGCAAAGGGAAGCGAAGGCTTGCATACTCAGAGTTAACCCAAACAAGAACCGTAACTGGCAGTCGAGGTGTTTGATTAGCCTGCAGGAGGATGCCACGTGCCTCCCAGTGCTAAAGATGACCACAGACACCATGACGCCAGTATACAACTTCACCAAGAACTATACTGTTACATTTCCTTCGAGGGATGACTGGCTTGAGGGCCAAACATCCATCAAAGACAACTGCCTAACCTGGTTCACAGACGGATCTAAGAAAGGCAATGACGTTGGCAGCGGAATATACGGCGAAAACCCAAGACTACAACAGACCCAAAATCTTGGAAATTACGCCTCCATATTCCAGGCGGAGGTCTACGCCATCACAGCCTGCGCTGAAATTAACTTAAGCAAGCGCTACGTCAACCAATATATCACAATCAACTCTGATAGCCAAGCAGCCTTGCTAGCCATAGACTCTCCGATCATAAGGTCTAAGCTAGTACAGGACTGCGTATCACAACTGAATGCCTTAGGCAATAACAATCAACTTGTGCTACAATGGGTGCCAGGACACTCAGACATCGAAGGGAACGAGAGGGCGGACGAGTTGGCTAGAAGAGGCACTGAAAACCACTTCATAGGCCCCGAACCCTTTCTCGGAATCCCCAATAGTTTAACGCGAGATTCTTTGAATAAGGCCAGCTTTGGTGAGGCAATAAAGCTTTGGTGTAACACCCCAGGCATGGGCCACTCAAAAGCACTTATCAAAGGCTACAATCGCAAACTTGCGAACGGTCTCCTTGCCCTCAGCAAGGACCAAATTTGTACAATAGCAAGGTCACTCACAGGCCACTGCAAATTAAATAAGCACATGCACACACTGAATTAAAGTGACACGACCGGCTGCAGATTTTGCAAGGAGGAGATGGAAACTCCTCTGCACCTCCTATGTGATTGTGGTCCCCTGATGTACAAACGCAGCACTCATCTGGGTAGGCAGGTGCTGACACCAGATGAGATACAAACTATCCCGATCAAGAATCTACTGCGATTTCTGGCCGCAGTGGGGATTGGTAAGGAACTATAAAAAGGGCGATCACAAAGGACCAGCGATGGTCTACGTGGCACAGGCTTAGCAAGCCTGTCAAGGCCCAAAACCACAGATAATAATAAAAATAAAATAATGGGACAGCAGATTTTTTTTATTTTTTCTCGATGTTGACCCTATAGTAAAAGTTGTTCAGTTTGATGGTCTGAAGCACCCCCTTAAGTATCACTAGGGTGTTTTGTTACACCCTGTATACAACGTGTTAATGAATTAACGCAAAACTAGAAAGTAGTTTGTTTAGAATCGAGAGCAGAATCGAATTATCATGGTTTTAACATAGGTAATTTTTTTCAAAATATTAAATAATTTGTTTGCAAAATTTAAAATTTTCGGAACCCAATGTCAACCCACCGCACGGGCACACTCACCCTACTTACTACCAAAACAAGATTATAAAAATGTATCCATGAGAATGTTAGCGCTTTCTTTCAGTGCTGAAATGATAACAAATAATTGTTGCCTCAAAACTTTAAATGCGAATAACTTTAAAATTTAACTATCATGATAATGAAATTATTCTTTCACTCTAATTATTTTGTTATAAATCAGTTGGGGTGTATGAGGTTTTGCGCTAATTCATTAACACGTTGTATACTCATTACACTGAACCACTTTCCCAATGGAACATAAGGGAAATACGCGAAAACAATATCTTAGCTTTTCTTACTAACCTTCGATCAGCTGATTGAAATTTTTATATCATCAGAGCTACGCTCTTGTCGGGTATAGTACGGGAAGACAAAAAAATCTATTTTGCTATTTTCCTTTTATGTTTCTTACGAAATATTGTTTAACTTGTATTATGGATATAATTGTTTGCCCTAACAGCCTGTATGTACCTATACCTACGTACCAGTAGGCAATGATATTAGTATTTGTTCTGAAACAAATCTTGCTCCATTGATAGGTAATCCATACTTAAACCTATCCATATTCAAGACTATATCCTTTTCAATAAACGTGTAGGTATTATGTGTATTAACCTTGTGTAGCAAAGATATTATTTCTTATTTAAGAGGATAGGCGGGCTGAAATTCTAATTTGGAGAATAGCCAGAATAGGTCACTTTTCCGAGTGTATACGCATTTGTCCGATCCGCCCCACCCATACACCCCGCCGACTAGAGTGCAAGAGAGACAACTGCAGCTCGGACCGATTTTATAGACAAAAAATCGACGAAATCTGCATTTCGTATTCCCCTGTTTCCTCCCACAAAACTAAACCGATTTAAATAATTCCTTCAAAAATAATATGAGAAGGACTTTGGCTATGTCTGTATGTTTTTCTTTTTTTGTTTATATTCGTAAAATGTGTTTAGTGAAGATCGAAAACAGCGGTAAAGTAGGTCATTTTCGAAGGGCCCTACTTCGTACACAAATCAATAAATTCAAAAAAGCAAAACATAGGGACATGGCAGAGGTGTATAGATTGTATGGTAAAAAAATATTTGCTAGTGTCATTATCCAGGGAGAAAACAGGAGAATACGTTTGTGTGGACAAAACCGTAGTGATCTATCCTCTTAAACATCTCTTTGAGTAATAATTCGACTTCAGCAAGCTCGAGGTTATGAATTTTTTCAAGTAAACTTATTGTCTACTCATATAATTAAAATTTAATTTAAATGATTTTAAACCTTTACAAACCAAAGATAAAGCACAAAATGCCACAAAAGCAACCTTACCTAATTAACATAAAGATAATAATTATTAACAAGAACCACTTCTAATTTATCACTGAAGAGTATTTATGCCAAAGCAACATAATTTATACAAGCGGGCTTGAAGGAACGATGGCCAGACCAGCGTTAGTTGAACCGTCATTTCGAGACTCTCTAGTAGGTACTATATCATCGAAACTCAGTTTGCTATTTTGCAGGAGAGCTCGTCGACTTTTGAATTATTTATTAATTTACATGGGACCAACAATAAATAAGTGGAAAAAAAACGGCTGTTCCCAAAACGTCAATCACTGCTCGACCCAAATGTATGGCATCACTGATTTTCATTTCGCGATTTCATTATCAGTCCCACAGTGAAAGTTGTTCAGTTTGATGGCCTATGCATACAAAGGTGACATTAGAGACATGTGCCATGTTTAGGCTTTGTTATTGTATGGCATGATGACTCTATGGTTATAAAAACTAATTGGTACCAACTGGAAATAAGAATCAGCTGTTTCGTAAAAAATTTCAATGGCCAATCCACTAAAAGGTACGATTTTATTGTCGCTATTTCAATTTTGGTCCCATAGTAAAAGTTGTTCAGTTTGTTGGGTTGATGCACCGTATAAAGTATGTAACGCATTTAAGTACACCCTGTATAGATAATAAGCATATGCTCACGACTATATTCCCCGAGGGGGTAGTCAGAGATATTCTGAAACTTCAGAACATCCACGTTTCACTAGTAGTACCGAAACTCTGTCAAGTGTGAGGGGGAGTGAGCCCGTTGGCACTTGTAAAGTCTCTGACTACCCCCTCGGGGAATATAGTCGTGAGCATATGCTATGCTATGCTATGTATAGATAATTCTAGACAGTGACGATTTTGAGTTTTTGACACAGTTTTACATGTCACTTTGTTTTCATATTTTGTGTAGTGGGGTTTACAATATACTAGATTTCCATGGGTTAAAGAATGGCTAATGAACAAAATGTTATGCACACTTTCAGATTCTCTTGGAAAAAGCGTAAATTACGTTGGTAAATTATAAAGAGGTTACCAAGACACAGTTGCCAACAAAAGTGCAGAAGAAACTACGGATTTGTTTGCGAACATTTTCTTATCTTTGTCTGTTCGCGTTTACTTGGAGGAATAAGTTAAACGCGTTCCTCCGAGACTTACTTCTGGGACCTTATGTTTGCTTCATATGCTTTCGGTATGGAGTTGCAAACTGCTTTATAAGTCATGTTGCTTTGATATTCTCTCGTATTTTGAAGATGGTTGTAAAGGACAGATAGTATTTCATTGGCATGGACCTGATTTAATCATTACAATAGCGTCAAGTCAATCCATTGGGTCAATCCAAACGAGCGTAATTTTGTGAGTTGTGAGTTGCGTATTTTGAGAGGTCATAGAGGATTTTATGTGAACGAACTCAAAATACGCGACTCGCAACTCACAAAATTACGCTCGTTTGGTTTCACTCTTAGGCGCCGGCCGTCCTATTGCCATCGCTCGCGCGTATAAACGCATAAGCGTGCGTCCGACGAAAATGATCGTGCGACCGTGCGTTTAAACATACTCATATCTGCGAAATGTCCTATTGAAGGTCGTGCGATCATGCGATGCTATCGAATTGTTCTATTTTCTTCGTGCGATTATCGATCGTCCGATCAAACATACTAATCAGTACTGAATGTCCTAATGGCGCTCGCGCGACCAAACTGAGCGTCTCTGTTAAGAGTAATTTCGAGAGTGATCGCATCGCACCAAAATAGGACACACAATTTCTGATCGTGCGAGCGGATTCATCGGACGATGAAATCGCATCGCATCATCGCGCGAGCGATGGCAATAGGACGGCGCCTGAGAGTCAATCTAAAGCGAGGTTGATTCTTGTCTGCTAAATGCCAAACTAAAACTACACAACTACCAATTCTGGTCCCTAACAAAACAGAAGATCTAGAAGATGATGGCGAATGGAATCGATGTCTTTCAAATTAAGATCACCTATCAAACCATAAGTCAGAAACGTGTGAAGAGAACGGAGCGAAACCTTTGCATAACACTCGTCTGAATTTGCCAAAATATTTTTGGTTATTTACATTGACCTCATTATTCATTACGTCGGTTTTCGAAATTGTATGAACGCGTAGATCACAGAGTACTATAATTACTATAAAAACGGTGACGAATTGACGCACCATGTGTGCTTCTACTTGCTGTTTCATACAACTCCTTGCTCCACAAATGATGGACTGATGTCTGCCGCTCCGTCATGTCTCATGTGTCATCGTGTGTGATCCGACAAACAGTCTATCGTTTCAATAAATTCGCGAGATACGCTAGTAAACTCTTGCTTGCGCATCCTGTATGTATAATACAAGCGAAATACCAAAACATATTTATTTCAACGAGACACAAAGGCAAGTTAAAGACCAAGCTAAGTTGGCTCCGCGGTAGACACATCAATTACGACCGTTTCATTCTCAAAACAACGTTGCCTTCGTTTACATTGAAATGAGTGGGGACTTATCCGTTGCTTTGTATTCCTTACAATGAGATTATAATTTAAATTTTGTTATCACATTTTTGTTTAATGTGATTTTCATTTATAATTGTTGACGATGGCAATAACCGTAATCAGGTTATGGACTACATCGTCTTGTAGTGGTGGTGGAGTCAGTACCTATAATTTAAAGTTTCTGACCACCCCGAATGGTCATGATCTTATGTGAAGTATTAACATATAGCCTCAAATCTCAACTTCATTACATTATAATTGTTGAATGACCTTTCATATAATCGAAAACCGATGGGGCAAACTATCTGAAAAGTATAAAATGTTTCGTCAAATAAAAAATAGCACTATCATTATCCTATTTAGTTTTATCTAGTTTTATCGATTGGAGGAAACGTTTGTTTCTAAAACTTAATTTTGCATAAATCCTAGGCATAAATCTGCTGTTCTTGGCGAAGCCTTTGAAAGATCTGTTTTTTTTTTTCATATATTCAATTATTTTGACGCACGTTACGTCACGTACTTAATTTTTTATGTTGACGACCTACAAGCTACCTACAAGCCTCGTTCGAGTTCCAAAAGTATTTGAATTAGACACTGCTGCTATTTGTCTTAAGACGTACTAAGTTTACTCAAGAAAATGTTGTCTTCATTATAAGTGTCCCGGGAGAAATGCCGGGAATCTGCTCGGAATTAGAGCTCTTACGGTGTTGCGTTTGTCGTTCCACATTGAGCCTCGATGCGTTTTTTTATACGGAAAATATTTATAATTAATACGTACCTATATAAAAATTACATGAATACTTTTTTTTGGTATAATTACGGGCAACTTTTGTTGCAAGACCAGTCATAATTTATGGGTGTCATGTAATCATCAAATCAAATCAAATCAAATAATTTATTGCATGAATTACAGGTGAATCATAATAATGTGAATAGAAAGCAGATGTTCGGCTACAATCAATTGGTGCTTTGCCGTAACCCTACCTTAAACAGGTGTATACAATATCCTAATATAAATAATAATTAAAAATCACAAATTAATAATGTCAAGAAATAAACGATGTTTTAGAATTTGATACTTAAAACTTAATTAACACTAAGCAATTTCAAAAAATATAATAAAATACAATTCAATTTAAAAACAAAATGATCTAATACTAATACACAAATTAAAAATTAAAAATAAGATTTAATCAACAATAGTAGAGTTACCTGTAGCCCATGTATTCATTAATACTATAAAAACATTTTTCCGACAGCCATGCTCTTAAGGCACTTTTAAACTTATTAAAATTGTATGTCTTGAATGTGTCAGGAAGATTATTAAATATTTTTATACACATACAGTAACAATTTTTCCTTACAATTGTCAGTTTTTTAGGTGGCTGGTATAGTTTATGTTGGTACTGGGCTCGAACGGGATTCCTACGGCAACGGTCCTTGACTTGCTCAAACAGATTTCCGTATTTATAAACAAACAAACAAACATTAATTATATAAATGCTTGGAAGAGTGAGAATTTGATGTTGTTTGAAAAAGGGCCGACAGGATTCAATTCGAGGCAGACCAAAAATTGCCCTAATGCACCGTTTTTGTTTTAAGAAAGCCTTTTCTAAATCCGTTGAGTTACCCCATATCAAAATCCCGTAACTCAACACCGAGTGAATATACCCATAATAGGCTTTAATGGCGGCTTTTCTGGACAAAATTTGACTTATTCGTCTTAAGGCATATACAAATTTATTAACTTTAGTGCAAATGTTGTTTGTATAGTTTATCTATCTCTATTCCGAGAAATCGAATATGAGAGACCTCTTCTATTTGTTCTCCATTAAACTGAATATTCAATGTATGGGACCCACCTTGGTATGTTTGAAATTGTAAAAATTTCGTCTTATTAATATTAACTTTTAAGTTATTTAAACTAAGCCAGTTCACTGTTTTTTTTAGAGTCTCGTTAATTTCCTGTTCATACAAACTTAAATTCTCTCCCTTTATAACAATAGAAGTATCATCCGCAAACAAAATACAATCGTGTGGTACAGCTTTAGGTAAGTCATTGATATATAACAGGAACAGCAATGGACCCAAAATGCTCCCCTGTGGAACACCATATGTATTATACTTAAATTTTGATCTATGTGTCTCTACGGTTTTTGAGTTCGGACAGTACTTCATTACTTCTAAACTTTCTGTCACTTAAGTATGTTTTTATCCAATCGTAGGCCTGTCCTCTAATACCATATTTGCTTAATTTATTCAACAATTTCTTGTGGCAAACAAAATCGAAGGCTTTACTCATGTCCATAAAAAGTACTGATACTGGTATTTGTTTGTCAAGACAGTCGGTAACGCTTTTCATTAACTTAAAAGTCGCCATAGAAGTATTTTTGTTCTTTCTAAACCCATGCTGTTCTTCTCTCAAAATATTGTTGGAATTTAGAAAGCCAACTAAACGTTTATACATAATTTTCTCATACAATTTTGAAAAAATGGGAATAAGCGTCACAGGTCTATAATTTTCTAATGATAATTTATCTCTTTTTTATATCTTTTTTTGGTGGCGCTGTACGCCGGTAAACATCGTTTTAGTTTCTTAGCGTTTCGAAAATAGTTTATAAATAGTTTCAATAGTTAAAATCCATCATAAACAGTTTCAACTTAGTTCTAAGTGCACAAATAACAAGTGACATTATTATACAGATAAAACTTTCAGTACTTCTATGTAAAAACAGTGATAAATTATGTGGTGAACATAAATGTACTTTTGTTGATAATTTAACTAATATAGAAACAGTTCAATACTGAAACAGTGCTAAAAGTGAATGAATCAACACAGTTTTCATAACAAAGGATTTTGTTGTTAAAGTTAAGTGCAATCAACAATTGTAAATTTAACAAACAATTTTAAAATTAACAGTTTTTTGCGCGTCTTCTCAGTTGCGGGGCACTTTCTGAACCAAACACGCTTTTAGCGCTATCTAGCGGCGTTATGTCAGTACTTCTTCGATCAAGTCAATGTTACCGAGCTACTTGCTACATTCCTATGCATTACCTTTTTCCACCAAGAGATGGCGATTACTACAGTTTAAGGAAATTTTTAATTTCGCTTCTTTTGAATTACGGTGTACTGATAAGCTAAATCACCTAAATACGTTAAAGTTCGTTTAACTGAAACACCTGATTGATAGAATCGTTTGATTACACACTGCATTATGTCTCCAGCAAAAAAGAAGTGTTCGGCTTGCCTAAATGTAATTCAAAGAGAAAACCTAACATGTTCAGCATGTAAATCCATTTATGATTTGAAATGTCTCAGAATATCAATAAAGCAATACCTACTATTAGATTACGAACGAAAAAAGGTGTGGACTTGTGTAGAATGTCGCAGTAAACAACCAAAATCTGACAATACGGACACACCAGCTTACTCTGCTGCGTTCCGTGCTAACTCGCCTCCTCCCGAACAAATATCGTCTGATGAATCTGACGATACATCTGAACGTCGCCTTTCAAACAACACTTCTGATGAACATTATAATACTGATTTCGTGACACAACGGAAGAAAATTATCAGTGTACCGAACAATATCGCAAAAGGCTATGAAAATTCAAATACAATAATTGCTGAGCTGAAAGACTTTCGTGAGCAAATGCTAAGACAGTTCTCAAAACAAGAGTCGCGGCTTGATGATTTTTCGAATTTACTCAAACAGCTAAACTACCGTTTTACGGATCTGAACAATAAGTACTGTACCCTGAGGACAGATGTTGATAACTTAGCAAAAACTGTGGAGAAAATTACTGATGATAACATCTTGCTGCGGACTGCTTCTGAGCATAACAATAAGCGTATTGAGGAATTAGAAGCGAAGAATATGCGGCTGAATCATGATCTTCTATCCACAAATAAAATACTTAACACTATAAATTGTCAGGTTCCAGAAATTTCGAAATATCAGGACAAACAGACGTACAGTTCAATAGCTGCTTCTACAGTCAAGGTAAACCATACACCACAGTCTCTAGAGTCAAGTCAGACTACCGGCGCAGCCAAAAGTGATAATTACACTTCTCAAAATGACTTGTCGGTCAATGTTGACCCGTCAAGGGCGATGCGTTTTAAATATCCTCAGCATACAGTCGTAAAAGGTAATGGACAACAACACGAACTATTACAAACTGTTGAAAAAACAAAGAGAATTCATGCATGCTATTTCAAACCTGGCACTAGTGTCGACGCTCTTAAAGACTACATGCAACAAATCTGTGACGACTCTGAAATCACAGTTATAAAACTGAAGCTTAAGCATGAACATTATGCTTCGTTTATGCTAACTATACCAGAAAGTAAGTTTACCCTATTCATGACACCAGAATCCTGGCCAGAAGGCACACAAGTCTCGGAGTGGTTTCAACGAGGCGCCGGGCGTGCAAAACGACACCGACAACATCGCATTCCCGGCAATGACGATACAAAAACCGGTGAAATACACGAAAAACTCGATAAATAAACCTAAGAAGACATACAGCCTAGATATAACATATCAAAATGTTCGTGGCCTTAGGTCCAAACTTAAAAGTTGGCGCCTAAATACTACTATCCAGGACGTCGATCTCATAGCTGTCACTGAAACTAATCTCAACTCGTCAGTGACGGATGTCGAGGCATCGCCACATGGCTGGAGTCTGCTGCGACGCGACCGCGGCTCCGATGGCGGAGGAGTGCTACTAGCCGCAAGACCGGGCATTAACGTACGGCGACGTGCGGACCTTGAGACCGACTGTGGAGAGGACCTTTGGGCCTTGGTGACTTATCACGGCCATGAATATTTTGTGTGTGTTGTATATATAAGTCCTTCTGCGAAAGATAATGATTACATGTCCTGGTTTTGTAAAGTTGAGAACAGTGTTCATGACATATTGTCAAATAATGCTACCATTGTAATTTTGGGAGATTTAAACCTGAATAGTGCCTCTTTAAACATTAATAATTACATAGGTTATTTTCTCACTTTTTGTAATATTACTGAACGCAATGATGTTTGGAATGTACTTGGAAGTAAATTAGATGTAGCGCTAGTTAGTGAGAGTTTGAAGACTGTGAGCGTGCGCACGGCAGACCAGAGCCTAGTCGATAATGTAGACCGGTACCACTCGCCTTTAGCAATCTCCATCGGGTTTGAGAAAATGGAGAGGGACGTCGAGCTCGAGTCAAGTAATATTAACCGTAACACTGATTGGAACTTTGGTAAGGCAGATTTCCCTAAGCTGTACGAAACGGTATTAGATACTGATTGGACGTCTGTTTTGAAGGAATGTGATGATGTAAATAAAGCTACAGAATGTCTTTATGAACTGCTGTATAAGTGCTTTGATATTTGTGTCCCTAAAAAAGCACGTTACTCCGGAATGTCTAAACGGTACCCCACCTGGTATTCCAAAGATATAATACAGGACTTAAACCGCAAATCGTATCTTCACAAGCTTTGGAAACAAACAAAAGATATCTATGTATACAGCATGTTTAATGCTATTAGGGCAGATGTCAAAATTCGAGTCACAGCAGCCTATAATTCATACATCGAAAACATTCAAAGAAATATTTCAACAAATCCCCGGTCATTCTGGAACTACATCTCACAGTTACGTACAAAAGGTGGGTTTGAACCCTGCGTAACTTATGAGGGCCGAGAACACTCCGGGCGTGCTGCTGCTAATGCGTTTGCCAAATATTTTAATAGTGTCTTTCTTCCGCAACCACCTACTCTTGATTCAAATCAGGTTACATCGATTGCAGATAACCGTCTTATCAATGTTTTGGATATTTCACCTAACGAGGTTGAGTTAGGTATTCAACAACTTAAAACAAATAGCTCTACAGGTCCCGATAATGTTCCCCCGTATATCGTTAAAGCATTCATGAGTCAACTTTCTAAACCGTTAGCGCACATCATCAAATTAGCTCTCAGCACTGGAGTGTATCCCAAGCGTTGGAAACTAACACGTGTCACCCCCATACCGAAAGCAGGTGACAAAACACATGTTGAAAATTACCGCCCCATTGCCGTTTTGTCATCATTCGCTAAAGTGTGCGAAAGAGTACTTCATGCCAAAATATATAAACAATTGGAACCATATCTCAGTAATGCCCAACATGGCTTTAGAAAGGGACGATCTGTAAACACTAACCTTCTTACACTTGTCAATGATATATCAAGGAAATTGGACACAGGGACTCAGGTTGATGTAATTTACCTTGATTTCAGAAAAGCATTCGATAGGGTAGATAATGACATTCTACTCTACAAACTCAGTGCTATCGGCTTTGCTCCGCGACTTCTTCGATTATTCGCCGATTACTTAAGGGATCGTCAGCAATTTGTACATCTCGGCTGTTACGACTCAAATGCTTATCACACCAGGTCTGGTGTCAGCCAAGGATCGCTGTTAGGACCTTTGCTGTTCACGATCATGATCAACGATCTCCCCGATTGTCTTGAAAATTGTAGATGTCTCCTTTATGCCGACGATGTTAAAATAATGGTAGACATTAAATCCCAACAGGATTGTTTAATAATGCAGCGCAACATAAACGCTATATTTAATTGGAGTAATGTGAATAGGCTTTTCTTCAACGCTAGTAAATGTTTTGTTATGAGTTTTACACGCGCTGCTCATGGTATAATTATGCAATACCAACTTGGTCCTGAGACTCTAACTAGAACGCAATCTATCAAAGATTTAGGTGTTGTTTTTGTACCTAGTCTTAATTTTCATGATCACATGCGAACCCTTGTAATTGACTGTTTTAAACGACTCGGCTTCGTCATGCGTAACTGTCGAGATTTTAAAGATAATAAAATAATTAAACTTCTTTACGTAGCACTTGTTCGATCAAAACTAGAATCAGGCTCATGCGTGTGGAATCCCTATGAGTCAACATACAC
The DNA here is from genome assembly GCA_922987775.1 of Agonopterix subpropinquella. Taxonomy (NCBI): domain Eukaryota; kingdom Metazoa; phylum Arthropoda; class Insecta; order Lepidoptera; family Depressariidae; genus Agonopterix; species Agonopterix subpropinquella. The sequence goes on from OV277705.1 coordinate 22,421,350, forward strand.
GTTAATGATAGAAAAGGTTCAAAAACGTTTCCTTCGATTTTTATACAAGAAAACTAACGGTTACTATCCATTTATGTATCCCACTCTGTATTTGTTGGGCGCGCTGGGATTTAATTCGTTAGAAACACGTAGGCTACAATCACAGATGAGCTCAGTGTGTCGCATGCTGAGAGGTGAGCTCGATTGTCCCGAACTGGTCGAGGTTTCATGTAGGCTGTATGTGCCAGAAAACCGCGCCAGCTTCCGACCTGGCAGCGTGCGGTTGCTGTGGGAGGGTCGCACGCGCACGGTGGCACTGCAGGCCTCGCCCGTGTGTCGCGCCGTGCACGCGCTCAACGAGCTACTTGTGTCGCGCCCGGAATGTGACTTGTTTGCAGATGGATGGAAGAAGATTGAAAGAGAATGCATGGCATTTTGTGAAAGGTTTTAAGTTAAGTATTTTTTATTTGTTTTAAATTGTTTATCTTATCACTTACGTGGTAATGTTTTTCTAGATGTGTTATTGTAATATTTTATTGTTTGTTTTATAAGTAATGTGTATAACGCTTGGCATTTGCTGTTATGTTATTCATATATTAATAAACTAATTTGAAATTTGAAAATTTGAAATCTCCTTTTTTGTACAACGGTTTAACAATACTCTTTTTTAATGGCTCTGGAAAAACACCTTCAGACAATGACAAATTAATAGCATAAGTCAATGGATCAACAATTTCGTTAATGCTCATCTTAATCATCTCAGTAGTCATCTCATCATAGCCGACCGCTTTGGTATTATTCAGTGACATTACAGTTTTTTTTACTTCGTCTCTATCTACTGGACCAACAAATATACTTTTTTCTATTGAGTCTATGTTATTTGTGCTGGATACATTCTTCAATGAACAATTGCCAGCAATAATATTAATAAAATAGTCATTAAAAGATTCCGCGAATCACGGTAATCACGGTTCACTTTTAGCCGAGTATGTATAATGCACGTACAGTCAACAATAGTATCTAAATTTCGGTTGCTAAATGACTTACTAAGAGGCTGTTGACGCCAGATGACGCACGCAAGTTACATAGTTAACTATGTATGCAGTGCATACCTAAACGAACAGCGTTTAAGGTTTATAGTAAGTACCAATTCTACCATTTCTATTTTTACCATTTTAACTTTTAAGATAATAATGAAAAAAATTAAATAAATACACGTCGGTTCTATCATATTTCCGAATTCGCATGATTTCCGTTAAAAATCGCAGTTGGAAACGCAACTTTTCAGTCGCACTGTATTCCTTTCCTAAATAACACTCGTACGCGGAGATTGCGATGTTCCCAGATAATTTGATGCTCGCGTAAATGATGATATTATGCAAGAAACATTAGAGTCGGGTTTTGCACGACCTTGTGCGACCTTTGACGACCTTCCGTGAGTTAGAGTGAAGGGTTGAAGTTTGAATATTGTTATGGTTAGAATCTTATGGCGTCTTTGGTTTGATAAACGCTGGTTATGACGTCAAACATTGTGGTTAGACGCTGAAAGTTTGTCATTACTTGTAAACTGTTCGGTATAAAGCATAAGTTTAGAATTTAACGTCAACAATATCAACCATCTGTCCATGTAGCTTAGTTTAACTGCAATCCGAGTGAAACTAATATGTATGACCTACTTTATAAGCGATTTTAAACCATCCTTCAAAACCAAGAAGCTGGGAGTAGTTTTAATACCTAATTCCAGTAGGTACACGCGACTTTTACATTATCTATCTATCTATAACGTCACGCCTCTTTCCCAGTGGGGTAGGCAGAGACCAGGGCGCGCCACTTACACTTACTTTTACATTAATACGTTAATTTGTGTTGCTAGAGTGGGTTCCAAAGCCTATCCGAGAAATGTTTCGCAATAGTCCCGTACGGTAATCGGTTTCATCATCACTATCACTATCACTACATAGTATAAAACAAAGTCGGTTTCCCGCTGTCTGTTTGTCCCTATGTATGCTTAGATTTTTAAAACTACGCAACGGATTTTGATGCGTTTTTTAATAGATAGTGTGATTCAAGGGGAAGGTTATATGTATATGTATATAATACATCATTATTCATTACATATCAGCATTGCACCCGTGCGAAGCCGGGGCGTGTCGCTAGTGTTCTTATAAACGCAAATGTAAAAGACGCGGTCGGTTTCTTTTTTAACGTTTTTATAGTCGGTCTCTATCATCCTTTCCACTGTAGCGTATACAGGGTGTAACAAAACACCCTAGTAATACTTAAGAGGGTGCTTCAGACCATCAAACTGAACAACTTTCACTATGGAGCCAACATCGAAATCGCGAAAAAAAATCCATGTGAGGGGAAAAATCAAATGTATGGGATGGCAGATATTTTTATTTTTCTCGACATTGGCTCCATAGTGAAAGTTATTCAGATTGATGGTCTGAAGCACCCCCTTAAGGCTATTCTACCGTTGGCGCGCTCCTTACAAACGTAGTATGGTGATATTTTCAATACTATCTAATTAAAGTCAATGAAATTTTTCAAAAACAATCAATTAACTAATCTCTATGTTGGTATGAAGTCAGATTTTCGTTAAAATATACAGTTTCAATGCTAGGATTAATTTAAGATTTGTATGGAAATATTTGTGGCACTGTAACTTTAAAACTATAAATTTTATCGAAAATCTGACTTCATACCGACATAGAAATTAGTTACTTACTAGATTGTTTTTGAAAAATTTCATTGACTTTAGCATAGCATATGCTCACGACTATATTCCCTGAGAGGGTAGTCAGAGATATTCTGAAACTTCAGAACATCCACGTTTCACTAGTAGTACCGAAACTGTCCAGTGTGACGGGGAGTGAGCCCGTCGCCACTTGTAATGGACAATGGGTACAATACATGCCTCGAAATGACTCAAATCATCACTCTCATTGACTTTAATTGGATAGTATTGAAAATATCACCATACTACGTTTGTATGGAGCGCGCCAACGGTAGAATAGCCTTAAGTATTACTAGGGTGTTTTGTTACACTCTGTATATTGGACCCAAATCATTAATTGATTGTAAAAAAAAGAGGACAACGCAGGACCGGTCGTTATGGCGATCCTTGGGGGAGGCCTATGTCCAGCAGTGGACGTCTTTATTTCTTTTGTTATTTAGTCCCAGTAAGGAATACTGTTATGTAACACAAAAATTAAAAGAAAATGCTTTTAAAGGTACTGTACCACTTTAGCAAAGAGTTACAAATAGAATATAAAGCATTGCAAAAGCCCTTTCATGTTATGTCAAGTGTCCACTCAATCGTCGAGTCTACGCTACGTACCTTTTGTAATCGAGCCTGTACAAAGGCACAACAAGAGTATGAAAGGAATCTTGTTTATTATGAAAAGTGGTACAGGATCAAGTAGGTATTTTTTCGCTGTTGTCAGCCCATTCTGGGTTTGATATCAAATGAAAAGACACGTTCAAAGTTAAAGAACGTGAAGGCAAAGTAAAAGAAGATGGGCAGATTTGGACCCAGCAATTTTTTACGAAAACTAAAATTTCTTCAGGACGGCGGTCATAATTATTATAAACAGAAAAAATTAAGGCATTTTTTAAAAAAACTTCCACATCTCCAGAAGTCCTGATTCAAAAGTAGAAATTACTAGTAAAATAGAGAAATCATTCAAAAAGCAGTAGCCAAACGCTACCACGACAGCTATTTTCATCTAATATCAGACAGACTGAGGTATTTTTTGGTCGTTACGGAATGTATTTGGCTTGGTTGAACTGATAGTTCGTGATTTCGTTTTCTTCCATTATCATAATATTATATGGTTATCGTGAATTTTCATTAAAATAAAGATAATGAATCCGTAGAAGATTGAATGGACTATCTAATAAGAAAGATTATGACTTTCACACACTTGCTACAAAAGGTATCATAAGGAGAATACCTTTCCCCCAACTTTTACAGGCTACAACCAATTTACTTTTTTGTTAGTTCCGTTTCACTCTACACGTATTACTAAGTTTCATTCATGTACGGGACCTCTAAGTCTGGGTCTCAAATTACAGGGCCGCCGCCAAAATTCTTTACAGATGAATGAAGTAAAACGTGAAAATAGTTTGAATAGAATGTATGAATGAATAAAATTTATATAAATTTTTAGTGAGTATAATATTTCATTCATTCATTCATTTTTTGCAGGAAAACTTGTTTACTCTTTATAATAATAAAATTAGCCTTGTGGTTTTTAGAGTTAGTTCAAGAAAAGTTATAAAATTCTTTAATAACTTCAAAAAATGATCATTATTATGTCCAGTCTACTCTGGTGAATGAATCGATCTTCGTACACATTATACACATATTACTTTGTACACATATTACTCTATCCCAGGAGTCATCATCATCAGCCTATGTCAGCAAGGGTAAAGGTTATCCCCCTCAAGGGGAGGGTACGGCGTCCACCACGTGCGGAAAAATATAATCTGCCGTTCCACAGAAAACGTAAATTATAGCAGATTTTTTTTTTCGCGATTTCAACGGTACTGTCTATGCCTACTGTAAAAGTAGTTCAGTTTGATGGAACTGATGCACTCCCTTTAGTATACTGTGCATTTAAGCTTACACCCTGTACAGGGTGAAACAAAACACCCTAGTGATACTTAAGGGGGTGCTTCAGACCATCAAACTGAACAACTTTTGCTATGGAGCCAACATCGAAATCGCCAAAAAAAATCCGCTCTTTCATAAAAAACTGCAGTACCGTCTCGACTCAAATGTATGGGACAGCTGATTTTTTTTTCTCGACGTTGTCCCCATACTATAGTGAAAGTTGTTCAGTTTGATGGTCTGAAGCACCCCCTTAAGTATTACTAGGGTGTTTTGTTACACCCTGCATAGAACGGAATTAGATTTTGTTTTGTACTTTATATAAAGTACCTAATTGTTCAACAAACGAGAAAATAAGTACATCAATTGAACTTGAATCTCAAAGGAGTCCTTAGTAACTAAGATGAATGCGACCTCTGCTCTGTTGAGCACTTTAGAATATACATTAAATTTTGTTTATAAAAGACAATGCCTTTTATAAATCGTCAAAAGAATTGTTATCAGCCTAACGAATCCTTTCAAGCATTGTTCAACGTTTTTTCAAACCTAACTTTTCTAATTTATGCAAATTGAGTAAACTTTTCACCTAAAACAACAACCATTATCAAATTTGAACATTTTTATATAAGACTTTTTGAAGCTATTTTTGTTCTTTATTTTCAGGTTAAACTAAAGTAAACAAGTCAGCTTAAAATTAGGTTGAAATGTTTACTTAAATAATCTTGAAATAATCATAATCATATCATAATCATAATCATATCATTTATTGCGTTATGTGGTTACATAAGATCTTAAAATATGGTACAGTACACACATAAACCCTGGAAGGGCGCAGCAATATCTTAAAACTAATAAAAAACAGCACATTAAATCTAAAACCAAAAAAAAATATCTTATTAATCAAATACCTAACAAATACAATTACAAACATTTTTCTGCATCTAAAATTATCCTATTCTTTGTATTCAAAATATTCCTGAAGGTTGTAGAAACATTTAGTTATTAAAAAGTATTTTAAAGCCTTGTGGAACAATGATGCCTTTTCTATATTTCTTATGCGTACAGGGAGTTTGTTAAAAATTTTAATGGACATGTAGTATACACCTGAGCTAACTAAATGCAACTTAGTAGTAGGTAGAGCCAATCTGTCTTTATGCCGTAAGTTGTGAGGTCTGGATAGAAAATCTTTTACTAGTGGGTACAGGTTCTGATGTTTTTTAACAAAGTTGCAGATTTCTAGAATATACATAGAAGTTAGAGTAAGTATATTTTGATCTTTGAAGTGAGGCCCGCAACTCTCCATTTCATTTATATTTACTATAATTCGGATACATTTTTTCTGTAATATGAATAGTTGATGAGCTTCTACACTATTTCCCCACAATATTAATCCATATCTCAACCATGCATGGGCATATCCATAGTAAGCACTAATTGTGGTTTTTAAATCCGTAGACTTTTTTAGGTTGTATAATGCATAAGTGAACCTGGACAGCTTACCGGCGACTTTCTCTACGTGTTGTTTCCAAGAAATATAACTATCGAATTCTACACCCAGTAGTGTGCAGCAATCTACTGATTCAACTTTTGTGCTATTATACGTGAAGTGTATATTTAACGGTGCTTTTTGACGGGGCCTAAATTGCATTAGTTTAGTTTTAGTTAAGTTTAGTTGTAGATTATGTTCTGTTAGCCAGTTTACGATAGGTTCAAGTGTAGTATTTAATAAGTTTGTTAATTCGTCATTATTGTTACATGGGAAAACTACTGTAATATCGTCTGCGTATAAGATGCTTTTGTTAATGATAGTTTTTGGCAAATCGTTAATATAAATTAAAAATAAGATACAGCCTAGTACACTGCCCTGCGGTATTGAATTTTCTGTAAATAGTTTTTGAGATTTGACCTTATTCAAAGTATTATCAACCAAGTGTTCTATTTCCACATACTGTACACGATTTTCTAAATAGGATTCAAACCATTTATGAGCTTGTCCTCGCACTCCTATACCGAATAGTTTGTTTAAAAGTATTCCGTGTGAGACTTTATCGTAAGCTTTACTCATATCTAACATTATTCCAATTGCGTATTTGTGATCATTAATAATATTTAGAATTTCATTTGTGTATTCGAACAATGCTGTCACTGTAGATCTTTCTTTTCTGAAACCATGTTGACTATTATTATAGATGTTATATTTTTCGCAAAAACTGTTTAATCTTCTAGACATTGCCATTTCGAATATTTTTGAGAATGTAGACAATAATGCAATTGGACGAAATTGGTTAACGTTATTCGTAGATCTTATTTTTGGTATTGGTTTTATGATTGACGTTTTTAGAAGAGTAGGGAAAGTGGCTTCAAGAAAAGACTGATTTATCAGATATGTTAAAGGCATCACAAGCTCAGCAGAACAAAATTTTACAAGTGCCGGTGGAAACTCATCAAAACCGAAACTACTTTTATTTTTAAGTGTTTTAATTATTCGGCATACTTCTAGTGGAGTTACTGGATTTAAATAAATTGTATTATGCGTTTGCGAAATCACTGGCCGACCTAGAGGTATTGAGTCCGAATCTTTATGGGCACCTACAGATAGAAAAAAGTTATTAAAAGTATTTGCGACTGTGACTGGTTCAGATACACTATTATCGTCTATTTTTAATATGAAATTATCATTCAGGATGACAGTTCTTTTGCATTTGTTCTGGGGCGAAAGGTAAACTAACTATCAACACAAAAGCCCATAATAAGATAACTATTAACACTTTAATACGTTATTGTGATAATTTAATATTAAGGCTATTCTACCGTTGGCGCGCTCCATACAAACGTAGTATGGTGATATTTTCAATACTATCTAATTAAAGTCAATGACATTTTTCAAAAACAATCAAGTAACTAATCTCTATGTCGGTATGAAGTCAGATTTTCGTTAAAATATACAGTTTCAATGTTAGGATTAATTTAAGATTTGTATGGAAATATTTGTGGCACTGTAACTTTAAAACTATAAATTTTATCGAAAATCTGACTTCATAACGACATAGAAATTAGTTACTAGATTGTTTTTGAAAAATTTCATTGACTTTAATTGGATGGTATTGAAAATATCACCATACTACGTTTGTATGGAGCGCGCCAACGGTAGAATAGCCTTAATATGACACTAAAGTGTACTTTACCATAAATAAGTACCTACCTACACACCCTCTATTAAAGGAGATAAGAGATGGGCGACTATTAATCCAATAAGTATTAAATAAATCAATAACGCTCACAGGCACATACATTGTAATGATTCCAAGTTAAGCACTATAGACTTTTTAATATGGAAACCATACAACAACGGCACGAACATATAGCATCCATGACCGAACCGGAATTCGAACACAGGACCCTGGTTTGGCAGTCCGGCGTGGTAACCATTACACCAACCGGGTCGTCAAATATTAAAATGGTCCTATTGATCTAAACACTAGGTTAGGACTTGGAATTTAGTGCATACTGGTGGTATTTGCAAGTTTCGCTTTACCATTAAAACTTTGCCCATACAATAATAGTGTCTCTTCCTTGACAATTTTTTAATTCCATAATCTTTCAACCAAAGCCCCTACTAACGCTAAATCTTTGTCCACAGGCGGCATCAACCTCGTAAACCCAAGCGAAGAACACGTCGACCTTAACCAAGTATGGGTGGAGATCCCTTCCTCCCTCGTCGCGCTCGGGGGGGACGTCAGAGTTCACGTGCACGGCGCAGGGACCGCGCAGCTGCGCGCGCGCCTCGCCCGAGAAGACGACGACGGCCGCGCCCTCCTAGCCACCATGCCTCTAGCCCTAGACTCAGAGAGCCGCATGACTCTACCCTGCGGCTACTTCTCTAGAGGAGGCACTTACTACCTAGAAATTATCGCCGACAAAGACAATTTACTGGACGATTACGACACAAACAACACAGACAAAGTGAAAAGAGAAGTTGACACCGGAAGTGTTATGGAAACTGGTGATAGTGTTGTTAAATCGTGGCAGTTTGATGTTTTGTGGCCTTCTGCCAAGTTGGATGTGACCCCGGAACAGATACAGACGTATCCGGAAAGGCAAGTGACTGCTTTATTGGAGTTTCCCAATGTGGTGTGTACGCCTGTGGAATCTAGTGCGGACTTCTGGTTGGATCTAGTGTATTGTGGACATTCGAGTGGTAGTGCTGTGTTGTGTGATGGGAAGAACACGAGCTCTCATGCTCATGTACTGTATTCTGAACAGGTAATTGGTTCTGTTTATTTACATACGCAGTCAATCTCTCGGTAACTCAGCGAGTCAAGAATCCATAAAGAAGTGGTTAGGAATCTTGCGTTCCGTACTGAGGTGGTTCTATCCTGAATGAGACCCTTACCAAAGAGTTTTAAGGAATTTTTTTACGATTTGTAACACTACTGGCTCTTCGGTGATGGAAAACATGGTAAGGAAACTTATGAAGGTCCGCCTTTGTCTAGTAGTGTAGTGGCAACGTTACACGTGAAATGACTAATCGAATAATGAATTGAGCTTTTTTTGACATTGCTTTGCACGATCGAATCGATAGAACCAACATTGCTTAAACAGGATCAGCAAATTGAAGTGGCAGTGGGCGGGACAAAGAACTTCCAAAGGTTTTCAAGTAGTGATCCCGTTGTGTAGAATGGCTCCATACAAGGTGTAAGGACGACCAAGTATAAGCCGCGGAACACTGATTAGATGTAAGTTACACATTATTTTTAGAATTCGTAAAGGGAGGTTATCCAGCAGCGTATGACGTATATTACGCATCGGGATGTACCAAATCGTCATTATCTTGGGATAAGCTAATAATTTCTCACCTTCCAGATGCACGGCTTCCCAGGTCGCCGGACAATGACGCTACGTTGCGAGCTCTTCGGTCAAGCTGGGGACTACTCCTTGACGCTAAGACCAGCTGCTGCTGCCGGTCCTCAGGATCTAGCTGCTGCGTTTATAAAGGTGATTTTTGCTTATCTAGTGTTAAAATTAAGCAACATTGTCCGAAATGATTTGTTTATTGGAGGAATAACAAAAGAATAATATTATCGCTAGTAGGTACTTGAGTCCAAAATATTTTTTATGACGTGATTTTCTCTTGAAGTTAAGATTATTGTTGGAAGTTAATTCCGGAAAAAATGGTTATAATCGATATTTTCCATTTGATTTTAGATTTTGGGTAAGTAATTTACGAGTCGAAAAAAAGGTTTTGATTTAAGTTTAATGAACTTGAATGACGCAGCATTGCGGTAGTCGTTTCTGAGTCGTATAAAATGAACCGAATGAATTCAAGATTTGAAACAATTCTACTCTCTAATTGGTTTTAGCTCTTTCTCATTCAGAAAGAATCAAGAAGAAACGTATCATTACTTAGATATTTAACCCTTATGAATTTTTCCAAAAGGATTCCTCCATAACAATAAGTACCAAATTCCCATAACTCACAAATGACTATTATACAGACCCTTCTCCATAAAAACGTTTCCGAGCACATTCCTGGAATAAACTCCTCAATAAATATTTAGTTCGCCACAGGTTACCCCATATATTATGTACCGCCCTGTATCAGAAGATATATTACTATTGAGTTTAATTCGAACAAAAAGTATCAGGAGGTATTCTAGTTTATTAAGATTCATAGCTTTTTGTAACAGAAGGAGATTTACTATGTTTTTGGGTTACTATTCATCTGTCTTCATGCCAAATTATCATTCAAAATGTGCAAACATAAGGAAGTTATTCAGGCGAGGCATACAGACAGACAGAATGGGCGTAATATTAAGGGGATCTTATTCAAATAAAGAACCCTAAAAAGTTAAAAAATGCCCTCAAAACGAGAAAAGAAAATGATGGCCTTTATAAACAACTTCTCCGCAAAGGTCTATAAAATTATAGCGCACTCCATAACAATTTACAAATTTCATTGTCCATAAAGTAGGGTCCCAAGACCGTTATGTTTACAACACTCATTATTTACAAACTCTGAGAGGATATCTGAATGAAACTTTACTTGAAATGGCTTATTGTCTATTTTTCGTGCGACATATTTTAGCAACTTCTTTAATGGGAAAGTTGTTATTGTTAATTATGGTGGTTTTCTGTACCGTACTCGTATAATTTCCGATCTAGAACTACCGTGTCGTGGCAACTATGTTAGATAAGGTTCTCTTTAGCTGTGTTCTCTTGACAAAAGACTAGTCCTTTCGCTACTAGGTACGTTTTACCTACCTTAGTTCCTATAATAGCTAATCTATAGCAATTGCTGGTCCAATATCAGAAATGAAGTAAAAAAATTAATTTTTTGCAATTAGGGGAGGCAAAAAGGGTAAATAGAAAAAAAAATTCTACCCTATGGTGTGGGATATCAATTGAAAGCTGATGAAAATACGAGTCTAAAAATATACTTTCCAAATTTTTTATAAAAACTTTGTTTAACAAAATTTTCAATTAAATCCGAGAAATTGCTGTCCCTACCTCTATTTCAAAAAATATTGCCGTATAAGATCTGAAAAAAATCATGAACATCAGAAATAACGTGTACATGGCGGGAAAAATATCAGGGTGGCTCTAACTTGAATAGTTTTTTTCTATACCCAAAAAACTAACACCAGTGAGACCAGAAAATGATCTTCAGTTACTATGTGACCACATACTAAGTAAGTGTCAATTTATAGTGGGTGTCATCAATGACCCATATTAAACAACTGGTAGTACAGAACACTAATTGCCCGAGTCCCGACTCGTACTTGGCCGGTTTTTAAATTTTGTACTATGAATTTTACCCATAATTATGTTGTACCCCACGACCATAATAAGATAAGATAAACAAAATCATAATCATAATCTTTTTCGGAGAGAAATATTGCTGCAGGTATATTATGTCGGAATATATTATTGCTTTCGTGGGTAACGTTTATCAAAATAACGAAATAAAAACAAGAATTCAATCACTGCAAGATATCATGAAAATTTGAGTCAAATTTTGCAAGTTTTGCCGAGAGCGGTTTTGTCATTCGCGTCGACGTGTTCGTGCGGTTCGCGTTTGAGATTTCCACGAGGCTCTGTCATCTCTTCCCAACTGTATTTTTGCTAAAAACCAATCCTTAAGATTGGGATAGAACACGTAGGTTAGATAAAAACTACTTGACATTGACACTGGCAGAAATGCAGTGCTAACCCACAAGGAAAAATATTAAATGGAAAAATTTGTTGGTAACTTCCAATACATTTAAATTGGTTTCGTAGTTTCTTTTATATCACAAAGACTACAAATCAAAGCTAATCGGTTTTAAAATAATGGTTCAAAAGAGAAATGTTAGTTTTTAAAACAAGTCGTACAAAACTTTATTAGCAAAGGAAGGGAAAGTTGAATTCACATAATGATCTTAACTCTGCTAGTTTCGTTCCATTGTTAAACTTTGTTGCAGCGTTCAGTTATTTTCAACTTATTTCGTTATCTTTTTTTATTTGAACTGCATTAAAAAGCATTAAATGCTGTTTATATATATACTTATCTTCGACAATGTCACACAAATTATCTAGACACATTTAAAGTACCAGAATCTAGCCTGGACTTGTATTATGATGACTAGACAACGATATAGAATACATATATAAATACAAACATCCATGACTCGGGTACAAATATTCATATTCATCATACAAATATTTGTCCCTTACGGGATTCGAACCCGCGACCCTCGGTTTATATGTAGCTGTTTTAAATTTCTTTTGAATACTTTAGTATATCATGTAGATACTTATTATTACGACATTAATTAAGGTTATGTTATTTATAGTCTTACGTTGTGATTAATGCATGTAACTTAAATGTGTTAGGTAGGTATTAGGTACTTAACTGGATCCTTCAGATCATCAAATTCACTATGCGAACAATATTGAAATCGTAAAAAAAACAGCTGTTCCATAGAAAACGTCAATGGCGTCTTGACCCAAATGTGTCGAACAGTAGAAATTATGTGAAAATGTCAAGTCTCTACTATAAATTTGGTCACGCCAAATAAAATTTGGCCACGCCAAATTTATAGTAGAGACTTTATTATTTCTTATTCTTTGAGAAGGAAAAATTACAAACTAAAATATTTGTGTTACAAAAAATACCATAGGTAACCATTATTTGGGTTTGGGGTCGCTACAAAGAACTGCTTCTGGTTTTCGATTTTTTGATTGTTTATTACGGTAGACGTAGGATTAGCATACTTTTATATCAGATTAACAATAACAGTTATTAATTTATTATATAGGTAGTGTGATTTGAATATTCCTAATTATCTATGACACGCATTGGAAGTACCAGTCTTTCTCAATTCGATGGTATCAGACTGACATCATAGAATTTTACCCCTTTAACCCTTTATTCGATCTTCAGCTTGTCGCAGTCAATTTGACCTTCCATGATAATTATAAGTGTCATCCGCATAATGTCAGAAAGAGCTCAGTGGCGGCGGTAGATCTCGACACTGCTCTTTAGTCTCTTTAATATTCATGAACCTTTCGTGCATAGGTTCTCGCTGATATGGCGTATCTAACTACGTCTAACTTTATATAAGCTACTGATTTGAAGCGTGCGCAAACTTGGCTAAATATCAATTGTTCTTTAGAAGACTTAGTGCTTATAATCGACCCAATAGTATGAATAGATAATAATAGTACCTATAGAAGCGCAACTATGGTTAAACCAACATGAGATTGGTAGGCGTATCTTGACATTTTGTAGGCGAATCTTGATATTTAACGCGGGAGTTTCGTTTCAATAGGGTACTATTATTATCTATTCATATGCCAATAGCTGGTATTGTATACCTTCTTGGTATTAAAAAGGAGATATGTGCCCTGCAGTGGGATTTATTTAGTTAGGGTCATAATGATATTTACGACGTCTCGGGGCCGTCTCCAAAGAAGACATAAGACAACCTGAATATTTAGGTTTTGACCGACTTTTACGTAACGTAGGTATATAAGATTAAACTAAGAAGGAAAGCTTTTCCCTATTAGCATTTACGCATTAAGCATTAAAATAGTTCATTGAATTCTTTTTTTTTCTATGATATATTAAATAACGATAATTTATTTAAAACCATACTGGAAGGGAAGATAGAGGGGAAAAGAGGCAGAGGAAGACCTAGACAGAGTTATCTAGCTCAAGTGAAGGAAAAGATTGATGTCGTGTCGTATCAAGAACTCAAGAGACTATCGGTAAAGAGACAGGGCCTCTACCCGCACATTCGAACTTCGCAATTGCGTGTACATTTTCGTTCCAATGTCAACTCTATTCCAATGCAGTGCGGACCGAAACAGTGGCGATATAGCGAACATCGAAAGTGCGGGTACAGGGCCAGGATTGGCGAATACTCCACCGACAAGAGCGTAGCTCTTAAATAATGATGAATGTCTTTTGCCCGAGTCATACATGTTTGTATTTGTAACTATATTATAAATTTATTTACTCTATGATATTACGTATTATATATCGTTGTCTAGTCATCATGATACAAGTCCAGGCTAAATTCTGGTACTTTAAATGTGACTAGATAATTTGTGTGACAATGTCCTAGATATTTATTTTATTTTGTCCGACTTTACAAATAGGTAGGTACATCCAATAGATTTTGCTGAGCCTCTTAATTTCAATCTGGTATCACTATCAATACCTTTTCCAGCTTCCTGGGTATTGTTGACGCTGATTTCTCATGTCTTCTCTATCTAAAAAATTTTTCTCTCCCACAGGCGGACTGGTCGGAGCAATTCGTGCTGAATGTCCACGGAGGATCAGTCTTCCCCTGCGGTGAGGGGGTGCGAGTGTTATTCCAGTACCCCGAGTGTGTACTAGAGGGCGCTGACAGGGTTCGCGTGTTCGGACGAGACGCTGACCGGCTGCGGTACGTCGCTGAGCGAAGAGTACGCAGGTACGATACCTTAGACAGATTAGAGTCATCCACCGGGCTCGCTGGACTTCATTGTCCAGTGTTGTGAATGGTCGCCGCTGTTAATCCTGGTTTACAGAAGTTACAGCGGTGGGAATTTGTTGTGGGCCTATGCCCGATTTTATAGGTACGATACCTTTAGGATAAACCATGTTTACTTCTTCTTTTGGTTTCATCTCCTAACAGTAGTTAGCTATTATTGGGGCTATTCGAACTCTGCAGACTGCAGCTCTGACAAAGGAAGTAGTTTTAATACAACCTTACCTAGTATGTTTATGTTGTTTTTGTTTATTACCTACACTGAACACGCGCCGAGGTAACGGGTTAGCCCGTGGCGTGAACGTCCTTCACTACATGCGAGGCGCGTCCTGAAGCGGCTAATCGATATCAGGTTGTGGTACCCAAGCTTTAGAAGGACGAAATAGAGAGGTGAATGAAGACCTAGGCATAATTGAGTACATGCAGTATGATGGGATTATCAAAACCGACAAGAGCTCGTAAATTATCTAATTCAAATATCACGTTCACGTTCTTCGTTTTAGTTCTAAACATCTGTTTATAACTAAAAGGTAATAACTGCCAAAACATCGGTCGTACATTTATTCCATTCAATTTAATTGAAATTGATACGTTTAGCATAAAATGTTCACGACTATAATTATTATTACACGAGGCCAGAGATATTCTGAAACTTCAGAAAATCCACGTTTCACTAGATACGATACGTTGATTGATACGTTTATAATAACTTATTACACCTTATCAGTTAGTCAGCACCATCGAAATCCTCGATGATAAAATCAATATTTCCAAAACCGTTACAAAACATAATACGTGATATTAGGTAATCCCTATCTAATAGGCGGTTGAATGAAAATCTAGGGTTCGGTATTCCGACCACATGTCCGATTTATGATTAGTGGTTTAGATAATTATGGTCATTAGATAATGGTAGTTACTGAGTTAGTGTTAATTTTCGTGCGATTGTAAATGATTAGCGGTATAATGAGACTATAACTCTGGGTAATAGTGGTAATAGTGCGGCATTAGCATCAGGAGTTATATTAATGTATCTAACCGCGACCAACGAGGTCTTATTTAGTCTTAGAATGCGACCACAATTTGAGGAAAGCAGCTGTCAACAAAAAGATTTTTACAAATGGTCAATTGCTTTAGCGTTCTTGGCATTTACTCAAAAATGTTTACTTCGTGCTATTTGTTGAGTCCATAGAGAATTCACCGCTCCCCCTGTTGAGTCGCATTGTAGGGGTTGTAGGTCTGCTATATTGGGTGGTCACGTCGCGTGTCGGTCGTCGGTTGCCCCCTTCCCGGCCTACAACGAAGCTCCAGCAATAGCTCAGGGCTCAGTTCTTTTCTAAAAACAACCCTTAAAAATTTATTTATAACCGTACAACGTCAAACACTTTTGCTACATAAACTACAACATTGGCTTAATCATCTAAAACCGAGATGGATGCCATAATTTTAAAATTAGAATAGAATTAGTGCTTTTGATTAAGGTAAGGCACAGTCGAAAATTTATCTCCTGGCATATCTGCCCCTCATTAACTTCAGATACCGGACCTTACTCCGCAGATCGAAGCAATATTAGAGGAGCCGAGTGATCCCTTTAATTTGTTTCTTACACCTGGTTTAAAATCTTTGTTCCGCAGAGGTCAGCACACAGCATCATTCGACTGCCGTCTCTTCAGCGAGAGATACCCGGAGTACTGCTTCGTGTACGTCTCTCAAGCGGTCACCGGGGCAGTCGCCGACGTCAGGATGGACTGCTTGCCTACGTTGCCTTTATCTGGTAATTTTATTTTATTTAGCCTATTTTGTGTCCCACTGCTGGGTAAAGGCCTACCTTCTCCTCCGACCCTCCCTATGCAAGTCGAGCTCGGGCCAACAGTTCAGGAAGGTATTCAAAATCATCGGTTTTTTTCTTGGGTCTTCCTCGACGTCGGCAACCATCTTGTGGAACCCATTCTGTGACCATCTTGATCCACCTCGCCTGATGCATACGGCAGATATGTCTTACCCAGTCCCACTTCAACCAAGCTGTTTGAAGTCTTACGTCCGCTATACCAGTTTAGGAGCGCAGATCTGTGTTTCAAAAATGCTGCGCTCCATAGCTCGTTGGCAAATCTTGGGACTGG
This sequence comes from Agonopterix subpropinquella, assembly GCA_922987775.1. NCBI lineage: Eukaryota > Metazoa > Arthropoda > Insecta > Lepidoptera > Depressariidae > Agonopterix > Agonopterix subpropinquella. Next base: position 22,438,080 of record OV277705.1, read on the forward strand.
ATTATTGATGTTCAGTCAAAGACCAAGTCTGACCACTGTAAGTTAAGATGGCCAATCTGGTAATCATAGGTTATACTCTGAATTAATAACTTCTGCCTAAGGGTAACGAGCAAGCAACAAACAACAAACAGTAAGGATGGCCGTCTCAACGCTTTTGATTTAATGCGAACAAGGTCAAACTCCTCTTCGGCATCCTCTCAAAAATAAAAATTGTAACCACTACAGGAAAACCTTCCCCAATACGGCTGGTCACCGCGGGGAAGTAGACTACCACCCCCTAGAGAATAATAGGCAAACTTGATAAACAAGAAAAAAGTTAAGATAACTAAACTCGAGGGGAGGCCTATGCCGCAAGGCAAGACGACATAAGTGAATAGTCAAGGATGAAGTTAAGTATAGGTAGTTTTGTTAAAACCAACTTATGTTTACAATGAAATGAAATTCTATATTTAATATAATAAAATAACATAATGAATAGTACAGAATGAATGAAATGTAAAACTTATATTTGAAATTAACTTATTTTTATATACAGTTATATTCTATAGTAAAGAAATATAGAAAATAATGTTATGATGTATAATTATTGTATACTTAAATATTTAATGCATGTGAAAACAAATGTGTATTTCTTGAGAAATCAAAGCATGTAAAACAATGTAATGAAATGATACTATGTGGTCGTAATAAAGGCTGTAATAATAATAATAAAAAAAAGGGTAACGAGGGTGGTGATGAATGAGAGAAAGTGACACATTTTATCTTCCACAATAGCCCAGTTAAACACCATTTATAGCATTTTCAAGTTTCCCTAACGTCACCCTGTATAGAAGCACTACACCGTACTCGACAATGCTGAACTGTGATAATCCACTCGATTTAAATACGCCACGGCACGAGGACTAGTTCTAGATCTTTTGTTTACGTAGCCTGGATACCCAACAAACAAACCCTACACTTCTTCTTATCGTGTGGGCAGAGCCCTGGTGTCTGTGTGACCCTACACTGTTTCTGTCCCAATTGTAATCTATTTGGGTTTTTTTGCGCCGAATCGTAAAAAAGCCTAGTTACCTACAAAATCTAATCGCATAAGCATGGTAAATTACGATAACATTCCCATGGTGGTACTATTGTAATTATTGTCACAGGCAAATGTTTTTTTAAGCATTATTTTATAGATAGCAAAACCTAGGCTATTTTAGTCCCGACCGTAACTGAAATAGTAAAGGGTTTGTAAAGATGCAACCTGGATCAATGCATCGGCATCGTTGCTTAGTTATCTCTCGTAGCTAGACTTAGCCGAAAGATCAACATTCCACGCTTCCTCTTACTTTTTTTATGTTTTTGTCCCTTTAAGATGGCGGCGCAGGAGGATGGGGCGAGTGGTCGCCATGGTCAGCGTGCCCGGCGCCGGCGCATTGCTCAACGCGCACGCGCAGTAGGCACAGGTTCTGCGACTCGCCACCACCGGCGTACGGTGCTAAATATTGTGAGGTAATATTTTTATAAATATTTAGTTACCAACCTATAAAACTTTTACGATTTTAATACATTTCTGGGTAGCCAAAAACTTTGCTGGAACCAGGAAGCTGGCAAAGGTATTGTCTGCTAGAACTAACTATATAGGTACCTGCCATAGGTGCTACCAGGAAGGTGGCAGTTTGTTGTTAGGCACCGCCTTTCTTAGTGATATTGTCTAGTATAGTTTCTGGTTCTTAGGATATTGTTTATGATTTCTATGGATGGCATCATAGATTTAAAACTTTTCGCTTACGCTGAAAGATGAAGCCAAGAAATCGGGAGCGAGATAGCCAGTTGTGAAACCTTATGTACCTAAACAGTACCTAAACAAAAAAGACAAAACATTATTTTTTTGTGTCGATCACCGTGGCCGGTTTTTGTGTTTGGCAAGATGTCAATCCCATGAATAGTTGCCAAACAAATCGTCTTTTATTGAGCAAAAGTACATAGACGAAGAATTTTTCGCGTACGCGCTGGGCAAAAGTCAAACTATTGCTGTTCCATGTGCGGCTACGATATGGCTTAATCTGTGGCATAGGTATTGTGTAGGAAGCTCAAGATGCTTGAAATACCTACAGATATTTGAAGGTTCTTGAGGAGGCTGAAAGCTAAGAGTAAGAACAAGAACCAACAAGCTTGAAATACCGAACCTATTTTCGCTGAAAGCCATAGCTGAAAGCAGGCTGAAAGTCACACCTGGTCAATTTTGTATCCAAAGAAATTGAACCTAGAGTAATTCAATTTCTTTGGATGTATCCGATTAAAAACTTTTCGTCAAAACCATAAACAATGTCGCTAAGAAACGCGGTGCCTAGCAACAAACTATTTTGTCAATACTATGTCAATATTTCGCGCAGACTTTATAAAGCAAGAAGTGCATTTCGAATTATATTTATTTTACTAACATTTCAATAAATCATGGCACCGAAAAAGGACCCAAAGAAAGATAAGAAAGAAGGAGGGGAAGAAAAGTCAAAAACTGGTGGTGGATTTACTGAAGTAGAAAAAACATTTTTGGAACTTCAATTAGCAGAATGTAACCGAAAAAACGCAAGACTTAAAACTGCTGTTGATGATTACGAACTGAAAAATGAAGAGCTGCAGAAGGCATACGACAAACTGGATGAAGACAGAGCTGATATCATTGCTTACCTGAAAAAGACCCTCAATGTAAAAAATGAAGAAAACAGTGAACTTAAAGAGAAAGTAAAAGGTATAGAAGAAATAAGAGAAATCGAAACCGCCCAGTTCAAAGAAAAAGTTGACGAATTAGAGAAAAACTTTACTATAATGAAAGATCAACTTTCTTCTGAAAATAAACTATTGGCCGGAAAACTCAATACCCTTGAAGAATTCAGAGCAATAAGAGATGATCTTATGAAAAAGTTTGAACAACAAGAGCAAGACTTTAAAGATCAAGAGATGAAGTACAAAAGAATCATTTACGAAGCTGAAAAGAAATTCGTTATTGGAAAAGACAAGCTAAAAAAAGAAATGGAAGCGAGATTATTACAACTCGCTCAAGATTTCCAAGATGCTACTGAACTAAGAATTGCAGCGTCTACACACCGTGTTATTAGAGAAAATATTGCTATCAATAATGAACTAGATAGTATTTTGGCGACTCAAACTAAATTAGCTGACTTGAACGAAAAATATAAAGAAAGCGAAAAATCGTCTCGAATCGCAATGGAATTGGCTGAAGAAGAAAGAGATAAAGCGATCAATAAAAATGTGGTTCAACTTAAAGTTATCGATCAACTAACAAATGCTTTCCAAGACGTGAAAAAAGAAAAAGCTTTGTATGAAAAGAGAAACATCGAGTCTGAGATACTGCAAGCAAAAATACAAAAGCTAACAAAAGAAAATGAAAATCTATTACTGCAAGTCCGTATCTTAGAACAAAATTTGCATGCTAAGATGAGCGATCAAAACAAAAACGTGGTTGAAACTGCTAAAATATCTAGAGAAAATACTAAACTTAAGAAAATATTAAAAGAAGCTGCGATTGCCGTTCAGGCTGCGTTGAAACTTGATGAATGGGCAACAAGTGATCCTACCCGTGAATTAATGGACAGACAGATTCTACTGTCTCGATTGCTAGATATCGTAACACAATATCGTGACGTACAACGAGCAGAGTCCATTGATACTCTTGCATCGTTTGGCAAAATATACGAGGAAGGTGATCTTGGCTTTGTACCTAAAGCTCTTCCGAAGAAATCTGTTACGCCCGCAATATCTATACCTTCTAAGGAATCTGTTAGACTAACAGAAAAGCGCAGTTCACCTTCCGTATCACTCTCTACATCATCTCTTGGTAGCGTAAAGACTATACCTAGTGCCAAGCTAATACCAGCTGGCTCAGACCAGGAACTAGCTGTCAAGGACAGTCTTCCCTCGTTCATTACTTCAACTAAATCAAGTGAAAGCGAAAGTCAAGAGACAGAGTCCGACGAGGGTAAAACAGACGTCGAGAAGCTGTTGGCTGCGAGTAAGCTGGAGATCCAGAGGTCTATAATGAAAGACTTGGCATACTCGCAACAGGCAATGAAGTCCCAACAAAGGCTAGATGAAATGAGATTGTCGAAGTCTAAAGTAGTAATTATGGAAACTATACAGGCAGAAGAAGTAGAAGGTGAAGAAAGAGAGATAAAGCAAGAAGGTGAGGTAGTAGAAGCCGAACAAGAGGGTGAAACAGGCGAGGGTAAAGAAACTGAAATAAAGAAAGAAGAAAAGACGGAAGGTGAGGAAGAAGAAAAGAAGGAAGAATAAACAAAGGAACCTTAAAAGGAAAGTGATGTGTGGCAGCATTTAGTTAGTGCGTGCTTTTTAAAAGTATTTTTAATAGGAGAGTTTTTGTCAGTTTGTGTTGTTTTCATACATAAAATAAATAATGAATTACCTTTTTTTTTTGTTTTATTTGCAGATAAAACTAAATTAATACTTAAAATTAATATATTTTAATCTTGAACTTCTAATGATCAAAGTAAAATACAAATTGGTCATGTGATTCCGTTTTAGAATGGTTCACCCTATTTATTTCTCGTGCTGCGTGATGTACGAAGTTTGATCCTATTTTAAATAACAACCAATTACAGTCAATAAAATTTTTACAAACACGGCTTATCATATTTTCGTTTTCGTATGGATTTAGATTAATTTAAAATTTGTATCGAAATATTTGAGTTAGGTAGGTAGGTACTGTAACTTTGCATTAACAATAATCTAACGAACCACAGATCCAGATATTAGCTTAGCTTCTAAATCGTTTTAATAAACATTGAATTCAAATTAAACTTTTTTTGTATGATACGCGGTAATGGGTATAAATCTATGTATATATACAACTTCCCGTGACACTACTAAGGCCACTATAGTGTCACAGGTAATTCTTTTTTACCCGTGGCACTACCGGTAGTGTCAAAGGAAAGTAAAATTTCCCATGGCACTACTGGTAGTGCCAAAGGAAATAAATGAAAAAATTACGTCACAATCGTCATCACGCTATCTTTGTGATATCGATATGATCATAGAGAATTCACACGCTCCTCCCCCTGGATATGATAATGAATAAAAATATAAAAAAAAAAATTTTTTTTTAATGACTTAGAATTATTTTATTTACAGAAAAGGGGTTGTGAGTTTTTTGTGTTTTATCGTAACGTGTCTTCCGATCTGTGAAGTTAATTTTGTTTCCCAGGGTCAAGCGGTGGAACTGGCAGCTTGTGAATGCAACGCTCGACCCTGGGCCGGAGACTCTTCCGTGGTGGTAGCAGAGGTTGGCGCGAGATGTCGCTGCGGCTGCGTTCTTCACCTGGCACCTGCTGCTAGACTGTTAGCTGGTTCAGCTAGAGCGTGCCCTGTTAGATCCTTCTGGTTGCTACAGGTTTGTTTGACGACCTATTTACATTTTGTGATAAGGTTTAAATTATTTGCAGCCCCTGTTGTTTACCTACGTCGTCGCTTTATTTTATAACTGCCACTTGATGTGATAAGAAAAACTTTCCATGAACCGTAGTCATCCATCCGTTTTCAGTTTTACACAACTAATAAAACCCACAAATCATAGAGATTCTTAATTTATCATGATTTCTTCCATAATATTTTATGATAATACAACTCTGGTACCAAGTTTTTAATATGTAAAAATTCGTAGATAGATCTCGTAGCTCTAAGTTATTCCTTTATCGCTTATTATTCATCGTTTTATTTTACCGCTATGTATTTTGTATTCAGTCCTTATTTATACTTTCACGTAAACTTGTTTTGTTTATTATAGATTGAATATATTAGAAAAGATAAATAATTAGGATTGACAAAATATTATACGTAACAATTCAAATTTATAGTTTGTTTAGTACAATTTTCAGAAAAAACCCATGTTTTCTGTTAAAAACTAGTTTAACTTTGAGTTAAAAATAAGACGTATAGTCTGATGTCGTAGGTAAGGTAGATACAGGTACAGCAAAGGAACAAAAACGAAACTCCTTTATTGATTTTTTTATTTTGGTCGAAGCTTTTATTCCGGTTTATTTATATCGACTACCCTATTACTACTCATTATGGTTAAACGTAGAACATTCTAGTTTCTAGGACAGTGATAGTAGAACCAGTAACAAAGTTACAAAGCTATCTGGGAAGCCATTAGCTATCAGGTCCAGATATTAGTGATTGGTCCAGAGGGAACAACTTGATTATGCGGGCTACTAGCTCTTGGCGATCCTTTACTTTGAACTGCGGTTATAAGCGTACATTGTTAGGTAAATATGCGAAGCTTTCGTAAAAGATTAAAGCGCTGATAAAACTAATATTGAGATTTGAATCTTTTAATAGCCTAGTTCTTCTTCTTTTCATGTTGGTATGAGTTATTGCATGACAATCATTAATGCTGTAATGGGAAAGATGACTGTAAATAGTTTTAGAGCAAAATATAAATCGGCTTTATTAAGAAAACAACTTTCTGCCGAAAACTTGAAACATGCCTACTGGAACATGTTGAAGATTACAGACTATTTTAATTAATCCAATCAATCCCAATGATATGAAAATAAAACTATAAAAATAACACACACACACACACACACACCCCCTCACACCCCCACACACTCACACACACAAACACACGCAGCAAGCACTACTTTGACTTCATTCAGAATACCATGAATCTTAGGGTAACTAAGATTCTTAGTTACCCTTTATCTTTTTAAATTTTATCATTTAATTTTATAATTTTGTATGTACCTACCTATGTTAGTTTTAGATGTTTAGACCAGCTGTTTATTCATCTGCCTTTATTTCCTCATCTCCCGCTCAAGAGCTTAGGGAGAAGGGAGGGGCTGAAAATCAGCGCTGCGCGGGTTCAACCCCGTGCCAGCAAAGGCTGAGCCTCGACCTTTTGCCTCAGTCGTGTAATTCTATATTATTTTGTACTTTAGATTGTAAGAAAAACTAAGGCAATAAATGATTTTTTAATTTTAATTTAATTTTAAAAAGATGTTCCAGTCAGGAATCAAATAGTCGTTTCGAGGCTTATTTACCAGGGTGTGCCAGATTAAATTAGGTTTCACCAATCTGGGAGGCTCTTTAGTTGCAGAAATGCCTCCATTAAATTCCTTGCTAGCTTTTACTACGTCAACAAGACAAATTGTGACAGAGATTTAATGGAGGATTAACTTAAATGAGCGTTTCTGCAACAGCCAAGCGATGGTGTTTTTTGGTTTCTGGTGTCTGTATAACAGGTTTTACAGCCGTTAAAGCCTTTTTCAGTCACCAGTATCCACAAACATAATCACTATATGAAGCTGTATAATAATAATGTCTCCTTGTATGTTTGTGGTGAATAGAAATGATTTTTTCAAATTTTGTGTCGATCGAAACTCCACTATTTTCCTGTTTCTTTGGTTTTTGTTGTGTTCTAAGACAATGTAGAGTAAAAATTATAATATTTTAACAGTAACAGTTTTAATCCTAGGGGATTAAAACTGTTACTGTGAGCTAGGGCTCAGCAAGAGTTGTGAATGATTTCTGATGTTGAATGTACCTATTAGGTGTTCTAATAAAAAGTGCTACAAGTACTTACATGAAACTGTCACGGTATATGAAAAATAACTAATCAACAATTATTAATTTATTTATCTAGTATACAAAAATCCGCACTGAATTACTTGAAAATGTAATTAAGATTACGGATACATTTGTTTCTCTCCACAGTCATCTGATTTGGAAACCAACATTCCATTTGTACCTTCATTTTTGAACTTCTAGCATCCCTTTTCAACAATACCTCTCAGACCCTTGTAAAATCGTACCTTACAACTAATTAATTTTCAATTTCCGCAAAGTCTATTGAACCTAGACCACGGACCAATTTTCTAGAGTTTGTTGAGTACATAACAACGTTTGTCTCCAAAATAATAGGTCATTAAAACTTCACAATTTTCCATCGGCTATCGACAATTTGTTCAAACGCGTAGCTTCCGGGTTCTGATTTAATTTTGTTTGTAAAATGTTCAAGTTATTGTTAGTCGAGTGAATTTCGATGAACAATCGAGGGTCGGACGTCGGTGGATTAGATTGAAAAAGAGCAGTCGGTTTTTTGTATATACATTTTTTTTGGGGATGCAAATTGTTTCTAGAGTTTGTTTTGTTCTTGTTGAATAGGTAGTATTTGTGTTTTTAAATTCTTCTTCGTTGAGATACAATCATCATCATCATGCGCAAAAAGAAAGAGAGCGAAGGTGTGATAGCACTGTACGAAGGTATCACGCGGCCATACTACGGCCACATATTATTTATGCTACGGCTGCGGGAAAGCAATGTACCAACGAGTTTTTCTAGTATATTATGTTTGTAATACCGACTGCTCTCAAAATGTGAAGGAAAACATCGTGAGAAAACCTACACACCCTGAAGAGAAGATGAAATTTCATCAGTCTTATCAATCCACTTTGGGGATTAAATATACGCACCGCGGGATATCACCCCTTCTTGGTTGACATCCCACATATCCGCACTAAGCGCGCCTTTCTGAATCTTTAATAATTCGCACAGCCAGGGAGTGGAATGCCCTGCCTGCGTCAGTATTTCCGAGCGCTTACAACCCGAATTCCTATAAAGAGTGAATAGGCTTCTTCTGGGTTAGCTCGCTACGTCTTCGACCCCATCGTTGTCCTAAGGATTGGATTGAGGTGGAAAAAATTATAAAAGGTTCTTAGAGGGTAGGCCTTTGCCCTGCTGTGGGACTGATAAAATAGGGTGAATGTTGATAAAATACCCCTCGTCACAATGGGGTTCCTCGTCTTAAAACAATAGGTTCTTAAGAAAACGAAATAAGTTAGAAGAAAATGTCTTCTTATTTATTTTCCTTTCACATCCACAGGGTGTGGGAATAATCTCTGATCGCTATTGCACTTCGAAATACTTTATTCGTGAAAAAGTTTTAATGGGCACTTCGGGGAATGACGGAAACTTGAAGTTTTACGCAACTGAATTCCTTAGAGGAAATCGACCAGACGTGATGGTTCTTAGGAAATTGTTGAGATTATTCCATTTACAGGTCTATTGGAAAATACTACGGATTTTTCTATAAGTAGGTAGATTACCTATTCTTTCGTACTGTATTTAGTACCTTAGTATCAACCACATAATCGTTCTAAGTACTGACACCAAGGTTGCTCGAAATAAAGTTTAACAACAATCTTATAGACGGTGAGAACTTAGAATAGGATTCGGGAAGCTTGGATAGCCGGAAGTACGCGAATATTGTACAACTATTACAACTGTTACAACTATTATGTATACGAATAAAATCGATTTTACCCGACAGCTAAATCCTCTAAGTGCTTACGGACTGTACTTATCTTATTTTCAACCGATCCCATTCGACATCTGCGAGGATTATTTATCAATTTCTGGCACGCACACGTCACACACACGCTTTCATCTCTTTTCTGTGTTTTCAGTGTGCACAACCCTTGAAATTAATTTGTAAAAATTCGAATGCTTGCGAATCCAACAAGATCCCCTTTGGGGATTGAACACCCTTGATCCCAATTCAAAGCGATTGTCAGATAAATTCCGGAACAGGTTCCGATTTTTCCGGACATTGTTTCCGGTTTCGTTTCAATTAGGAGTTTGTGACATTTAACAGGACTGTTTGGGAACGGACAGGAATTAAACTTTCGGTTCTAAATCTGACAGTTTAAACGAAACGTTGTCTCTTTGAAATGTTAAGAATAAGTTAATTAAAATATATTCAATTTATTCATGGAAATTTTCACCACGAAACTTATTTCGTGGTGAAAATTTTTAAGTCAGGTAAAAACAGACTATGTTCCTTAGAACATAGTCTGTTTTTACCTGACTGCGCAGAAAGGAAGGTAATGTTTTTCGATCGTATGTATTGTATATGTATGCACATGTGTGTTTGTCTATTTCTTTGTCACACCCTACAGCCTTTTGAGGATACCTCATATTATTTCAAGATGGCGTCTGTAAATTAAAAATGAGAGGGGGGAATAAACAATTTTGTTTTGTAAAAAATTACAATTATTACGGACGTTTTTCTTCGTGGCTGTATGGCGTTTCAGAAGTGCTCCAAAAAGTCGCAGTGTATTAATCCAATTACCCCAGTGTTGCTTTCTCTAAAATTTTTGATTTCCTAATTTTTCATGAGATTCTGGTCGACCTTATAGTATCTAATGAAAGCTTGTAAAATCAGATAGGTGCAAAAATGAGTTATTGAGATGGGCCAAGTTTAAAAGAATAATAAAAAAATATAAAATTGAGATAAAAGTGTATGCCAAGACAGTCAAGTGCTATTAAAGCAATTTATTTCAGGATAACCAAAATGTTGAATAATTTAGGTACTTTCCTACGTTATTTTTACGTACCTACTAATACAGCTTCGCAATCTGAAGGAACTTAACTCTTTCGCGGACACAGATCGCCTATAGCAGTGATAATAAAAGTTATATTGTGTCTCGTTCAGTGTCCACGAATGTGTTAAACAGAACTTGGCATTTTTCGCAGTGACACTAAACTTTGGCAACTTATTGTGTACCGGTCTTATTAAAATTAATGATCTTTATTATCAAATATTTCAAGAGTTGTATTTCCTCCACCAGGCTGAAGAAGGCCTAGTGGTGCGTCTGCGCATAGAGTCAGTCCGTCTCCCGTGCGCCGGCCAGGCGCTCCGAGCTAGAGACGGCGACTCTCTGGGCTCCCCACTACTGGCTTCATGGGACGGTCCTGACAGCTCCGCTGTGGTAAGTACAGAACAACCACGAAAATGAGTCCTCTCGTCAATCTTCGATCGCGAACAGGGACTAACATTTCCCAACGGTGCCCGAAACCATTTGATAATATAATCAATAAGGCTTCCCTGTTAAAAAAAGAAGAATACATTGCCGTGCAGTCTAATGAATGAATACAAATATGGTCGGTCATGCGTCAGGCGCGAAATCAATCGACCAATAGGAGCAGATCAATTTTGGCGCGCAACCGTAGAGTTATTGGTTCACGCGGTTTTGATAATAGTCAACTGCGCAGGGACATCCGTAAGCCTTATAAACTTGTTATTACTGTAGACTTGTAGGCATATTTTAATGAACTTTACAGCTTGGTTTTTACTACGAACAGTCACGGATTGAATTGTGAAATAGCCTCAGGGGGTATAAAACTTTGTTAAGGGCAGCGGTGCTGGTGAGACGGCAGCAGTTGAAAGTGCTGGGATCAGCGATCGGCGATTCTCGTAATAAATCTTTGTTCTTCTTAATATTAAAGTAAATAAGCCCGCAGGGCAGCTTGTGGCGAGCTGTTGGTGATTGGCGACACCACGGACCCGATTCTCCAGAGGGCCCGGATTGATTTGGCCCTCACCTCCTGTCTAGCCTTAACCGGCCGGCTAGGAGTGGAGTCGCAAGAGCGGAACCTATGCTCCAGGTTGGAAGTGTAAAATGTCATAACGCCGGGGGCCTGCTGACTGGTGCGCTTAGCACCGGAAACTGGCGCCCGCAGACTCACCTCTCTACAACCTTAGCCGCTCACTAGATGTTGCCGCCTTGTCGCTCCTTGCGAGCGGCCATTTTGGGGGGCCCATCAAATGAGTTGGCAAGTCACCGTCTGCCATTTTTGACAAACTTAGAGACATTTGTTACGGCAGGCGTCCCGAGTCTCTCCGCAATAACCCAGATTTCCCGGCCCACCAAGTTCACCCCCATAACCCGAGTAGTTTTATTTTGTCCTTCCTACAATAGTCTCTGCACCGAACGTGATATGTCTTCTGGTGCATTTTCATAATGCATTCAGAGATAGACCACGGTTGGTGCATCCCATTGCATTTAGATAAAAGTGTCTCTAAGGGGCCTCTACGTGTTGGACCTGTGTCCCCACGCAAGCCTTCCAAAGGTCCGGGCTTCGGCCCGAGAAATACCAACAAGTAAATAATAATAATAACCGGTAGCTCAAACCAATATGCTATTATGTGGGTTTTTCAAATCACGAACCTTTTTTAAAAATAAGTTGTAAGCTACGCAAGTATAAAGTAATATCTAGAACTCTAAGTGATAATTTTTTGAGAAAGAGAACCGTTTTGTTCTACCCAGACTACTCCCTACCTACTTGAAGAGATGGAACCTGGAATATAGAACATTTGTGTTCAAGACATTATGTTAACCGCTAGCATTAACGCTTGCAAACTTACCTTAGACTTCTACGAGGCATTATGCAAAGTGACTATTAGCTCTTAGCACTAGCGCAGAATATGTGCTTGCTTCGATTAACCTATAAACCATCATAGCCTTTATTTCTACTAGACATAGATAAAATGATATTCACGCACTAGTTTAGCTAATTTAGTATTAAGGATAATAGCGTTGGCATCTCTAGAACTGGCCCAGTGCCGTGTTGAGGTCCAATGAGCCACAATGTAACAAAACGTGTATTTGTGTAAAAAAAAAAATTCTTAGAATCTCGGCATATAACTTTCTGTTTTTTGAGTACAACGAAGGTTCCGATGACCTGGTGAAGATGGCAGGAACCCCTTGGATTGAGGAACCGATCGAAGTCGCTATCTTTGAAAAAAGTCTATGTCCATCAGTGGACTTTTTCGGCTGAGATAATGATGGTGACAAGCGATGAGCGATTCTAAATTAGTACTACTAAATTACAATTTATAGTATTTGAGCAATCTGGATTTCTTTTGTTCGAGATAGCTCAGTTGATAAAATACTCTGTGGCTAGAAAAGTTGCAGGTATAAACTCGATCAATGATTCCTGCTTTATGAATGATTTAATTTACGTACTTAGTTGTTGTACACTATAAGTTAATTTATTTCTCCAACAGGCCGGTGATGTGGAAACCACGACGGATTCAACAGGAGTGGTGGAGATTGCAGGAGGTCGACATATTCTGGTGGAATTGAGGGCTGGTGATCCTAGCGAGCGATGCGCAGGCGGCTTCTTGGCACACGCCATTCAGATTGGTAAGTTCTTCTTAGCTGGGCTCTTCGATGACAGTGCCTGGAATTTTACAAAAATAATAATTGATCAGGGATTGTATGTCGTAATTAATCGACTTTTCAAAATTATGGATGTATTTTGAATATTTTTTCATTCCATTAATAATTATTACTTTACCATAGAACAAAGTCACACCAGAATAAAACGCCACTAGATTACGGCACAAACATAACTATAACATAACATAACATAACTACATAACTATTTATACCGTTTCTGATAAGTTTGAATTCTTAATTGTACTGTACGTGTTTTCATCAGTCAACCATAATAATCAGCGGTAGGTACCCTTCATCAGGACTGTTAATTATTTTATGTTTTACCTAAAAACCAATAATTACAATGGAAAGAAGTCGAATAGGTATTTGTTTTCTCCTTCTTCTCCTATCTTCTTTGCAGGACCCAAGATTAGAGTAATACCATGGGCTCACTAGACTTCACCGTCTCGTGTTGTAAATTAATCAAGAATTATACCATTTATTGATTTAACAAGAAACTGTTTCCCCACAGAACCTATCCGCAACGCATCAGCAGCGTGGGCTTCAGTAAGCAACGTCCAATGGTGGCGCGGCGGCGGCGGAGCCCGAGGAGCTGCTGTAGCGCTGGCTGCAGCCGCTGCTCTGGCTGCTTTGTGCCTGGCACTCCACTCAGCTCATAGGACGAGGGCTTACCAGAGAGCTGCTGATAAAGAATCGCTTACGGATAGCGATGGTAAGTTATGCTAACATCGACCCTGTACGGTCCAAATACCGCACATTATTGTTTGATCAAATTTTTGCTGTCGCTTCGTTTCAGATATCGTAGCATAACATAATGCTCACGATTGTATTCCCCGAGGGCAGACAGAGATATTCTGAAAACTCAGAACATCCACGTTAATATCGTGGCTGTGTTAATTCAACCTATACTATCAATTACATTAGCTCTGTTTTCTTCTCTCGGAGAAGAAAACTTTTGAGGAATTAAATTATGAATGAGATATCTTCAGACTGGTTTACTTCTTCTGTACACTGCACTTTTGTACAACCTACAATCACGGTGCATGGTACAGTGTGGCTAAGCTAAGCATTGCATCATGTCCCACTGCTGGACATAATATAGGGCCACAGTTCTGTGCTAATCTGATAAATATTCTGACCTATTAGCTCATAGGGTTCAGGCATATAGATTAAGAGCTAGGGTTTTCAATGTTTTGTTCTTATGGAGATTCAATAAAGCAAATTGTTTATTTAACCCTTTCAATATAGTCTGACCAACGTGCTGGTGTTCTGCCTTTTGACCTCCAAAGTGATATGAGAATGGTCTGACTACTTTGGTCCTCTGTTGTCTTTCTCCTATTGATAAAAGGTAACCAACTTCGAATACCGTACCTCACCCTGTACTTGCAGAAGGATTCGAGAAAGACATGCGAGTGAATGCGCTTGTGTACCTATACGCCAACTTGTTTATGTAGGAGTAATATACAATGTAATTATCATAAGATTGTTCTAAGTGACTTGCTGCTAGAAACAACGTCATTAATAACAACAGATGGTCGGATATTGGACTAAATTATTACTATCGCCTCGATCTTCAAAGGTTACGTCATGCCTCCGACAGAACTACAGAATAATTGAGTATCGGTAGACGCTATTATTGGTGATTCAACGAACCCAGTCGTGCTTTATTAATCGGATTCAGAAAATCTATTAGTTAAGCTAATGGGTCTATTTCTGATAATGTCACACTTGGTTAGTATGTATAATAATAATGTTGAAATGGTAATTGAGAGACGTTTCTAGACTTAGGATTTATTAATCGATGACAAGATCTATTGTAAGAAAACTGTCCATGCAAATAAATGATTTCTATTTTATATTCTACTAGCGGCCCGTCCCGGTTTCGCACGGGTGGACGTCTAATCTTTTCTAGCAATAAATATAGCCTATGTTACTCAGGGTGAATGCAGCTTTCTAATGGTGAAAGAATTTTTTAAATCGGCCCAGTACTTTTTGAGCCTATTGATTACAAACATACAAACATACAAAAATAGGTACAAATCTTTCCTTTTTATAATATTAGTGTAGATTATAATGAACAGATAGGTTTTTGGAGTTGAATTGAAAATTAAAAGTAAAACAAATCTCAATAGCTGGCATTGATATGTCGTCACCAACGTATTCGTCAAGTTGGTACATTACGCGAAGAACGAGATCAAAGTAAAACAAAAATCGTCATTGAGTCCATAGACATTATTATAGTATAATATGTTTATGATTGAGTCTGTCAGCCAGTTGCACGTACGTTCATTAAAGATAATCTTCCATTAAATCTCATGCTGTAACTTTTTGTTTTGGTGACATAATAAAAGCTAGGAAGAGATTTAATGGAGGATTATCTTTAACGAACGTACGTGCAACGGTCGGTAAGACATACATTAACATACAGAACAAGTAGCCCGACTTCGCCTAATATGGGTACTAGTCCACTCCAGAACATAGGCTTCATCCAATATACGCCACTGCATTCGCTCTCGTATCTAGAACTATAGGCTCTTCGTACTGTGGTGACGGTTTTTTAAGAGGATGATCGGACAATCGAGCTGAACAACTTTCTCTGTAGGACCAAAGACGAAATATCGAAAAAAAAAACAAAACATCTGTCTATATAAAATTGCAATCCTGCTCAACCTAAATGTATGACTGACTTTTTTCGCCATTTGGACGTTGCATTGATCCCAAAGAAAAAGTTCAGTTTGATGGTCTGATCATCTCTTTCAAAAGCCGTAAGACAAGATAATATAAATATTATTTATTTGCACACCAAAATACACAAAAAAATAACAATAGCAGTCAGCATAATAATTAAGAAGGATCCTGTATTGTACGTAGCATTCTCATCGTTCATTGTTACCGATGCGTAAAAAATATACCACTAGTTTTTAATTATACTAACAAACTGTTGAGAGTGCATTCAGACAATGAAACTATACAACTTTCCCTAACGAACATTGGGTACAAAACGATAATATTTTTTGAACCTCCCATGTAAAAATGCGCGGATCCGGAGCCGATCGATTTACTATGGGAGGTCCAAACATTTATTTATTTTGTTTTTCGACCCAAGTTAGTTAGGGAATGTTGCATAGTTTCATTGTCTGAATACACCCTTAAAATATTGTTGTAATGGTAGGTTTAGACGATGACAATTTCGCGGCGCCTATTTTTTAGCACGAAAAAAAGCACGGCACGCTTTCGTTTACACGCTGCTAATTTCCAGCGCAAATTTGTTCGCATGCGAATGGGTTTGCTAGAGTGCGTGCTAACGATTAGCATGACGCGTTTACACGAGTCGAAAAATTAGCAAGGGGGATGCGAGGGATGCGGGCGGAGGTCACTAGCTATGCGTGCTTTTTTCCTTGCTAAGTTGGCATGCCGTAAAATAGTCGTGCGAAAAGTGTTTATACGGTGCTTTTTTTGAGGTGCCGCAGAATTGGCGCCGCGAAATTGTCATCGTCTAAACCTACCATAATTAAAATCTCGCCCCAATGGGAGCCCGACGATGGAAGCCGAGGCCGGGGCAGACCAAGAAAGAGATGGCGCGACGACCAGGATGCCCATGAAGTAGAATGGCAACTGATGGCTCGGGATAGAGAAAGCTGGAAAAGCTCGGGGGAGACCTTTGCTATGGGACGAAACAGGTTGCTAAAAATAATAAAAACTAGTGGTGTAAGTATAACGAAACCTTGTCTTCCACAGCCTGCTCAGCATCTCTAGAGCTCGGAGTAGCACCAGCTGGTTCCAGGAGCACCCTGCTGTCAGAAGTGTATGGTGGAGGAGTATCGCTGCGGCGTCTTCTGCCTTCGGGGAAGACCAGACATACGAGGCTCAGGGATTCCGACTTGAGATCTGAAAACGTCGAGCAGAGGTAAGAATTGAACTTGACTAGATTATAACTAAATTATCCTGAGATTTTTAATCATACATTGAAAATACTTAAGACCATATTCCCCGAATCAGAGATATTCTGAAACCTCAGAACATCCACATTTCACTAGTAGTACCGAAACTCTGTCCAGTAGTGTGACGGGGAGTCCGTCGCCACTTGTAATGGATAGTGGGTATATAATACATGCCTCGTAATTGAAGCATGCAGATTTCCTCACGATGTTTTCCTTCACCGAAAAGCCAGTGGTGTTAGAAATCGTACATAAATTCCGAAAAACTCATTCGCACGAGTCAGCATGAACGGGGATCGAACCATCGCCTCCTGCACGGCAGGCAAGGTTACTCGCCACTGGACCACCACGGCCACGGTTGATATAAGTAATTTAATTTTAATTTTATAATTTATTTATTTGAATCAGGCAACAGTAGGTACAATGTAAAATTATCACGGGCCCATATTATAATTAATTAGTATATGTATAATATCAAGTTATAGAAATAAGTTATTGTATAAAGTCTATCTATCTTTTTATCACTTTTAAATCCAAGACACGTTTCTTTTTAAACATGGTGATTCTAATTAGTTAATAAATAATATCACCCCTACATTTGGTATCTAAAGAGATGCAATGAACTTGAATCTGAACATGTTACTGCAATAGTGTTTAGAAACTATGTTGTTATCAAGACAAATAATGGAGTTCAAATTTGAATACTTGATTGTTGCAAACGACCAAATCCAATTGAACTTAGCATAAATATCAATACACATACAACCTGAAACAACGTGAAATATGAAACATATTCGGCAATCCCTTTCGGCATGGTCAGAAACATTAACTACCAACTCACTTTATAAGCGTGAAATTTATACTGAATGTGACAGGATGAAATGACTTTCAAGTAGAGAAATTATGTAAACTAGGCTTTCGCCCACAAAAACACTTCATAAGAAACTTTATCCCCTAGGGGAGTGTACAATTAGTCTGAAGCACATCGCTCTAATTCATTAATGATATATTTGATAGATTATTTTTAAACAAAAGATAATAACCAAAATCCTACCATTTATTTGCCTGATATCCTATTAGATAGACTGAAACGTATTAGGACGAGGTGAAACAGGCTCTGGGTAATTTTTCCTCGACTAAAACGAGTCCCTGAGAGAAACCCTGAACGGGTATCTACCTAATTTCCATCCAATTAAACAAGTCAAACCACTTAGCATCCTAACAAGGTCATCAAAGAAAATCAGCCCATTCAGTTTTAACTTCAAAAAGTACAGTTAAACAAACCCTTTAGAACTCTTCAAACGTATCTGTGGAACAAAGTAATTAGTAAGGATGCTTGTTAATCGTCGTTCCAATTATTCAGAGGCATTGTTTGTGCACGTATCGCGTCGCTCACAGGGGGAAGATCTTGATTATGATTGCTTGTTGATATTTCATTGTTCGTTGCGGAAGCATCGTTAGCATGTAAAGGAAGTAAAGAGTAATCATGGGGGTCCAGGTTCGAATCCACTCGCACGAAATACCATGTTCCAATGAGTTTTTCTAACTTATTTAGCTGATTGCTCTCAAATGGAAAAAGAGAAAAATTCATACGATGACGAAGAAATATTGATATCTAATCTGCATTAGGCACGCGTTATGAACTGTCATCTGTACTACTCCCCCACCATGAGGGTAGACCTGTATGAAGTGGGGAAGATAGATTGATCGACAATATTTCGCCAACATGTATACTCTGTAGACATCTTGGAATCAGTTCCACTATAAGTCATTCTATACCATAAAGCTACACTATCACCAATACTTCTATTTCTTAACAGAGACGAAGAAGATCAAAACACAGACGCAGAAGAGCCAGTAGATAACGTGAGCGTTGCAAGCGCCGGCAGCGTCGCCAGCCAGGCGACTATCACTCCGGAGACCGTCTCCTCGAGCAGTGCCCCTGCTGGAAGACAGAATGTTGCTCCATCGCCCCTGAAGAGGTCACATACTGTGTCGGCGAATAATGTCGCTGTGCCTCAGGTAAGCTGGTACTCTTCTTCTGTTGAGCAGATGGCATATCATTGTGTATTAATTGTTTAACCTCATATTTTACCTTACGGATACTTTCATCACTCCTGCTATAGAAGCGTCCAAATCTTATTTAGAAAACGAAATGACATGGGCTTTCAAATGACATGACGTGTCAAGTGATTTACAAAACACCCGAATGCCGACAGCCCTTCGCCAACAAAAATACCCGAAGGCCAAGAACAAAAGTTCTGTTGTATTCCTTGGGAGAACCCAATAAATAGTGAACAATTAAAGTCTTTAAGATATTTAAAGCTGTTTAATACAGACCAATTTTTACCAATCTGTACTGCACCCTTTAGTAGTGTAGCCCGCTTATTTAAAAAGTATAACAAAACTCAACATACCTAATGTTTCAGGTCACATCACCACCTCAGCAATCAATCAGTGAGATGGAGACGGCTGAACTGAGTACAAGTGTGACTAGTGTGAGCGAGAGAGACGATACTTGCAGCGAAAAGGACAGAGACAGTATGTGGGATAAGGATAGGAGTGAGAGCAGAGCCTCTTCGTCTACGTCTGCTGCAACGCTTACCAACGTGAGTGGTAGTAACACATTGTTTATTAAAATTTTGAAAATTATATAAGAACAGTTTTTGCCATGTGCATAAATTACCCTACTTTATCTATATACTAGCGGCCCGTCCCGGCTTCGCACGGGTGGACGTCTAATCTTTTCTAGCAATAAATATAGCCTATGTTACTCAGGGTGAATGCAGCTTTCTAATGGTGAAAGAATTTTTTAAATCGGCCCAGTACTTTTTGAGCCTATTCATTACAAACATACAAACGTACAAAAATAGGTACAAATCTTTCCTCTTTATAATATTAGTGTAGATCAGTCTTCTTTATGTGGATTGTCTAACAGGCTGACTTCCGGTTCCATTTTCATCCTGAATAGTTTTTTCCAATTTATATTTGTATTATAGGGTTGGTACTCACCAGCTCTCAGCGGTGTGGCCGCAGCCAGGATCCGTGATAATCCAAAGCACACCAAAGAGAGCTGCAATCGTCGTCTGCTGAGATCTGACATCAGTCTGACTTCACATCCTGAGATGGAGATAGACTATTACGACTATGAAGTTAACAATGCTGGTAATTATATACTTTATCTGTATCTCTTTTTAGGTAAGACTTGATAAACTAAAGCAAAGAATGAAAAAGCTGGATCTACTTACAGTGGCTTGAAAATGCGCTGATGGCTTAAGCTTAGATAATTCTGTCAATTTGGTAACGGGGTACCTGTCCCTGAATGTTTAACGTGAAGATGGAGAAGTTGATTGGCCTTTTGATGGTTCTTATTACTGCGATGAATGAAAAATCGGTATGGTCTTTACTTTATCTGTAAAGTTTAAATGAACGCTATTGTTACAGGTTCAGTACCCGGTTCATATTTGGGAATGGATCCAGCGTTTTTGGTGTGGATACCACCAATAGAAGAAGGTGATATTATCAAAGAAATAGATGAAAACAAAGCTCCAGTCTATGAGGTACGACTTTTTTAAATTTGAAATTCATACATGTAACTTCTTGATTTTATAGTAATTCCTTCATCAAGATCAGAGGGTAAAAATAAATTTATTGACAACCAAAGCTTTACCTACCACGTTTTAAAATACAACAGAAACTTCCTTCTTTCCCAGGAGATTCTGCCAAAAGAACTCCACCCAGACCCCGGTAGCAACACCGAGTCGCCAGAAGACCGTCCATCATCCAGTACCCTCAAAAGAAACTCAGATAATCGCTCCATCAAGTCCAATGATTCTGTCAAATCTAACCGCAAGATCATCGAACGAGGAAATATTATACATCCACTTAACTTCAGTATCGGTGACTTACAGAACTCACCGAAACTCCCGAAAAGATTTAAAAAGAAGAAAGAACAAAATATTAACATACAAATGAAAGATTTGACTCTAACCAGATCTCCTGTCAAAGTGCACAGAAGGGAAAACAGGAGTGATCATGACAACTCTGCAACATTAAAGAGAGTTAATGATACTGCTAGAGAAACAAGTGCAGATACATTGAGGAGGAATATAGATTTTTCCGATATAAAATTTGCTGATGAAAATTCGGATTCTTCTAACGAAATAAAGTTTGCTGACGATTCACCTGATAGTAATCGATTGGTTGAGAAATATGATGTTAAAGCTTGATATTTAAGATTCAAAATTCATTGATAAAGATATATCGGAAGAATAGAATAGTCAGATTAAGCCAGGAAGCTGGCAAAGATTAAGCCAAGTTAAGCTTTGACTGGTCATTTAAGAAGATGATAAGAGAAAGTCTTCGAGCTCTCACACTCACTGTGTAGTCAGATATTGGCACTGTACCTATTGTAAACAAAATTGTCGAACAGAATAGATTTTACATAATTATGTAGGTCCCCATATTATAAAAGAAAATTTCTAAAGAAGAGTAGATAAAAAAGCTTAGACGTTTGTCCAAGTAAAGAGACAGAGGAAGTGTTAGTGATCTTTCATTCTTGGAAACTGAAATGTCTCAATATCTTAGATATAACATCCCTGTGTTAGTTTCTATACCAAATAATATTAATCATTCTCCCATTAGTTGAGTTTAAGGACCAAAACTGTGAATAAACATATAATTATCTTTCATATCATCAAATCATAACGTAAATGTAGCACGAAATATTTTTCAAAGACTTCACGACATTTTCACAAAAATATTAAGGTAGTTGTTAGAACTTTTATCATCAAAAACAATTATTTCTTCAAAATAGTTATAACTGTAGTTTTGTAGATTCATTTCGTCTCACACTGTATAAGTCTATAGTTTATAATGTTTTATAATATAGTAGGTACTGTATAATACTTATTTGACTTATATCTTTAATTTTACTGAAAAATTTATATGATTTTTAGAAGACTGAATTTTTGGGCAGTGCAATACTTCTAAATTTATTCTAATATTATGTTTGTTCATAAGATTAAAAATTATTGATAATAAAGTATCTTTTGGCTACTTAACCGTATGAATAACTAATACACTATGCATAAATAAAACTATCAGGCATTAAAGGACACGTACCAACAAGCCTACCATTTCGTATGGGTATGACCACCGCTAGAAAGTAGTTCTTTACCACCAGGGCACCAGTCTCTCACAAAGGTTTAAAAAACCATTCTATCCTATTCTATTGTGTCACATTAACCTTTGTGATGAACTGATGAGAGAAAATTAATATTTTTTCATTTCATTTCATTTTCATTTTATATTCCTTGGTAAGGGAACGTACCCATACTACGTGACCCGTTTAGGGGGGGGGGGGGGGAGGGTCTTCAAAATGCCACGTTTGGTCACAGGGGGGGAGGGGGGTTAGGTTTTCGTCACTGAGTCAAGGAGTCCTCTAGGGAAATCTCGCCCTTTTTCGAGTATTTATGGTCAACCAGCCTTCGATCTATTGTCTTGGCTTCGCACCGTTGAACGAACTACCTATTGGCTATGTGCACGACACTAGCGCCACACTAGCGCGGCGGAGCGCATGAACTATGTCGGCCAGCCGTGAATTATCTACACTATTATAGTACTGTAAAGACTCTGTGTTTGTTCGAGGATCCTGCCAACACTACTGGACCGATTTTGATAAAACTTTTTCTATTTAAAAGCTTATTATTAGACTTAAAAATTAGCTTATATTTTATCCCGGTACGATGACGGGAGCGGATGCGGACGAAGCCACGGGCAAAATCTAAATTGTATCGGAATTCTCATACAAACTTTTACCTCCGTTTTAACACCTTTGGGGGTTGAAATACAACAAATCTTTTTTAAGTGAGCATCTAAGATGCCAATAGAAACTTCCATGCCAAATTTTAAGTTTGTAGTATTGACAGTTTTGGAGATTTCGTGTTTAGTTAGTGTGTGGTTTTGCATAGATTCAAGCATATTTTCACTGCTTGGCCCGCAACAGTACAAATTTCTGCCACCCTGTGCGCTGCGATCGACTTGACAGTTCCCAACACCCACTTCGCACATAGCCAATACTACCGCCTTTATATGCGCTAATAAGGACAAAATATGAGCCAAATATATTTTTTTTACTTTTTGTTTGCAAAAAATGATTTAAAACCGTATTTATGAATTACTACGTGAAAACTAGGGCGGGAGGGGGGGGGGGGATCTTGGCATATACTAAGGATGGTCACCGAAGAGGGGTAAAAAATGGTGAAAAATGGGTCACGTAGTATGGGTACGTTCCCTAAGTACTTATATCTAAGGCGATTATCACACTGCACCGCGCCCCGTCGCGTAGCGCGGGGCCGCAGATTTTAACATTGTATGCAAGTATTTCAATTTATATAGAAAACACGCCTAGGACAACACACTGCCGACGCGTCAATGCGCGGGAAGGCGACTATGCCGCTCCGCGCACCGCGGCGGGACGCGTCGCTAGTGTGATAATCGCCTAAAGGCGCGCGAAGCTTTACTTCTATAGTGTTTTAGTTATTCTTATGTCCTTTCTAGTCGTTGTGTCATAGATATAATAATAGTTATGTTATTTTCATAATTATTTTCTAGTCTATTTTACTTTGTCATAAATGATAATTATGCCCATTTTAACAGCATTTATTAATCTTTAATTAGATTAAGTACTAATAGTGTGTTATTTTTAATATTATTGAAAAAATATAGTCATAGTAATTCTAGTGTTAAGCGAAAAATGTTGTTTCAGATGTTTTAGTTCGTAATGCCATTAAAAACGTTTTTATTTTGTATTTGGAATCGTTGTTTCATTTTTATCTTACTCTGAGTCTTTAAAACTAAACACTATAAATTATCGTAACCTACAGCCCGGACACTGCATACAAAAATTTTAAATTGACAAGATGACGTCACCACATGCGAAAAGAAGACCCAGAGCGTCGAGCGCGGTAACCAGAGGGCGGTAGAGGGGGTGAGGTAAAAAGTTGGTGGGAGGAAGGGAGCGTCCGTACTGTATCTAGTAATAGATACTCTTTCTTATACTGTGGTATTACTAGGGTATTTTGTTACACCCTGTTTAATAAAATACACTAGCATAAACAGGAACAACATTTTTTCACCCGGCTGTCTGGGGGTTGCGACAAGTTTAACTACGATCGTTTAAGGGTTTACCTCATCTGATAGCACGGAATCGCATTTTGTCACGCTCCATCCTTTTCTGTTGCTAATGCAAATGACGTTCCTGAGCGACAGAAAAAGATAGAGCGTGAAAAAAAGCAATTCCGTGCTGCCAGATGAGGTTCAATTATTCCAGCTATGACATTTCCATTGGTTATGCAGCGTGAAATCGAAATTGTTCGTTTTGCTGTGCAAAAAAAAAACTGCTGTTCCATACTAATCTGCACTGCCACAGATTTGGGTCAACTAATGATGAAAATGTGTGGAACAGCCCCAGGGAAGCGCGTAATTTATCTATGGGAACAGCAGATTTTTTTGAGTTCTCATACCTAACCCGTTTTTTGGTTCTCTGAGACCAACTGGTTTCATAGTAAAAATTGTTTAGTTTGGAATGTAGAGTCTTCAGTTTAAGAAAACAAAACTTTTCTAGACGGGTTCCCTACGTTACTGCGAAAGTCAACACTTCGATTGTCGCTTCACCGAACACTGTTCATACATAATAGTTGTAGCAGCATAACTAGTAACAGCATCTTGGAATTCGCTATAATATTTTATTTCAAACAAAGAAAGACTATCAATCACTAAGTAGAAACTCTAAAAGAAAAAAAGTATTTTAAAAAGCTCACATTATTGGCCTAGTTTCCCTAAGAGACTATGATATAATAAAACTATTAACCAACCGTACGTGAGAAGCATGCGACATGCGACATGCTTTGCGGGGACGCACGAGGCATGCAACTTAATTAGAATATATTACATGCCTGTTAGATTAAATTCTTGCCGTTTTGAAGTGTTATATTAAACACACATTTTTAAAGATTTTAATAATCTTTTATACAGGGTCCTTCTTAATATGCTGACACTTTTTTAAGGGGATGTCCAGACCATCCAACTGAACAACTTACTCTATGATACCAAAATCGAAATCACGAAAAAAAAAACAGTTCTTCCATACAAAACTGCATACCTTCTCGAGCCAAATGTATGGGACAGCTGTTTGTTTTCGCGATTTCGAGGTCCCATAGAGAAAGTTGTTCAGTTTGATGGTCTGATCATCTCGTAAAAAAAGTGTCAGCATATTAAGAAGGACCCAGTAGATATATAGCACTAGGTACTCCCCAAGGATCTCCACACCTGCGGGTCCTGCGCTGCCTTCATCCAACGGGTTTCCGCCGCATTCACCAGGTCGTCGGTAAAACTTGAGGGGATTAACTATTAATAAACTA
Organism: Agonopterix subpropinquella; assembly: GCA_922987775.1. NCBI lineage: Eukaryota > Metazoa > Arthropoda > Insecta > Lepidoptera > Depressariidae > Agonopterix > Agonopterix subpropinquella. The sequence goes on from OV277705.1 coordinate 22,463,484, forward strand.
ATTAGGTTTTTTCCCACATACACAACTGGATTGGTTTTGGGACCGGTTATACAGGGTGTAAAATTAAGTGATTACATATTAAACAACCCACACCAGCACTGAAATCGCGACTAAAAATCTGCTGTCCCATACATTTGGGTCGAGCAGCGATTTACGTTTTCTATGGAACAGATGATATTTTTTTCGCCATTTTAGCGTTGGTCCCATCGTTTTTGTTAAGTTTGATGGTCTGAAGCACCCTCTTAAGAATGTAGCGCCTTTTATATTACATCTGTATATGAATAAAATGTAACAATAAAATTAAATTCTTCATCAAAGTCAAAGAATTGCAGTATTATATCGATACCTATTGTAGGTAAAATTATTATTGCTATTAGTTAGTCATTCTGTGATCGTGGCCAGTTCTACCGAAATATTCCGAACTCATATCTAAACTATTATAAAACTGTAACTGAAGTGTGTCTGTACATTGAAGATATTTACAAAAAAAAAGTTACGATATGGTTTTTAGGTATCCCTGATTCCATATCACCAATTTTTGGATTTTTTGTCTGTCTGTTTGTTTGTTTGTTTGTTTGTTTGTTCGTTTGTTTGTTTGTTTATTTGTTTGTTTGTTTGGGTGTTTGTTTGTTCGAGTATCACGCAAAAACTACTGAACCGATTTTGATGAAACTTTTTTTGTTTGATAGCTTATCATCTGACTTAAAATCTGGTATATAATTTATGCGTACGAAGTCGCGGGTAAAAGCTCGTAACTTAATAAAAAAACGCGACAAGAACCTGTTCAAATGAATAATATTCGCTTAATAAATAAACGAGTAACTACAAAAAGAAAGTAGGTATTACAGTTTTTCTAAAAGTAGAATATTTCAGCAACTCTCGTGTGACGAGGGTTAGGTACATACGAAGGGATTACCTAACTATAGGTAGGTACTATACTTATCCACTAACATAAAGCTTTAAGCTTGACAGTTGAACACGTAATCTTTCCACTTTAATTCATGGTTTTTAGGGTTCCGAAGTCAAAAAGGAACCCTTATAGTTTCGCCATGTCCGTCCGTCAGAGACGCTTAATACGGCATGTGTATACATATTTATCACGATAACAAAATGGTAAAATAAAATCTTGAAAAATATTTTTTATAGGGTATCTAGGGATCCGTTAGCGAAATATTAAGCTTTAAATCGAAAATTTTGGTTAGAGTCAAGTGTCCCCCCCCCCCCCCCCCCCTCTCCCAGCTAAACAGTTGTAGTTGGAGATGTGAATAAATTCACGGCAATAGCATTATAACGGATTTAAAAGGAAAACTATCACCGCTAAGTAGGCTTTCCAAGTTTACGAGTGATAGTCGACCAAATAATAAAATTTACTTTTTAGACTTTATTAGCCGTTAAACCGTAGTATAAAACAAAAAGCCTCCTTCTAAGTCCATATTATATTGTAACGGGCAACTACGGAACCCTACCCTGCGCGTGGTCTGACACGCACTTGGCCAGTTATTACTTATAGGTATAAATGCGTGTTTTCCATCACCTTGAGCATTTTTTAGAGAAATTTTAATAGGTATACATACATTTTATATTTAAATATACCTAGTATAATCCCAAGATCACAGAAAACTGAAATCCCTGGATGCCGAATAACATATAAAACTTTTTAACCGTTACCGTTATTATAATTATGTATTTTAAAGTCTAATCCATCTATTTTAACCGTACCATCTTGTTAGAACTGCAAAGAGCTTTAGTCTAATTAAGTGTAGAACGAACAACGTAGTTAGCTCAGATTTGTCGCATTGGGACCAGAGACCCACTAGCAATTATCTCGTGAAATTGCCTCTCATGGTTACTGGACTGGACTTTAGAAATTTATAGCGTGAAACCATTAGCAGATACGAGATTTAACGTTTCAACAGATGCGATTCATAAAGCCAGCAGTGATATTTTTATGACAATAATCTCCACCGCGTATTTCCATTTTATAAACCCCTATTTTTTAATTACTAGTAAAATGTTAAGGGTCTATTCAGATAATGAATCTAAACAATTTTCGCTTAGGAACATGGGTCGAAAATTTTTTTTTTTTTTGGATTTCCTATTAGAAACGCATCGGAAACGTACAACGATCCGTACTTATGTATGGAAGATCCCAATTTTTTTCTCGTTTTTCGATCCATTTTCTTTAGGGAAGCTGTGTTTCATTATCAGAATGCATCTTTAAATGTGTTCTGGTAATTAAAAAATAGTAGGCCGTACGAAACGTACAAACGTACTTCTCACTCTTGCGTACGGTAACGGTACGGTACGCAAGAGTGAGAAACTTATCAGTCTTATCACGTACTTAAGTGTAGTTTAGAATAAATTTTACTCTTATATTTTAACTCTTCATTCTACTTACTCATCAAACTGAACAACTATCACTACGGAGCCGACCTCGAAATCGTAGAAAAAGAGCTGTTCCATATATTTCGGTCAAGTAAGATACTGCAGTATGAGATATTATATTGGACTATACATATATTAGACTTTGGATTTGGATATATATATATTAGACTTTGTATGAGATAGCAGATTATTTTTGATAATTATGAATAATGAGAAGAATATAGTAAGTGGATTACGAACGCACTGACTAAAAAATAACCCTGTAATTATAGTTAAGATCCGTTCTTACAATCAACCAATTTGAAGCCGTGGTGGTCTAGTGGCGAGTTACCTTGCCTGCCGTGCAGGAGGCGATGGTTCGAACCCCGTCCAGGCCGACTCGTACCAATGAGTTTTTCGGAATTTATGCACGATTTGTAACATCACTGGCTTCTCGGTGAAGGAAAACATCTTGAGGAAACCTGCATGCTTCAATTGCGACGCATGTATTATGCCCACTGTCCATTACAAGTGGCGACGGGCTCACTCCCAGTCACTCTGGACAGAGTTTTGGTACTACGAGTGAAACGTGGATGTTCTGAAGTTTCAGAATATCTCTGACTACCCCCTCGGGGAATATAGTCGTGAGCATATGCTATGCTATGCTAATTTTAAACAAAGGATACCTTAAGACACCTTAGAAACATGCGGATGTTATCTTCACAACCACCTGTATAATAATAATTGTCATTAAGCTTCTTTGAAAAATACCTGTGACGATGTGCTACGGTGGCCTACATTGTTTGACTGTATGTAATATTATTGGCTCCGATTCGGACTGTGCCACGACTTAACTTAACTAAATTTATTCCTGTCACTTTCTAAAATACGTCGTACACTTAGCACATACTCCGATAGGCTATTAAAATTTAACATTTGTTCTCTCCAAGTTAGGAGAAAACAGCAGGACCTCATTTATTTACATAAAATTCTACACTCGACTATAGACTGCCCTAGCTTATTGTCACTTTTAAACATCAATATACGTTTGGTTACTCGCAATCCACGAATATTTTCACTGCAGGTGTATAAAAATAATACATCGTTCTATAATCCGATTGTGAGAATGTGTAGACTACTAAATGATGTTGCCCATGATAACCCAGAGTTGGATATATTTAATAACAAAATTGGTGTTATTAAAAATAATATTAAGAGAATCCTTATGTAACATTCTTATCACTTTGTTATTAATAACTAGTGTTATATGTTCAAATGTTTGCATATTTACTATATTTAGGTTAAATTACAATAAAATACTACATTATATCTAAGTTTCTAAGTCGCAATTTTTAATGTTTCTGTACATGCATGTTTAGGGTTGCAATCTAGATTTAAGCTATAATGTTCTTGTGTTATTATTTCATTGATTGTTTCCTGTTTTGTGTGTCAAATAAATAAAATAAAATAAAATAAAATAAGATTAAGAAATGAGACAGAAAACTAACAGCTGACTTTAGTGCTGTCAAAGTGATGTTACACGCCCAAAAACGTCTTAAATAAGATGGCGTACATTATGATGGCATCTTATTTTCACACAAACACGCACACATACACACGCACACACACTCACACACACACAAACACACACATTGTATTGCAAAACTCTGAAAAATAAGTTGAAACTTTTATCTTTTATTTTTATTTTTTTGTGTGTTTCTAAAAACAACCTGTCGTAACTATTAAGTTTAGCATAACATTCATTTATGTACACTTAGATTGGGGAAGCCACTGCAGCATGTACCACAGCTTGCTCTCACATGCTACAGGGATTTCATTGATGTATTGTAACTGTTATGTGCCAAATAAACGTTTATTATTATTATTGTATGTCTTACGTTCCGTAATCACGGGCAATTAAGTCCCGGACCTTTGGAAGGCGTGCATGGGGCCGAAGCCAACATGTAGAGGCCCGTTCAAAAGACAAGTTAATCTAAATGTAAGGGATACACAAATGGCGGATAACATCCCCGAGCGCACAACATGATACACACGGGGATGGTCCCCGACATGTGCAAAGACTATTGGAATACGGCGCTATGGCCGTGATGGAAAAATAAGGTCTTGGGCTATGGCGGTGAAAGTTGGATGGAAGGATACTGGGCTATGGGAGGAGACTAACGGACGCCTGCCATGACAACTAGTCTCAAAATTGTAAATAGGGCAGGCGGTGACTCGCCGACTCGTCGAGTGGGCCCCATAAAACGGCCGCACGCACAAAGTGCGACAATGGGGCAACATCTCATTGAGCGGCTGAAGGTTGTCGAGAGGTGCGGCTCCGGTTTCACCATCGCGGGGTTTACCCCCGTGAGCGGGTTTCCCCGTTATTACGCCATTACGTGCAATACACTTCCAACCTGGAGCATAGGTTCTGCTCTTGCGATTCCACTCTGGACGGCCAATGAAGGCAAGCCAGAGGTAGGGGGGTGTGTTACTGTGTGTGTGGGGGTGGGTGTGGGTGTGTGTGTGTGGGTGTGTGTGTGTGTGTGTGTGAGCGCATGTCTGTATGGTCCCCCTGGATAGGGGTCCGCGGTGTCGCCACTCACCGTCAGCTCGCCACAAGCTGCCCCCGCGGGGTTATTATTATTATTATTTTGGGCGTGTAACGTCACTTTGACAGCACTAAAATCAGCTGTTGGTTTTCTGTCTCTTTTCTTAATCTTATTTTGGAAAGTGACAGGAATAAATTTAGTTAAGTCGTGGCACAGTCCGAATCGGGGCCATTGTCTTCCAAACGAAGCGGTTTAATTCCCCATGTCCGGTAAGAGAAGTAATGGACCCGTTTGGGGTAGGGTCCCGTAGTTTAGCCTTCCGGAACGACGAGCGAGCGAATTAATGGGCCCTAGACTTTTGTAACTATAGTTTATTACGGAAGTGACTAGTTGTGAAAGGCACACAACACACTGATCTGTTGGCCTACCATGAGTTTTCACTGTACGTTACTTTACTACTGTAGTTGCGTCGCCAATGTTGTATGATAGAATTAGTTCTCAACGTAACCACTAGGAGCGCTGCATGAAATTCAATACAAAAACTGTAGTAAACTGCAGTAAAACTACTGTAGTTTACTATTGTATAAACTCATTGTAGGCCCTCTGGCGTGTGGATGGTCCGTCCAGAACACTGTCAGATTATTATACACTTTAAACACTTAAGTTAGTAAATAACTTGTATTTTAGAACCCTGTTAAGCCAGAAAAAATACTAAGACTAAATAAACCTGTACCATATTTTAGGTTAAGTTAGTTTTATGTTCTCAATATTTTTTATTTATTTTTAATGTACTTACCCATTTTTATTTATTTTATTAATAAATTATTTATCAATAAATTAGTTTCGATACTTTTTTAGAATCTGGGCAGGAAGTATTAAACTTAAATATAAGAATATCGGCGCAATTTATACCTGCCTAAATGTAGATTGGATCTTATGAGAAAAAAACCACATCTAGCTCCTCTATGACAGCTCTAGTAATTTGTATAGAAATTAGTTAAAGAGTTTTTGCGTCCAAGTGAATTAGGTCGCTTGGCTTCATAGCTAGTATCATTTCGCATGTTTAATTGAGGATGCTTTTATGTTACGGCGGTTTATTTTGTTATGATTATACCTAATCGGAAGGCACAAATGTATGTACAGTCATACTATACAACGAAACCACTTTTGAAAGCATTCTCATGGGTTAGCTTAGATCAAGGACTGTGTCAAGGACCTCTTTATTTGGGGCTAGTTTTTCATGATGACAAAACATACGTGTGTTGTCATACCGTAATTACCGTAGCTCTGTATATATATACAAGGTAGCATAGCATATAAGGTATCATATATAAGATTATATAAGTTCAAAGAATTTATAGAATATTGTGGTCTTAAAAGGGTGGTATAGAACATGGTACAATAATATACTGCGCCTGGTATTCTCTTCCGATCACTTGACTGACCACGTGAATGACACAAGCCTACGTCATCATACCCTTTTACCATGTTTAGCGGCCATTTTTTTGTGACGTAGGCTTGTGTCACACTCTGGGAATAGAAGACCTTGTTTTTTTAAACTATATGGTATAGACCATTGCATTGGTAAAATGCAGCCAACATCATGGGTACCTTTGGGCGGGATATGGTGCGGAGCGGTTTATTTGATTAGATTAAGTTGTTTGACGATGCATGTGCGGATTTATTTATTGTTATAACGATGCTTGTTGCATAATGTTCCCGTATTTGTGGGTCAGACGACGCTACTTCTGGTAGAAAATTCATATTTTTAGTGTGGCATGCAAGACAAAAAAATTTGGTAAAATCTGATTTAACACACACAAAATTCATTAAACTTTTGTAGCTAGTTTTAGGGCCTGTTTCAAAACAGGTAGGTTGTTGATAGATTGTCTGACGGTTTGTTTGACAGTACCTATACTTTCAAACGAAATTTGTGGGGCGATCAGTCGGATTGGCTGTTGAGAGCTTATTCGGAGGTGGTGAAATATCTACTTTATTTGAAATTGTTACCTAATTGGATTGTCTCCGTATACCTAACTATGTATCGTAACTATGGGAAGTTGCGAGTTCCTCCCAAAACAAGTATTTATCATGCTCGAAGGGTGAATCTCAACTCAATTTTTTTTTATTTAGCTTGACTTTTTTTTGCGGTTTCGCTTTATGTACATCCTTTAGATCGTAACAGTAACAAAGTCTTGTTATGCGAATAAATTGGGGGAAATGCCTTGCGGCAACTTCATTCTGTCATTGAAGACATTATTGCCAGTATCAAAGTCATAAAAAAAATAAGAAAATCATAATACAACCGAAGTACCGAACCGTTTTTCGCATACTTTACATACTACGTAATTTTTTGACATTATAGTAAATTTGTTCTTTTAAGAAGGTACCAACATATGGAATAATTTATTATTGTTAGTTCACTTCACTTTACAAATAGTGAATAATTAATGTAATACGAAATAAGTCTTACTTAGGTACCTATATCGTAGAAAATTATAATAAAGAATATAATTAGTTATTCATTTTCACATTGTTCCTAAAAATTGTAGCTAAATACCTGATAATAATCTTTCGATGCTTTGAACACTATTCTTACGTGTAGGCAATAATAAATGTTGGTACAGAACTTTACTATTTTACAGAGTGGAAATAGGTTTCTCGCTGTTGCAGTGTCTCTGACATACGAGGGCTTGTTTCATGAAAGCCGGTTTAACTCTGATTAGCAACTATTAAAAACTTCATTTGCAACCTTTCTTTCGTATTCTTTTACGCAGAACATGATACCAATGTTGAATATCGACAAACGAACGTGTTTAATTCAAGATGGTCAGAAACATTATTTTATTTTATTTATTTATTTTTATTTTAACACTTTATTGTACACACGGAAATATACAAGAAACAACATAATAGACAATTACAAAGGGCGAGCTTATCTCTAAAGAGATTTCTTCCAGCAAACCCGAGACAAGAGAGAGAGCATAGAAGTGAGGCAGGCATAGTGTGCACATTTAACTAATAAAACAGTATTTAAGACTAATAAATACATAATATATAAAGATACAGATAAATGTATACATACATACGTACATACAATCATCATCATCATCATCATCTCAGCCGATGGACGTCCACTGCTGGACATAGGCCTCCCCCAAGGATCGCCATAACGACCGGTCATGCGCTGCCCTCATCCAACGTTTTCCCGCCACCTTCACCAGGTCGTCGGTCCACCGTGTGAGGGGCCTACCCACGCTGCGCTTTCCGGTACGCGGTCGCCACTCGAGAACTTTTCGGCCCCACCGGCCATCGGTTCTGCGAGCAATGTGCCCCGCCCACTGCCACTTAAGTTTAGCAACTCTTTGGGCTATGTCAGTTACCCTGGTTCTTCTGCGGATCTCTTCATTTCTGATTCGATCTCGCAGGGAAACTCCGAGCATAGCCCTCTCCATTGCCCTTTGGGTGACTTTCAGCCTTTTTATGAGGCCTTGAGTGAACGACCACGTCTCTGTTCCATATGTCATCACTGGCAACACACACTGATCGAAGACTTTCGTTTTAAGATACTGCGGTATTTGGGACGTGAAGATACTACGTAGCTTCCCGAACGCTGCCCAGCCGAGTTGGATTCGACGGTTGATCTCTTTCTCGAAGTTGGACTTACCGAACTGAATAGTTTGTCCCAGGTAAACATAATGGTCAACAACTTCGAGCGCAGAGTTTCCGATCATTACAGGAGTGGGTACAACATGGTCATTTGACATGATCTTCGTCTTGTCCATGTTCATTTTCAGACCAACTCGTTCGGAGGCTCTGCTGAGATCATCGAGCATTTGACTGAGCTCCTCCATAGTCTCCGCCATGATGACTATATCATCGGCAAACCGAAGGTGACTGATGTACTCGCCGTTTATGTTGATGCCTAGCCCTTTCCAGTCCAGAACCTTGAAAACATCTTCCAGTGCAGCGGTGAACAGTTTCGGAGATATAACGTCTCCCTGCCTCACGCCTCGCTGCAGTAGGATAGGTTTCGAGTTCTGGTCCTGTAGTCGGACTGACATAGTGGCGTTTTTGTACAAGCATTTCAGCACTTCGATGTACCGGTAGTCTACTTGGCAACGCTGAAGAGACTGCAGTACAGCCCAAGTCTCGATCGAATCAAAGGCTTTCTCGTAGTCCACGTACGCCAAGCAAAGGGGCAGGTTATACTCTTCAGTCTTCTGTATAACTTGCCGAAGCGTATGTATGTGGTCCACAGTGCTAAAGCCCTTTCGGAAACCGGCCTGTTCGGGAGGCTGGAAATCGTCAAACCTGCGCGCGAGACGGTTCGTAATGACTCTCGAAAACAGCTTGTAGACATGGCTAAGAAGGGAAATGGGCCTATAGTTCTTCAACAGGGCATTATCGCCCTTTTTGAAGAAGAGCACCACCAGACTTCTGTTCCATGCCTGCGGCGTTTTGCCCTCGAGTATGACGGAATCGAACAGCTTCTGAAGGGCCTTCAGGACCGGTTTTCCACCCGCCTTCAGAAGCTCGGCCGTAATCCCATCATCACCCGGCGCCTTGTTGTTCTTTAGCTGTTTGAGAGCCATACTAATCTCGTACAGGCTGACGTCCGGAATATCTTCTGTGTAGTGCCGGGTCAATCTAGCTCTTGGGTCGTTAGCCAGATCTGTAGCGGGTCTTCGTGTTGACGTGTATAACTGTCCATAGAACTTCTCAACCTCTCTCAGAAGCTCAGGCTTGGACGATACGATTCTGCCATCCTCAGTCTTCAGCTTTGATAGCTGGCTTTGCCCAATAGACAGATCCCTTGCGAAAACTTTGGAGCCTTTGTTCCGCTCTATAGCCTCCTTAATACGCTCGGTGTTAAACCGACGCAGGTCGCAAGTCACGGACTTTGAAATCTGCCTATTGAGCTGCCGGTATTTATTCGCATCATCTGAAGACTGCAGAATCATCTCGCGCCTTTCCTCCATGAGCTTAAGAGTAGGGTCTGAGATTTTCTTAGTTCTATTTGTACGACGGGTCTTAAAGAACTTGGACCCGACCGCATGGACAGTTTCCACAAACCCATCGCTGTAATCGTCCACGCTACTCCCCAGGCAATCAAAACGATTTTGGAGTTCGAGCTGAAAACTACAGGGGTTTTGGATCTGGATCGGTACTGGACGGAGCGTAGACTTCATCAGACGAGATCTTTCGAGCTTGATATTAAGATTCAATGTGCCTCTTACCATACGGTGATCGCTTCCGGTTTTAAACGCGTTTAACACAGAGACATCATTGAATATTTGCTTCTTCGTCGACATGATGAGGTCTATCTCATTTCTTGTACCGGTCGGGCTCAACCAGGTCCACTTTCTGTGCTCCCGCTTCTTAAAGAAGGAGTTCATCATATAGAGTCCCTCCTTCTCCATGAAGCCAGCCAGCAGTTGGCCCCGTTTGTTCCGTCGTCCATACCCAAATTTTCCCACTCGCATCTCTTCACCGTCTCGTTTGCCCAGTTTCGCGTTGAAGTCTCCCATGACCACCGTGAAGTGTGTTTTAGAACTATGCATGGCTCTAGAGATATCCTCATACATAGTTTCTACATCGTCGGCGTATTTCTCTTCTGAAGTCGGGGCGTATACCTGTATAACCTTCAACGAATACCGTTTGGTTATTCTGAGTATAAGGTACACCACCCTATTCGACACACTTTCGATCTTCTCCACGTTGTTCACAAGAGACTTATGGACCATTAGCCCGACACCGTGCTGGGACTTTAGTTCGCCCTCTCGGAAATAGAGCAGGTTACCAGATTTGAGGATTATCGAGTCCTCTCCCTCTCTTCGGACTTCAGATAATCCAACAATATCCCAACGTATCCTGCTCAGTTCCTCCTCGAGTATAGCGAGCGACTCGTCGGTCCGCAGTGAACGTGTGTTGAACGTTGCCAGGTGCAGCTGTTGTCGGTTGTGGTAGCCGGATCTCTTCCGGAGATTCTTCGCACCCCCTGCCCCGCCGTTACCTTGACCGCTACCGTAGCCAGGAATAGCGGGGCCGCCGGGGACTGGGGGCCGTGTTAAGGGCGTACTTGCCATGTTGGGGGGTTTTGCCATAATCGCCACGCTTGGCAGGCGGGTTGGCGATCGCAGTTCGGCTGGATGTGTGTACGCAGAGGATGCTGCTGCCCATCTTCTGGTAGGTCCCTTAGTCGCCTTTTACGACACCCACGGGTGGAAATGGGATGGTGCTATTCTTAGCCGACACCACACGGAACATACAATACGGTATATAAATAAATAAATATACTAGTTTATTGAAGAGAGAGATAGTGATCTTTGACTTGTTTTTTAAATGAAGCAATTGTTTGACAGTCTCTTATTTTAAATGGGAGAGAGTTCCAGAGCCGGACTGCATGGACAGTGAAGGAATAGGAATAGAAGTCAGTAGTGTGGGATGGGATATTAAGGAGGGTACGGATGTGGGATCTACAGGGTTTGTCAGAAGGACGGGAGAAGGAGAAGCGTTCGCGGAGGTAACTGGGAGCAGAAGGATTGTGGAGGGTATTGTACAGGAGAGAAACGATATGGGCGTTCCTGCGATCACGAATAGGAAGCCATTTTAACTGCTTCCTGTATTCGGATACGTGATCGTATTTACGCAAACCAAAAATGAACCGAATACATAAATTTTGGAGCCTCTCTAATTTGTTAATGAGTTTCTCTGTGGCATCCAAAAAACATACATCAGCATAGTCGATGATAGGGAGGATGAGGGATTGGGCTAAGGAGATTTTGGTTTTAAGAGGAAGGAAATATTGGAGATGTTTGAGGGAATGAAATGAGTAATGCACCTTCTGACTAACCTTGTTTATGTGGGCCGACCAAGATAAATAGGAATCGAAAATGACCCCAAGATTTTTTACGGTAGTACTAAAAGGAATGATGACACCATCGTAGAGAACAGGAGGAATGACAAACTCACGGAGACGGTTGGACATGTATCTGCTTCCAATAAACATAGACTGTGACTTGGCGGGGTTGACCATCAGACCAAACGAGTCAGCCCAGGTTCTAATACGCTCTAAGTCCTTGTTTATCTCAACGATGGTATCTGAGATGTCATCAGCCTTGAAGTGACGATAGAGTTGGAGATCATCGGCGTATAGATGATAATTGGAAGAAATGACAGTGGTGATGGTATTAATGAAAATGGAGAAAAGAAGAGGAGATAGGACGCCACCCTGAGGAACACCTGCAGTGAGATCACACCAGTCAGAGGAGACCCCTTCGGAGCGGACACACTGCGAACGTCCTCGAAGATATGAACTGAACCAAGTATTTGCAGGCGGAGAAATATTAAGAGATTGAAGGATACCAAGGAGTACATCAAAGTCAACAGAGTTAAATGCACTGCTGAAATCAAGAAGGATAATTATTGAAAGCATTTTATTCTCCATTGCCAACCGAATGTCATCAGAGACTTTAAGGAGAGCCGAAACGGTGCTATGCCCAGGTCGGAAGCCGGATTGTAGCGGATTTAGTAAGTGGTTGGAGCAAAGGAATGATGCTAATTGCCTGTGGACAATGAGCTCAAGCACTTTGGAGAGGAAAGGAAGAATAGAGATAGGACGAAAGTGTGAGAACAAGGTAGGGTTGGAAATTTTAGGCAAAGGAAGCACCAATGCTTGTTTCCAAGCAGAAGGAAAGGAACCTGTAGTCAAGGAGAAGTTGAAGACGTGGGTTAGGATGGGAAGTAGTTCGGGTAGGATAAGGGTGATCATGCGTGAGCACACTGTGTCGTTACCTTCTGCAGAAGAGGAGATGGAGAGGATAAACTTTTTCACGTCATGCTCAGTTGCCGCAGAGAAGCTAAAAGGTGAACAATTAGGCAGGGGAAGTTTTGAAAGTCCGCGAAGAGTATTCAATTTAGACGGAGAATTGATACAGACAGGAGGGAGAGAGAAGTGTTTATTGAGTGAAGAGAGATCAATGGAGACAGGATCAGAAACAGAAGATTTGCCTATGCCCAGGGACTTCAGAAACTTCCACACAAACACAGGGTCGGAGATTTCAACTGAATCGTGTATGTGGTGCCTTCTGGCATCCCTACACATACGATTACACCGGTTGCGCCAATACTTGAAGCGAAAAAGGTTAGAGTCAGAGGGGTGCCTGCGAAGTTTTCTCTTGGCCCTGTCGCGTATAGCCATGCTATCTCTTATCTCCTGAGAGAGCCAAGGTGCAGGTGCGTGCTTGACTCTAACCTTTTTGATAGGCGCATACCGGTCATATAGGCTGAGTAGTAATGCGTTTAGCTCCGAAACTTTGTCATCTATTGTGTCCGCACCGAAAACAGAACTCCAATCAGTGCGAGCAGCATCTCTACGCAAGGCTTCTAAGTTGATGTTCTTATAGCTACGGAGAAGTCGAAATTGTGGCTTAATCTTAGGGGGACGTACTTTGTATGATAGATAAATAAGGTCGTGATAAGAGAAGCATGCGGGCAACTGACCATGCGTTGAAACTTTGTCCAGGGAGGAAACAATCATTATATCTAGGAGAGATGGCGTGGTATTAGGAACGTGGTGAGTAGTGGAAAGGGGAAGGACGTGAAGATTGATGGAGGATAGCAGAGAAACTAATTTGTTAGTGCGATGATCATTCTTCACCAAGCAAGTGTTGAAGTCGCCCAGTAGAAGAAAATGATCATATGTGGGACAGAAACTGTTAAGAAGATTTTCAAGAGACGAAAAGTAGTCGATAGTGGAAGATGGGCTGTAAAAGACAGCAAGTAAAATTTTGGTATGATGGAGGGAAATTTCAAGGAAAAGGTGTTCTGCAGATTTGGAATAGAGAGATGGAGATACACTAACAATCTTAAAAGGTATATCAGCCCGTAGGTAAATAGCGACACCACCACAGCCCACACCAGTGCGGTCATTCCTAATTAGTATAAAGCCCGGGAGAGCGTACTGAGTCGAGAGGAGCGAAGGTTTGAGAAAAGACTCAGACACCAAGATAGCATCAACTACTGACGAATCAAAGGAAGCCAGCAAATCGGAATAGTGACCGGGAATACTCTGGGCGTTAATGTGGACAATGTTGAGGTTATTAGGAAATTTTGAGAAAATAGAAGAGATCTGGTCGTGTAAAGAGACCGGAATGGAATCATCATCATCCGCACTTAAAAAAGCATCTGACGATGAAGAACAGGAAAAAAAGCTATCATTTAAGTCCAAGTCACACATTCAATAAAAAGAAACGATGAGAAAAATAAAATAAATAATAAAAATAAATACGAATAAATACGCAATTTAAAAGAAAACTGCAGCAAAAAAAAAAAAAAAAAAAAACACAAGCCACAGTACTCGCCAAACGGAAGAGATGGAAGAAATAACATTGACAAACATAACAATGCACTAATTGAACACAAAATTAATAAAAGCTATTTAAATAGGTATGCCTTTACAATACCAACAACAAAATTACAACAGTAACAGTTACACATGTAATGAACTCAGCTGTCAAATTAAATAAATTACGAGAAAATTGTGAGTTTGCTTCGAGATCGACTTTAAACAGTTCCGCAACGGATGACATAATAAGAATGATACATTTCTGAACGAAATCAAGTGACATTGACATAAGCTAATTTTGACACTTTTAAAAGATTTATTTTAACAAAAACCTACAAATAAAACATAGGTAAACAAGTCTACCCTATAATTATTACGTTGAAAAACATTTAAAATAAAATTCAGAATAACTAAGCTAAACAGGTGAAGTCACACAACTTAAGACAGCGGTGGAAAAAATGCAAAAGTTATACGAACAGGTTACTGTTTCCTTCTGGTGGACCTCACGGGCTTTGGCCCGGGTACCACTGGGACCTTGACTTCACTCTGCGGAGGCACCTTAGGAGGAGCCTTCTTCGGAGGAACATTGCTACACAATGAAAGGAAGTTACACCCTATACCCTAAATAATTATGTAAAACGAGAGTAATGTCTCATGACTCGTTCGTTGCATGATTTTTTTATAATTTATAAATCTTTCTGCCCTTGATTTCGACAACGTTGAATTATTTTCGTTGTCTTTCTTATTTCCACTTTTCATCCTTTTTTCTTTTATATTACAATACAATAGTGTTCAAAGGTTGATGTCGTGTCGTATCAGGAACTCAAGACACTAGCTGAAAGTAGACAGGATTGGCGAATACTCCACCGACAAGAGCGTAGCTCTTAAATAAGATGATGATGATTACAAATACAAAATACTCACGAATATTATCCCTAATAGAGAGAGCAGAACCGAAACACAGAATAAATTATAGTATTACGTTCAGCAAAGTGTAAACCGAAAAAAACTTTTGACAAAATTAGCCTGAACCAGCAACATTTTACTTTTAACCAGACTTAAATAAATACCAATCATCTTACGTTAACCGTAGATTACAAAACTGACCATAACCATCCACAATACTCATCACACAATATCTTTCCCACTGTGACTCAAATTGTTTCCTCCAGGAACTCAAGGAACTCCCTCCCCCCCTCCCTCAGGAAGCGCTTAGGGGAGGGGGGACTAATTGCGTCCTTCACCTGCCATGTAATTGCAGGGAATGAAAGGATTCCAAAGGTTTTAGAAGGATAATACTTATACGTTTGTGTCTGTCTGCCATAATTATAGGGGTTTATCTTTGCTTAGATGATCTTTTGGTATACAGGGTGTCTACGAGCTTTGGGCTTCTAGATAGTAGGCAATGCACAGTAAGGTTAACCTTACCCCCGCCCCGCTTAAGCGGGGCAATTCCGTCAGCGCCAGCGGGGTAGTTAAGTCATAATGGCTGTATCTTTTGTTCTATAAGCTTTTAGTCAGTAGGTACAAAACAAGCATACAATAAATGGAATACAGGGTGCTACGAGCTTTAGGCTTCTAGAGAATAGGCAAGGCACAGTAAGGTTAAGCGGGGCAATTCCGTCAGCGGGTTTGTTAAGTCATAATGGCTATATCTTTTGTTCTCTATGCTTTTAGTCAGTAGGTACAAAACAAGCATATTTTTACATGCACTAGTCGTCGCTACTACTGCCTAAGAGACTATAAAACAAAAGTTATAGCCAAACCAAGTTATAGTATACTTAATTACCCCGCTGACGGAATATCCCCGCTTGTAAAAGAAGAAAAAGTATGGTACTACATACAGTACTGACACTAACTGCCCTCTTATCAATTTTTACCTCAACCTCTCGTGGGAGACTAGAGAAGACGACATGGACAGTAGACTATTGAGTATATTTTTTTAAGATTTCATCTCTCATAGCTGAATTGAGAATCGCAGTAACTCTTCTAGTCAGTTTTTCCCATCTGTGTAAAGTGACAGCGAAGTGCCTAGGGCGTCGAGTAGGTATAGATTTAGCTCCTCAAAAGGACAAACTTGTATTATTATGACAAAGATTAGAAGATAAGGTTCTGAAAAAGGATTGCGGAAACGAACCGACCTAAATTAGCCGGTTTCCTAACAATAAATTCCACATATCCTCGAAGGAAACAACTAATTCGTATATTTAAACCCCGGAGTACACTTTGGACGAAGGTCCTGATAGCCAACAAAACTGTAATAAAGGTTGCTTTTAGGCTAGTACAGACAAAATTATAAATTAGTCTTTATATACGAAACGAAATACAGGGTGTAATATAATAATAATAATAAAAAATAATAAATAACGCTCACAGGCACATACATTGTAATGATCCCAAGAAAGCACTATTAATAGACTGTTTATTATGGAAACCATACAACAACGGCACAAACATGTAAACATCCATGACCGAACCGGGATTCGAACCCAGGACCCTGGTTTGGCAGTCCGGCGTGGTAACCATTACACCAACCGGGTCGTCATGTAGTTGGTCAATATAAAATGGGGCAGTTACTTAAAGGGGTGCTTCAGACCATCAAACTGATCAACTTTCTCTATGGGACCAATAATGAAATCGCAAAAAAGAAATCGGCTCTCCCATACAAAACTGCAAACATAATTCGACTGAAATGTATGGGAAACCCGATTTTTTTTTCGCGATTTCAATATTGGTCCCATAGAGAAAGTTGTTCAGTTTGATGGGATCATATTCAGGGCCTCTACCCGCACATTCGAACTTCGCAATTGCGTGAACGTTTTCTTTCCAATGTTAACTCTATTACAATGAAGTGCGGACCGAAGCAGTGGCGAAATATCGAACATCGAAAGTCAGGGTACAGGGCCAGGTATCTGGTAGATGTTGGACCAACTACCTGATTAAGATGGTGGGGACCCGTTGGATGAAGGCAGCGCAGTATCAGTTGTTATGGTGATCCGCAAGGGAAGCCTATGCCCAGCAGTGGACCACTTTCTGCTGAGATGGTGTTTATAATATCACGCCATTTACACACATCTTTTGTCTCATTCACGTCCTATTCCATACATCTTATGGATCAATCTCTATAATCTCTTTCCATCTTCTTCTATTGTACTAATTTGACTCGTCTTCTTTTCCTCTTGTATGGTTATTTTATTACTACCTATTCCATGAAAGAATTGCTAAACTAAAGTGGCAGTGGGCGGGGCACATTACTCGCAGAACCGATGGCCGATGGGTCCGAAGAGTTCTCGAGTGGCCACCGCGTACCGGAAAGCGTAGCGTTGGTAGGCCTCCCACAAGGTGGACCGACTACCTGGTGAAGGCGGCAGAAGCCCGTTGGATGAGGGCAGCGCAGGACCGGTCGTTGTGGCGATCCTTGTGGAGGTCTATGCCCAGCAGCGGACGCCCATCAGCTATGATGATGCTGATGATTATTACAGGCAATATCGACTAATCACAAAATGTATACAGGGAGTAACAGAAAGTTCTCAAAATATCAAAATGCGATAAAAATAATCAGCTATTCCACACATTTGAGTTGAGTATAAGTATTGCAGTTTTGTATGGACATTTTTAAGAAAAATGTGTTGGAAAGTAAAGTTGCCGTACTCGGAATAATGTTGTGAGTATACTGCAGGTATTCCAAGCCAGTAATGACAAAGTAATGTACAAGTAATGTTCGTCTACTACATTAGACACGGCACAGTCAGTACCCTCCCTAACGAACCGGCCAGCTTGTACGAAAGGATTACGTAGCTCTACAGAATTGTACACAAGACGGGGAGAGGGTTCCGCAGGTAATTTACTATCTTGTAGGATTATGAGGATAATGCTAGTTAATACTAGCTTCTCGGTGAAGGAAAACATTGCGGAACATACATGGTTCAATTTCAAGGTGCATTGGGTTTTCAATCTTAAATGCGTTACAAACACGACCACGAAAATAATGACCCATTTCAATCTTCATTTGCGCACGAGTCCTCCGACAAAACCCGAATAGTCAACTGCGCAGGTACTTACATCGGGGGAACTTATAAATCTGGTAAATACTACAAAGGGGGTTTTTCAGACCATCAAACTGAACAACTTTCACTACGGGACCAAAGTGAAATTCAAAAACACTGTACAATACAAAACGTCAATCGCTGCTCGACCCAAATGTATGGAGCCACCGCTATTTTATTTCGCGATTTGCATCTTAGTTCCATACTGTAAGATGTTAAGTTTGATGGTCTAAATGTAACTGTTTAATATCATAATATGTAACGAATTTAATTTCACACCCTGTACCTAATACTAACTAGGTAATTTTGTAAAGTATTGTGGAAAGTGTTTAAAAATATTCAGGGGTTGTTCAGACCATGAAAATGAACTATATCTACTAGGTATGTGAGCGAACGAGAAATCGCAAAAAAAAGTCAGCTATTCTACCTAAACTGCAGTGCCTATACGACTCAAATGTATGAAACAGCGGGTGTTATTTCACGATAGAGTTGTTCAGATTGAAGATAAATTATATTTTACGATAATACTCAAGCTTTTTCTGCAGTAGGTAATCAAGACATTTTTTAAATACTTTTCTTCAGCTAAGAATCTTTACCAAGCCATCGGAACTATCTTAATCTTTTTATCCCGACTACGGAGGAATCCGGTCCATTGATAGGCAATTTTCTTTAAAACTACGTACTTACTGGATCGCTCCGCAATTTTCCGGTTAATACTGCCCGCATTCTGGATTTAACTTGTCTTGACTATCTACTTTAAATTGCATTTAAAGCTTACGGTTGGATTTACATAATGTTTAACGTTTTAACATAAGTAGGTGGGTAAAATACGACCTATATATTGATCTAGTCAGAAATATTGGTAATTTTTTTTCGCATATTTTTCCTTTCGTATCGTAAGGACACTTAAGCAAAATGCCCTACACATCAAAATGACACAAGATCAAATCGACCTAATAGCGAAACGTCCTATTCAGCAAAATGACCTGTTAGCAAGTAGGCCTAAAAGCAAAACGACCACAAATTAAAATGTCACATTAACAAGTGGTACAGTCAGGTAATAAAAATAGTACGAACAAAAATTTTAACAGTAGGTATGAAAAAATATGCCTTTGCGGTACCGTTTTTATTTCATAATGTTTTTTTGTTATAGGTAATTATAGTTTTCATAAACTTTATACTTTATATTTTTGCTCGGCCTTTTTTATATTTTTTTGCGTAAAATTCTAACATAATAATTATACATAATATTTATGTGGTTTTCATCAAAATTACTTTTGTTAGTTTTTTTTTTGTAGTTTCAACTCTATTGTTTATTTACTTTTTCGATCTTCTTATGGAATGAGTGAGGCAAATTTCTAGCAGAACCAATGGCCGATGGGGCCGAAGAGTTTCCGAGTGGCGACGGCGTACAGGAAAGCACTGTGTGGGTAACAAGGTGGACCGACGACCTGGTGAAGGCGGCCGGCGGGAACCTGGCCCTGTACCCGGACGTTCGATTTTCGTATATCGCGACCAATTCGGTCCAAACTTCATTGTAATAGAGTTGACATTGGAACGATAACGTTCACACAATTGCAAAGTTCGAATGTCCGGGTAGACCACAGATTACCCCCAATAGATACCGCATACAGGGCCGCCGACGCTCGCCACACATCTATGGTTTTTCACTGATATAAGCAACGCGAGTGAGCGAGCTAGAAGTAGTGCGACCTTGAAATGGCCAATCACGTTGCATCGTTTCGTGCCCCGCTACCCGCACCTACCGACAAAAGTGGTGACTTCGGGCGTGAACAAAATGTTCATTATGCGGTATCTATTGGGGGTAATCTGTGGGGTAGACCCTCTGTTGGATGAAGGTAGTGCAGGACCGGTCGTTGTGGCGATACTTCGGGGAGACCTATCTCCAGCAGTGGACGTGATGATGATGAAGCTTTACAAGCCTATGATATTTTTTCGAAGTGCATGATTTGGTTCTTATTTGAATAATAAATTGTTTGTATACAAAATTTTAATAACACTGTATTAATTTAGTACCTGACTGTACATGGAACATGTAAATGTGACATTTTAATTTGTGGTCGTTTTGCTTTTAGGCCTACTTGCTAACAGGTCATTTTGCTGAATAGGACGTTTCCTAATAAGGTCGATTTGATCTTGTGTCATTTTGATGTGTAGGACATTTTGCTTAAGTGTCCTTTCGATACGAAAGGATATTTTTGATGTGGGTTCCAAAGATAAAGTTGTTCAGTTTGATGATCTGAAGTGCTAAAAATATACGCTATGCATTTTAGTTTACACCTTGTACAGAGTTAATAGATTATACAGGGCCCTTATCTAATTACCCCAGTGTTGCTTACTCTAAAATTTTATTTCCCTATTTTTCATCAGATTCTGGTCCACCTATATTGACGTAGCAAAATTGTGTTATTTTTTTCATCATCCTTCCCTTAACCCATTTTTTGGGATGGCATAAAACGAACTTCCCTTTTTACCAAATTGATCTGCATACGTATGTTCACGTTGACTATTGCATTCACACAATCCCACTTACTTTTTAAATTTCATGCGTTGATCCTGTCATTCATCTTTTTCACATGCCCAAACCACCTCATAATTGTATTTAAAGCTGTAATTCAATCTCGGCCGCACCCACATTAAGCGATTAATTAAACGAAGGTGTTATAAACTTTGCCAAAACTAACCAAAGTCAGGTAATAGCATACATGCTCCGTTAACTTGCATCTGAGGGGTTTCATCGACAGGTTTCCAGCTAGAACCCGCCACAAAGAGAACTTTCTGTTTACTTGTTGTTTACTGCAGCTTGTTCTACCGACTTTGTATTAGATTTAGTATTTGAATTGGTTAAACGTCATCATCAGCTTCTATCATAACCACTACACACTTAGCCACAACCAATCCACAGGCAAACACACACACATACACATCACACTAGCCAATCAATCCACGTGGTGAGAATGTACTGGCTAATAAGACATATTTTTGCTTATGTGCCGTTTTGCTTTTAGGACGTTTTGCTAATAAGTCGTTTTGCTTTTAGGCCGATTTGATAATAGGTCGTTTCGCTTTTAGGATGTTGTGATGCGAAAAACAATTTGCTTTTGGTCATTCATATACAAACCGTTTTTAATCATGATATGACTTATGGAGACTTATGTTCATGATTCATAGGCTACGAATAAGAATAGTTCATAGGGCATAAAAATAACGAATAAACTATGTAGAAGTGAAACTCCTGCGCCCAACTAAGAACTATATTAAAATATCCAGCGTATGTGCATTCAGGTAGGTACATTTTGCTTAAGTGTCCTTACGATACGAAAGGCAATGATTTTGCAATTTATATTATGCGATCACTGCTATAATCCAAAATAACGTATGCTTATGCAAAGCATAATATTAGGCTTAAGATTCACCAAGGGTATAGTCAGACATGATCTAAATAAATCATCATTATGTGTAGTCCACCAATCCGCATTTGGCACGCGTGGTGGACTGAAGCCCTTACACCGTCCAGGGTTGGTCTGTGCTCTGCAGTGGGACGTATATACAGGATGTTACAAAAATACAAATAAACATTTAAGGCCATCAAACTGAACAACTTTCACTATGGGACCAATATCGAAATCGCGAAAAAAAAACATCATCATCATCATACCAGCCGATAGACGTCCACTGCTGGACATTGGCCTCCCGCAAAATGAGGAGATTTGCCATAATTGCCATGATACGATGTACTAAACTACAGATCTACTCGAGCTAAATGTATGGGACAAAAGATATTTTTTTCCGCGATTTCGATGTTGGTCCCATAGTAAAAGTTGTTCAGTTTGATGGTCTAAACTAAACCACATAATTATAAGGACCAAATTGGCGACGTTATTAAAAAGGGCCAGGTCAGATCTGCCCGAAACCGACGAGCATGCATGAAAGGACTAATAAATGTAGAGGAAGCTAGAGAGATTTGTCAGGACGTCAGTATCGTAACAGGTGGCGTTCCGTTGTCTCTGCCTACCCCAGTTGGAGACAGGCGTGAGAATATGTATGTATTCACTAGCAGTGCCAAAACTCGGTCCAGTGTGACAGGAAGTTTGTCTAAATCGGCTATGTGATAATAACAATTAGAAAGTGATAGATAAGTCAGATAGATAAGTCATGAAATCGCGGTTTAATTAAACGTTCAAAACCCTCATTTCTATAATTAGTTAACATTTTTGTCGACTGCAAATCATCTAAAACTCGTCGTTCTCAAATCAGCGATGTCGACCCCGTCTTGATTTAATGTAAAACTTAGATGTAAAACGATTTGCTTCCGTCAATTTGAAGAATTTCTCCGTAATTCTGAGAGTTAACTCTCGGCCGACCATTATCGTTCCACTTCAACAACTATGGGTCATTTAGGGAATGAGTTCACACTCAATTTAACATTTTATTCCATGAATAAACTTTGATTTTGAATAGAGAGGTGCTGGTGTTCGGTTTCGGTGATATATAACTGGAGTTCAAGTTTGGGACCATTGCAATGTATGTGCCTGTGAGCGTAATTTATTTATTTATTTTAGTCTGATTAGATCTATGTATCTTATAATGTATCTTGTGTGTCTTATGTGTGTGTGTGTTCGTGTGTGTGTGTGACATTTGTATTAACATTAATCCCTTTCTCGTGCGAGATAAGGATTGTCGATTATTTGTCTATCGTAAAGATAAAATTTTCAAAGTAGGTATTAAACAGAAAATTCGGTAACTTTTACGGTAACTCGCAGCTCTAGTTTTGAAGTAAATTAATATTTTCTGCTCGTAATTTTCGATGCGAAAACTGTGACGTTGAAAATTTTACATAGTTTTTGCTATTGTATTATCACTTTTGTCTATTACTTAATTGGAATATGGAACCGTGAGCGTGTCATTTCTCTGTGTATAGAATAGAATACTTTTGTCGTCTGGTACGGAATTTTTTTCGAAATTATTCTATTCGCAGGTGGTTGTGGATTTAGAAGTGTATGTATGGAGCTATTTTTAAAATGAACTACAAAACATTGGTATTCTAACTGGGTTCCTTGTAGGTACTTCAAAGAGTCAGTTTACATATTTTTCGTTTTGAGAATTTGAGTGGTGAGTGTTTTGTGAATATGATAACGGACACGGACGGATATGATACTGCGACGGAGCGATTTCGAACAAAGAAAAAAAATTGATGACACCACAGTAGCACTATAGATCGGTAACTATTGTGCGATTCGCGGCATTTTCAGGGTTGGTAATAAGCGAGTTTTTTGTGGCCTTGAGTATTTATTATTATTCCTACAAGTCATGTTCTAATCGGTGTGCCATTTCAATTACATTATGAAATTATCAATATGATACATAGATACAGTAGAAAACTTGTCAAGTTCGACACCTTGATCTTCGTACTGTTCTGATGCCGTTCGAATAAAAAAATATCGCACTTCAAATCTCAAGCTTGAAGTGGCTGCACATACTCAAGGAACACGCAAGCTATATAGCAGCAGCACATTACAGCACAGTACAGCTGCTATATAGCTTACGTGTTCCTTGGGTAGCTGAATGGGTTAGTTCCCTTTGCCTTTTACAAACAGGAAAAAATAAAACAATGAGAAACGTTAAAACTGCGTGAAAATAACTCTAATTTGGGGCCGTATTAAAAAAAAATGTGGGAACTTGTTGTCAGCATCTGACTATCAATCTGTCTTTGTAGAAACCGAACTGTTATTTAGCTGTAAGTTCTCCAAAAAGGATATAAATAAATAAATAAATAATAAAAACTAAAAGAAAACGAGATGATAACATTTTAATTCTTAACCAATGATATGTGTTACAATTGTCACCCCTAGAGTTTGCCGCGAGTTGCACAATAGTTACTCGATCACTAATAATAACACAGTAGAGGGGTATTTACGTTAGATGATTAAAAAGTAAATAATGACACAACTCTGTAACTAATATAGGATATGTATAACCAACATGTCGTGAAGTTTTGTTACGTGACTTATCTCAACAATAACTTTAACGATTACCTACATAATACAAATGAGGAAATGCCATAGATTTACACTGCAATTATGCGAACATAAATTATGGTAACCTGCGAAGTCTTGACAGGATCCTATGCTAATAATACCAATTTGAAACAAGTTAGTTGACTATGACATGACATGTGAAATATGCGAAACTTTACCAATATTTTTTCCTTACCCAAAAGTTGTTCTCCTTTTTCGTTCCAAAACTAAGCAGGTAAGTATCACAAATATTTAAATACATTTTAGGATGCCTACATTGATAATTCAGTGTTAACCTTAACTCGACCTTTACAATCTAGTAATAGTACCTTTACCATTATAAATCGGGATTTAAATGACTAGAGATGTACCATTGTTAAATAAAACCGGTCAAGTGCGAGTCGGGCTACTCGCGCACCGAGGGTTCCGTACCACACAACCACAGAACACAACATTATTAACTTAGAAAAAAAAACTTTTTTGTCCGGGACCTTTAGCGCAAGACCGACTCGCACTTGACCGGTTTTTAGTATTTGTTGTTATTCTGTAGAGCTTGTTCTATAATCACACTAAGTTTGATTCTTGTATGTATTACCATTTTTACAATAGAGCGCGAAGAAAAAACGTTGATAAAACTAGTTTCTTATTGAGAACCCCCTTAATTTTTATTTTTTTGACATTTTTATTATTTGTTAGCGAATCCGCCGTAATAACGCACATTCTGTAAAAATTTCAACTATCTAGCTCTTTTGGTTCAAAAGTTACAGCCCTAAATAGGTCGGATAGACGGACGGACGGACAGACGGACGGACGGACGGACGGACAGACGGACAACGTAGGCTTAGAAATAAGGTCCCGTTTTTACCCTTTGGGTACGGAACCCTAAAAAAGCACAAAATATTATTTTGAATCGTAGACTGAATATTATCTAGAAGAGCTGAGCGCAGTGCCGGATTAACCATAGAGGCAAAGTAGGCACGGGCCTATGGGCCCAGCGCCGTCTAGGGGCCCCGCGGCCTGAGAGAAAAATAAGGTAAAACTCGAAGATTTAACTCACCCCAAAATTTAATCAAATTATTAAAATATCTGTGAAAGTCATTAAAAAAGGTATTGAAAATATATTTATTGCAAATTTTCAAGCTCGCTTCGCTCGCTCATTTTTGTTGTTTTATTTTCGGTTTTAAAACAGACTTCTTGCTGTAATCCTGTTTAATATACCGAGAGCTATTATTGCTCGCTCGATGCTTTCGTCTCATACACAAATCAAGTCCATTTTGACATGAGCTCTAGGTAGGTGCAATGAACATAATATGTAGGAAAATAATGAGCTGACTTAGTTCTTGATTTAGAATTCAAATCGCATTGCGCAACGACTTCTAATATTGCAGTAAAATCTAGAGCTCGAGATCGCTCCACATTTTAGTGGATTATGTTATTTTGTAGTTATGTTACTGCGACCACCTAGCCTGTCTCTGGCCCCCGGACACATAGACAAATCCATCCCACGGCCCACGGGGATAGGGGCCCCGAGGCTTGAAGTGTCTAGGGGCCTCTATATGGCTTAATCCGGCCCTGGCTGAGCGCTTCTGAATTTCTTATAAAGACTCAGTTACTAAAGTCCAGTAGAACCTATATGGTATAAATAACACATTGTTTATGTCACAGGTTTATGTATTGTGTTTAGTATAATACCTATAATCTGATTGACATTTTAAATACAACCTTTTTGATATTATTTCATTCGATTTAACCCAACTCTAACCCCGACCTTAACCCTATAAGTAACAAAAGGACACTGCCAATGTTTTTATCTCGAAGAGACCTCTCAAGGGTCCTAGTCCGACAAACAAACGCTGCCATTGAAAAGAAAAGATATGTTTACTTGGGAACAGTACTGAATTATTTACAAATACATTGTTGAGAACTTCAAATAAATGTTATTGAGGCTTTCGGTCGCGTAAGATGGTTTAGGGATCGAGTGTGTCATTCTTTATTTAGACACCTTTTGTTTTTAACTTTGAACGGTTTGATGATTTTGGCAGAGTGTACAAGAGAACAGAAACTTTGAGGTTATTCCACTAGTATAGATTTTTAATAAATAGCACCAGAGTTGGAGCACCTAAGCTATTCCACAAAGAGCACTAAAATTAAAGTGACGTTGTACTATTTTACATACTAATATGGCGCAATAAAAGGGAGACCTATGCCCAGCAGTAGGATGATGTGGGCTGATTTGATTGATTGATTTATTAACTATTTTATACATTTACATTAACCTAATTCTGTCTGCTTCTTCGTATCGTGTGGGCAGAGCCCTGGTGTCAGAGTTTTTTCAGACCGCCTTTCGGCCTCTGACGTGGTTCCGAAGCACGGAATCATTTTTCTTTCAGACAAGAAAGATTCAGCCTGCAATGTCCTAACCAACTGGGGAAAAACGCACAAAGTGACATATCACTAGGTGTCCCCCGTGGGAATCGAACCCACAACCTCCGCGTCGCGAGCCAATGCTCTTAACCATTAAACCACGGAGGCACCTAATTCTGTTAAAAACAAGAACTAAAAAATTTGTTATAAAATTCAACCAAAAATGATAGAGAATGATAGATTTATGGACGACCCCTTATATATTATTTTTCAAACGAATTTCAATTTTCGATCTTACTGAGTGTTATAATGCGAATGATTAATTTGGGGGCCCTCCATATTTTTCGAATCTAAAGTCGGATCTTATAAATTGTATTCATTGTAAGGTACCCAAGCTAAATGTTTAATTATTCCCAGTATATTTAAACGCTTAGCTATTCAGTTAAGGTGCTAGTAACTGTGAAACTTATATCATTCTGAATTTAAATCATTCTCAGATTAATCTCAGATATTGTAATACATGATTATTATACACACAAAATATCCGTATGTCACTAGTACCTACCTAGTACCCAAAAAGTGTCAAGTGTGACTGATAGTGAGTCAACCGCAATTTTAAAAATTTTAATGGTAATTAAGAAGGGGTAGGTAAGTCACGGCGTTTTTCAATTGTAAGGAGATTAGTAGGGCTATGCATAGAAGGTCCTTCTTAATATATGCTGACACTTTTTTAAGGGGATGATCAGACCGCCAAACCTGTTAACCTGTGTCTGTAATAATTTAATAAATAAATAACGCTCACAGGCACATACATTGTAATGATCCCAAGAAAGCACTATTTATAGGCTGTTTATTATGGAAACCATACAACAACGGCATGACCATATAAACATCCATGACCGAACCGGGATTCGAACCCAGGAACCTGGTTTGGCAGTCTGGCATGGTAACCATTACACCAACCGGCAACCGGGTCGTCAATGAGAGACAAGTTATATTTTTTTTGTTTTTAATTTAATGTAATCTGAACAAACATCGAAATCGCGAAAACAAAATCAGCTGTCCGCTAGTTAGAGTAGGTTTGCAGTGGAACAGCCATTTTTTTTTCACGATTTCGACATTGGTGCCTGCCGTAAAGAAAGTTGTTTAGTTTGACGGTCTGAATATCTCCTTGACAAAGTGTAAGCATATTAAGAAAGACCCTATAATTAAAGGCAGCGCGACATAGCAAAGTCGCGCCTTACCTATCTTTTACTTGACACGTAACAGACCAAGAAATACCATGATAGAGACCATAAAGACCTGATAAGGCTGTAGAGCACATCATGTGCTACATGGCACACAAGCCGTATTATGGTAGGGTAATAAAGCGGTATCGAACCTTCGCTCTCCTTCTATTTGCGCGCAAACGAACGAGATAAAAGGTGTGATATAGCCTTATCACGTACATCGTGCTACGGCCTCAGAAATTGAACACTCACTCACTTGCCTCTTACGAATAGAAAAGGTATTTTAAAACAGTCGTTGCTGTTAGCGCCTTAACTTGCGGTTCACATTTAGATAAGATGGCGGTAATTTATAGAACGTATGAGGCAGTTTAAGGCAACATAAAATATCAATTTATCGTTGAAATGTAGCTTATCTTTCGGAATTTGAAATGAGAAACTCTCTTTGATAAATCTCAATGGTCATAAGTTGCTTCATATGTTGCTTGTTGCTGTAGCAATCCAATTCAAATAATTTATTTTAAAACATAAATTATATTTGTGTATAATTTATTTACTCTATGATTCTATAATATCTCGAAACAACGCAATCTGTGATTTCTTATTATCTTTATGTACTTTTTATACTTTAATATTAAATAACAACAACTTATCGCAAAACATAAAAGCCGATGAACACACTAAACCTAAAATTACAAATAATACACACACTCCAGAGCGTCGCCGCAAGACATGGTGCCCAACAGGCTAGCAGCATTCCTCCTCTGGATGATGAGGCTGATTCTTTGTACCAGGAAGCTCCCAGCTCTGCGGTTACCAGAGATCTCATTGAGACGCCCCGATAGGTCTGCAAGGAATGCTTTGGCCTCTGGGCCCCAAGGACCCAGCGTCTCAAAACCTATTGGCGTGAATATGTAGCTGCCGTCCAGATCGCGGTACTTTCGACACTTCTCGACCTCAGCACCCGCAGCCCCTGTAAAAAACATCAATAAATCATTAATTACAAGGTGTTTTTTTTATTACAGATCGGTTTGCTCTTCACCTCAATTCAGTCCTCAGGAAAAAGATGGTGTCGACGGTGTTACCTTTTTGGGGGATGTTTCAATCGAATCGGTCGAATACAAAATCTGTTGAATCCAAAATCTATCGAATTCAAAATCAGCTGAATCCAGAACATGCCCTATACCAAACAAATGGTAAATGCCCTCAGAGCAAACTTACTCTCTCGTGCGACATCCGCAAGAAAAATGATGTACTATCCAAAGTCACACGGTAAAACCCACAGGAACAAAACTCAATTCAAATAATAATGTACCAATTTCTCACTCCGCACAAAATGTAACTCAATAACTCGAGTGATACAAATAACGTAATCACGAAACTTGTAGACAAATTCGGCAATCCGGGTCTGTTCCCGGGGGAGGCCATGTATTGCGTGCGGCAGTTTGATTGCTTGCCGTTTACATATCGCAGAACATTGTTTACTTAGAAATAACATAAATATCTACAACGATGATTTCTTGCGCATGTACCTGATTTAAACAACAGCTGTCAGCTACCAACCCATCACACAAACTATTTTTGAGCGCCGATATCGCAACTGCAAACCCAAAGACGTCACAACTGCACCATTTTTCTTTATTTGGAATTCTGGATATTGGCACCCCTTTTAATTCATGACCAGACCATTCTGTAAAACCTTGTAAATACTTACGATATTGACTTGCAGGTACCTTTGTCATCATCATCAGCCATTCGTCTTCCACTACTGGACATAGGCTTCTCACACGGCGCGCCACAAAACTCTTTGGCCTTTCAAATCTTCGGCCTTCGTCATCCAGTCGCTTTTTATCCGACGGCGCGACGCGAAGGAAGGGTAATGTGTTTATCAGACTATGTATATAATATATGTATGTAAGTTTGTTCCTTTGTGGCACTCTAGAGACCAAACGAGTGGGCCGTTTTTGATGACCCTTACGTCAATCGATTTTTGCTTCATTTCTATCAGGTCGTCGTTTGTCCAGCGCCGAAACGCGTCCCACACTACGCCTGCCGGTTTGTGGCGCATTCTAAACTAAAGTCTTGTTAGTTCTTAATCATATCGAGGATGGAATAATATTATTTCTTACATAGATAATATTAGAAAACTTGTACACCCTAAACCAATCCCATTCCACCATTACACAGAGTATATTCCTCTAACAAACAAACAAATAAACTAGTACAATGTTAACGTTAAATTAGGAAGCAAAAAAGCTCAAGTTAATTCGCTAAGACTCTTAATGAGGCGATGCAGCGGAGATCGTTAACCGCATTCAGCCGGATAAAGCCGGATCGCGCCGGTTAGAACTGGGTGGAATTCGGTGGAACCGGTTTTTGGGAATGAAGGGATTAGCGTGTTAAGTTGTATTGTTGAATGAGTGTTTTTGGATTTAGTGAAGGATTTGTTTGAGCTTATTTTATTATGTCTTACAAAAGAGTTCGGCGACTGACTGATAACGCGCAGCCTAACCGCTGAAGGCAGAATATTATAGTCTACGACGGTCTACGGCGTAGCAAATGTCTACGAGTTGTAGCATGGCTACGAAAAATTTAAGATGCTGTATACTGGCTGTATAGTATAAAATTTTTTTATTTTATTTTTTTTTTATCTTGGACTGTGTCACACAAATTATCTAGTCACATTTAAAGTACCAGAATCTAGCCTGGACTTGTATTATGATGACTAGACAACGATATAGAATACATATATAAATACAAACATCCATGACTCGGGTACAAATATTCGGTTACCTATCGTACTTTCGAATTAGAGGTTTCCGAATTTTAGTTCTCCGAAATCGTTACACTTTTTATTGTTTCCCTTTTTTTTGTTTCCCCGAAATATTATTCGCCATATTTTGAAAAGCCAGATTTTTTATTGTCCTTTTTTTCATCTAACCAACGGATCAAAATTCTGTGCCACATTTATCCGAAGTAAGTCAGATAATTTACTTTTTCGAATATTTGTTTTTCCGTACGGTTACTTTTCCGCAGAAATAGTGAACCTAACCTATCCCAGAATTTTCTCAGGCAGGGGCGTCCACCAACCGCACCTCCTGCTGTGCAGCCCCCCTGCAGCCTCCAATATGCATACAAGCAAGCAAGCAAGCAAACATGCAGTAAGCAAGCACGCATACAGGAAGCAAGCATGCAGCAAGCAAGCAGCAAGTATGTTGATGCTCCGCTCGCTTCGCTCGCTCCGCTAAGTGTCTTACATGTTCTAACCTAACCTAACCTACAATTTTAAGAACACCGGTTTTTTTTCTCAGGCAGGGGGCATCCGCCCCCCGCACCCCCCTCGCGGGGGGCGCAGCCCCCTGCACCCCCCAACATGCATACAAGCAAGCAAGCAATAAGCAAGCAAGCAACAAGCAAGCAAGCTTGCAGCAAGCATGCAGCAAGCATGCAGCAAGCAAGCAAGCATGCAGCAAGCATGCAGCAAGCATGCAGCAAGCAAGCAAGCAGCAAGCATGTTGATGCTCCGCTCGCTTCGCTCGCTCCGCTAAGTGTCTTACATGTTCTAACCTAACCTAACCTACAATTTTAAAAAATACCAGTTTGTTTATCTCAGGCAGGGGGCATCTGCCCCCCGCACCCCCCTCGCGGGGGGCGCAGCCCCCCTGCACCCCCAAACATGCATTCAAGCAAGCAAGCAACAAGCAAGCAAGCATGCAGCAAGCAAGCAAGTATGCAGCAAGCATGCAGCAAGCAAGCATGCAGCAAGCAAGCAAGCATGCAGCAAGCAAGCATGCAGCAAGCAAGCAAGCAGTAAGCATGTTAATGTTCCGCTCGCTTCGCTCCCTCCGTTCAAAGCAAACATGCAGCATGCTAGCAAGCATATTGGTGCTCTAATCCTGGTATCATGTTGCCGTCTACTAATTATTACAGAAAACTTTAGTGTGTTGTGTTCTAGTCATAGGTACTATGGAAGAAGTTACTTCGACTTTTTAAGACTTCGAACCCAGAAGACAGTTGTCAAATGAAAAAAAATGATTATGAAATTCTGATTTAAAATTTTCTGGAAAATGATACTTCTGTCAAGTCTTTATAAGGAGTAACAAATTTATGTCTAAGAAAATATCTGTCACTAGAAAATTCTATAAACCGTTTTCGAATAACTGAAATTCGGTCAGCAAAATTTCGAAAGTAAGATAGGTTACCCAAATATTCATATTCATCATACAAATAACCCGTATACCCTCGGCACAGCAGTCAGGTTCACTACCGACTGTGCTACCGGGCCGTCCACAATTACGTCTACATTATAAAAGATACTGCCCAATGGTGGGTTTTCTAGCATTTGGTTAATAATATTTAAAGGGGTGGTCTAGACCATCAAACTGATCAACTTATAAAGTGATACGTGCACAAACAAATATTCAAAATATGGATTTAATGCATATGGAATACTACGTATCCTAAACGCCTCCAATTAATATTTTTGCAAATATCTTCAATGAGATTTCACGTCATGTTTAGAATGTTACTATAATTTGTATTGTATTGGATAGGCTATAATAAAATACTCAACAAAAATGCATTCCTTTAATGCACTTACCTATCTATATACTTAACCTACTTATAGCTAAGTACGTAAAGTCGAACATTGAACGGAAATTGCATTCTAGAGCCATCGCCTCCAGGATTTTCATAGAAATATCTTCTATATTCAGATGGAGAATAAACGCAATAACATTTTTCAATATGCAAATGTTTATTGTAGTTTCATAGGAAGTGAATGCTTTGTAAATGTGTGAGAAAGTTGGACTTAGTTTGAGGGAAAGTAGGATATATGGTACAATCGAGTTGAATGCATAATTTTGTTTGTATTTAGTAAAAAGATAGTCCTTGCAGAGCGCGCTGCATACAAACGAAGTTAGATCCTATTTTCAATACTAACTAATTAAAGTAATTCTTCATCATCATCAGCCTATACAGGGTGTATCAAAACACCATAGTAATACTTACTTAGGTGCTTGCTACCATCAAACTATGAACAAACACTAAGGAGTCAATTTTGAAATGGCGATAAAAAATCAGCAGTTTCATACAAAACTCCACCAACTCGACTCAAATGTATGGGACAGCAGATTTTTTTCGAGCACCAACATCGAAAGAGAAAGAATCGATCGAGATCGATACAGAAAAAGTTGTTCAGTTTGAAGCACCACCTTAAAAATTATTAGGGTGTTTTCTTACACCTGTATACAGGGTGTAACAATACACCCTATTAATACTTAAGGGGGTGCTTCAGACCATCAAACTGAACAACTTTCACTATGGAGCCAACATCGAGAAAAAATAAAAAAAATCACCTGTTCCATACAAAACTGCACTACCGACTCCACTTTTTTTATTTTTTATCGATGTTGGCTCCATAGTGAAAGTTGTTCAGTTTGATGGTCTGAAGCACCACCTTAAGAATTACTAGGGTGTTTTCTTACACCCTGTATGTATACGTCCCACTGCGGGGCCTAGGCCTACCCTCAGAGAGGATGTATGAGCATTAGTCCACCACGCGTGCCCAATGCCGATTAGTATACTTCACATACGCATTCAATTTTCTTCTTCAGTGTACGCAATAAAATATACATACCTATATTATAGTTTTAAGAAGGTTTAAACATACCTAAAGGCATAGAGGGAGCCATACCATTGCAAGAATGTCCACTTTTAAAGAGATCCTTCCTCTGAGGGTTTTAATGCTAGGATTAATTTAAGATTTGTATGGAAATCTTCTGTAACTTTGAAACTATTAACAAAAATCTGATAAACCACAGACACCAATGTTTAAATCATGTTTTAAAAAAAAGTCATTGAACTAAGTAGGTTAATTTTAATTAAAACCGCCTTCAAAAAAACTAAAAAGTTAAAAAATAATATTGCAGCCGATGACTTTTTCATTCGCATCATAAGAACATTAATTTGTTTTATCGAAGTCGCTGTCAAGCCGATTCGCGACAGGGCTTGCATTCGTTTTTTGGCTTGGCTTGACACCGACTTCTATAAAACAAATTAATGTTCTTATGATGCGAATGAAAAAGTCATCGGCTGCAATATTATTTTTTAACTTTTTAGTTTTTTTGAAGGCGGTTTTAATTTTTTGTTAAAATTTTGTTTATTGGTGGTGAATTCATTAGTTTGATTTAACAGTAGTGCTTAAAATTAACAAACGCACTAATCGGCACTACGATTTTCGTAGGTTCCCCTCGATTTCTCTGGGATCCATCATCAGATCCTAGTTTTCTTATCATGGGACCACCCTTGGGATATCTCCTTTCCAACAAAAAAAGAATCATCAAAATCGGTTCATAAATGACGAAGTTATCCTACTCCTACCTACCTACTCCTTTTTTTGAAGTCGGTTAAAAATAGAATTAATCTTCGTTTGTATGGAACACGCTAACGGGTATATCCTCTTAACGTTACGGCCAATTATAATTGAAAGTTATAATATAATTCACTACACCTCACTATTCATTCTTGTATTTCATTGTTTTGACGAAGCATGTTGCTGATTTATGTCTGCTTTGTATTTCATTGTTTTGACGAAGCATGTTGCTGATTTATGTCTGCTTTGTATTTCATTGTTTTGACGTAGCATGTTGCTGATTTATGTCTGTTTTGTATTTCATTGTTTTGACGAAGCATGTTGCTGGTTTATGTCTGTTTTGTATTTCATTGTTTTGACGAAGCATGTTGCTGATTTATATCTGTTTTGTATTTCATTGTTTTGACGAAGCATGTTGCTGATTTATGTCTGTTTTGTATTTCATTGTTTTGACGAAGCATGTTGCTGATTTATATCTGTTTTGTATTTCATTGTTTTGACGAAGCATGTTGCTGATTTATGTCTGTTTTGTATTTCATTGTTTTGACGAAGCATGTTGCTGGTTTATGTCTGTTTTGTATTTCATTGTTTTGACGAAGCATGTTGCTGATTTATATCTGTTTTGTATTTCATTGTTTTGACGAAGCATGTTGCTGATTTATGTCTGTTTTGTATTTCATTGTTTTGACGAAGCATGTTGCTGATTTATATCTGTTTTGTATTTCATTGTTTTGACGAAGCATGTTGCTGATTTATGTCTGTTTTGTATTTCATTGTTTTGACGAAGCATGTTGCTGGTTTATGTCTGTTTTGTATTTCATTGTTTTGACGAAGCATGTTGCTGATTTATATCTGTTTTGTATTACATTGTTTTGACGAAGCATGTTGCTGATTTATGTCTGTTTTGTATTTCATTGTTTTGACGAAGCATGTTGCTGATTTATATCTGTTTTGTATTTCATTGTTTTGACGAAGCATGTTGCTGATTTATGTCTGTTTTGTATTTCATTGTTTTGACGAAGCATGTTGCTGATTTATGTCTGTTTTTGTACTTTTGTTTTTGACGACGCTTGTGCTGACCGCTTTATTGTACAATTGCAGTTTGTTGTTAATGAATAAATATTTTAATTACCTATTCACTACTTTCTCTAGCAAACTTCGTTCTTTGTTCGTTGTAAGAAACCGTTGCTTTAACGAAAGCGAGTGAAGAAAGAAGCAATAAACAAATAAATCTAAGAGAAAACGTATTGGAATGTTATTCGAAAGGTATCGAAATATCCCACGCTTAATAGTGTTCCGTTCCACTTGGTAATCTTTTTCGGATTTATTCAATTAGTGAAGTGTTTATAATTTTTTGTTTTCATTTTATTTGGAATCCTACATGAGGCTGTATAAAATAATAGCAAGTGCTGTGTAAATAAACGAGCAGAATAAAAGCAGCGCAAATTTTTAATGTTTTTTTTATTTATTTATTAACAGTTTATAACAGTCACATCACAGAACAGGTAATAGTATACAGGGTGAAATTGATATCACTAGCATAGCATCCTTTTAAACTAAGAGTCTACGCATCGAACTGAACAACTTTTACTATGGGAGCAAACCGATCGGAGCAAAAAAAAAGCAGCTGTATTTGAGTCGTGAACTCGCGCGTCGACATTGCAGTTTAGTATGGAACAGATTTTTTATTTCCTCCGATCGGTTTGCTCCCATAGTAAAAGTTGTTCAGTTTGATGTGTAGAGTCTTAGTTTAAAAGGATGCTAATGATATCAATTTCACCCTGTATAAGTAGTTGGGTCACAATTAACCATAACTTTCTTAAAGTGTTCTTTTTTGCGAGATTTTTTGTAAAACAACTTATAATTTATTATAATAATTATCTGCACAGGGCATAGCAAGGGGCAGTAGTATGGCAGCCTGATATAACACTATCGCGCTTTTGATCTCTTTCTAATTACACGCAAACGAACGAAATAAAAGGCGTGATAATAGCATTTCACACGTATAAATGTATATGATCTACTACGGCCGCAGGGACATCAAACTGAATGAAGCAATAAATCTTTTTGTTTAATTTTGGCCCCGAGTGGAGTAATCCCTTAAAGTCATTAATCTATCCCAGTGTTGCCATCTAATTAATTACCTACCTACGATTTTTAATTAATTTTCAAACGCTGCACGCTGTCTAAAGAAGAAAACATAAAAATAGTTTCAGCACTGAAAAAAAAAGAAACATGCTCTCCTTTATACAAATTAACTTTTAGAGTATTCATGTTAAAAATAAGGCGACCTTTTCGCTTAAAAACTGATTTCTTTACTTCAGCAGGAGCAAAATCTAAACAACAGTTCAATATAAACTTTCATTTCATTTATTTCATTTATTTATTAGGCACATAAACAGATCACAGTCGTAAACATTATGAAAAAGTACAGGAAATGGTTTTAATTCTAGACGTGATCCAACGTGACTGTGGAATTTATGGTGTTCTAATGCTGATAAATTTCCTGTAGTATTGCAGAACTGAGAGGCCAGTGCATTCTAGCCTGTGTCTTTTATCAGACCATTCCTTAATTGCCATTCTAATGTTACATGCCGGGGTTCCTAGACTTAGTTCTGACCATGAACTTAGACGAGAACATGACATGATATGACAGAAAATCACATGTCAACGCAGACGAAGTCGCGGGCAACAGCTAGTATTAAATAAATAATTAAATATCTACAAATTGTCTTCGTCTCTTACAAGAGTGATTGTCATGCGATATATTGCTCATCCTGACACAAAAAAAGAAGAAGTCCCCTTGAAGTAGGTACTAGAATGTAAACAAGATTTGTATTTTGATGACTAGATAACAATATAAAATACGAGCTTTTACCCGCGACTTCGTCCGCATAAATTATATACCAGATTTTAAGTCAGATGATAAGCTATCAAACAAAAAAAGTTTCATCAAAATCGGTTTAGTAGTTTTTGCGTGATATTCGAACAAACAAACAAACAGACAGACAAAAAATCCAAAAAATGGCGATTTGGAATCAGGGACAGGTAAAAACCATGTCGTAATTTTTCTTTTTTTGTAAATATCTTTAATGAGTTCAATGTACAGACACATTTCTGTTACAGTTTTATATTCATGACTCGAGTACAAACATTCGTATTTAACATACTTACTAATATATTTTGTTTCCATTTTATTTGAAATCTTACACGAGGCTGTATAAAAAGCTCGGCTCAGCTATTTTACTACCTACATAAAGAATATTGTAATTGAAATGTTTTTTTTTTTGTTCAATTTCAGCCGTATTAGTAGAGGATTCTCTTCATACATTTTGGCTATAATTGTGCGCTTCGGGTTAAAAGCATCAAATTTCTACCATGGATAGGGTGTTCCTTGGTGATCATTTTCAGATGTGGAGGGAAGTCTGATTCGTCCCCTGTGCGCGGGGGGAGGGGGGTGAAGTACGTATCTGGGTCATTGTTTTCATTATTATTTTACGGATCAGTTAATGCTACTAGGGCTTGTGTGGTATCGTTTTCGAGTAAAACAGATACGAGGAATTCATTTTTACTGCATAATAGGCATATTTCCATACAATAAAATAATGTTTTACACGAAAAAGTAAAAACTATTGCCTTGATTTTTTTTTTAAAACATCTATATCTTTGGAAATCTTGATAAATATAAGTAAATAAAATTAAGCAAATAAAGGTTATTTAGTCTAGTTTATAAAAACATATACTTGTTGGACACTTATCATACAACAACTACAAGAAAAAAATTCATTTACGCGTCGAGGTAAAGCAGCATAATTCGTTTACTGCGGATTACGAGTGATGGTTTGGAGGTAAACATAATATGTAACTTTATAATTTCGATAGCAAACGATTATTTGTTGAAAAATAAATAGAAAAATAAATTAGACATAGTCTTAATTGGATATAATAAGAAGCGGCAACAATTTTAAAGGGATATAATTCGGAGCGCGCTCCATACAAACGAAGTCTGGTTATATTTCTAATATTATCCAAGTAAAATCAATGAAATTTTACAGAAACAGTCTACAAACTAATATCTATGCTCGCTCTTGAAATACATACATACATAAATTCACGACCATAATCCCTTACGGGGTGGAAACTTTGCTACAACGACCAACAACAATGTTAAGCGTGCAGTGCGTTGTAGCAAGGCTCACTTTGACCATATTGAACATTTCACGTTGAAGGTTTCACGATGAAATGACGTGTCAGGTTATGACAGGGGGCTAATCTCTCGCCCACAAAACACTGCCAAAAACTTTATCACTTAGTCGCCTCGTGCGACACCCACGTGAAGAAATTGGGTAGTCCATCCTAAGCCGGCAGTTTCACAGACAGTCAAAGCTTTAACTAATGCGGTCATACATCAACAATACAAATCTTTCTATTATGAATTGAGTCCTCACTTATTTCGTTTGAGTTCTTCAAAGGCCCTATTTACTTCAGGCTTAGTGTAAAGATTTCCAAGTGTCCAAAGCCGTTCTTTTCCCCTTGCCTGAAAAGAACCACATACCGTATCATACCGGTTAAACCGATACTTAGTTTTGCAGGCCAGTGTATTGGCCGATACCTGCATTGTGTCAAATTCATTGACACCACCAATTCGTGAATACCCTACCTTGTTATTTATCGAAGCTTGAACCAAAACCGAAAGCAAATCCATAACTCAGAGAGAGCTACTTTACTGAAAAACCCCACCACTAGTAGGTTACTCGTACGATACATCAGTGTCTACGGTTGCATATGATATGATCACTCTTCTACGTCCTTTTGGCATTGAATCTTCCAAGTGTAAAAAGTTACTAGTGTCAGCCTCCTCGGGCGAACATGGGGCCAATTGACTCAAATCTGAGGCAGCGGCAGAACAAAGAATTTTACTCCCATTCGTTGCGTCGATTTCTTTTTCTGTTGCCTCTACACTGGAAGAACTGATTGTTGTGACAAGAATGAGAATAATTCGGTTCTATTTTCATATACTCGAAGAAATAAAATTTCTCTCTTTCTTTCTTATACACTTTTTTTGGGCATTGCATCCGTAGGAGGTACAAGGAAAAGTGTGGCATCTATCTGCTCTCTCATGGCAATTTTGACGCGACAAATCGGAATAAAGTTGTTTGTTCATTTGTGTCATTTTGCCTCATGATCACCCGAGCGAGGAGGCTGACACTCGTATATTCTTACATTTTTATAGATGTTGCGTGAAAAGGGGATTAGAATAATGATTCGCACTTCAGTCAAAAAGCCACTTGCTGGCTTTGCGTGGCTTTTTTCAGTAAATTAGCTCTCTCTAAGTTGCTTTTGGTTATAGTTAAAGCTTCCGCTAAATAGTTAGGTATTCATTTCATTTCTTTAGGGATGGACTGGACGAAAGATACAGTCGAATCGCACTCAATTTAGAGTAGACTACTCTTCCCGAGGCAGAAACTATATCTGCAGTGCTAATAATGTCGTGCTGCTTTACAAAAGATGTTGGTAGGTACTGGACGGTGCATTTACACCGCAGCTGCACTCCAAATTCTCAGCGCTATGATTTTAAGCCGGCAATAATTGCCGATTTTCCTATATACTTAACAATTATTAAATGTTTTTTTTTAGGAGCCTAAGCTCCTAGCGCGCTCCGAATTATATCCTCCTAAGAGGATAGATATAGGAGAGGGAGCGCGCTCCATAAAAACGAAGCCTGGTTATATATTCAATACTAAACAATTAAAGTTAACGAAATTTTTCAAAAACAATTTTTTATTTATATTATTAATTTATTATCAACTAATCTCTATGCTTGTATTGTGCCCAATTTTCTTTCAATGCTAGGGTTAATTTAAGATTTGTATGGAAATCTTTGAGGCACTGTAAGTTCGAAACTATACATTTTTACGAAAATCTGAGACAATAGGAGCATAGATATTAGTCTGTAGACTGTTTCTGTAAAATTTCATTGAATTTAATTTGATAATATTGGAAATATAACCAGACATCGTTTGTATGGAGCGCGCTCCGAATTATATCCTTTTAAAATTGTTGCCGCTCCTTATTATATCCATTAAAACTATGCTTAATTTATTTTTCTATTTAATTTTCAACAAATAATCGTTTGCTATCGAAATTATAAAGTTACATATTATGTTTACCTCCAAACCATCACTCGTAATCCGCAGTAAACGAATTATGCTGCTTTACCTCGACGCGTAAATTAATTTTTTTCTTGTAGTTGTTGTATGATAAGTGTCCAACAAGTATATGTTTTTATAAACTAGACTAAATAACCTTTATTTGCTTAATTTTGTTTACTTATATTTATCAAGATTTCCAAAGATATAGATGTTTTAAAAAAAAATCAAGGCAATGGTTTTTACTTTTTCGTGTAAAACATTATTTTATTGTATGGAAATATGCCTATTATGCAGTAAAAATGAATTCCTCGTATCTGTTTTACTCGAAAACGATACCACACAAGCCCTAGTAGCATTAACTGATCCGTAAAAGAATAATGAAAACAATGACCCAGATACGTACTTCACCCCCCTCCCCCCGCGCACAGGGGACGAATCAGACTTCCCTCCACATCTGAAAATGATCACCGAGGAACACCCTATCCATGGTAGAAATTTGATGCTTTTAACCCGAAGCGCACAATTATCGCGGGAAATAGCTCTACTATATGGTGTAGAATGGACTACCTTAATTCTTACCGTGGGTATCGTGCGACTAAGGATTTAAAGGTTTCTTACGCTTAAGTGGGCGAAAGGCCTCTCATCTCATCATTCCATGCTGAAACTTAAATTGATAAATGTGAGCATTGCCACAACTACATTCTTAAGAGAAGTTTATTCCGGGAGCGCAAATGCGCACTGCATACAATCGAAGTCTGGTGATATTTTAAATTTTTCAGAAATAATCAAAAAACTAATCTCTATGTATGTAAGAACAGTTTTAATACTAGGATTAATATAAGATTTGTATGGAAATCTTTGAGGCACTGCGACTTTAAAACTACATTTTAATGAAAATCGGACTTCATACAAACATAGAGATTAGTTTCTAGATTGTTTCTGAAAAATTTCATTGACTTTAATAAAATTGGTTAGTATTGAAAATATCACCAGACTTCGTTTGTATGAAGCGCGCTAAAATAATATTCCCTTAAACAGAAAGTTGGTTGTTTTAGTAATAATAATAATAAAAAATCTTTATTGACTGGTAAAGTTACATTATACATACATTTTGTTCTTAGGATAATAAAATTAAGACATGTTAACAAAAAATTTTTTTGGCTTCGTATGTTAATCTTAGCTGCTGATGCTTAAAAAGAAAAACTATGATTTAAGCATCAGCTTCCTTATATAGTTACATAATTTGCCATATGGCCAGGGGGTACGCAGAGATTTGTTCCATATGAGTGCGCAGTGCACGCTCCAGCACGCTCAGGTGTTGGTGTAGTAATGTTTCTGACAACCCCGAAAGGGTTTACGGTCATGATTTTACGTATGTATGTATACAATTTCTTTTGGAAAGGATAAACGCACAGTCTACATTTATAAGAGCTGACTAAACTTTTATTACAATTTTAATGTTGTGCCTAGCTCCATAATTTTTATTCTCAGCTCACGTCAAGTTTTCATCTGTAAAAAGGTTTCATAACCTCGAGCTTGAGTGCCGAAATAAAAACCGCAGTAAAGAAGCCTCGTGAAAAATTTGTGAAATACATTTCGAGTGTGGTTTTAAGAGGTAGAAATTAAAAATTTACTCTTTTTTAAAATAGCTTCTTTCAGTTCGTTCTCGTTGTTTCATAAACATGGAACGAAGAATATGTAAAATGTAGTCCAATAAACCTACACTGTGCAATATGCTTACGCATAAGCATAAGAATGAGCATAATGTAAGCTTATCCACAAGGTATGGGTACAAGTATAAATACGCGCATCTCGTAAGCTCAGAATATAACAAGCTCCAACATGCTGAAACATGGCTGAAACTGTTTGAAGGGAAAGGTCAGACCATCAAACTGAACTACGATCTCTATGGGACCATTCAAAATAGTATTAAATCAACATGAGATTGGTAGGCGTATCTTGACATTTTGTAGGCGAATCCAATGACATTAGGGCGAATCTTGACAAACGCGGGAGTTTCGTTATACATAGCACAGTATAAGAAAGAGTATCTATTACTAGATACAGTACTTCCTTCCTCCCACCAACTTTTTACCTCACCCCTCTATTGCCTTCTGGTTATCTCGCACTGGGGATACTATATACAATGTTCTTGCGCACTGGTTACTCGTTACCTAAGAAGAAGACTTAAGGCACTGATAAATAAATAAAATTAAATAACGCTCACAGGCACATACATTGTAATGATCCCAAGAAAGCACTATTAATAGGCTGTTTATTATGGAAACCATACAACAACGGCACAAACATATAAACATCCATGACCGAACCGGGATTCGAACCCAGGACCCTGGTTTGGCAGTCCGGCGTGGTAACCATTACACCAACCGGGTCGTCAAAATAAGATAAGATAAATAAGATAAGATAATACTATAATAGTACTTAAGGTTCAATTTCTTTGCTTACGCATGTGCCGTGTGTGTGTGTGTGACGTCATCTTGTCAATTTCAATTTTTGTATGCAGTGTCCGGGCTGTGCTATTAGTGTACTAAATTATCTATTCATATACCAATGTCGCATAACCGAAAAAAAAATTTTCATACAAAACTGGTAAAGGAAAAGGAACTAGATATAACTTTGCGATTGCGAGCTCTCCATCGATGATGTCAAGGATAGAGCGAAGTGGAAGAAACAGACAAGGAAAGAAGACCCCCGTTACCCAGTGGGACAGCAGCTGGGAAGATGATGATGATATTGATGATGCAAAACTGCAAACCTATTCGACCCGAATGTAGCAGCAAGCAGATTTTTTTCGCTTTTACGATGCTAATCCCATAGAGAAAGTTGTTTAAAGGTCTGATCATCCCGTTAAAAAACAGTCAGCATTATTAGTCTAATCTGTAGTCTAATAATTTCATCATCACTATCATCTCAGCCGATGGACGTAACTGGACATAGGCCTCAAGGATCGCCATAACGACCGGTCTACTAATTTATTGAATAAAAAAAGGTGTGCATTGTTTATTTTATGAAATGAAATATA
Organism: Agonopterix subpropinquella; assembly: GCA_922987775.1. NCBI lineage: Eukaryota > Metazoa > Arthropoda > Insecta > Lepidoptera > Depressariidae > Agonopterix > Agonopterix subpropinquella. The sequence goes on from OV277705.1 coordinate 22,506,991, forward strand.
TGACAGTAAAGTTTAGTTGGATGCCTACTGAAATAAAGGGCAGGAGTGTGATTTTTGAATCTCATTCGCTGAGTTCAGCAGTTGAAAATGTCAAAATTACTATGGAGATGTGCATCTTTCTACTGCTGATTTGACTTTCAAAAATCGCACTCCTGAAGTATGATTTTTGAAAGTCAAATCAGCAGTAGAAAGTTGCATATCTCCATAGTGATTTTGACATTTTCAACAGCTGAACTCAGCAAATGAGATTCAAAAATCGCACTCCAGGAGTGCAATTCACTAAGCGTCACATCGCTGTCAAAAACATCGACGAACTCGCATCCTTCAGATCGTTTAAGGTTTTATATGAGTGTGTCAACATAAAATTGAAAGCTCGTCGTTGTTTTAACGACGAATTTAAGGTTGTGACGATGTTCGCGCTTTGTGAATTGCATTGCTGGATGTTGCTTTGAATTTGAACAGATTAATCGAAGTTCTTGACAAACGCTTTTCTTCCTGTTTTTTTTAATTCTACACAATATAGATTCCGCACAACTGCTATTGAACACATTCTCTATTCCAGAGCGATGTGGAAGAGTTTAGGAGACCTTTGTCCAGCAGTGGGACAAAAAATAGGATTGCATTTTTTTTACTTCGGCTAAATTAGTTACCTACTGTATATACAACGTGTTAATGAATTAGGTAGCGCAAAACCTCATACACCCCAACTGATTTATAACAAAATAATTAGATTGAAACAATAATTTCATTATTTTGATACTTAAAATTTAAAGTTATTCACATTTTAAGTTTATAGGCAAAAATGATTTGTTATCATTTCAGCACTGAAAGAAAGCGCTAACGTGCTCATGGATACATTTTTATAATCTTGTTTTGGTAGTAAGTAGGGTGAGTGTGCCCGTGCGGTGGGTTGGCATCGGGTTCAGAAAATTTAAAATTTTGCAAAAAAATTATTTAATATTTTGAAAAAAAATTCCTATGTTGAAACCATGATAATTCGATTCTGCTCTCGATTCTAAACAAACTACTTTCTAGTTTTGCGTTAATTCATTAACACGTTGTATAGCTTTGACATTGTAGTCTGCCTATTTTCAAGATGCAATGTAAAAGTAAAAATTTTTTTGGCAAATGGACCCAAACTCGGAGAAGTGCCAAGTTTTTTAGATTTAGGGTGTTGCCATCACTTTCAGAGTGCCGCAGTGCTCTGCAGTGGGATAATTTATATAATTTTACTAAAGACCTACACGTTTAGTGGACGCTGCTCCCAGAACTTAAGAGGGTACCGAGCCCAGTGTGCTGCCCTCAATTGTATTTTTTTTTTAATTTCTTAACTGTGAAACAACATTTTCAAAAAATCAAGAATGTCACATTGTAGTCCGAATTAACTTCAATTCATCGAAACATTACGGATTATTGTGTTTTATGCTTGTTGTTATTATGTCGTAGCCAAAAATAACTACTTTTGGCGGTTTTAAAGATAATAACTACAAACATTAGAAAAACAAATCCGCAGTGACCCGATAAATTGAAAATCAGCAATGACTATAATGTGACATTCTCGTTTTTTTTTTAAATATCTTGGACAATGTCACACACATTATCTAATCACATTTAAAGTACCAGAATCTAGCCTGGACTTGTATTATAATGACTAGACAACGATATAGAATACATATATAGATACAAACATCCATGACTCGGGTACAAATATTTATATTCATCATACAAATATTTGTCCCTTACGGGATTCGAACCCGCGACCCTCAGCACAGCAGGCAGGTTCACTACCGACTGTGCTACCGGACCGTCTAAATTCCGTTTATTGGAAATGTTTAGTTGTTTAGAAATAAAAAATAAACATATTTATGAATTACTGTGTTTTGTCTAGTTATATTTTAGTTAATGTAGATAATTATGTTCATTTTGCTTTGAAACTGATTTAATTATTAATACTATAATAAATGAACTAGTACAAGCACAGCACAACAGGCTCGGTACAGCCTTATCTGTTTTAAAATGCATCAGAAACGATGAGAAAATGTTCAAAACAAACATTTTTCATTTTGAATAATGTTTTTTTTATACTTCCCATAACTAAATACAAAAAAAAACAGATAATATAATGTATTTCAACGATCGTTGTACTTATTAGACACATTAATAGATTGGGTATGATTTTAGCTCCCACAGACAAACGAATATAAGTGTTCAATGTAATCTACGTAATAATAATAAAATAAAATGTGCTAGTTAATAAACACAATTGCTCGCAGAACCGATGGCCGTTGGGGCCGAAAAGTTCTCGAGTGGCGACCGCGTACCGGAAAGCGCAGCGTGGGTAGGCCCCTCACACGGTGGACCGACGACCTGGTGAAGGCGGCGGAAAACGTTGGATGAGGGCAGCGCAGGACCGGTCGTTATGGCGATCCTTGGGGGAGGCCTATGTCCAGCAGTGGACGTCCATCGGCTATGATGATGATATGATGATGATGATGAATAAACACAATACCTTTACATGCCAATCTCGCTTATTTACTTAGTTACATTTCTAATTCAGAAAAAAATAAAAATAAACGATTCAAGGAAATAATCTACTTTGCACTCTACATACTAAGTACAAAAATGCATACAGGCATAATTATGTCCTATTACTATACAAATACAGGTGAATTAATGACACTAAAAATAAAAAGAGGCAAAATAATTACAGTAAGACTAAACAGACTTAAGCGCCTTGGAAAACCAATATAAAATTTATTGCAAAGCGTGTCGTGTTTCTCGAAATTAGGGCTTAAAATGCAGGCGTGTAACTCGGTGGTCAGTTTATAGCAAATTTAATAAATATTGCACCTGAACGTGGGCTTTTTACAGAATGTCTAGACACGCTAACTCATTATTAAAGCCCACTTAAATACCTAGTACTACCCTGAAATGTGGGACAGAGAAATCTATGGAGACTTCCATCATAATTACCGGAGCAATCATTTCGCTGAGCATTTTGAATAAAACTATATGTATACATAATTATAATGTGAATGTGTATCATATAGGTAATAAAATCAATAAATAAATGTTCACAGGTCCATATTCGTTATCCTCAACACTGTATTGTACATACAGACACATTCGTAGAAACAAACAATAGAGAAGGCATGTAGAAAGAGCGAGCTTATCCCTTAGGAGATTGCGTTGCGTCGATTTTTCTGTTCCTAAACTGAAGCTACAGTTTTATTTTGGAAACCAGATAAAAACAGTTGATTTGGAACTGTGGTTTGGCAGGTCAACGTGGTAAATATTAAGTACACCAAACGGGTCGTCTAGTCTCAAATAGTTTGAATATTGTATGAAGCGACCAAGGGACAAGGTTGCTGTTGCAGTGTTGCTGTGAATTAAAAAGGCGACAGACATGTCAGTACATGAGTTAAAGGTGATCTATCTACAATTGCACCAAAAAAAATTGTAGCAAATTTTTCAAAAGGCTCCACCCCACTTCTGTCCTACAGACCGTCACGTGAGCACCCCGCATCAGTGGCATATCGCCCTCTACCTTTACTAAGTAACAGCTTCAAACCATCAAGCTTTTTATGAGTTTGCTTAATTAATGATAGGTAAGGTTCACAGACCTTTAGGTTTTAGCCGTTTTTTTATTGACTTAATGAGCCTAAAAACAATTTATGAATGGAAAATTAAAAAGTTGGCTTGCTATTGCTATTGTTCTGAATTCGTGTGGGGTAGCATAAATGATCATTTAATAGTAGTGGAACGTATACAACGTCTTAATGAATTAACGAAAAACTAGAAAGTAGTTTGTTTAGAACTTTAGAATCGAGAGCAAAATCAAATTATCATGGTTTCAACAAGGAATTTTTTTTCAAAATATTGAATAATTTTTTTGTAAAAACATTTACTGAACCCGATGTCAACCCACCCGGTGCTGTGCACACTCACCCTACTTACTACCAAAACAAGATTATTAAAATGTATCCATGAGTACGTTAGCGCTTTCATTCATTGCTGAAATGATAGCAAATCATTTTTGCCTCAAAGCTTAAAATGTGAATAACTTTAAATTTTAAGTATCAAAATAATGAAATTATTGTTTCAATCTAATTATTTTGTTATAAATCAGTTGGGATGTATGAGGTTTTGCGCTTATTCATTAACACGTTGTATAGGCTGATTTCAATGATGACCACTAATGCATAAATAATACATTTTAGTGTGTAATTATAATTAACATGACAAATGATTTATAATGTCGATAACTACATTATCTTTTATTTTATTGTGCAAATAAAAACCCCAAAAGTAATATAAATGTACAAATCACGCCTCTATGTACGAATGCGCTTGTAAAAACCAAATGTTATAGCTTAGGGCAGTATAAATAATAGTTTATGATTATGACCCCTGTTTATTGGCATGCCATTTCACCCCCAATACCAATTAAGCAGTAACGATACTAGACCGAATCGGGCACACGGTATACATAATAAAATACAGGATACATTTTAGTCAGTTACGGAAAATTTTACCATGCATTCTACTCATCAAATTAACTTTCACTATGAAGCCAACTTCAAAATCGCGAAAAAAATTGAGATATCTAAACTATTATAAAACTGTAACAGTAGTGTGTCTGTACATTGAAGATATCTAGAAAAAAAAAAATTACGACATGGTTTTTACCTGTCCCTGATTCCAAATCACAAATTTTTGGATTTTTTGTCTGTCTGTTTGTTTGTTTGTTTGTTTGTTTGATTGTATGTTTGTTTGTTTGGGTGTTTGTTTGTTCGAGTATCACGCAAAAACTACTGAACCGATTTTGATCAAACTTTTTTTGTTTGATAGCTTATCATCTGACTTAAAATCTGGTATATAATTTATGCGGACGAAGTCGCGGGTTAAAGCTCGTTAGATAATAAATAAAAACTTCTATCCCCCGGGAAGACGGGTCGAAAAACGAGTAAAACTTTTGGACTTTCCATACAAAAGTGCCGAATTGCCGATTGGTTGAACGATTTTCTGTTGTTCTTCAACCTATCTACAGGGTCCCTCGGGAATGACCAGACCATCAAACTGAACCACTTTCTCTATGAAACCAACATCGAAATTGCGTAAAAAAATCAGCTGTCCCATACATATTATTTGGCTTGAGTAGGTTTGCAGTTTGGTATGGAATAGCTGTTTTGTTTTTTCGATTTCGATTTTATGGAGTCATAGAAAAAGTTGTTCAGTTTGATGGTCTGATTATCCTCCTTAAAAAGTCATCATCATCAGCCGATGGACGTCCACTGCTGAACATAGGCCTCCCCCAAGGATGGAAGGAGGAACGTTTTCCTTAAAAAGTGTCAGCATATTAATAAGGACTCTATATACAGGGTGAAATTGATATCATTAGCATCCTTTTAAATTAAGAGTCTACCCATCAAACTGAACAACTTTCACTATGGGAGCAAACCGATCGGAGCAAAAAAATAATCAGCTTTTCCACATACTAAACTGCAATGCCTTACGACTCAAATGTATGCCACTGCTGATTTTTTTTGCTCCGATCGGTTTGCTCCCATAGTGAAAGTTGTTCAGTTTGATGGGTAGACTCTTAGTTTAAAAGGATGCTAATGATATCAATTTCACCCTTTAGAAGATCAAAAATTTTCAAAACTGTTTGAGCGGTTTAGCCAAGAAAACATAAGTATCAAGAAACTTTTACATTTTGAATATTAGTATGAATGGATATGAATGTGGCCTAAATCTGTTTTCTTAAACAAAAATTAAATTTTTTTTCCGTGCATTCAGTACGTGAAAGCCTAAGTATAATTGAAAATCTTGAGCATAGAGAAGTTTCTTTACAAAACCAAGTAGCGACAGAAACTCGGTGCTGCTTACATAAAGTCTGAATAGCTTGTTAATGTTATTGCTTACTTCATATTAACTTGAATGTACGTTTAGAAATAGAATTTATTTCAATCTCTATCATAAATACTGTTTACTTGGTAACTTTTATTATTTCTATACAGGGTCCAATATGCTGACACTTTTTAAGGGGATGATCAGACCGTCGAACTGAACAACATCAAAATCTGAATCTGAAAAAATCTGGTGTACCCTACAAAACTGTAAACCTACTGACACCTGAAGTTTCTATCATTCCATAATCTTTGTTCCGACTGAGGGCATTCACGGCTAAACAATAATATTTTATGACCAGGGGCACCCTGCCGCCAAACTACTACATTTTACGACATAAACCGACTTAACAGCAACCGTGTACATTTAAAAACGTTGTAGCCACAATTGCCTTCATAAAAAAAGGATACCTATTGTGGTGACCCGCTGCTCCTATGATCCTGGTCACTCGGCAGCACGTGGGATGACCCGCTGCTCCCGGCCCTTATATGATATATATAGGGATGTATATGTACACGTATTATGTACATGCCACTGCGTATGTAGTGGTTTGCCTTTGGCTATGTGGCTTTATCGTGATCGTCTAATCTCAATAATAATTGAGAATAATAAAATTGTCTTGATTAATTGACTGTAAATGAAATGAATTGAGCCTTAATATAACTTATTTATTTGTGAATGTAATTTCTGAGAAATAAGTGTCTTGTCAATGAATGGAAACTGACTTGTCTATCGAGAGTAAAATCTAGGTCTCAATCTAGATTAAGCAAACTTCATCTGCCTGTATAACAGGTAACTGAATGTATTAATTAAATATCTATGTCCAATTACTGTAAAGGTTGACCTTCAAATGCATTCCGCACCCTTCTTGTGCACAAGACCCAAGCCGCCACGTTCGTTCAGCAAGAGAAGTCCTCGAAGTGTCTGACGTTGTTGTGAGGCTCAATCAACGAAGCATTCGAAACCCTTCCGAAAACACAATTAAGGTTATGGCCGCCACGTTTCGTCAACTTGTTGTCGAGCCTTATTTTCTTGTTATTATATGTAAGTGATTGTAATCAAGCTGTCTCTGTTTATATTATGTCGTTGTGTGTGTGTGGATGGCCATCCAAGAGATCAAGCTTTATTAGTGCTATGACGCTGTAGTGATTGAAATGACAACTCCCATGAGGTGCCCACACTCGACAGAAACTGGACAGACAATTGTGACCCTTGTCACTTAAATCTTTGAAATCATAATCAAAAGTTAATAGTTTGCTGTATCTAGGTTCAGACTGAGTTATCTAGGAATTAATAGGTAAAATTATATATGCAAATAAGTTAATCTACTCTTGAGTTCTTGTAATATGGTTGTGTGTTAATAGGTAAAAGGCGAAATCTTTGAATTATCTAATGAATCTAATTGCTATTGACTCTAATATATAGCTTCTGTGAATATCAGTTATATATAATGATATGAATAATTGAGATATATAGGGTTCTGGGGTGTAGATACAGGAAAATACCACAATAGAAGTTAATAATGGTCATTTATTTTATATTTTTGAATTTACTCGAAACTGTTTGATTATTTAATCTTATAAATTCGATGAACGAATTTATATGACCTTTGAACGGTTCCTAAGGCCCAAAACAAGATTAAAGGTAAAAAACCATTCAAAGAAAGAAAAAAACCTTTTGGCCATATTATGATAATAACACATTAAATATTATAATTAATTTGTTAATCCTGAAATGTTATCGACTTCTAGGCGAATTTAATTGATTTCTTTCATTAATCCAATATACTTTCAATTCAATTTAGGCTTGTGAGATATTCAACAATAATGTATTTTATTTCAGGATTAACCACATAGGTACACAAGTTATGCAATACAATGTCAGGAAACGGGTTTATTATGAGATAAGAACGGAATTAGTAACTTCGTGTGAATTGACACAACTGACTTTAAATACCAATGTATAATGTATGCTTTTATATTTAATCTCAACATTTAATTCCTCTTAATAAACCACGCCCTCAAGCGATACACTTAGCTGTATGTTCTAGATTTTCCTTTACACTGAATCTATGTTTAAAAGTCGACTTTTAGTACTATATTATTTCTTATCGCAAAACGTTAAACTTTCTATGAAGGTTTACAAAAGCCACCTTCACCAAAACAAACTCGACCATCCTCCCTCAGGGTCAAAACAAGTCTGTCGTGCATTTTTCAAAATGCCCCTCTCTTCTCCTTCTTACACCAAACCCTTAAACATCTTTATACAAAACTATATCTTATTTCCTAGTACAATAACGCTCCAATATCTGCGCATGAGTTTAAATCCTTTGTTAGGGTGGTCATTTATTATTGGTCGGTTTGTATGTCTCGAAGTGACGCTACGCCTCATTGGTCGTCCCGTTGGTCCATAGCAACGCCTCCCGCGTGTGCAGAATTTCCTAGATTTGAAGATGCAGTGTAGATTGCCTGCAACTGTAGAACTATTTGATCTGGAATTTTTGAGAAAACTCTGTAAGATTATCTAGGTCTAATTAGTTATTAGACCCTTCGTTCTTCAAGTATAAGTTTGCATAAAACTTATAGCGAAATAATAACGTGTTGGTTTTTTTTTCCTCAACCATCTGTATTCACACGATATCCCAATAGACGCTATGCTTTATGACCTACGGTCCGAGGTTCCCTTTTGTTTTGAGTTATTTATTACATTTCCTGTTAAATTATTTTAAGTTAAGGGACGTCTTTGATTTTTTTAAACTATTGTTTTATTTGCTTCTTTGTTTCCAAATTTTAGTTTTTATTTTCCTTCCATCCATCTTAGTTACGTTTATGGCTTTGGAATATAAAAGAAATGTTATTCCAAATTTTAGTTTCTAATTTTATGTATGCCAGATGTGACCGTTGGCCTTTCCTAAAATCTACTCATGTACTTACTTCTATCTAACTATGTTATGTATATATAGGTCTGCCCTTTACCATCACACTATAACGAAATGTCCGTAACGAGAAAATCGAGGTGCGGAAATGTGAGAATGGACGTGTGAACTGGACGGGTGATAGTTGATTTTCGCGTTGAATTTTGAATTGTATTTAAGTAGGTAGATTTGGGTAGTAAACAGATGTCACGATGTCTATTCAAAGGCATGAAAATTCATTGACAGCTTGACATTGACTTGCCTCCACTAAAGTGCAGTATAAGTCATACTCATACTGAGATGGAGTGAGTAGTAGTACTGTATGACCCACTCCATCTCTCGCTTATTCGTAAAAGGGGGTATTTAGCAGGGGGATTCCACAAGCATATAATTAAGTTTACGTATATTTCCATTAGTCAGAAGCCGATTTGTATCTGTAAATCAAAAGTTGAAAAAGCTTTTTGCGAATTAACGAGACGATAACGAGATGTGCAATCCAATTGGCAGATTCCTCGTATTTTTCTTTTGTAAATAAAAATTGTGCTGGTGTATTATTTGAATTTTCTTGAGTTTTATTAAAACTATGTAGTTCAATTTCTTTGATGTGAATGAATAAGTGATGATTGTGTATTTACGTCCTTTAGTTAATAAGATGGGTATTAATGATTTTTCTCCTATTTTTAAATTTTAAGATGATAATAATAGTCTTGCAGCGTTCTCGAGCGCGCTGTATACAAACGAATGTTGATTCGAAGTATTTTCAATACTAATCAATTAAAGCCAATGCATTTTTTAAATACGATCTTGAAACTATAATCTAATGTGCATGTGGTTTGTTAGATTTCCGTTAAAACATACTTACTTACAGTTTAAATGACAGGATGAATTTAACATTTGTATGGAAATAGTTGAGTTACTGTAACTTTGAAACTATACATTTAAACGAATATCTGAAAACCCATAGTAGAGATTAGTTTCATTGTGTTGAAAAAAAAATCATTGACTTTATTTGGTTAATACCCAAAATATAATCAAACTTTGTTTGTATGGAGCGCGCTAAGACAAAATGCATGCTCAAAAAAATTTTAGTGCTCTCTAATTTGTACGTGATGTTGCTAATCAAGATACAAACATCTAAACTTTGGCACAAACTTTCAACTTTTTAGCTGTAAGTGACTGGATAAGATGGCATTGATGCGAGATGGCAATGGACCACAAGTATCTGCATGAAAACTAAAGCCAATTCCTACAACTACAGATTACTACAATTTACTACCGTAACTACAACTAAAAACTCTTCCCAGCCAAGGCTAAGTGTCCTAGAACCTTCCATAAAGAACCAGCAAACAAGGAAGAAAACGAACAAGGGACGATACAAAACCCCCGTGCATTCATAGTCACGAGTCAGATAAGGCCCCAAAGTGGTGTTAAGACGGGATTGCGATGCATTTTACTGCAATCAACGGCTGCATCGCATCTTATGTTGAGGCACGCCTCTTCAGTTCTAAGAGTTAGGCTGAGATCACATTGAATTTCAATATTTTGTTTGTAATGATTTTTTTCCGTGGTAGTCCAGAAGTAAATTAGGATAGGATGATTTTCTTATAAACAATACAACACGCGTCTATTTAAATCTGTCATAAACCGATGTTAAGATACTAATATTATAATATGCTAATATACATGTAAAAATCACGAAAACAGCTAGGTACTTATGGTTGGAATGATGGGACTAAATAAAATAAATAAAAACATGTATATTTCTCACCACAATCAATAGGATTAAGTACACAAACTATGAAATATGTTCACCAACCATCTGGTCCGTGAATATTTTATTTATAGCGCGTTCAGTGGCCACATATTTGCAAAACCTTCTCCTTCATCGTACATAACACCCGCTAAAATTATGCCTATTATAATGTATGCTTTTGCAATGTTCTTTTTTGGGTTCCCGTATAAATCCCTGCCTATGCTTCGTCAAACAAAATAACTTGGATAGGATTTCCGTTCACTATTTCAGATTCGCGAGCCATGACATTGCTATTCCTACCTTGAGATGTTACCAACGCTTCTTCTGTCATCTATTTTACTATTTATTAAGTCTAGAGTAGCTGATATCCAAGGTTGAAAAAGCTCCCGAAACTTTTTTCGTAGAACTTCTACATTTCCCAACATAACAAATACGCGGCATTCTCCGGTAAAACCATTATTTCTATGGCCTCTAGTTTCCGGCGAGTAAATAAAATCGTTATTATTATTAAAATATCGTGTGAACACGCCACAAAATGTAAATCCAGCAATCACGCTTCCTTTTATAGCGATGTCTGAGAGAAAAACGATTTGCAGCATCACAGCTCGCCGCGCACCGCGCACCGTCGCGCCGCGCCGCCGCGACTTGGATGTTTGATTCGTACAAATCTACGGAAAAGTTTCCTACATTGTCATTGTTTGTTTAGAGATGAAAAGCGTTTTAAGCTGTCTGAGGTGGTCTCTATATTCGCATTTAAGTGCTATCTGGAGTGCTTTCAAGAGACTTTCAAAAATCATACTTCAGGAGTGCGATTTTTGAAAGCCAAATCAGCAGTAGAAAGATGTGTATCTCCACAGTAATTTTGACATTTTCAACTGCTGAACTCAGCGAATGAGATTCAAAAATCGCACTCCTGGGCCCTGTTTAATAAACGCGACAATGACAATTTGGCAATGACAATTCAGAGTACATCGCTGGTTACTTAATGACACTAAACTTGAAGTGCTTCATGTGTCCTTTCTCAGCAATGTACTCTGAATTTTTTATTGTCGAATTGTCATTGTCGCGTTTATTAAACACATTGTACACACGGCGACAGGTCAGGTTACCCTGTTTGGACTTTGAACTATTAGAAGTTGAACGCTGCGAATCGTGCGAGAGGGTGCGGTATGTTGTTGTTGTTTACCGAAAACCAAGAGCGAGCGATGCGAGCTCGAGATTTCACTGAATTCTGGAGCGAGCGAAGCTATGTGAGTTCGAGATTTTACTGCAATATAATGAGATCAGTGGATTAAGATATAAATCCTGGAGCGAGCGAAGCGAGCTCGGGATTTTTTACGACCTAAAATCTGGAACGAACAAAGTAAGCTCAAGATTTAACTATACTATGAAAAGACATACCATCCAAAACCTAGAGCGAGCGAAGCGAGCTCGAAATATCACTGAATTCTGGAGCAAGCGAAGTGAGCTCAAGATCTTAGTGCAATGTGTCTAGCCAGGAGCGAGCGAAGCGAGCTCGACATTTTGCTTCATTATACCTCCATTTTTTTTCAGCTCATGCCGAAATCGAGGCGATTGATGTATTAAACAAATAGCTGAAATGAGCTTATGCTTATAATAACTCGATTGTAGAGCTCATCTTGAAATAGAGTAGTTAGGTGAGTATATTGGTGTATAAAATAAAACCGGAGCGAACGAATAGAGTTCTATAATTATGACTGGGTTGTAGCAAGAACTCAGTCTCAAAGCACAGAAAGCTATCAAAAAATTCAAGGGAGCGAAGTAAGCTCAAATTTTTGAAATACATTCTAATTCCAACCACATTGACTTTTCAAGAAGCGAGCTCATAATTATACTAACTGCATAACAATTTGAAAAAGATTGAGCGAGCGAAGCGAGCTCGCAAATTTCGTGATATTTTTTAATCTATTTCTTTCTTTGACTTTCAATGTCTAACGTACGGGGCCTCCAGATTCAAACTGCAGTCCCAGGAGGCCCGGGCCTGAGAGCGAGCGAAGCGAACTGATAATTATGCTAACTGCATAACAAATTGAAAAAGATTGAGCGAGCTCGCAAATTCGCAATATTTTTGACTCTATTTCTTTCTTTGACTTTCAATGAGTAACGTACGGGGCCTTGAACTTCAAAATGCAGTCCCAGAACCTGTTCTGGCCCCTGAGGCCCGGGCCTCCAATTCCAAACTGTGTCTTTACTTACTATATAAACGTCATTAATTTGGGATTCTCTTCTCGAGATTCGGAGGCCCCCCAGGACTAGGGGCCCGGGGCGGACCGCCCCTCCGCCCCCCCCCTTAGTCCGCCAGTGGCAGGCTCTCTACCGCACTATTTTGTGTTTTGTACGTAGTGTAGTTATGGGTATATAGGGTGCGTAACCTGATGTGTCGCCGTGTGTACATTTGAATAGCTTTCGCTTATTGGCGAGGAATCGAGAAAGGATAATGATGAAATTATGATGGTCTACAAAGTCAAACTTAAACACATTGTAAAGTTGGGCTAGTGGACAGTGGCCCCGATTCGGACTGTGCCACGACTTAACTAAATTTATTCCTGTCACTTTCTAAAATAAGATTAAGAAAAGAGACAGAAAACCAACAGCTGACTTTAGTGCTGTCAAAGTGACGTTACACGCCCAAAAACGCCTTAAATAAGATGGCATCTTGTTTTGGGCGTGTAACGTCACTTTGAAAGCACTAAAGTCAGCTGTTGGTTGTCTGTCTCTTTTATTAATCTTATTTTAGAAAGTGACAGGAATAAATTTAGTTAAGTCGTGGCACAGTCCGAATCGGTAATAGTGGCAACTAAAGGTATCGCAAGAGCAATACGGAAGAGAGCTAGCGACTCAATCATGAGGCGGCGGTTCGTTTCCTCGCCTGTACCATTAAGTTCTACGGAATTTATGTACGGTTGTATTTATCATTATTACTAGCTCGGTGGTGAAGGAAAACATCGTGAGGAAACCTGCATTCCCGAGAATGAAAAGAAAATACCATAAGTTCGTAGGTATGCGTAAAATATGAGTGAGCATGGGGCGAACACAGCAATGGTCGCAGTAATACCATACCATACCTAATATGTGTCGCAGTGTTACGTAACGACCCTTGCTTGCAAATCTTGCAATAGCGCAACAATCGCAAGGTATCGCAGTTTTAAAGTTAGACTATGTAGCGACACAATTGTACCTACATAAATATTATAAAAGTAACACGTAAATGTTGCAGTTTTATATTCGGCACTCGTTCCCATACCACCGTACCGCTAGGTCAAATAATTATGTAGGTAACTCAGAATTATTTGCACCTAATTTAATATTGCCGACTGCTCTCAAACGGTGAAGGAAAACATCGTGAGGAAACCTGCATACGCTGAAGAAGAAATTCTGATGTGTATGTGAAGTCTACCAAACTGTATTGGGAACGCGTGGTGGACTAATGCCCATGCATACACCCTCCTTGAGGGTAGGCCTGTGCCCTGCAGTGGGACGTTTGTAAGCTGATGATGAAGAAATCTAGAATCTAGAACTCGGTTATTATTATCCTACATCAACCACTTAGTGGTAATCCCTAAAGACTACACCTACCACGACTATGAGACAAAATTTAACGCGGTTGCATTGCAAAAATGCTGTTCTTACCATTTCACATTGCAAAAACATATTTTTAGTTCATAATCAAATTATGTTTACAAAAAACTACAGTTCTTTTCCGTTTAACGTTTTGCAGTATTCATACTGCAAAACGTTTTTCAATTTATTTTGAGTGTCAATCAAACATCAAAACAATTTAATTTTTTTAGCTTTTATTTTACGTCACCCTATTCGAAATCAAGAGGAAAAATCGAGGGAATAAACCATACATCAGGTTAACATGTCAATTCTGATACAACACTTTCGGACACTGACCGGCTATAGCAGTGATAACAATAAAAGTTCTATTGTGTCTCGTTCAGTGTCCGCGAATGTGTTAAAGGATTCAACCATTCAATAATGAGAAGATTTATAAGCCTACATTGTCCGTCCGTCCGTCCGTCCTAGCTTCGGTACGCGAGTAGTCCGACTCGCACTTGGCTGGTTTTTTTCACATCATCATCAGTCTATTACGTCCCACTGCAGGGCACAGGCCTACACCCTCATGGAGGGTGTTTGGGCGTTTGTCCACCACTCGTGGCCAAAGCGGATTCTCATTAGAATTTATTTTTCAGTGTGTTTCATATATTACCTATTGGCTATGTGCACGACACTAGCGCCATCTAGCGCAACACGGCCCCGTGAATTATTTGTACATAAAATGTTAGGATAAAGTTTGTTATTTTATATTAAAATAAAGTAAAAACTAAATAAATGAGCAAAATTGTCGATATTAAAAATATTATAATACCTAATTGGCTTAAATTCCCATTCTTTGTTACGAAATTCTCATACAAACTTTCACACCTTTGGGGGTTGAATTGCGAAAAATCTCTATAAAAACATCCCTGCCAAATTTTAAGTATTAGTATTTGCTAGTTTAGATATTTGAGAATTGAATGAGTGTGCGGATTTGCATAGATTCAAGCAAATCTGACACAGCTTCGCCGGGAAAAGTACAAATTTCTGCCACAGCGTGCGCTGCGATCGACTTGACAGTTCCCAACACCCACTTCGCACATAGCCAATTGATAAAAGCATAGAAGTCTTGGCAGCTCGGTAGTTTAGTCTGTAGTGAACCTGCCTACTGTGATAAAGGTCGTGGGTTCGAACCCCGCTAGAGGAAAATTCTTTTTTTATTTTTATTTGCAACATGTATTTTAATTAGATATTAGATACTTCACACAGAGGTAATCTATGTGAAAATATCAAAGATATTTATTTCAGTTCATTTGTCTTAACTGACAAAATTAATTCACAATAGTCAGAATCTAAAGAAAATAATTGACCTTAATTACATAACAGTAGAACAGTTGTAAAATTGATGAAAGACAACAGATAAAAGTTGGCACAATGGACGATGAATTAGTATAAAGTTATTCCGTTCGTTCATTGTATACGAACAATGCCAAGTTTTGTATCGCTAGCAATTATACAAACTCTGGGCAGCAGTTAGTTTTCGATACAAAAAAAATCGTCATTAACATCAAAGGACACTGGGCAAAAATGTTTTTTTAACCGACTTACATATATATATATATTTTTATGTGTGTTCGCGAATAACTTCATCGTTTATGAACCGATTTTGATAATTCTTTTTTTGTTGGAAAGGAGATATTCCGAGGGTGGTACCATGATAAGGAAACCAGGATCTGATGATGGCTGATGATGATGGATATTTGGTTTAAGGGAGGGACAGAATAGCAGTGGCAGACGGCAACCCCGACTGTTAAACTGAGTCCTTAACCTTTTTGTCTCCATGTTTTTTTTTAAAACCATGCTTTATTGTATTATGTAACTGTTTAATAAGAGACAAATAAATAATTTTTAATTTAATTTAATTTAATCTCAGAGAAATCGAGGGGAACCTTCGAAAATCGTAGTGCCGACTAGTGCGTTAGTTAATTTAAAGCACTACTATTAAATCGAACTAATGAATTCACCACTGAAAATTGTGAAATAAATAAAATTTTAACAAAAAATTAAAACCGCCTTCAAAAAAACGAAAAAGTTAAAAAATAATATTGCCGCCTATGACTTTTTCGTTCGCATCATAAGAACATTAATTTGTTTTATAGAAGTCGGTGTCAAGCCAAGCCAAAAAATGCAAGCCCTGTCGCGAATCGTACCGGCTTGACAGCGACTTCAATAAAACAAATTAATTTTCTTATGATGCGAACGAAAAACTCATAGGCTGCAATATTATTTTTGCCTCCGTGGTCTAATGGTTAAGAGCATTGGCTCTCGATACGGAGGTCGTGGGTTCGATTCCCACGGGGGACACCTAGTGATATGTCACTTTGTGCGTTTTTCCCCAGTTGGTTAGGACATTTCAGGCTGAATCACCTGATTGTCCGAAAAGAAAAATGATTCCGTGCTTCGGATGGCACGTTAAGCCGTTGGTCCCGGCTACTATCTCTGGTGGTAGTAGTCGTTACATAAAAACCACGTCAGAGGCCGTAAGGCGGTCTGAAAAAACTCTGACACCAGGGCTCTGCCCACACGATAAGAAGAATATTATTTTTTAACTTTTTAGTTTTTTTGAAGGCGGTTTTATTTTTAAATTTATTTAATTAATTTCTAAAAACAATACAATATATATAATACAATTTTTAACAAGAATGAGAAGGGTACAAAGGGCGGTCTTATCACGAAAAGCGATTTCTTCCACACAACCATTGGATGGAAGAACTATTTACAGATACAAATGCTACGGCGGTGCTCTATTAGGTACCTATGTACCTGTCTACATATATAGAGTAATCATAATAAATACATACATACACACAAATACATATTCATACATAAGTATTACTACTCTTATATATTCCGTGGTATTACTAGGGTGTTTTGTTACACCCTGAACCTTGTAACCCTGGCCCTGTATACGTTCCACTAGCAGAGCACAGGGGCCTACTCCCAGGGAAAGTGGACTAACTCGCACGATGCAATGACCAAAGATTACCAACTAATAATGAATAATCAGTATAGGTACGCTCAACATTCCAAATAATAATTTTCAAACACATGTTTTTTTTCTAATCCTAAATCCGTTCCTGTACGCCATCTATCATTGTCGCGAAGGTATTTTCTAAATGTTGTACTTAGATTATTTTCTTTGTGTTATACTGATTGTGACGGACTTCATTCAGAAAAAGTTTTCCATAAAGACAAATTATTATCATAAGAGTAATTTAGATTCAGATTTACTGCGCTTATTTATGCCCACGTAGTTTTCTTTTATGGAATATTCGAAATCCAATGAAGTACTATTTGAAAGAGCTAGAGTAGGACGAGTATGGGCGGGAGAAAGAAATAGCGACAGCGATTTACTAAGGGGTATGATTTTATCAATTACCTCTTAAATGCATTTTCAGTCGGCTAATAAATAATATTTGTTCCTAAAATAGTAGATCTGTCACCTAAATTGAATCACCAAATAATATTAAAACGCTTACCTAAATATTAAATATGGAATTACTTTGAAATAATATCAATCATCAAATTATTATATTTGGTTTTAATATAATAAAAGTGTCACTTATTGTAAACTGAATCACCAAACAATATAAAAAGGTTACCCTAAAAATTAATTTTTAATCACTGGAAAATAATATTGGAAGGACTGTAAAATAGCATACCATTGAGTTCAGGGTTCATTTTTTTTTTTTCAAATTTAACACCGAATCCTCTAGTATCTTATTATAATAATAGCGTGGCTAGCATAGCTTGAATGCCCCATGAAAGATGTGTTTACCTACTCAATGTCGAAAACCGACTATTCCTTTTCATACAAATGAAAATTCTAGTTTTATTTGAACAGTAGAGTATCGAAGAGCACTACTGCAACATTTTTTTGCACCAGTAATGCATGCTGAACAGCTGTTGCAGTTGCAGCGTGCATGAATGATTGTGAATTAAATTAAATGTATCTTTTAGTAACTCATTTTATTTTACATTTCTCGCCCTGTAATTTGCATACTACTTCATCAATTATTAATCCTATCCTACTAATATTATAAAATAGAAAGTTTGTATGGATGGATGGATGTTTGTAACTCTTTTACGCTAAAACGGCTGGACCGATTTCGATGAAACTTGGCATATAGATAGTTCATAATAACACACAGGCTACATATTTTTATATGTCCACGCAGAAGGAGTCGCGGGCAAAAGCTAGTTTATTATAAAAGTCCCTCACCGCGTTTTTCTGTCGTCCTGTCTGTCTGTTCGTTACGTATCGGCTTATCTCAGAAACTACTGTATGGATTTTGAATTTTTGATACGGTTTTCACTAATATAGATAGACTGATAAATTCACGAGGAGATGTGTATTTTTCATGGTAGGTATCCGTGCGAAAACGTGGCGGTTCGCTTATAAAAAATCTATGTGATTTCTTTGGTTGTAAATAAATAGAGAAATTAATTAATTAAGAAATTAATGGAGTTGTTTCAATCCGGGCGTTTTTCAATTTTCATTTCAATCATCGTTAAAAATAATCATACAATTTTGTTTGGCAATACGAGACATCTCAAAATGTTGTTTGACAGACGTCATATTATAAAAAAAATCGGTCAAGTGCGAGTCGGGCTGCTCGCGCACCGAGGGTTCCGTACCACACCACCACAGAACACAACATAATTAACTTAGAAAAAAAAAACTTTTTTGTCCGGCACCTTTAGCGCAAGACCGACTCACACTTGGCAGGTTTTTAGTATTTGTTGTTATTCTGTAGAGTTTGCTTTATAATTACACTAAGTTTGACGCTTGTATGTATTACCGTTTTTACGATAGAGCGTGAAGAAAAAACGTCGATAAAAACTAGTTTATTGTTGAGAACCCCCCTTAATTTTTAATTTTTTGACATTTTTATTATTTGACATTTTTAAAATTTCAACTATCTAGCTCTTACAGTTCAAAAGTTACAGCCCTAAACAGGTCGGACAGACGGACGGACGGACGGACGGACAGACGGACAGACGGACAGACGGACAGACGGACAGACGGACGGACGGACGGACAACTTAGGCTTAGTAATAGGGTCCCGTTTTCACCCTTTGGGTACGGAACCCTAAAAATTGGATATCTAATAAATTAAAATTAATTTCGTAAGTACTTACCTGTAAATAGCCTAAAACTGTGAGAAATAAATAACAATATTGATAAAATTATGTTGAACAGTATTGATACAATATTTACAAAGTCATGTCCCAAACTCCATACATTTATGTAAATTCCCCTTTATTATTACATTCAAGTTTATAACCTGAGTTATAGAACTATATCTATTCCAATATTAGGTAGTCATTAAATTTACATAATTCACTCGTAACTTGTTAGACTGAACGACGGAGACTGCCTCTTATGCAAATAGCCTTTAAATTAGTTTATTGTATACATACTCTATTCATTGCTGGATTTGATTGTTCAAGCTACCTAAGGTGACTACGTTACGCATCGCTATCTAAACATCATTATCATCATCATCATCGTCGGCCTATAAATACGTCCCACTGCAGGGCACAGGTCTACCCTTAGGGGGAGTGTGTATGGGCGTTAGTCCACTACGCGTGCCCAAAAATTTAGTTGTACCATATTAAAGTATTATTGGAAATGTAGTGGAATAGCTGGTTTTTTTTTCGCGATTACGTGTGAATACATAACATGTTGTAAAACTTAATTAAAAGTTTTCAGTTCAAATTCTAGGTAAAGATGCCACAGTATAAGTAAGAGTACTTATCTATTATTAGATACAGTACGGACACTCCCTTCCTCCCACATGCTCCCACGAACTTTTTACCTCACCGCCCCCTCTATCGCCCTCTGGTTACCTCGCACTGGTTACTCCATGTGCTGACGTCATTTTGTAAATTTCAATTTTTTTTGTATGCTGTGTTTGGGCTGTGCCTATGCCAAGTCTGACATCAACTCATACATACGTATAATGTTGTTGTACGCACTCAAAGTAATGTCGCCGACATACTTTAAATCTAATTTAAAGGTCTTTTTGACAAAATAAAACTCTTCAAAAAATGTGGAACGCTTCACGATTTTGCGTGTCATCCTTGCGCAGGGGCCATGCTAATCTTCTCTGTATCGTTCCAATTTTAGTATATGTACTGCCGAAGCAAGTACACTTATCAAGGTCTTTCAACTGTATATATACTCAGGAAGAGTGAAAATAGTCATAGCGCGATGTAGGTTTTTTTTAAATAATTATCTTAATTTTCATGTGATCTTCGATATTACTGGCTTATATTGTAAATAGTAATATTTATTTTAATTAAGAATTTAAATGTTCACCAATTAATTCAAATTTTTGTATAAATTTCACCTAAAACTGAATTCTAACAAAATTTTTGCCTAACAGCGCCATCTATTAAACACTTCTAGTACTAAATCATCTGACGGCTGTCAGTCTACAGTAGGCAATGTTGATAGCTAGTTCTAGAAAATGGTCACAGATGGCAGCAGTAGTACAATTTCTAACGTTGTTGTATCGCCCTCTAGTGGTATTGTATAAAATTAAGCTTTCCCTTACTTAACCGAGAGAAAAATCCTGAAATGCCTCTCTTAATATGCAAGATTTTAATGTTAACACATTTTCAAAGATGGCGCTGACGGTACTTTTATTTTAGGTTTCTGTAATGTTCAAAACTTTAACAAAAAACAGTTCTTTCCATCAATATTGAAGCAATTATTCCGTCACAGTTTTGTCACAGTCTTTTCTAGACATTCAGATGTATTCAGAAAGACAATGACTCATGTTGGCAATACAACGTGTTCATACCCCAACTGATTTATAACAAAAGAATTAGATTGAAACAATAATTTCATTATTTTGATAGTATTCAGGAGTGCGATTTTTGAAACTCATTCGGTGAGCTCAGCAATTGAAAATGTCAAAATTACTATGGAGATACGCATCTCTCTACTGCTGATTTGACTTTCAAAAATCGCACTCCAGAAGTATGATTTTTGAAATTCAAATCAGCAGTAGAAAGATGCATATCTCCACAGTAATTTTGACATTTTCACCTGCTGAACTCACTGAATGAGATTCAAAAATCGCACTCCAGCACTGAAAGAAAGCGCTAACGTACTCATGGATTCATTTTTATAATCTTGTTTTGGTCGTAAGTAGGGTGAGTGTGCCTGTGCGGTGGGTTGACACCGGGTTCAGAAAATTTTAAATTTTGCTAAAAAAATATTAAATATTTTGAAAAAAAATTACCTACGAGTATGTTGAAACCATGATAATTCGGCTCTGTTCTCGATTCTAAACAAACTACTTAATGGTAGAGAAATTTGTCCAGGTCTGAAGCAACCTTGAAAAATGTGTGTTGTAGAGTTTCTGGCTGCATCTTCTCTACAAACAGAATTCTTTTCGACGCGGTGGTAGAGTAAAAAAAATACGTCAGAAAGCTATTAATTTATTGATATCTGGTGGATTATTTTGAAATAACAATTTTGATTTTTTGACCTCCTAAGTACCTATGTAATGGAGGTATAGTTAACACTCTTTACTTTATACTTGGTGATTTTGCAACAACTTTCCAAAGAGGTTCCTCAATCTTAATATGGGAAAAAGGCTAACAAAAAAATGTTAGCGTATTACTTAGTTGACGTATAGTTATGGAACTCATGTCGATTTGTTTCTTATAATCTCTAGATTATAGTGGTAACATAAGCTAACCTCATCTAAAAGGAATGTCGCGTAATCGCCGTTGGCGCACATCGTGTCTTGGTAAAATATGTTGGGTTTTTTATTTTATTTTCGTATGAACATCTAAGATGTTCCTATACACGCATTGCTTTACATGTGCCGTTTTAACAGGAAAAAAGAATATAATAGCAAAAAAATCATCCCTGAACATATACATAACATACATTTTATTACATAATATTATAGTCATAATTTTATACGAGCGCATATGGAGTACTTTTCAGTGTTATTTTCACTGGCGTATATTTGAATGTTTACGGCTTTCATAATGCGAATTTAAAGGTATAATTTGTGACGATCCGTACGTAATAACAATTTTATGATTTGAAATTGTTTCACGAGGCCATAAACAAAACAAAGATAACTTTTGAGTTTAATGATAACCATTAAACTCGATACCATTAAACTCGATGGTTGAAAGTGTTAGAAACTTTGAAATCCAGTCACGGATGTATAATGAGGTAGCCGTCATCATCATAATCCGTTTATACGGGGCGAAAAGAAGCCACCCACTTTCCCAAAAATTATATAATTTAGGGTCCTTCTTTATATTGTGCTAACTCAGACCGTAAAAAATCAAACTGAAGAACATGCTCTATGGCACCAAAAAAGAAATCACGAAAAAAAAAAGCTGACCTTCCATACAAAACTGCAAACCAAGGTACTCGAGCCAAATGTACTTATGGGAAAGCTGTTTTTATTTTTTTGCCATTTCGATTATGATCCCAGAGAGAAAGTTGTTCAGTTTGTTCGCCTGATCATCCTCTTAAAAAACGGTCAACATAATTATTAAATTGGACCCTGTATACAGGGTGTAAGATAAAATAGGACAGCTACTTAAAGGGGTGCTATAGACCCTCAAACTGAACAACTTTCACTATTGGACCAACACTGAAAACACGAAAAAAAAAAATCCGCTGTCCCATACAAAACTGCAAGCATAACTCGACTGAAATGTATGGGACAGCAGATATTTTTTTCGCGATTTCGATATTTGTCCCATAGAGAAAGTTGTTCAGTTTGATGGTCTAAAGCACCCCTTTAAGTAGCAGCTGTCCTATTTTAGTTACACCCCGTATAATTATTCTACAGGTGTAACAAAAAACCCTAGTAATATTTAATGGTGGTTAGGCCATCAAACTGACCAATTTTCAGTATGGAATATTTTTTCATACAAACCTACGGTATCTACTTAAATACCTACTACCTACACTATATCTGCTCGACTCACATGTATGGAACAGCAAATCATTTTAATTTTTTGCCGACATTTTTTCCATACTGAAGGTTGTTCAGTTTGATGCTCTATAAAGTTCTAAATCACCCCTTTCAATATTACTAGCGTGTTTTGATATACCTTGTTTATACCGCTCCGTCGCAGTATATGATATTTTCAAAACATCATAACATAGTATAAGAGATAAGTGTAGACTGTAGCTATGTGAACAGTACAAAAACTGTCATGTTCTGTCAGTCGGTTTAGGAGATACAGCCAGTCAAAGTTCCGACCTTTGAACGGCTGTATCTCCTAAACCGACTGATGAACCATGTCAGTTTTTGTACTATTCACATAGCTACAGTGCATACTACAACAATAACATACGATCAGCCGTGTAGCTGATCGTAAATATTTTACAGACCTTTAAACATCAGTAACTCCTAAACCGACTGGAGTTATGCATGCAGACCTGGCCCATCCCCATCACAGAGATGCTCCTACACCACATAAACACTCAATCAGCCTTGCTGCTGATGGTTGCAAAAAGTACACTTATCTCTCGGAATAATAGCAAGACATTATATTCGCAAATCATCTTATTCTCAGCAACCACTGAAATCGCAGAAAAAAATGATGATCGCTGATTTTTGTTGCGCGATTTTTGAATACTAAAAGCCTCGTTTTATGTCAACCTTATTTCGCGTGCAGTCCATGCGGGATAAATAAAAAAAAATACTCGATTGTGAATCGTCATAAATTGGTGTAAGGGACAGCCCTCCGCAAACTGAAACGGTGAACTCAGACCATCAAACAAAACAGCTTTTACTATGGAGTCTACCTCAACAAAGCGAAAAAAAAAATCTGCTGTCCCATACAAAACTGCTGTTTTTGCTAGGCTGTCACTTACACCCTGTATACATAATTGTTTTTAAATACTTCATTTGAGATTAAAAAATACAGCGCATATACAATACTATCATCGAGACTACCAAAGATCATAATTATTTTAATAACATACAAATAAAGCTTGCCCCCTGACATCACACGGCACGTGCCTAACTAAAACAAATTATACACAAAACATCGTTATTAGATCAGTGTCGAATAATTACTTAACAATAGTGTTGGGATGAGTAGTAACATTCTATCGATATCAAATAAAAAATAAAGACTTAATAAAATTACGATAATAGTATTAGGGCTAATTGATACTGAATTACTGAGTAATCTCTTAATAAGAGCAAATAATTATATATACATTTTTTTTTGCGGAATATTTACAGCATTGCATTTTAATATGTGATTGACGAAATCAGGGTAAAGTTACATAATTTTGTTGTTGTTTCACCGTTTCGGAATGTATTTTGAGAACTCGGTTGGTGGAATGGTAATCACGCCAAACATACAAACCAGAGGTCCTGGGTTCGAATCCCGGTTCATTCATGAATATTATTATGTTTGTATCGTCGTTGTATTGTTTTCATCATAAAAAGCCTAGTAGCTTACGTTTGGGATTATAAAATGTATGTACCTGTGAGCGTTATTTTATTTAGGCATCAAGAAAAACGTTTAACACCATTATTATTTAGTGTATTATTATGTTGTATGTGTGTTATTAAAAGTGTAGATTACTTTATCTTGCTTAAATTATACCCTTGAAAGATCAAGTTGTAGGATCATAGTTTTGTTAAAAAATTCTGATCACTCTAAAATAAATATGATCAAGAGTTTACATTGTAAACGATAATCGATAGATAGTCTTTTGTGGTTAATTTCGAGTTAGAACTATCGATATTTTTTATCCATAATGTCTACAACACTAGTTCGTGATCGCCGCCCCGGGCCGGATCACGTCCGGAGCAGCATTTAAGTTCATAAACAAACCGAACGGTATGGAAACAGGTCAAAATATTCACTTCAGCGCTGCATCCATATTCAGTTGTTAGAATATTAATATTTATATGAAACCTAAAATAACTTAGAACACAGCACATAATTACATACGCTCAAGCCAGTGCTCCACGAGTAAGATAGACTACAAATCGCCATAGACTACGATTTTGATACACTTCTTTGAATTTCTTTCATTTACGGTTCGATGTAGTACAGTCAGCATCAGAGAAACCTGACCCCTCTATCGTCATCTTTATAAGTGCAGGGGGTTAAATTTCTCAGATGCTGACCGTACATAACTTTTATAAGTACCTACCTAAAGAACCTGTCTTCTGTGCCAACGGTTGAAGACTAGTTAATCTGTGGTTCAAGTTGAAATTCCGCAAGGAGAAATATGTATGGTGAATAATGTTTGTACCTATATCTTTTTTTTATTGAAATGTGATAGAGATGAGACATTGTTTTTTGTCGTGTTTTCAGGCTGTCGATACTTTTTAGTTTTGAACTTCATAGCTTAATCAACTAACACGTACATTTAATTTTAATTATTTATGTTGATATGACACACAAATAAAACAAACCTCTTTTTCTTATCTATCAATAAAATTCTGATAACTACCGCGACTTGGGAAGTTTACCCTAAAATCCCTATTATGATATTTGACACCTCTCTCTCTCTTACTCTTTAGATTACCGTACTGTATTGCAAGAAAAATAAACTATGTTAAGTCTAACTAAAAACTATCGATATCCTGAATACTCGATAAAAAACAGTGTCCCATCTCTATGATATTTCAATTGTTTTGATATGAGATTCCGCTCCCTGATAATTAACATTTGTGATACATTTTTAAAGTCAACGTAGATTACGTCGCAGGCTAAAACTAGTCTTTAAATAATGGAGAATGTTCATGGGTCTGCAAAATCGATCGAAACTTTGTCACAGCAGAGCTTATGTGAATACAAGTACACTAGTCTTTGTTTCATTCAAAAAGACCCAGTAGTTTTGATTTTACAAGCATTATTAAAAATGCCTTAAATTTTGAACACTCCGCGCTGTCCCGCGAATAGCGTGTGACGTCACGATCTATCGAGTCGTAAATTACGTTTTCTCCAGGATCCTTAGCGCGAGTCCGAAACACACTTGGCCGGTTTTTATAATTTGTTGTTTTACTTTATAGTATGCACTATAATCACACCAAGTTTGACGCTTGTATGTATTACCGTTTTTAAGATAAGGCTAAAATAATGTTGAAAATTTTCACAGAATATACTTTATTACGGCGGATTTGTTGACAATTAATAAAAAAAATAAAAAGTTAAAAATTAAAAGGAGTCCCCTAACAACCATCGTATTTTTTTGTTTGTTTTTGCTCTATCTGAAAAACGGTAATTCATACAAGCATCAAACTTGGTGTGATTATAGTGCGTACTCTAAAGTAAATCAACAAATAATAAAAACTGGCCAAGTCCGTGCGAATTTTTTTTTTTTTAATATTATGATGTTACGGAACCCTCCGTGCGCGAGTCCGACTCTCACTTGGTTGGTTTGTTTTTATTATTAGCTAGCAAATCCGCCATTATACCGCATACTCTCTGAAAATTTCAACCGTCTATCTTTTATAGTTCAAAAGATACAGCCCTTTACAGCTTAGGAAAAGCAGACGGACGGACGAACGGATGAACTGAGGGACAAACGGACAGCGTAGGCTTATGAATAGGGTCCCGTTGGCACCCTTTCGATACAAAATTCTAAAAATACTGGCCTAATCTTCGAGTAATTCAAAACGAAAGCGCGCTGCGGAAGTGCGGTTCAGAACGTGACGTCACACGCATCGAGCGCTAGCCGGCCGAATCTCGGACCGCGCACCCATTTTCAAAATTCCATATCTCGAAAACTTATTGACGTATCTAAATAATTTTTTCACACATATTTTTTATTTTAAGTGCAGAATATGATAAGCTAAAAATAAAAACCTATGAACATTCTCCATTCGAAAACTTAAAAAAGGCGGTACTTATAGCGTTGCCACTTGCAACAATATAAAATTTTCATTGGCGCATTCCAGGATTCTATCCAACTTAAGCCTGCCACACACATACGGAATTCCGAATCAGAATTCGTATTTTGTATAGGATTTGACGCCTCTGTAATTTAGAACTAATCCTGGAGGGGGTAAATCGGGTAAATCCATACAAAATCCTAATTCTGATTCCAAATTTTATGTGTATGGCGGGCATTATACTTTATATGGAACCCCAAAGGCCCCAAAGCGATTGCAGAAACGTTTAGTATGATTTTATCGCGGGCCATATAATGGGTGGACGAACGCAATGGAGTGTGAAATTTGCGTCTTCAAAAAGGTCCACGTCATTTGCCAGATGTTTAGAGGCTATAGAATTATTATAAAGTTATGGTTCGTGCTGAAACTGTTATTATTATTGTGTGTGACATTTTGGTATGTAAAGGTTTTAGAATTTAGATAAAGTTCCTGGTCTCTCTTCTTTCTTATCGCGTGGTCAGTGCCCTCTGGTGTAAGAGTTTTTTCAAACCGCCATGCGGCCTCTGATGTGGTTTTTATGTAACAACTACTACCACCAGAGATAGTAGCCGAGATGTGCAAACCGAAGTACGAAAACATCTTTCTTTTCAGACAATCAGGTGATTCCGCCTAACCAACTGGGGAAAAACGCACGAAGTAACATATCACTAGGTGTCCCCAGTGGAAATCGAACCCACGACCTCCGCGTCAAGAGCCCAATGCTCTTAATCATTAGACCACGGAGGCTACAGAGGTGAGTAAGTACCTGGGTGACCACGCTATACTTGCAGAAAAAAAGTTTTTCCAGAAAAGAGACCTATCTAGATGGACTTTTTGCGCCCATAAACCCCTATACTGAAAATGTTATTGAAATCCATAGAGCCGGTTTCTTGAATGCGATTACAGATTTACAAAAAAATGTTGCTCATTGAACAGTGCCATGCTTGCTTACACCATTATTATCAAGACATTTTTTAAAACAACATGTGATTTTTTTTTCTAGGCATTGGCCAAAACATCGATGAATTACTTTTACAAATCGAAAGGGACATTTTGGGAAAGGGACATTTTGAGACTAAACGAATCTAACGACACCTCATACGTTTAAATCCACCAAGCCGTTTAGGTTGTAGGGCGTGCCAACGACATGGGCATACAAACACTCTGACATACACTTGAAAAACATAACCCTCAGCGCAGTCGGGTAAAAATGTAGGTCCATCGTTATTCTATAATAAAAGAAAAAATATTTTAATAGATAACTCGTTTAGACAGCCCACTGTCATCACTCTTCTTTTAAAGGTAAGAACTAGTTAAATGTGTAATATAATACCTACATTGTTTATCAAAGTTGGTAACTTTTAATGAATACGTCAAAATCAGCTCTGTCACTGTAACTATTAAGCCGGCGACACACTTCACAACAACAGGGACTGTTAATGCCGCTCGGCATCGGCACTACGAATATATTCCATTAGCGAAAACAATAAACCGTTGATGGATGTCCGATCGACTCTTCATTATGCTCTGTGACAGCGGTGCTCAAACTTTATGGTACTATTACTCTCTTAAGTAATATTAAGCATGAAAATAAGAAAAGATGGTTATTGTATTATTCTAACAGCTAGTTAATTTTTAACTGGGTTATTTTTTAAACACTTTCCAAGCTGTCAGAGGTGGTTCAGACCATCAAACTTAACAAGTTTTACGATGAAAACACCTGAAAACGTAAAAAAACAGCTATAAAATAGCAGATTTGAGTCGAGTAGGCATTCTAGTTTAGTATGGAACAATTGAATTTGCTGATTTCTTTGTTGCTCCGATTGGTTTGCTCCCACAGTGAAAGTTGCTCAGTTTGATGGGTAGACTCTTAGTTTAAAAAAAAACCGACTGCGTAAAAACTGAAAAGAAAAAAACAAGTTTAGTAGTCTAGAATTCAGTTAAGTTATATTGAATACACCTTGAAATAGTTTTTTGATCGATACACACATAAAACAAAAAATATTAAACTCTAATGTGGAACATCGTGGGTTTAAACAGTCGGGACCCATTGATATTTTTGGGGTGGTTGGGGATCTACCTCCTAGTGGTCCACCCTGGGCAACGCCGCCACAGACTACAACAAGTTCGTGGTGTCGGCTGAACGATCCCCCACAGCGGTGGTAGGCTCCGCAAGGAGCCGCCTGGCTCGCGACCACCCTCCTGCCGGAGTCCGGCGCCAAGCAGCTTGCTGCGTTCCGTCGGTGTGCAGGAGTCCCAGCGCCATTGGGGAATGGGAAAAAGTCAGTTGCGCTACTCAGAACCGGTCTTGACCTCTGAGCAACACTGTACCGGGAAACTCATTTTGGAGGGTAGCGGGATCCGAAGCACGGTGACAGTCGTTGGCCGACCGCAGTTAGTAGGGGGCCCAAGTAGTGCGCTAGCCACGTGTGAAAGGCTGCCCCACACAACTTGCGAAAAATCCCGCAATGCTCCACCGTGCCAGTTGGCGACTGGAAGGGAGGACCCGGTGGCCATTGCGGGGGGGTTCGGGCGTCCCCGCAGTCTCCAAATGAGTTTCCCACCAGTCAGTCGAGCTCATGAGGTCTTCTAGGGTACCTGAGTGGCATCTCGACTTTTTTTCCACCTCTCCACCACTCGACAAACTATGAAAAACAAAGTCACAAAAAAGAAAATGGTTAGACAACGGCTGCACTTCCTCCCACTCAAAGTGCACCTCAGTAACATACGAGGTCTGCACTCAAATCTCGATCCTGTCCACCACCACCTCGAGACCGAGAAGCCACACCTATTCTTTTTAACGGAGACGCAGATAGCAACCCCGTCTGATACGGCGTACCTCAACTACCCAGGATACTCGTTGGAACATAAGTTCAAGAGGCGAGCTGGGGTCTGTGTGTATGTTCGCGACGACATTTGCTGTCGGCGTCTCCGTTGCTTTGAGGTTTCCGGGTTCTCCGTATTATGGCTTTTTGTAGACACCGGAATGGAGAAATCTCTCTACGTCGGTGTCTATCGATCGCACGACGGTGACCAGGAGACAACCAGGCTCATGGAGTATCTCACTGAGACGGCAGAGACAGCCCAACGAAGGTATCCAACGGCGGAGCTTGTTTTTCTGGG
This sequence comes from Agonopterix subpropinquella, assembly GCA_922987775.1. NCBI lineage: Eukaryota > Metazoa > Arthropoda > Insecta > Lepidoptera > Depressariidae > Agonopterix > Agonopterix subpropinquella. The sequence goes on from OV277705.1 coordinate 22,537,214, forward strand.
GGACTTCAATGCCCACCATAGCGAGTGGCTGTTCCCGTTCCAGTTAACTGACCATGCTGGGAGAGAGGCGCGCAAGTTTGCATTATCGCTAGATCTCACCCAGCTGGTGAATCAAGCAACGCGGGTACCGGATGTTGATGGTCATACGCCCAATTGTTTGGACCTTCTGCTGACTTCAGATCCAGACAGGCACTCAGTATCGGTCTCTGCCCCGCTGGGAACGTCCGATCACTGTCTGGTGAAATCCGTGTCGATCTGCTCTCCTCCCGATGACAGCCCTAAGGGCACGAGGCGAGTCTGGCGATACGGGTCGGCAGATTGGGATGAGATGCGGCATTTCTTTGCGTCTTACCCGTGGCGGCAAGTGTGTTTTTCTTCGAGTGACCCTGCTAGTTCGGCTGATGCGGTTGCGGACGTGATACGACAGGGAATGGAATATTATATTCCTTTCTCCGACATCTCACTCGGTCACAAAGCCCAACCTTGGTACAATGCGGATTGTGCTCGCGCTGAGGCTAAAAAAGAAGCCGCCTACCAAGCATGGGTCCAAGCTCGCGACCGCAAAGTTAGAGCTCGTAGGGTTCGCGCGAAGAAGAGGGCCTTTAATTCTGCCGCCAAGTCCTGCAAACGGGTGATCCGGAGGGCTCGATTCGACCATGTCAGCCGCATTGGAGCCAAACTGGCATCCTACCCTTCTGGTAGTAAACAGTTCTGGTCCCTTTCAAAATCGGTCGAATCCAACTTCTGCCGTCCCACTTTGCCTCCCATGCAGAAGCCTGATGGGTCGCTGGCTCACTCCGCAACTGAGAAAGCTAATTTATTTGCTTCTCTGTTTGCGAGCAATTCACGTCTGGACGCTGGTGCCAAACAGCCGCCAACCATCCCTCGTTGTGATTCTTCGATGCCGGAGGTCACAATACATACAAAAGAGGTCCGCAGAGCATTGCGTAGTCTGGATGTGAATAAGGCCAGTTGTCCTGATGGTATACCTGCAAGAGTGTTGAGATATTGTGCGCCTGAGTTGTCTCCTGTTCTAACACGCCTGTATCGCCTCTCTCTCAGAACAAGAACGGTGCCTAAATCCTGGAAGCTTGCGAATGTGCAACCGGTACCCAAGAAGGGCAGTCGTGCCGACCCCTGCAACTACCGCCCTATCGCCATTACTTCCATTCTCTGTAAAGTCATGGAAAGAGTACTTAACAGTAAGTTGCTGTCATACCTAGAAGACAATGATCTACTCAGTGATCGCCAATATGGCTTCCGCCGGGGGCGATCGACTGGGGATCTTCTTGTGTATGTGACGCACTGCTGGGGCGAGGCCATCGAGAAGCACGGTGAAGCACTGGCTGTATCACTTGACATCTCGAAGGCCTTTGACAGGGTATGGCACGCTAGTTTGCTGAGCAAGCTTCCCGCTTATGGCATCCCCGCTGATCTTTGCAGCTGGATATCTGATTTCTTGAGAGAACGGTCGATTAGAGTTGTCATTGACAGCTGCTCTTCTGACCTTATGGCAATTGATGCTGGAGTTCCTCAAGGGTCTGTTCTCTCCGCGACACTTTTCCTGCTGCACATCAATGACCTCCTTGTGTCAGGTATTGTTGGGTATGCAGATGACAGTACTGTCATGGAGAGATATGTATCTGGCGCAGGGGCCAGCGGGGATAAAATACGCTCGCAGAGGGAGGCCATGGTTGAGCGGACAAACTTGACTTTAAGTGTTGTCTCCCAGTGGGGTGACAATAATTTAGTCAACTTCAACGCCACCAAAACACAGGCTTGTCTGTTCACCGCAAAAAGGAGTCCGTTTAATCTGACTCCTACTTTCCGGGGTACATCTGTCCCTGTTTCCGACAGTCTTGGGCTTCTGGGTATAAGCTTGACCACAAAACTCAACTTCGGCGCTGACATCGAGTCTAAGGCTCAAACTGCGGCCAAAAAGCTGGGCATCTTAAACAAGGTGAAGCGGTACTTCACTCCTGGACAGCTCTTAGTATTGTATAAAGCTCAGGTCCGATCATGTATGGAGTACTGCTGCCACCTGTGGGATGGCTCAGCCAAGTATCAACTTGCCGCACTCGACTCGGTTGAACGCAGAGCCAGGAGGCTCATTGGCGATAGTAAGCTGGTGGAGGCCAAGCTTCATAGCCTAGCCCACCGCCGCAGAGTGGCCTGCTTGTCGGTCTTCTACAGATTGTACTTCGGTGAGTGTGCCCTAGAGCTGCATGAGCTCATCCCACCTTCCCCTTTCTACTATCGGACTTCCAGACGCACCGCGGGATATCACCCCTTCTTGGTTGACATCCCACATATCCGCACCAAGCGCCTTTCTGAATCTTTTATAATGCGCACAGCCAAGGAGTGGAATGCCTTACCTGCGTCAGTATTTCCGAGTACTTACAACCCGAATTCCTTTAAAGTACGAGTGAATAGGCATCTTCTGGGTAAGCTCGCTACATCTACGACCCCATCTTCGTCATGAAGACTGGATTGAGGTCAAGAGCAAACCCATAGTTAATAAAAAAAAAAAAAAAAAAAAAAAAATCAATTTCACCCTTTATAAATACATACTTAGTACATACAAATATCTAAACATTATTAATGATGTTATTATTATAAGCCTTGTTATACGGTAAAAAGCGTGAGGGAGACTATGTACACACAGCGACACATCAAGTTACCCAAAACCAAAATAAGCTGGCCGCGCGACGTTATACATTACTATGCCGACGCGCGGTCAGCTTATTTTGGTTTTCGGTAGCTTGATGTGTCGCCGTGTGTACTTCTGCTACGAGATTCATTTTCAATTCATTTATTTGAAAAAACATTACAAAAAAGTTTCTTTAGATTAAATCTGCCAAACTGCATGACAGTTTGTTGGCAGATGTAAGCTCTCATTTTAATAGTTTTATTCTAATAATACGATACTATTATAACTATTTATAATTATATACTTCTATTAGATAGTCCCCAAAATAGTTTGAGAACCATAGTCTCAGTACTACAGACAATTTCACGGTAGCCAGGCAAGCAGGTGATTCTATTCACCCATAAAATACCCATTAATGGTTTCACCAAGGTAATGGTTTCACCCCAATAAATTACTAACAGCTTTTTAAATTCAATGACCTATGATATTAGGTGGAAGTGAAGAAAAAATCGGATATGAGAGTGAAATTATACGTCACATTGTGACATGCGTGGAGACCAGCGGTTGTGCCAAGTTGATGGGTTTTACCTACCTATTAGGTGCTATTAGTGAATATTCATAAAAATAGGTGAAGAATAATTTAGGTACCTACATCAAAAACCATAGACAATCCATGCAATGGTCTGCAATGCGCATCATATCGTCGGATGAGCCTATGATGTTCTGAAGAGCTTCCTCATTTATTATTACACTAACATAGACAATCCAACCAATTTTACCTCATAAGCATATTATCAAATGAAAGAAGTTTGGCAGACGGCCACGTAATTCGAGACCCAAACTTAGAAGTCCCTTACATGAATTAAACATACGCACGCATACGCTTATACGCGTAGAGTGAAATAAAACTAACAAAAAAGTAAATAGTAGAACCTGTAAAAGTTGGGGTAAAGGTGTTTCTCCTTATGATACCTTTTGTATCAAGTGTGCGAATTCAGTATGTCAGTCAAACGATCATTAGTTGCGAGACAAGTGCATCCTACAACAATGACCCAAGTACGGCCCGTCTACTCTGTCGGCAATCATCATCAGGATGCTGTTGTTGCTGTCCCGTACTCTGCGGATTAAGGAGCCACACCTTTTGCGAATTGTGGCATAAAAACAATCCTTGCGCGCCTCCGCGAACATAGTGGATGCGCTACAAAAGCGAGGCAGCCTCATCAGCACCCTGAATGCATTGTTATATTAAACGCGAAGAGCTGTACTGTTTTTGAGTATAATTTACCCACAAGCTGCACGTATAGAAGGATGTGCAGTAGGCTCTGAATAATGTGAGTTTGAACTCTTTCAAGCTACGTGCGAACCTGCGGGCAATCATTATTGACTCTGACAGACAACGCTCTTGGCTCTCTTTCAATGTCTGCATTGTTCTTGAGGTCAGAGGTTATGAGATGTCCGAGATATTTAAATTGTTCAACTAACTCTTTTAAGAGGAACACCATTTAATTTAATAAGAGGAACAGTTTCATATTAGATCAAAATCGCGTTGTTGCGTTTTTCTACTGCTTTTTGGATGATTTGTCTATTTGACTAGTAATTTCTACTTTTGAAACCGGACTTCTGGAGATGTGGAATTTTTTTTAAATGCCTCCATTTTTTTAGTTTATAATAATTATGACAGCCGCCGTCCTGAATGGCTAAAACTAAAATTATGGTAAAAAATGGCTAGGCCCAAATTTGCCATTCTTCTTTTTATTAGGTAGGTAAGTATCTTTTTAAATACGGTGAACTGAAAAATATCTTCAAAACCAATTTTAAAACACGTAAGCAAGAAGTTTTTTTGTGAGTTTTTGTTTCTAGACTTTTCACTACACTTGCCATCTTCTATGCCTAACTAAATTAGTTTTCATCTAAATTGTTGTTCTACTTCGCTTGCCTATCATTTTCAGATAATACCCTATTTTAAACCATTAAATTTAAAAGACTATTCCAATTTCAATTTCCTTAAGACTTAGCAATGTAATATTAAAACGACTCAACTGAAAATAGGATTGTCTCGGGACGACGAAATTTGATTTCGCTCTAATTATCAATATTGAACACCATCTTGGGAATTGTTGATTTTGGAGCACGAAATTGTATTTTTTGTGGATCGTTCTTTCGGAAGATTTGAATGTCGATTTTACTCATTGCCGATTCCGAATTGAAGAGAAGAAAGTTGCTTTGACGCATTCTGTCCAATATAGATTATAATAAATTCTAGATAAAGAGTTTTCAGGTTTTGTGTGCAAGTAATAAGAAGGTAGAGTCACGTTGCAGGTTCTGACCCGTTCCCCCCTTGTCTCGCATGGTTTTCGCGCGTCGCGTTTTTGCCTGCCACGAGGCCCCGCAATCCTCAATCTCTTCTTGTTCTTGACCAAAAACAATCCCTGGGATTGAGATAGATTCTCCCATTACATAAACTACTTGACACTGGCGGAAATGCAGTGCTAACGCAGAACCAAGAGTCAATTAATTATAAAAAAAAAAAAGAAGTTAAAGGAAATAGTAAGGTAGGTATTGGATAAAGCCTCTCCGTATGACGTAAGTCCTCTACAATCGTAAATACATCAAGGTAGAGAGGAACAGAAAGTTTCCTGCTTTCGTCCTCCATGGCTTCCTTCCTTTTCTATACGTAAGTTGTTTGTGCCTATTTATATGCTTCCTTTCCTTTTGAACGTCGTTTACGATTGCTATTAAATTGAATTGAGTCATATTAGTCGTCTGTGTATTATGGTATGGAGTGTCGTTGGAATGGTAGCATAAAGGTACCATAATAATATAAAAAAATTGTTAGAGTCATAATCGCCACGCTTGGCAGGCGGGTTGGCGATCGCAGTAGGATTGAATGTCTGTACTCAGAGGACCCATCCTCCGATAAATCCCTTAGTCGCCTTTTACGACCCCACGGGAGGAAATGGGATGGTGCTATTCTTAACCGACACCACACGGACATTTTTTTTAGGTGTCCCTGACTCCAAATAACAATTTTAGTGATTTTTTTGTCTGCCTGTTTGTTTGATTAGGCATCACGCAAAAACAACTGAACCGATTTTGATTAAAAAGTTGTAAAAGCTTATGATTTAACTCAAAATCTGGTATATAATTTGTGCGGACGCTTCGCAAGTAAAAGCTCGTAAATTATAAAACCTTTATTTTAAAGCCGCAAACAACAGAGAGCAATACCGACACGTTTTATTATTCAAGCCACAGAGAGCCCAAAAACCAAAACATTAATGAAAGTCTAGCCTTAATTCTATCCGAGTACAGCAAATCCTATAATCTCTTTACCGATTTAAATAATGATTACAACACGATTAAACCGACTTACATGGGTTAGTTCCACTAAATACAATAAAACCGGTCAAGTGCGAGTCGGGCTACTCGCGCACCGAGAGGGTTCCGTACTACACACCACAGAACACAACATAATTAACTTAGAAAAAAAAACTTTTTTTGTCCGTAACCTTTAGCGCGAGACCGACTCACACTTGGCCGGATTTTAGTATTTGTTGTTATTCTGTAGAGTTTGTTCTATAATCATACTAAGTTTGACGCTTTTATGTATTACCGTTTCTATGATAGAGCGTGAAGAAAAAACGTTGATAAGAACTAGTTTCTTGTTGAGAACCCCACTTAATTTTTAACTTTTTGACACTTTTATTATTTGCTAACAAATCCGCCATCATAACGCATAATCTGAGAAAATTTCAACTATACCGTATTAGCTAGATTACGGTTCAAAAGTTACAGCCCTAAATAGGTAGGACAGACGGACGGACTGACAGACGGACGGACGGACGGATGGACGGACGGAAAACGTAGGCTTAGTAATAGGATCCCGTTTTCACCCTTTGTGTACGGAACCCTAAAATTACTAAAAGGCCACTTCTTCATACAAGACAGTCGTTTTGTTACACCGAATTGCGGACAGGTATGGACACTTAATTATAAGGATCCGGGTTCAAATCCGTACGGACGACATGCCATATACCAGTTAGTTGTTCTAATTTATGTACGTAATACCGATTGCGCTCAAACGGTAAAGGAAAACATCGTGAGGAAACCAGCATGAGCTGAAGAAATTCTAATGCGTATGTGAAGTCTACCAATCGACAATCCGCATTGGGCACGCGTGGTGGACTAACGCCCATACACCCTCCCTGAGGGTAGGCCTGTGTCCTACTGTGGAACATATTTAATAGGCTGAAGAGTGATAAAGATAATGAGATGGATGATCACATGATCATATTCATGTCTTTGTGTGGGTGTCGTACGAGGACGACGAAGGAAAATTGTGTCTTTTTCATGCTTAGACAATTTAATAGGGACGAGTTAAGCGTGTCATTGTACTAAGAAACTTTTCGGCCACTTTTTGCGGGGGGCGAGGTAACATGAAATCCGCAACTTTGGATTTTATTCCCTATAAGTTTAGATTCTAATTTTGAATGTTAAAAATCATGAAAGTAGTCTCTTGTGAACCCCAAACGTTCTAAGTTCATAATTATTGTTTCGCTATTATAGGCTGTCTCGTTTAGTGATAAGGTATAAAATTGGGTGTAAATGCACAAGATCAATTGTTTTTATACCGTGGAAGAGGGGAAATGCTACCGCAAGGCGAGTCCAGTATAAATTGTCTAAGTTTTCATGTTTCTGGGCGAAAACTAAGCCACTTCCAGCTACAGACGACATTTAATATTGTAGAAAACATCTTGAAGGATATTTAGTCGTAACAGAAGTCGACACTGATTACGTCGTAAATGTAATACCCTTATTTGTCGTGTTCTCATTTTATTCCATTTCTTTAGAGCTGGGAATGTGATGAGATAGTCAATCCTGTCTTCTATGAAGTACTTAGGTACTTTTATCTTGAGAAAACATGGGTGTCAGGTCGCGCCGGCACTTAGCATTTCGGAGTGCCGTAAAAGTGCCGTAAAAAAGCCATGGTGGTCCAGTGGCGAGGAGGCGATGGTTCGATCCCAGTCCAGGCCGACTCGTACCAATGAGTTTTTCGGAATTTATGTACAATTTGTAACACCACTGGCTTTTCGGTGAAGGAAAACATCGTCAGGAAAACTGCATGCTTCAATTTCGAGGCATGTATTGTGCCCACTGTCCATTACAAGTGGCGATGGGCGTGAGCCCCGTCACACTGAGCTGCGTTCCGAACCTACACCCTTTGTGCACCCAGAGTGCACCCCGAGCGCAACTTTTCGCAATAAACGCCGTTCAGAGCCTCGGCGTAAGACGTTTTACTATAGAGCGAGTTGAAAAAACAACCGCACAAAAAGGTTCAGAACGCAGCTCTGAAGTGCGATTTTTGAAAATCATACGAGCGACTTGGCAGTAGAAAATGTTAAAATTACTATGGAGATTATGCATCTTTCTACTGCCAAGTCGCTCGTATGATTTTCAAAAATCGCACTTCTGGACAGAGTTTGGGTACTAGTGAAACGTGGATATTCTGAGGTTCAAGAATATCTCTGACTACCCCCTCGGGGAATATAGTCGTGAGTATGTGCTATGCTATGCTAATTGTATTATATATTTCACTCAATGATATTATAGGTATATTTCTTTCTGGCATAATGTTATTATTCAATCAATCAATCAATCATTTATTTCAAGTAACATTATTGACTCAATAATTTTCTTAGTAAATGCAAATCAATGGTTGCAATAAATTATTTGTAAGCATTTGTATTTCGTATGGTCCTTACTTCGACTTCTCATTCGGTAGACAGTCGAATAATAATGGTAGATTAGAAAAGCAGCGCCCGGGATTTTGTAGTACACATAAACCGCTAAAATACCTCATCATCTTCTTAGCTGATGGACGTCCATATATGGACAACATAGGCCTCCCCCAAGGATCGCCATAACGACCAGTTCTGCGGTGCCCTCATATTCCGGGCCTTCCCAAGATGTGCTTTCTGGTCCGTTTGCCACTCCAGAACTCTTCGGCACCATCGGCAATCGGTTCTTTTTTCAAAATGTTAATGTCATGGTGGGGTGGAGTACTAATGTAGCCCAAATAAAACGAAGATACTCATTCTGTTATGAAAGGCCTGTAGTGGGATCTACTGTATTTAGAGTCCTTAATATGCAGACACTTTTTATGGGAATGATCAGACCGTCAAAGAACAACTTTCTCTATGGCATCAACATCGAAATCGCGAAAAAAAACCAGCTCTTCCATACAAAACTGCAAACCTACTAGAGCCAAATGTATGGGACAGCTGATTTTTTTCGCGATTTCGTTGTTGTGAACGATCAGCCGTCAATTCCAAATACATTACTTCCTTCACTAGAAATGAAAACGTATATTTCAATAAAGATATTCTTATTATCCTTCTCATATTTTTTTCCTTCATATCCTTATGTAGTCAGATGTAGAAAATATAAAACAGATAGGTATATGAATGAAAGTTTAACGAACCGAGAACGTCAGGTGTGACGCTTGTATGTTCTCGGGATAAGAGAGCTTACACACGGACCGCTGACTAACATTTTGTGTATCTATAGGGTGAAATTGATATCATTAGCATCCTTTTAAACTAAGATTCTACATATCAAACTGAAAAACTTTCACTATGGGAGCAAACCGATCGGAGTAACAAAAAAATCAGCTGTTCCATACGAAACTAACTAACAGACGAATAAACTAACTAATAAACTAACTAATAAATAATAATAATAAATTGTAATGCCTACGCGACACAAATGTATGCAACAGCAGATTTTTTTTTTGCTCCGGTCGGTTTACTACCATAGTAAAGTTGTTCAGTTTGATGGGTAGACTCTTAGTTTAAAAGGATGCCAATGATATTAATTTCACCATGTATATTAATCCTGCATGCTTCAATTTCGAGGTAGGTATTGTATGTACCCACTGTCCATTACCAGTGGTGACGGGCTCACTCCCCGTCACACTGGACAGAGTTTCGTTACTACTAGTGAAACGTGGATGATCTGAGGTTTCAGAATTTCTCTGACTACCCCCTCGGGGAATATAACGCATATGCTATGCTGTAAAATCCATATAAAAACTAGACCATAATTATCCTTTTTGAGTGACCAGAAAGTTGTGGTTGTTAATTAATTTAATTATACAAGGCCATTACGAATTAAAGGAAAACGCTAACAGAACAATTTATGTTACTTTTGTAACTGTACTACTCAACATAAGTAATTATTATCTACATATTTTTTGTTTTTTAAATTTATTTTATTTTAAATTACTTCTTTTAACTTTTTTCATATCCGATCTTTTTTTTTGACTATCAAGAACAATAAAATTGCATCAAATTGTCCAGCTATGTTTCTGTTCTCGAGAAAACCTTTTCAGTTATTTCGTTCATTCGTCAGCACTTTGTTATAACCAGTAACGCGAGTTTATGAGATTCTTGTAATTGGCACTTACAACAAACATGTAACTGCCACTAGACCGAACATTTTGTGGCGAATGTACAAAAAAAATCCGCATCACTTGTTCGTTTTGTCACCAGATAATCCGATTGTTCCAAACCCGGACCCAATTCGTCCGGAAAGGTCACGACCGCTGTTTCCGCCGTCCTGCTATTGAAAGAATAAACCATTATTCTGAAGAAAATCTGAAAGTACCTTAAGGTACCTTTAAGACAGTTTTCTGAACGTATCCCATCTGTAAATCCCGAAGGGTAGACAGAACAGACGCAAAATAGTTTTGTCTTTTTATTACTTTTGGGATCTTCGTAATAATAATAAAAATGGATGAGGTACTTACCTACTTGTGTAAGTTGTAGAACAAGTTATACAACGTTATAATGAATTAACGCAAAACTAGAAAGTAGTTTGTTTAGAATCGAGAGCAGAGTCGAATTATCATGGTTTCAACATAGGATTTTTTTTTCAAAATATTAAATACTTTGTTTGCAAAATTTAAAATTTTCTGAACCCGATGTCAACCCACCGCACGGTCACACTCACCCTACTTACTACCAAAACAAGATTATAAAAATGTACCCATAAGTACGTTAGCGCTTTCTTTCAGTGTTGAAATGATAACAAATCATTTTTGCCTCAAAACTTAAAATGCGAATAACTTTAAATTTTAACTAGGGTGCATTGGGGTAATTACGATAGAAATTTTGACGAGTTGAGTAAACGACATCATTTCAGGTAAAAAATCATTTTATTTTTAAATTGTACTGCCTAAATTTTCGTATCTCTTGAAAATTGATGAATAGACTTATGATTAGTGGACATTACATACTAAAAATACGCTGTTGTTTCTTTTTTATGCATATTTATTGTCATGTCTAGCTTTTTTGGACATTTGGGGGAAATACGAAATATGCCCGGGTAATTCCGAAATAGTTGAAAAGTAGATCTTACTACTCATAGACTTGCGGTTTATATTTATTTTTCATTTGTAATTGCCCCTTACTTGTAATATTGGAAACTTTGTTAATAGTTTCGATTTTACGTTCATTTCGGATTGATTACTTCGGATTTACCCCGGTAAGAGGAAGTGGTTCTCAATATTTCAGACAGATACGCAGTATTTAAAGTAGTAAAAAAACGCATTTAACTGAGAAATAACTTTATTGTTTTCCAAAAAACATAAACGTAATAGAAATGGCAATACTTAACATATCACTTCAGTATTCTTATCTTGAGGAACAAAGATGGTACATTCATAACGGTTTATAATTTATTAAAGATATAAAAGAAGCCTCCATCTAAAAAACATACTAAATCTGCAAGGGTTGTAGTTAAATCAGCAAACTCTTAGCACCAAGGTAAACAATAAAAAAACACAAGGTAGGTAGGTAAACAATTTCTGAAAAAATAATATCACATATCAACATTATTTTAAACACACAGTTTTACTATTTAAAATTTTAAGTCCTGGTTATAGACTCAATCGGTTCAGCCGTTTAAGCGCGTGGAGGTAACAGACAGACACACAGACAGACACACTTTCGCATTTATAATATTAAGTATGGATGGATGGATTAAGAAAGTTGAAAGAATAATAATAACGATGATTTGAATATAGTACCTACTATGTGCGTAGAAGAGAATACATTGCTTTGCAATAAGTACCTTTCGATTGAATATTGCAAGAAAATGTGAACCTAACATATTTAAATATTTCTTTATCCTACATACCTAGTTTGAGAACCAGTGATCATTTCTATGAAAATGTTAGGTGAGGTTATTGCGAATGAAATATGTATCGTAATAAACCCAGAGGGTATTTCCGAAACAAAATAAAAAACAGCATGTGGACTTGGTGTTACCCTCAATCAATAGTAAAAAACAATAACCTACAATACTAATAAACAATTATTTTAATAACTTACCTGGGTTCCGAGAAAAGAGTGTTGGGGTTATTACGAAGCACCCAAAAAGGCGCGAAAATCACTTGTCAGGCGAGACGGCACGTAGCTCACACACTTACGCTAGCTGCGACGAACGGCGACGGGAGCGTCAAAGCCGATAGCAATGGCGTCTAAAGTAATGGAGACAGTAAGAAAAAAACGCGGGGTTTGGTAGTTTTTATAAACTTTCGGAATATACCCAATTTCGCAATTACCCCAATACACCCTATCAAAATAATTAAATTATTGTTTCAATCTAATTATTTTGTTATAAATCAGTTGGGGTGTATTAGGTTTTGCACTAATTCATTAACACGTTATATATTCAACTTCAGATATTCTTTCGTTTTTATAATTTCTTTAAAGTTGTAAAAATTTTAGTAGCTAGAGTTTGTGTGTATATACATAAGCTTTGCATTATTCCGCTTCAGCAACATGCGTCGTCAAGACAAATTCCGCTTCAACAACATGCGTCATCAAGACAAATTCCGCATCAGCAATATGCGTCGTCAAGACAAATTCAGCTTCAGGAACATGCGTCGTCAAGACAAATTCCGTTTCAGCAACATGCGTCATCAAGACAAATTTCTCTTCAGCAACATGCGTCATCAAGACAAATTCCGCTCAAGCAACATGCGTCGTCAAGACAAATTCCGCTTCAGCAACAAGCGTCGGCAAGACAAATTCCGCTTCAGCAACATGCGTCGTCAAGACATACTTCTCTTCAGCAACATTCGTCGTCAAGACAAATTCCGCTTCAGCAACATGCGTCGACATAACAAAGAATTATTCAGCAACAATGCCACGCGGAGTTAAACGATAAACAAATTCAGTAACATTTGTATTCATCAATCTTCAGACTCGATGCAGTGAATCAATTACATTAAATCACCACCTCTGCTGGATAACAATACCTACGAGACGTTGCGATTGTTACATTGTGAATAAAAATATTCTCTTGAAAAGACTAGGTTTTATATTAGATCTATGGAAACAGTTTTAGGTCAATTCGTGTAATACAGTACACTTATGAGACGTTACTTTGAGATTATCGTGGTGGATTAATCGAAGGTGGACAAACGCTTTTCTTTCTATTCGTGATTCTACACGATATGGATTCCGCACAACTGCCAAAAACACAAATTATCTATTTCAGGCAGTGTTCCTCAAGAGGTAATTAGATACATAATAAAAATATAGCATGGTCTGAATAGCCATATTTCAAAAACAGAGCCAAAATTGGATCAGCGACGTGGCTTCATCAGCTTGGATAAAGGCGGCGGGAACCCGATGGATGAGAGCAGCGCAGGACCGGTGGTTGTGGCGATCCTTGGGGAAGGCTATATCCAGCAGTGGACGTCCATCGGCTGAGATGATGATGATGACAAGCAGACGCCAAACTCTGTCCAGATACAGATAGTGAGCCAGCCTTTAATAAGCTCACAAAACACGCCTCTAAATTGTTACCGATTTTTCCATTGAATTAATCCTATAACAATATAAACCTACATTTAAAATAAATGAGAAAAGTTAAGTTTTGATTTATTATCTCTGAAACAAAGAAATGCTAAAAGCTAAAACAATGACACCATTATCCGCGCTTTTTAATAAAACTTCCGAGTTCTTTGATACCTCCTAAAAATAATGAAATTATAGGAATCGCGGAGGTGGCAAAATAAAATTTCTGAAAACAAGGTTTAATTTAAAATTTCTTGTTATTTTGATAAAAGTTATTTCCATGCCTCAGAAAAATATTTTTCTTGGAAAAGTAAAAGGTTGTTTGTGATGCTGTCCCGTAGCAATGAGCGTTTTTAATCTAAACTATTATAAAACTGTAACAGAAGTGTGTCTGTACATTGCAGATATTTACAAAAAAAAAGATTACGATATGATTTTTAGATGTCCCTGATTCCAAATCACCAATTTGTGAATTTTTTGTCTGTCTGTTTGTTTGTTTGTTTGTTTGTTTGGGTGTTTGTTTGTTCGAGTATCACGCAAAAACTACTGAACCGATTTTGATGAAACTTTTTTTGTTTGATAGCTTATCATCTGACTTAAAATCTGGTATATAATTTATGCAGACGAAGTCGCGGGTAAAAGCTCGTTTTCTAATTTTCTAATTTTCTTTACTTACTATGGAACCAACATTGAAATCTTACCCCCTTAAGTATGTAACTCATGTAAGACAATAGTCATTGAGGTCACCAAATATATATTATTTACCGTCGTAGGTGTACTACGTCAAGCACTTTTGCTTAAACTAGACATTGGCAAAATCATAGATGGAGCCACAATTTTAATAAGATTAGAATTTAAAAAAGATACAATGAAATAGGTATTTTATAACCGTATTGTTGTTGTTGTTGTCTATTGTCTCTGCCCTGCCTACCCTAGTGGGACATAGGCTTGGTCATATGAATGTATACAAGGTGGTACAAAAATACAAATAACATTTAAGGGGGGGGGGGGTGGTTTAGACCGGTGATTCCCAAAGTGGTCTATATCGACCCCCAGGGGTCGATTACGACCTGCAAGGGGTCCATGTCAGCCAGAAAAATAATTGGGGGTCCATGAGACTTAAATGGGGGTCCACGAGAGTGGATCCCATTTGAGTTGGTCGTAACCATAATTTTGGCTTTCCATGAATGGAAAAACAGATAGTACCTATGTACTAATGTGCCCCAGACGTCTCTCACAAAGACAGTAAATGCCATGCATGATACTTCTTTGATGTCATACCTTGTAAACGTCTTTCTTTTGTGTGAGCCAATAAATACATTATTACTTTTTTTACTCACATAATTCTTTCCTATAAAATCAATATACATCTATCTATCTTTAACGACCCGGTTGGTGTGATGGTTACCACGCCGGACTGCCAAACCAGGGTGGGTCCTGGGTTCGAATCCCGGTTCGGTCATGGATGTTGTTTATGCCGTCGGCGTCGTTGTATGGTTCCCATAAAAAAAAGCCTGAGGCTTACTTGGGTCCATTAAAATGTATGTGCTTGTGAGCGTTATTTATCTATTTGTATTTTATCTACAACGTGTTAATGAATTTACGCAAAACTAGAAAGCAGTTTGTTTAGAATCGAGAGCAGAATCGAACTATCATAGTTTCAACATAGGTAATTTTTTTCAAAATATTAAATAATTTGTTTGCAAAATTTAAAATTTACTGAACCCGTTGTCAACCCACCGCACGGACACACTCACCCTACTTACCACCAAAACAAGATTATTAAAACGTTTCAATGAGTACGTTAGCGCTTTCATTAATTGCTGAAATGATAACAAATAATGTTTTCCTCAAAACTTAAAATGCGAATAACTTTAAATTTTAAGTATCAAAATAATGAAATTATTGTTTCAATCTAATTATTTTGATATTTTGAGGTTTTGCGCTAATTTATTAATACGTTGTATAATCTGAAGGCAGGAACGTATTCTTATGCGGGCAAAATGGGCAAGTGCTATGCTAAGGCCAGCCCCTTTAGAGGGGGTGCGGTGGCCTGCAGAAGGATTTTAGTGCCCTACAAAATTATACACCCAGAGGCACGACCGAGAAGATGATCCAAAGGCGCATTATCAAATATACGACATAACGTCGCCATAAAGTAAAAAAATTCAGAGCTCGCTTCGCTCGCTCCTGATTTTTATTTCAATACAATTCAGGTCAGTTTATGGCCGAAAAAACAAATAAAACGATTTTGGGAAATAAAGTAATAAATAATTTAGATTCGTTGGTTCTTTCTATGAAGTATCCAGAGAAGAGTGCTAAAAATTTCGAGCTCGCTTCGCTCGCTTTATTTCTATTCTTATTACACCACTGAATACACACGCATACACACACGTAAACACAGTCATATCATATTGCGACAAAGTTTTGTGTTCGCTTCGCTCGCTCTGGTTTCTATTTTATTACGGTTGCATTAACCGAAAGAGCTTGCTTTTTATCTCTGTATTTTACTGTGTATGTTTTTATGCGAAATAAAGTATATTGATTCATTGAAAGAGATAAATACGATCACAGCCTAGTCGTGCTGAGAAATTTCATAGTTAAGTTGTATTTGTTGTGAAATTTCGAGCTCCTTTCAGTCGCTCCATATTACAATTTTCTATTGCTCGCGCAATAGGTCTGTTCTCATCACAGTTCTGTAAAATTTCGTGCTCGCTTCGTTCGCTCCAGATTTGGATCGAACTCTTGGTAGTACTGTCATAAAATAACCAACAACTCTTTAGACCTATTTGTTAAAACCATAGAATAGAGCTGTTGCTGGCACAAATCTTGGCTACGGACCCACCGGCAAGCTGGAATATTAGGAAATATAGGGGTCTGTGTGTAGGGGGTCTACCCAAAATCACAAAAATTTGCAAGGCGTCTACGGGACGAAATAGTTTGGGGACCTCTGGTTTAGACCATCAAACTGAACAACTTTCACAATGGGACCAATATCAAAATCACAGAAAAAAATCTAATGTTCTATACAACGTGTTAATGAATTAACGCAAAACAAGAAAGTAGTTTGTTTAGAATCGAGAGCAGAATCGAATTAACATGGTTTCAATATAGGTAATTTTTTTCAAAATATTAAATACTTTTTTTGTTTAATTTAATATTTGATGAACCCGATGTCAAACCACCGCACGGGCACACTCACCCTACTTACTATCAAAACAGGATTATTAAAATGTATCCATGAGTACGTTAGCGCTTTCATTCATTGCTGAAATGATAACAAATCATTTATACCTCAAAACTTAAAATGCTAACAACTTTAAATTTTAACTATCAAAATAATGAAATTATTGTTTCAATCTAATTATTTTGTTATAAATCAGTTGGGGTGTATGAGGTTTTGCGCTAATTCATTAACACGTTGTATAAGTACTAAACTACAAATCTACTCGAGCTAAATGAATGGGACAGTTGTATTTTTTTCGCGATTTAGATTTTGGTCCAATAGTGAAAGTTGTTCAATTTTTGTCTAAGCAACCCCCTTAAAAGTTTATAAATGTTTATTTTTAGTTTTGTAACACCTTGCAGGTATGTATAGTTACTAGTTATGATTATAAATAAGTTGAAACTATAGAAGTGTTGACCTTACGACCACATTTGACAAATAGGGTAATAAAGTAAATATTTCGGTTGGCAACAATTGTTTTAAACTGTTTGTGGAATTTAATGAAATAGTTTTGTTGAATGGATCGTTAGGAATAACTTTAGGCAGTATTTTATATGAAAAGACATTTATTTACATTGTAGCAAAACTTTTTGTACCTCGATGTTTTACTACTAAGTATAGACTATACAGGGGACTATACTAACTCCTAAACCGACTGAAGTTATGCAGGCAGACCTGGGCCTCAATTGCGCAATTTTATACGGTTTTGGTTTGGTTTTGGTTTTGGTTTAGTTTTGATTTAGATTTGGTTTAGCTGAAGTAAAAAAGCTATCGCGATATTTTTTTCTGAACGGTTAAATCGCACAATACAGAAAATTCGATCGAACGGACATCAAACGTTACGCCAACGTAACTTCCGAAATAAAGCTAAATCGTTATCGTTAATATAATTTGCGCGATACGAATTGTGCGTAACGTAACGTTTTTGGTTGTGGTTTTGTTTTGGTAGTATCGTTCAAACTTAGGGCGATTGAGGCCCTGGTCCATCCCCATCACAGATATGCTCTACACCCCATAAACACTGAATCAGCCTTTTAGCTGATGGTTGCAAAAAGTACACTTACCTCTTATAATAAAAAGTGTGTAATAGCCTAATAGCTTAAAATTAAAATCAACTATGAACCCCACATCGCCAGACATTTAGACTAAAAGTCTGAGAAAGCTGTACGACTCTTACATTATTATGCACGTTGGCCTCACCTTATAAATAATGTATGCAGTGACATCGACAATCCTATTTGTTACCCCATAGAGCTCAAGTTTGCGTGCACATATAAATTCGTTTTGATTCCCTGCAATTCTACGAAACATGAACTATTTTGATATTGCGTTTAGATGTTTAGAATTTGAACGTAACGTTAAGCTTACAATTTAGTAGTTTGTGGAGCGGGAATTTCTATTTTGTGAAAGTAGATGCAAGTTCAAAGCTTCTAATTCTATGATTTTCGAAATCGAATTATGTTATGAGGATATAATAATATACCCGTTAGCGCGCTGCATAAGAACGAAGTCGTATTCTATTTTTAATATTAACCAATTTATTAAACTAGCTAGCTAACTAGCTTTTGCCAAATTTAATCCAAATTCGTTCAGCCGTTAATGCTTGATTGAGTGACAAACATCCAAAGAGAAGAAGTCATGTTACAAGTTTTGCCACGAGCGGTTGTCTTTCACATGGTATTCGCAAGGTTCGCGCTTGAGCTTGCCACGAGGCTCCACAATTTCTTCTCAGTTGTATTTTTGCCTAAAAAACAATATTTGAGATTGGGATAGACACCACATACTTAACTACTTGACACTGACGGAAATGCAGTGCTAACACTAAATAAAAAGAAAAAAAGGAATCCGAATAAATTGAAAACAAAAACACAATTTTGTATTCTAAATAGATAATACAATTACACAATTAATATTGTGTGATGGTTTCGAACCCTCTGTGTGCTAGTCTGACTCGAACTTGACATGATTTTTCGCTACCATTTTAAAACGCAATTTTCAAATGTTACATTAACGTAATTTTCTCCGAAACGAACACTTTGGTTAGAATTGAAACTTTCTCGTAGAAACCTTTTCAAACATTCCATTTTTATACGTTTCCTTACGACCATAACGTTCAAATTGGCGTGTATGCGACCGGATATAACAGTTGTGAATAAAGGAGATGGAAGTAATTGGAAAAAAGAGGAAATGTAATAAGGAATGTAATGAAATTGTTGCAAAGGGCAAACAGCGTGTTACGATATTCATGTTAAAGGCGCCTTGAACAGCCAACTGGAAACCGTCAGCCGCTCACAATGTGGATCACTCAATCAAATTGTAAAATATTTATAGAACTGTGTAGCAATAGCGATGGTTCGATCCCCGTCCAGGCCGATTCGTACCAATGAGTTTTTCGGAATTTATGTACGATTTGTAACACCACTGGCTTTTTGGTGAAGGAAAACATCGTGAACCTGCATGCTTCAATTTCGAGGCATATATTGTACCTACTGTCCATTACAAGTGGCGACGTTGAATTTAAACTTTGTATCATATTGTATAACTATCACAGAAATAACTAACACAATAACCTTTTCAAAACGTATATTGTCCATCTTGTATAATCTAAACTATTATAAAACTGTAACAGAAATTTGTCTGTACATTGAAGATATTTACAAAAAAAAATTACGATATGGTTTTTAGATGTCCCTGATTCCAAATCACCAATTTTTGGATTTTTTGTCTGTCTGTTTGTTTGTTTGTTTGTTCGTTTGTTTGTTTGGGTGTTTGTTTGTTCGAGTATCACGCAAAAACTACTGAACCGATTTTGATGAAACTTTTTTTGTTTGATAGCTTATCATCTGACTTAAAATCTGGTATATAATTTATGCGGACGAAGTCGCGGGTAAAAGCTCGTATTTAATTATTTATAACTATCCAACTTTAACAACGTATTATCTTAATTATTAAAACTATCCAACATTAACCAAATTAGCCAACTGTTGTTCAAAAGTTGTAAGTATATGACTTTCTGTCCTTTCTGTCTACTAATGTTTTGCAAAAGCTCCCAGGACAAGAATATACAGGATGTTAGGGTAAACAGTTGCACTAATTTAAGGGGTGATTGTAAATATGATACTGAACAACTTTCCCTAAGAAAAATATAAGAAATTCGAAAAAAATAATCGACTTTGCATACAAATTTTCGATCAGATGATTGCATTTAGTATGGAAAGTAGATTCTTTTTGCGAATTTCCCATATGTTTCTTTAGGAAAATTGTTCAGTTTCATGGGTACAATCACCCCTTAAAGTAATGGAACTGTTTACACCCTATATAGTATCTTTAGGCAACAAACATCTGTCCACAAAAATTTACGAATAATCATTTAAAAGGCAGATTCCAGAATAAACGCGTTTAACAAAAGGGTTGTCATAATAGAACATTTATGAATTACACACTTCAATGATTTTAATTCATATTGTCGGGTAATAATATACATAGGTAATCGATATCAAAATTATAGGATTATAATGGGTTAGCTTACGAAATTTTTGATAATTAGAAAATTACTTCTTTTTATTATTATTATGACATTAAAGTTAAATGAAACGGAAACATGGTGTTTTGTTGTTTGCGGTCTAGCGTTGACTGTTGTGGTTATTTATAGGTATGACTCGGTAGCTAAGGTACTACCACAGAGTACCAATACTACCGTAGTACTACGAACTGGCTTATTGCTACTCACTTGCTACCTTATTATTAAACAGAGTCCTTCCAGAAAACTTTCCATATGAGACCAACATCTAAATCGCTGGAAAAATCAGCTGTCCCATGCATTTGGGTTGAGTAGGTTTATAGTTTTTCACGGAACCTGATTCATTTTCGCAATTTGGAAATTAGTCCCATAGAGAACGTAAGGTACGATGATCTGATCATCCCCTTTAAAAGGGAGACCCTGTATACTACCGTACGGACTGGTACTACCCTTAAAAATTTGCTTACCCATACATTCGGGTCGGGTACGTTTTCTTTGCAGTTTTGTATGGAACATAAACATTTTATAGTGAAAATAGTTTCAGCTAACTTTGTTAGACTTTACAGGATGTAACAAAACACTAGTAATACTTAAGGGGCATCCGCCCGGTTTTGAGTAACTTTGTAACCATTTTATACATTAACTATGGCACTTTTTAAGCAGAAACAAGACTGAACAATCTACAGGATATGAGAAGTGATGTGGTTTTACTCGAAATCTATTTTAATTAATTAATCTGAAGAAAAACGACTCCAAAGTCACCTCTTTTTTTCCAGTTGTAACCGTTTTACTCTTACATTGTTGATCAGAAGAATATAAAATTTACAATATTCTTCACAATCTACACTAATATTATAAAGAGGAAAGATTTGTACCTATTTTTGTATGTTTGTAATGAATAGGCTCAAAAAGTACTATTAGAAAGCTGCATTCACCCTGAGTAACATAGGCTATATTTATTGCTAGAAAAGATTAGACGTCCACCCGTGCGAAGCCGGGACGGGCCGCTAGTACAATATAAAATGATGTGGTTTTCTTATTTTTTTGAAAATTCATATAAAATCATACAGGTTTTCAAAGAAAACGGAAAATTCTGACCGGAGCCGCGCAATTGAAGCGGGATGGCTAATTGCAAAAGTTTGCTTGTAAGAAAGAGAGCCTTGCAGATGGGAGGAGTAGCCTAAAGGAGGTGCATCAGACCATCAAACTGAATAACTTTTACTATGGAGCCAATACCGAGAAAAAAATTAAAAAATCTGCTGTTCCATACATTAGAGTCGAGCCGGTACTGCAGCTCAATAGTGAAAGTTGATCAGTTTGATGGTATGAAGCACCCCCTTAAGTATTACTAAGTGTTTTGTTAAATCTGTATAATAATACTTAGTAGTATTTTTAACACAATGTATAAACGGTTAATTTCTTCTTACAGAAGCAGTATTCTCTAAAAGAGAATACAATAAAAGTACAAGATTCTCGACAAAAGATCACAAGTACGTCATGACGAATCACCCATTATGAGTGCTCTTCATTCATGGGATCTATGGATCGGATCTATTGATCATGTATAGATCTAGTGTGAAATGATGGGTAATTTATGTCATAGTGTGACAGATTGGTGGTATTGTAGTTTGTGGGCTGGAGCGATTTTTGTAGGGTGTTAAGTATGGTATAGTAAATCTATAAATGTCTGATATAAAATAGTAATTTTATTAATAGTGTATAAAACTTAATATTAAGGGACTATAAAAGAGATTCTCTTCGAAGGGGGACGTGCGTAAGCTCACGACCGTAATTCTTTTAGGGGTGGTCAGAATGTTTGGTAAAACTACCAACTAGGTATACCTATACAACGTGTTAATGAATTAGCGCAAAACCTCATACACCTCAACTGATTTATAACAAAATAATTAGATTGCAACAATAATCTCATTATTTTGATAGTTAACATTTAAAGTTATTCGCATTTTAAGTTTTGAGGCAAAAATGATTTGTTATCATTTCCGCACTGAAAGAAAGCGCTAACTCATACTCATGGATACATTTTTATAATCTTGTTTTGGTAGTAAATAGGGTGGGTGTGCCCGTGCGGTGGGTTGTCATCGGGTTCAGTAAATTTTATTTTTTGCAAAAAAATTATTTAATATTTTGAAAAAAAAAAACCTATGTTGAAACCATGATAATTCGATTCTGCTCTCGATTCTAAACAAACTACTTTCTAGTTTTGCGTTAATTCATTGACACGTTGTATAATTTTATTTATGATCGTGCAGTTAGAGCAAGGCTCACTTTTAGCATTTATTTAAGGTGTCAGGGTGAAATGTCGTTTCTTTCATAACGACGGTTTTTTTAACAAAATCACAAACAAAATCAGCTACAGAAGAATACAAGATTTTGCTGTAGGTGCCATAGAGAAAGTTGTTTAGTTTGATGGCCTGATCATGCCTTTAAAGAACGATAAATCAATCAATCAATTTTACTTTATCAGCTTTTCAGCTTTTTCTTTCTTTTTAAATAAATAAATAATCACACTCAGCACACAATCACAATCAGCTCACAGGCACATAGGTACATTGTAATGATCCCAAGTAAGCACTAGGCTTTTTGTTATGGAAACCATACAACAACGGCACAAACATATAACATCCATGACCGAACCGGGATTCGAACCCAGGACCCTGGTTTGGCAGTCCGGCGTGGTAACCAAATTACACCAACCGGGTCGTCAAAGTTTTTAAAAAACCGTCAGCATAAATTAAGAAGGACCTTTTATACGGAACCCTATTCGAGGTCCATTATCTTTTTTTGGAGACATAATTTTTTCATTACCTAATAAAACATTTGGCTTTATTTGCCGCCCAAAGTCCCTACTCACGTATAAACTTCGCCCAATACGCTATAATGGTTGCCCAGGGCCGAATGTGACCGAAGTGCCCAAAGTTATCACCTGGCCGGGTGCTAAACAAATTGATTGGTGGATCAATGCCGCGGAAAATAACACTCATAATAAATGGGCCAGTTCGGTGACAGGCTGTTAAGTTATGCTTAAAAGCTGGTTACATTTTGGTTTCGTTTTAAAACAAAGAAACATGTAGAGTCGAATTTATAATTTTCAGATGATGATGGGAAAAAACGAACGTTGTCTTTAATGAAATATGTTTAAGTTCGTAATATTTATTTTTATGTATAGCGTTTGCTGTTCCATACAAAACAGCTGTACCTACTCGACTCAAATGTATATGGTCTTACCTGTGGCCTGTGGAACTAACAGCACTGCTAGCATGCCCCCCATTACAAAGCGTTTAAACGAGTAAAACGTCATGCGCGCTCTTTGTGGCATACTTAAAATAATAAAGATGGAGGCAAATCTCGATTTTTGTCGTGGGTGGCATGCGAGGCCTACACGTCATCTCCGACAAAACGCAAAAAATCAAGATGTGTCTTTGTTACTTTGCGCATGCCAAAATTAGCACTCATGACGGTTTTCGTATTATCCCTTTGTCGTGTGTCGTATGCTAGCCCTACTGGTAATAAGTGAACTGATTAAGAGGCCGAGCATTTTGATCTAGATTCTAGATAAAAATGGGCATCTTCTAGATTCTAGAAGATGCCCATTTTACTCTTTTGCATAGAAAGATACCAATGGTCACAAAATAGATAAATTTTCTAAAATAAAGAATTGGAATTGAATTGAATTCAATGCAGAATCACACAGCAGTTAGATTCATCGGGATAATATGATGATGATAAAGTTGTAGTTAATTTTGGGACTATGATTAGATTGATCAGTGATTTTGTTGCAATATGTTGGATGTCCAATAAAATAAAATTAAATACAGTCCTAAAATAGCTTCCCGTGAAGTAGTCAGAAAAAAATAAACACTCCTTTAAACTTTAAACTCGATATTGTGGAGTTTGCCCTAAAATTCGATTAACCCACCCTATTTGTTTTTAGATACGAAGGTGTTTTGTTGTCACACTCCAACGATTTCCGATACAATTTTTAGGGTTCCATATTGACGTTGTAAACTTGATTGGTTTTGCATTTGCCGTGTGACAATGGTGGCCTAGGGGGTGAAGGAGGTATGTAGGTAGATCACCAGGACATTGCTTAGACCGTAGACGACAGAAGCTCACGGGTCAGAAACTTTGATTAAAGTAAAATAGCGGAAGATAGGTCACGTCTTGCATTACGCATTCGAAAAATAGACCTGCTTTTCATGTACTTACGAGTGAAAAGTAATGCTGTGTGATTTGTCTTTTCGATTTGAATGATTTGTAAAACAAGTTTTCTTCTTATCGTGTGGGCAGAGCCCTGGTGTCAGAGTTTTTTCAGTCAACAAGTTTTAAGCACGCGACGGCATTGTGGTACCTTTATCCGGCCTAAAATCAAAAAAGTTTCTCAATTACGCAATGCCGCCCTAAGTAAATTAGGTGACGAGGCCTAATTTATGCGGTCCATGCGCTATAGGCTACCTATCTTGCTTTTTTAATTTAATCAAAGAAACGGATAACATTTGCACAGGACCGTGTGGAATGGTGCGCAATAAACAGAAAGTCGGTTTCTGCCAAGCAGCAGGTTGATTTGAGCTGATTTGATTGATTGACTTATACTGATGAGGGAACGTTGTAATTTTAATGAAGATGTAGTGGTTGAAATAAAGAAGGGAGTGCTTCGATAGTTTGGACTTATCGCAATGATGAATAAAAGACGACTTACGGAATAGATATACATATTATAAGGCAAGTTTGGAAAGATATATTGGTTGAGGCAGACCTAGGAGGACGTACCCAAACCAAATTAATAGGGACGTTATTATAAAATGCCTTGTTAAAAGTAACCGAAAACGAGAATGTATGAGAAGACTGGAGGACGCAAGAAAGATAATTATGTTTAGAACAAGAAATGTTCAGAACGACCCAAAGTGGAGATCCATATTGAGTTTATGTATGTATTAATGTATGTGCGTAGGTATGATATTATACAGGGTGTTAGGGTAAACAGTTGCATTACTTTAAGGGGTGATTGTACGCATGATACTGAACAACTTTCCCTAAGAAACCTATAGGGATTCGTGAAAAAAAATTTGTACTTCCCATACTAAATGCAATGTTATCTTTTATACCTACTTAATATTAAGGATGAGTCCCTACCGGCGTACGAACAAACCAGTCATGGTTTATAGTGCGTCGATATTTGTTAATTTACTAAACATTGTATTGTCATGTATCAATTAACTAAATAATAATAAATAATCAGCTGATCGAACTTTTGTACGAAGAGTCAAAAAAAGTATTTTCGAATTTCCTCAACCTTATTCCATTCTCTTATTCCCAACCGACTCTATCGACTCAAATTAAATTGTTACCGAATACCGAACGCTAGAGATAGGCTTTAAATTTGACGAAAGTATAAAAATAATTCGTTTTCGTTGAATGGAGCATTTTTCGTTGATTACTTTTTTGCTTCGTTCGGCCAAGCTGTTTGTTTGTTTTCTAAATTAACTTGATATCCGTGAAGTGAGTGGTGGCGGTTTTTTAGTTTCCTTTTAACCGAAGTTTATTTTTTCTTTGCTCGGATATTTTCGGCGAATCTTTGGAGCTATTTTTAGGGTTGACTGGTGTCTGGAATTTATCGATTGTTATAGTGAATTGGGTCAGAAATGGATGAGTTGTCTTGTTTTGTAATTACTCGATCAAATTGGTATCAAATTTTTGTGGTATTAGAGGAAGGCGGAAGAAAAGATGTATGGAATGTGCAAAGTGAATATACTAATAGCAAAGTGTACGCTATAATAGTCTCAGGCGCTCTCGGGTGGCGACAGGCCTATCGTGCGGGGGGTGCGGGTGGCGGGGGGTGCGGTCCCAGTACCGATCCACCTGCGCGCTGTACCCCAACGGCCGGTGCCTCACCCCTCCGCACACCGCGCGAGCCCCCCGCACTACGCGCAAGCATATACCCAATGCGGCCACTAAGCGCACCCACTTTATTGTATTTACGCTATGGATTGTGTGAAGCACAGGACATTATAAGAGGAGCTAGAATTAGAAGTGCAAAGTAGGCGTGGAACGTGTCGCCACAGGTTTTGCAATGATTTGCACACCATTAGGTGCGCGGCGTGGTGCGAGCGAGTGGGCATGAGTAGTTGTAACAGCGTGACCGGGAAGAAAAGTGGCGGCAGTCGTCTCCGAAGCAAAACCGCTACTTTGCATTTCTAACCCCTCTTATAATATTCTGTGGTGCGAAGGATGATATGTGTAAGAAAGGTGTGAGTGCTGAAATGACGGATGAGCCCCAACAGCACAAATGTCTACAAAATATCTAATAGATAGCTACAAAATATCTAAGTGTCTAGAAAATATCTAATAGATATCTAGTAGATATTCTGTGCTGTGTGGGAGAGAGATAAATGAAAGAAGATAACATATTGCACCAACCCCAAATAATGGAAAATGTGCAAGAATATGATAATTCTACAGCATGTCTCTGATCAGTTTTTCTCCCTTTAACGGTTTGAAAGCAATCATATAGGTACAATGAACATCAAAATATTGATCCGAACCGTAACGAATTCAATTCTGAACTCTGTATCGCAAATTTCAAGAAACAAATTCAAATGACCATTTATCATTGATCAAACCCGTTCCATTCGTTCCACAACCAAATGATATCTCATTGTATTGTGATCCCAATGATTCCCATCTGGTTCCCTACCGTCACCCCAAACATCATAAGCGACCGTACATTTTGCAATCTAAAATCTACTTTAACTTTTAGCTTCGAAAGTTGAATATCCTGCATCAGAATCGATATCAAAACTTAACAATGACGGTAAAGTTTAAATTTGTGGTATGCTAAAATGATTCGTAGTGGAATGAGATAGGGAGTACATTTGTTTGGATATTAATTGTAATGGGGAACATAAGTTTTGAAAGCCGTGACCTATTAGCAGTGACAAAACACGGTTGTCACTGTGATACGGGATTTATTATTGTATCACCAACTATTTTACTGTGGGATACGTTTATTTTGCTCTCTATTCTAAGGGCGAAAAGGTTGAAAGTGATTTTTTTTGGGTTCAAATAGATTTGGCAAAACGTTGGGGGATGAATGAAAATAATTAGGAAAGCGTAACAAGGTACTTGATGAAATAATAATAGTTTTTTTTTGTAAACAATTATTTTTGTAAGTGTCACGGTAATTAAGATTATTTGCATAAATTGGTACTTAAAATGTGTTTTTCGATTTTGATGCAGTGTAAAAATGTGTTCTTTTGTCGTTTTAATGACATTATAAACAATACAGTATAATTAAACCCATAGAGTTTGAAGTTTATACTTTTTTTTATAGTTAAATGACTGTTAGATATCCCTTTCGAAGTTTAAAAACTTTTGAATAGTTTTTCACATCGGTGCAGTTATACAATAGGTTGTAAAATACTTTATCCCTTAGTCAGATCTTACGAAAAGCCATGTTGAAATATGGGGACCATCAATACAATTAAAAAAAAAATTATGTAGTATTATTTATTTTATGTTCAAAATAATTAGTTGCAAAATATGCTAATATTATAAAACTGTAACAGAAGTGTGTTTGTACATTGAAGATATTTACAAAAAAAGATTACGATATGATTTTTAGATGTCCCTGATTCCAAATCACAAATTTTTGGATTTTTTGTCTGTCTGTTTGTTTGTTTGTTTGTTTGTTTGTTCGTTTGGGTGTTTGTTTGTTCGAGTATCACGCAAAAACTACTGAACCGATTTTGATGAAACTTTTTTTGTTTGATAGCTTATCATCTGACTTAAAATCTGGTATATAATTTATGCGGACGAAGTCGCAGGTAAAAGCTCGTGTATTATAAATTATAATAATACTCACAAAAAGAATTCTCCAATATAACCTCGAATTTCTCACCCTCCAAAATTGCTGACCGAAAAATATCTTTAGCAAATAAATCAAATCACAACAGAATGTACCAGAGTGTATACACTTAATGACATTTGAAATGTAAAGAAGTACTGGCTGATGAAAAACAAATTCAACGTTCGATGATTCGAAATTCAAATAGATACCCGATGAAAAGATGCCGCGTGGCACTCTATGGTTTCACTTCTTTTTTTAAAAAAGTTTGTCAGCGAAGAATTATGCTCTTTATTTTTCAGAAATAAAGTTCAATTTTCTTTTTTTGCAAATAGAGGGTGGCAGGATTCGGTAGTGACTGGCACGCGGCAAAGCGTCCCTCCATAGATAATAAATACTTTTAGCAAATAATTACGTTATTTGATTTTAGATGGATGATGGTCGTTGAGCAAATATTCGGTTCGGAATCCCATCGTGGGAGAGATTTATAGCTTACTGGTAAATTATCAGTAAAATTTCGAGTGGGTTTAGTCATGAATTGGTTGTGATTTGTCATTAATTTGTTTACATAATTATCTATGTGCAATTGTATAGTTCTGCATATTGCACTTTATGCAATCAAAGCCAAAATAATTTGTTCAATATTGGAACGTAATAGACAGAGATCCGACCGTAAAATTATACACCATTTCTTTTTTGAACGAAATATGATTCTAATGTATGTTTTGTTTACGCCGCCAAATTGCCTAAGTAGGTAGGTGGAAAAATTTATACCAAAAATCATAATGGAAAATCTACTTCCGGTAAGATTTTTCTAGGCACCACTTGGCGGTGTTAATTGAACCCCTGTGTAAACATACACTGGGTTTGTTTTTAGGGTTCCGAAGTCAAAATGGAACCCTTATAGTTTCGCCATGTCCGTCGACGCTTCCCAAATGGCACATGTAGCATTATAAGAGACCACTTTTGGTGTAACTCGGAACTTGTTGCATTAATTAACACTTAATAGGGTTCAACCGAGAACTTAGAGCTGCTCATTACGCTTTAGTCTTTATTAATAGCATTATAAGAGCAGGAACGGATACTATTGTAACGGGATCAGAGTTAGAGCAGCTGTCAAAAATGCCTTCTTACAGCCTATATCGCATTGGTTGCTTAAGAGCATTATAGTGGCAGTAAAATATGATTATTGCTGTATAAAGGTGTAGAATTATCCCACTGTAATGCTAGCATCTTAAAAGAGTCAATGTGAACTACTGTACAGCCAATAGAGTTAAAGTGGTGTACACGTAGAGTGATTTAACGCTTAAAGTTCTATATTGGTTCACCTCAACTCTGTTATTCAGCCTCTTTTTCAAAGCTGCTTAAAGGTGTTATATTAGCACTCGTGAACACCAAAGGTATTTCGAGATACTCTTGTAACTCAGAAATACAGCATTTGGCAGTAAAGTGGTGTACACGTAGAGTGATTTAACGCTTAAAGTTCTATATTGGTTCACCTCAACTCTGTTACTAAGCCACTTTTTCAAAGCTGCTTAAAGGTGTTATATTAGCACTCGTGAACACCAAAGGTATTCCGAGATACTCTTGTAACTCAGAAATACAGCATTTGGCAGTAAAGTGGTGTACACGAAGAGTGATTTAACGCTTTAAGTTCTATATTGGTTCACCTCAATTCTGTTATTCAGCCTCTTTTTCAAAGCTGCTTAAAGGTGTTATATTAGCACTCGTGAACACCAAAGGTATCCCGAGATACTCTTGTAACTCAGAAATACAGCATTTGGCAGTAAAGTGGTGTACACGTAGAGTGATTTAACGCTTAAGGTTCTATATTGGTTCACCTCAACTCTGTTATTAGCCTCTTTTTCAAAGCTGCTTAAAGGTGTTATATTAGCACTCGTGAACACCAAAGGTATTCCGAGATACTCTTGTAACTCAGAAATACAGCATTTGGCAGTAAAGTGGTGTACACGAAGAGTGATTTAACGCTTTAAGTTCTATATTGGTTCACCTCAATTCTGTTATTCAGCCTCTTTTTCAAAGCTGCTTAAAGGTGTTATATTAGCACTCGTGAACACCAAAGGTATCCCGAGATACTCTTGTAACTCAGAAATACAGCACTTGGCAGTAAAGTGGTGTACACGTAGAGTGATTTAACGCTTAAGGTTCTATATTGGTTCACCTCAACTCTGTTATTAGCCTCTTTTTCAACGCTGCTTAAAGGTGTTATATTAGCACTCGTGAACACCAAAGGTATTCCGAGATACTCTTGTAACTCAGAAATACAGCATTTGGCATTAAAATGGCTACAGGAAATACCACTATATTGCTTTAGTCTGCATAATGGCGTTTACGTAGTTCACATGAATGGCTTAAGCGTTGATGTGAACCATAATAACACTAATATAAGCCGACAGGCTGCATATTGGTTCACTTGAACTCTTATTTACTGCAATAAGCGTAATAGAGGAACCGGTGTGTACTCTTGTACAGCCATAGTCGTTAATTCAGGATTATAAGAGTTCACATAGGTTTCTTAAGAAAGCGCCATTTTGTTATAATTTTATAACCTAAACCATAATATGATAAATAAATTATGGTGTTGTTTATGTTTTAATAATGATTTCTGCTTTTATTTACACGTAAAACACATATTTATTATAATATAAAATAAAACTTTGTATGATTTAATGTAAATCAGACACAAAAAATGTACACATATATTTTGACGTGTAATTATTTTCACAATATTTCTAATTAAAAACGAAATATTTCCGAGGCGCGTAAAAAATTTGCTATAAAACCATATAAACATTCACAATGAACTTGCATTCCCAAATGTTTTCACAGACTAATATTATAAAAGTGTACTTAACTAGGTTATCACAAATTCTCAATAAAACTTCACTTCACGCCATTAATAACCAACACTCACGGAATTTATTTAAAGAATTTAACTCTACTAATAAAATAAATTCAGGAATTTTATGTACACACTCTGCTGATGCTCGAAGAATAATGTAGAACCTCAAGCGTTATTTAAGTATAGCAGTAACCCCAATCCTAGGGCTTAGGCTGTATAACAGGACACTCGTATTCTGTTAAGCAGCTGATATAATGCCTTGTGGCCCATTATAATTCCAATATAGAACCTTAGGCTGTATAACTTGTGCCCAAATAAGAGTTATATCGGTGTTAACAGCGCTGTTAACACCATTGTAACACCATCTTATACAGCCTTTAGTTTCCGTGTACACCAAAAGTGGTCTCTTATAATGCTACATGTGCCATTTGGGTTAATACTAGAAAGCTGTAATTTGGCATATGTATACATACATATTCATAACGGCTTTACAAGTTTACGAGTAATAGTCGACCAAATAATAAAATGTACTTTTTAGACTTTATTAGCCGTAGTATAAATAAAAAGCCTCCTTCTAAGTCCATGTTATATTGTAACGGGCAACTGCGGAACCCTACCTTGCGCGTGGTCCGACACGCACTTGGCCAGTTATTGTTTATTATTTTTAGAGACCCATGAAAGACGTGTTGAACCTACTAAGTTTTAAGAAACTAGTCAAAAACAAATCAATATTCCAACACAAGATTACATTTACATACAAGTCACGACCATAATCACCTTCGGGGTGGTCAGAATTATTGTTACAACTACATATACAAATTATCTTTTAAAAAGCGTGCAGTTGTAGCAAGGCTTACCTTTAGGATATATTTTAAGGTTTCAAGATGCAAAATGCAATGAATGACGTGTCAAGTAATAACTGATGATGTGGACCTAATAACATTTTTAAATTCTGTAAGACATAGAACAAAACTTTGGCCCCAAATTTGCCGCCCCTAAAATCTGCCGCCCTAGGCTCCAGCCTACTCAGCCTTTTGGTAAATCCACCACTGGATGTGGATAAAGAAAGAAAGAAAGAAAGAAAAAATATTTATTTGGATCTCCGACACACATACAATCTTACATCATGGTTACATTTTAGTAAAATTGTCAAAACATTAATTAATAAAGAGATTGTTTGTGCGCCGCAGTGGCTAAAAGGTCCCAACTCAGCAAAATGCTCGGCTCGGAAGCCGAACTCTGAATTTATGTCGGGGCCTAGCTTATGAGGTGAATCTAACATAATATTTATGTGCAACGAATCCAATAAACACTTGTTATTATTTTGTAACTATTTAGCATCAAGTGTGTGTGTGTATGTGTGTGTGTGTGCAATTAAAAATGAACAGAACAATTTAAAAAACATGTAGAAAGGTACAAAATTTCTACGCAGAATTTGCTACCAAATTAACAGTTTTGATAGCTATTTGCCCACAAAAACAGCACTGCTTTATCCCTTAGTCGTCTTATGTGAACCCACGGGAATAAATGGGGTGTTCTAATAAATATAATCAAATTGAATTTGATACTTATTTGAATTAAGAATCCAATGGGTTAGTGGAAGCTCATTAGAAATTATTGTTGTTTTTTTTTATTAAATAGGTATTTCTACAGGGTGTTTCTTAATGGTGATTGTACTCATAATACTTAACAACTTTCTTTAAGAAACCTATAGGAAATTCGAAAAAAAAAACGAATTTTCGTACGAACGTTCGGTCAGATTGCAATTAGTATGGGAAGTCCAATAATGTTTTTGCGAATTTCCTAAGTACTTATAGGTTTCATAACCGGAAGCAGCGTGGGTAGGCCCCTCACACGGTGGACCGACGACCTGGTGAAGGCGGCGGGAAAACGTTGGATGAGGGCAGCGCAGGACCGGTCGTTATGGCGATCCTTGGGGGAGGCCTATGCTCAGCAGTGTACGTCTATCGATTGAGGTGATGATGATGAGGTTTCATAGGGAACATGGTTCAGTATCATGGGTACAATAACTCCTTAAAGTAATGCAACTGTTTACCCTAACACCCTGTATAATACTCGGGGGTACGTATACCTCACTTTGAGAAACCTTAGACTAGAATAAACGGGTATCCTCAAAACGGTGGTTATTCTCAACCCGCTCGCTATCTCATCCTGATCCCAGTATTACGTGGGACTCGAGGAAACAATTTCAGCAGTCTAGTTCACCTGAGAAATGCGAGTTGGAGATAGTGTGACCACACTGTCCTGTATCTTGCAGGATTTTCCATTTTTCGGCCTTCGTTTGGCCGTTTTCTATCTTCATCTCAATTTATATTGAAACTGTTCCGTGACTGACAATCAACGCGCAGTCTGGACCACTGAAGATAGAAACATGAAAGGAACATTATTCTACAGATAATGTTGCACTAAGAAAAAGATTTCCGAAAATCAGCCCCTAAAACGGGGAGTATGAGTTTTTTATACCTAAGTAAAACAAATTACTACTCTTACATTAATAAGTAAAGACAAGATTGATAGACTTTTATTTTAATTGTGTTAAAAGCAGATTTTTTTCTTCAAATTTTTTACGTAACCGTGGCGTTCCTAGTTTAAACCGTAATTAATTTAATTTTACGTTATTTTGTACTGTAAAACAAGCACAAAGAGGTCACCCTAGTTGAAGATCAAACTAACTTACCTTATAACAGTTTTGTTTGAAACTCAATACCTTTGTCGTCGTGATACTTTGAAACTAGTATTGTTGTGAAAGTATTGTAACTTGTGTTACTGTATTTTATGTTATGTTTTTACTTACATAAGAATTGTTTTTCTTCTATTAAATGTTAAAAGATATAGGGGAGCGGACTGCATAAAATATATTTTAATTTTATCTTCTTAGTAAAAAAAACATTTGAAAATAACGCTATACTCACTTTTTTAGTTTTTTTAAGTTAGAATAATATTTTTAATAACATGATGAACTATAAAAAGTAATGAAATGTTGATGACGTCACTTGTGGGTATTTAGTAAAATTTTTCATACATCGCGCGCGTTTTGACGTTAGATTAAAAGTTGCTAATTTGACTAATTGTCCCGGACTGTCCGATCCCCTATTCCGTAGATATCTATAGGGTGTTAGGGTAAACAGAAACCATCAAACCGAACAACTTCGAGACAAAATCGAAAAAAAATCGTCTGCTGTCCCATACATCTGAATCGAGTTAGGTACTACGGTTTTATATGAAACAGCAGATTTTTTCTCGACGTTGGCTCCATTAGTGAAAGTTGTTCAGTTTGATGGTCGGCTACGGTCTTTTGTGACTCTCTATGCAGGTTGTAAAAAGTATCATTTTGACCTTTTAAACCACATTCTCTACCCATCAAACTTAACAAATCTGGCTAGGGGAGCAAATCTGTCAGACCAAAAAAAACAGCTGTTCCATACTAAACTGCAATGCCTGGTTGCCTACACGATTCAAATGTATGAAAGAGCTGATTTTTTTTTTGTTCTGACAGGTTTGCTCCCATAGTAAAAGTTGTTCAGTTTGATGGGTAGAGTACTGGGTAGAGTATGAAGATGTGTTGGCATTTTGTTGAACATCTTTTCCTTCTTTATTATTTTAAAGAAACACTATTAGACATTATGACCTATATTCGTACATAGTACCGTAGCGCCATCTATCGATCCCCTAGAAAACCAAAAGAAAAACGCTCATTTTCGGAAGCAGAAATCACTAAAAGGACAAACTTACGAACTTTACTTATTTCCACTTTCCTGAAACTTGAAATGAGAAGTTCGTTAATTAATTCTTGAAAACTTCTTCTGGTAGAGTTTTCAGAACATTTTTGGTCTTACTCATTTGGGAAATAAGGTTCAAAGTTATCTTTGTCGTTAGGATAAGATATTTTCTTAACACAAAGGTACTTCCGTCAAATTAGGTATGTTTTTCTCACTACGTTATCAGTTTATCACACCATTAAACTGTCAAAGTATGTACCTACTTACTTGAAACCCATAATAAGTACTTACTTGAAATTTTATAGTTAAAGTTTCTTTAAACGGATTTTTACTGCGTTTTTGGGAGTTCCCGCTATTTCGGCAGTGTTACAACTGCCACGACCGGGGGATGACTGTAGATAGAACCACCGCAAGTAGGTTTTTAAGAGCAGACAAATCTGTCTGCTATCGTAACCCCCAAAAACGTATTCTGAACCGATTTGGATGGGGTTTTCATAAAAGCATAAAACTTAGTTTGGATTAATATTCAGGACGTTATTATGCAACTACGACAGAAGGAGGGTTATGTTTTTTAAATCAGTGGTCGCGGGGTGCTGCTAGTTATAAGTAATTAAAAGTGCTCTCGATTTGATCTGCATATTTTTATTTATTGCTTACTCTTGAAATCTTAATTGAAGTCAAAGAACGTATTTAAACGATTCATTGTACAAAATAATTGTAATCTTACTTGTCCTTTCAACCTAATCCCCAGAGACTGGAGATAGACTCAAACTCGAGGAGTCTAATTAATTTGGGATCTAATTGAATGAATTAGAGTTGTCTTTTCGTTGCGACTTGACTCTGATTCATTTGTAAGATTCGGATTCTAAAAGGACTTAGTTCAGATAAAATTCTTATATTACTGTTTAAAACATGAATGTTTAAAAGAAAAATTGTACAAACCTACATGCTTCAATAAAAATGTGTATTGTGTTCACAGTGAACACAATACACACTTTTATTGAAGCATGTAGGTTTGTAGTATCTCTGGTGGTAGTAGTTATTATTACATAAAAACCACGTCAGAGGCCGTAAGGCGGTCTGAAAAAACTCTGACACCAGGGCTCTGCCCACACGATAAGAAGAATGTGTGTATTGGTGTAGTAATATTTTTATTATCTATGGTATCTTAATACCATAGATAATACGAGGGCGACACTGAAAGTTTCAAGAATGGACCAGTTAGTGACAATGCCAATGAAAAATTTATTTTAATTACGAATAAGAAACTCTTTATCAACCTATAGCCGAAGATTTTATTCGTTTGTCATTTGTTTTAACGATTTGGCGGCAATTCGAAAAGTGCGTGTCGCGAGGCAAAACGAATTTAGCAGGGAAAAATGTTTTCTCCCCAATTTATTACGATTTTCGTCGTGGTCCTAGTCCATAACAAAGTTAATGATAAACTTCGATTGGTATTTCATAATGAAGTCCTGTCCCTTTACACTTGTTTACAACTGGTTAAATGAGTTTAGGCATGATCGGAGTAATCTCAGTGATGATCTACCTGGGAGATGTCGTTCAACGGCGACAACTGAACAAAACGCCAATGCTGTGCAGCTCATGAGAGAGGCTGATAAGAGAGTGACCTACCAGCAGATTCAGGCAAGCTTCAGCATTGATATGAGTCAAGTGCAAAAGATCCTACACGAATATTAAGGCGTAGGGAAGCTTTGTAATAGATGAATACCCCATAATTTAACCGATTTCAATAATTTCATAGTAAAGCAGAGGGGGTCCACTGCTTCTCACAGAGGTTCCATTGAACGGGACGATACATAAAATGGAATGGAGGCCACTTCTAAAAATATTAAAAGTATTACCAACCTCCTACTTCTATACACTTTTTATTGTCTAGAAACTTTCAGTGTGCCCCTCGTAATATAATAAAAATATTAGGGGTAGTGCTTGCAGAAGTGCGATTTTTGAAAATCATACGATTCACTTGGCAGTAGAAAATGTCAAAATTACTTTGGAGATTAAGCATCTTTCTACTGCCTATTCGCTCGTATGATTTTCAAAAATCGCACTTCAGAGCGTCCGCGGGCGCTGCATACAAACGAAGTTAGATCCTATTTTGAATACTAACCAATTTAAATCTATGTAATCTTAAACTCGATATAAATATTAATCTCTGTGCATGTGGTTTATCAGATTTCCATGCAATATATGCTAAAGTGAATGAAACATCAACATGAATTTTAGAATATCCCTGACAAGTTTGACAAACCCTTTCTCTATCTTTAGTTAGCATAGCATATGCTCACGACTATATTCCCCGAGAGGGTAGTCAGAGATATTATGAAACCTCACAACATTTACGTTTCACTAGTAGTACCGAATCTCTGTCCAGTGTGAGACGGGGAGTGAGCCGCATCTTTAGTTACTTTAAAATAAAATCGTCTGAGGGCAGAAGAGGTTACATTAGGAGGAGGTTATATTTTTGTACGGTCATTTTTGTATGAACAATTCTTTTGTAATTAAATAGGTAATGCATTGAATTTAATTGGACTTTATAGTGAGAGGCAATGCAATGACAATAAACATCATAATATTATCACAAAGCATACCTAATTAAACTTTGGTATTTCATCAAAGAATTCCCTTGAATGAGTAATGAATTAATATTGAAATTATTGTGATGATAAATTCAGATAGGAAATGTCCCCCACATTCCTGAATGCACTCGAGATTATTGGTCCCCCAACAAATGCCGATCTTTTATTTTAAAACTTAGACTAGAGTACGAGAGAAAAACAACGAAATATGTTTAAATAAAATTTATTATCATCTAACAATCAGTAGATATGTACCAAAATATTATACTCTTTTGTGCCTAAAATCACTTAGTTAAACTCCAAGCTCAGTCTATTTCATAAATTATTAATTACATAAGCGCCTATATTTACACAAATTCTTAACGATATACAAATATTTGTACAATGTTTACTTTACTTACGCTAAAACAACACTAAACTGCTAGGCTTTGTTTAATATCGCGCAAGATTTTGCGCTTCGAAACTTTGATCATTATCACTAACTACATCTATTTGTTCATTGTCACATGAGGAGTCTTGGTTTTTCGATGAGCAAGAACTTTTGCTGCAGCAGCATTTCTTCGTTCTACCATCTGAGCTCATGGGAGTTTCTTCCTTCTTCAGCTTGACTCGGCGATTCTGGAACCAGATCTTCACTTGTTTCTCAGATAGCTTCAATCTCGAAGCGATCTCGATTCTTCTCAGTCTCGACAAATACATGTTCATGGAAAATTCTCTTTCTAATTCCAATAGTTGGGTGCCAGTGAATGCAGTTCGGATTCGTTTGCTAGAATCCTCTTTCAAAGGCAGTCGTTTTAGCTCTTTAGAATAACCTGGTAGGAGTTCCTCAGGGTGTGCTAATGGTGGACTTGGTGTACCATTTCTGCTTCCACTTGATATACTCGGTGATCTTTGCCCTTGACTTTTTGATGGAGACGTAGCCGTAGATTTGTACGGATGATGCAAGTAAGGTGACACTGACTTCTTTCTTCTGCTAACAAAGTTCACAGGCTCTTGTTCCTCTGTCTTCATATATTCAAAAGGACGCTCTTGTGGTGGTTCGTAGAAGTCCTGACGAGGCATCTGATGTAATAGAGGATAGCGAAAGTTCAGGTGCTCCAAAAACGGTCTGAAGAGATCTGGGCGTTGTTGTTGCTGAAGTCCCAGGGTCAGCAAGTTGTTGAAGTTTGCAGGGTACGGATAAGGCAGGAACTTTGGCCGCTCAAGATGCTGGCCAAGTAAAGTATAAGGGTTTAACGGATCACTAGACATTTCTGTCTTCTTACAATCTTTCGTGTCACTGATCAGGGTATCAACTAAGAAGGAGCGAGACATTTTTAGTTCGCTGCTCTCGCGCCGGCGTTTGGGTTACAACTGATCTCTAAGGGTGAGCTCTCCTAAAGTAACAATTACAAAAACTACCCCCACTTAGCGAACCCCATTGTAAATAAACACAATAGGTTTCACTCGAAGCGTTTTGGCAATTACGTGGCCCATCCCACCCTTTTGTCGGTGAGCCGTCAACCCCAGTGTGAGTTGAAAAAAAAGTTGTATTATTATGAATGAAGTATTTTAGTAGCTATGAATAATTTTGTATAGGACGTGAATCCCTAATATCTATCCCATTAAATCCAATTTGGTTACTGTTTTAGTTGTATTACCAGTTTTTTTGTTTCTTTTGTGTTTCTAATATTTGATGCGCTTACGTGGCTTACGCTGTTTAGTGTTATGGTACTTTGTTGTTTTATTTTGAAAACGTTTAGAGATCTTTTGTTATTTTAACTAAATTGATTATTTCCTTTTTAATGTTGGGTTTCCTTTGAACATTTTCGCATCTATAAACCGTGTCCGTGAACCAAGAGTCAAGGAAACATATTTTGCTGGGTTCCCTATAAAATTTAAACTATTATAAAACTGTAACAGAAGTGTGTCTGTACTCATTGAAGATATTTACAAAAAAAAGATTACGATATGATTTTTAGATGTCCCTGATTCCAAATCACAAATTTTTGGATTTTTTGTCTGTCTGTTTGTTTGTTTGTTTGTTTGTTTGTTTGTTTGTTCGTTTGTTTGTTTGTTTGTTTGTTTGTTTGTTTGTTTGGGTGTTTGTTTGTTCGAGTATCACGCAAAAACTACTGAACCGATTTTGATGAAACTTTTTTTGTTTGATAGCTTATCATCTGGTATACAACGTGTTAATGAATTAACGCAAAACTAGAAAGTAGTTTGTTTAGAATCGACAGCAGAATCGAATTATCATGGTTTCAACATAGGTAATTTTTTCCAAAATTTTAATTAATTTTTTCGTAAAATTTTAAATTTACTAAACCCGAATTCAACCCACCCCATGGGCACTCTCACCCTACTTACTACCAAAACAAGATTATAAAAATGTATCCATAAGTACTTTAGCGCTTTCATTCATTGCTGAAATGATAACAAATCATTTTTGCCTCTGAACTTAAAATGCGAATAACTTTAAATTTTAACTATCAAAATAATGAAATTATTGTTTCAATCTAATTATTTTGTTATAAATCAGTTGGGGTGTATGAGGTTTTGCGTTAATTTATTAACACGTTGTATAATTTATGCGGACGAAGTCGCGGGTAAAAGCTCGTTATATTATAAAACTGTAAATTTGAAAAAAGAATTTAGTTTGTTTGTTTGTTTGTTTGTTTGGGTGTTTGTTTGTTCGAGTATCACGCAAAAACTACTGAACCGATTTTGATGAAACTTTTTTTGTTTGGTAGCGTAACATCTGACTTAAAATCTGGTATATAATTTATGCGGACGAAGTCGCGGGTAAAAGCTCGTAAAATTATATTTGTGAAAATATACAATGTCAGAATTACATTTCAAACAGTTTAACCCTGCAAAAGCATTTTTCATAAATACTACAGTGTGAAGAAATAGTTCTGTTAATATTTAATACTCTGATCCCGTATAGATGAACTCTTTTGTTTATCTGACCTGATATAACGGTCGCTGGGAGCCGTAATGTTGAGCGTGGAACTACAACGCATTGTATTTTAGAATTTACTAACAAAATGTATTAAAAACCATAAAAGTATACAAGTATCAAAACTACACCGTCCTCATACAACCTAACCATATTAATTAAGTATGAATACGCAGTAATGTCTGCCGTATGCTGAGCGCGTGATTCTGATACTTCTATAAAACCCTTAGCCCAAGGGTGGGCATACATTAGCCCCGCCCCTCTTCAACCCTACGAAACTAGTTTATGAAATATTAAAGGGAAGAATAATGTTTGGTAGCATTATAATTGTGAATCAATGTTATTATCATGTCAGATTTAATTTGAAAGTAACATTGTAAGTGGTCTGAATTAGGGTTCTTTTTGTGTAATAATAGCTTTATTTAGGCTGTAAAATGTATCTTAAAAGGTTGGTAGATGTTTTTGACGGTGTGTTTATGAATTTTAAATATACGGCTGTGATGTCCTGTTTCAACATGGTTAAAGTTTCCTACTCTTTCTATATTCTTTGAAAGTTCGTTGCGTGTTTCGATTTTCCGATAGATTAGAGTCTTAGACTAATTATATCGGGACGCGTAACCACGTGTCATTCTACTAACAAACTTTCTGCCACTTTTTGCGGGGGGCGAGGTAACATGTTATCCGCAACTTTGGATTTTATTCCCTATGACTTTAGATTCTAATTTTGAATGTTCAAAATCATGAAAAGTAGTCTCGTGTAAACCCCAAACGTTCTAAGTTCAAAATTATTGTTTCGCTATTATAGGCTGTCTCGTTTAGTGATAAGGTATAAAATTGGGTGTAAATGCGCAAGATTAGTTGCTCTAATACCGTGGCAGAGGGGAAATGCTACCGCAAGGCCGGTCCGGATATAATTAGTCTAAGATTAGAGTCATTCCCGGGCTCACTGGATTTCTTGTGAATGGTAGACGATGTAGATTGTGGTTTACCTACAGGAGTTCCTGTGGTGGGTATAAGTCCACGATTTTGGTATAAAAAAATACAATTAAAAAAAATTTTACGAGCGAACAAATATTTTTGCTATGCTCATTTTTGAAATGCTATTCCATGCTCTGGAGGATTTTGTTTTTTTTTTACGAACAGATTTAGATTTATTTGTTCTAAAAGATTTTCTATTTATTAGACTAACTGTTAGGACCTTGAATAAAATACAAAAAATATCGAAAGATTGGTCTTATACAGGGTGTTAGGGTAAACAGTTGCATTACTGTAAGGGGTGACTGTATCCATGATACTGAACAACTTTCCCTAAGAAACCTTAGGAAATTCGCACAACATTTTTCGACTTTTCATCAGCACGAAAGTTCTATCAGCTGGAACTTTTCATACAATAGTTCTATCATTTAGTATGGGAAGTCCAAAATTTTTTTTTTTTTTTTTTTTTTTTATAGATTTCTTAGGGAAAGTTGTGCAGTATCATGGGTACAATTACCCTTGAAAGTAATGCAACTGTGTACCCTAACACTTTGTGTTTTGTGTACTTCATATTTTCTGTATTCTAACTTCACGCTTCTTTCCCTTTGGTATAGGCATATTATACACAGACTACAAACATTCCCGGATTTTTTAAGTTCTTAGTTTTGTATCTAAAAGGAAATTAAGCACAATTGACCACAACATGTCGTGTCATGGACAGATATGCCTCTATATTAATTACACGATGAACAACACAGATAGTTAGGCCTTGTAATTTCAAACTACAAGCACTAGCCTCTCCTATGTTTACAACTATCAATTTGTCCAATAATTACTATGTTAGTTTGCGACGGGTCAACTAATTGAAAACTACAACTATTATAAACAAGGCGAGGCGCTTATCAATTCAGGCTTGTTTTAGGTTTTCTATTAAAAATGGTACCTTACTAAATAAAGACTGAGTATCGGTGGTGTGTTGCGAAGTGATATAGTAACTAAATCATGAGGATCTGGGTTCAGATCTGCCCGGACGACGACGTACTAATGAGTTTTTCTAACTTATACGTTAGAATACCAACT
Organism: Agonopterix subpropinquella; assembly: GCA_922987775.1. Lineage (NCBI taxonomy): Eukaryota > Metazoa > Arthropoda > Insecta > Lepidoptera > Depressariidae > Agonopterix > Agonopterix subpropinquella. The sequence goes on from OV277705.1 coordinate 22,579,532, forward strand.
GCAAGAAAACATTGCAAACGCTGAACAAGAAATTCTGATGCGTAAGTGAAGGTTACCATTAGTATTGGTTATACGTGGTGAATTAACACTCATACACCGTCCCTGAGGGTAGGCCTGTATACTGGGACCTAACCTGGGACATAACATTATGTAGACTGATGATGACTAAATAAAGAACTGATAGACGCAGTGTAGGACCGCTATAAAGTATGATAAAATTTATCATACGCTGAAGGGATATTGTATCTATTGTACTTTGTAAGCACAAAGTCACCTAAGGTCACGGGATACATAGCATAGCAGTAGCATATGCTCACGACTATATTCCCCGAGGGGGTAGTCAGAGATATTCTGAAACCTCAGAATATCCACGTTTCACTAGTACCGAAACTGTCCAGTGTGACGGGGATTGAGCCCGTCGCCACTTTTAATAAGGGACAGAGGGTTACAATACATGCCTCAAAATTGAAGCATACGGGATACATTCCACGTGTTAATCCTTTCAATAAAATGTATTTAGTTGGTAAACCTTGGAAATAATCAAAATGTGCTGAAAGTGAGCATTGCTACAACACTGCCTACGCGTTGGTATAGTTGTAGCAAAATTTCTAACCACCCAGAAAGGGATGAACAAGAAAAGATTTCGCGCAACGATTCTCTCGCTATTTGGCTTCCCGGCTTCTGTTTGCACATTTTATTACTCTCTTTGTATCGAAAATAGGATGTGACATGAATGACCCTAGACAGATGATAAAGGGTACATTATCGATCTGTTCACGGGACCAGAGATGAGATAGCCGGGATAACCAGGTGGGTTGAGTGGATCATACCGTGTAATCTAAAAATAGTAGCTTTGTACGGGATTTGAGGTTTTAGAAAATAATTCGATGGTTTATTCATGAGATTCGCTACAATTTTCGCAACTCGTGTTACGTAGGTGAATAATAATTTTCAATTTAAATATTTGCTCGTCATTTAATTTAATCTAGCAACGTAATGTTGCATAGCATATTTGAAATTAAATTTTCAGCTTGGTTTAAGGTATTTTATCAAAAGATTTATCTCTTGGTTTTTGGTAAGCATGACCATCATTATGTAAGCACTATTTTATGGGTGGGATAGTAAAATATTATATGTAATACACATAAACCTTTCGAAAGAAATTATCTAAGAACTGCATAAAATATCTATTGCGTAGTTTAAAAGAACTAAGAGCACCAAACAGACATACAGAAGAAATATATTTGTTGTGTATAAAAAGAAATGATATACATAACTCATTTATTTCATCAGAACATTACAGGAAAAACGGTACATAATTATGAATGGAAAATTATACAAGGTGTTAGGGTAAACAGTTGCATTACTTTAAGGATACTACACAACAAGGCTGGCTGGCAGGTTGGCTGTACAAGGTCAGTAAAAGTGACACTGTTCAAGGCATACTGTCAGTCATTTTACTCTTGCAGCCTGTGGGTCAATTGCACACTCAGCTCGCTCAATGCCCTGCGCGTCCAATACAATAACATCTTCAGGATGCTGTTGGGGCTACCACGCTATTGTAGCGCGTCCGCCATGTTCGCAGAGGCGAGAACGGACGGATACCATGCCATAATGCGGAAAAAAGCCGCCTCGCTCGTCAGCCGATTGCGTGCAAGCCACAACAGCATTCTGGAGATGATTGCTGGCAGGTTTGACTGCCCCATCATCACACACTGCGTGCAAGTGATGATATAATTGCTACCTTACTGTTTTATGTTGTATTTTATTTTTTTTGTGTGTACCTATCTACTAACATAGCTCTTAAGTCAAACCCTGCTACTAACACATGGATCATTTGTAATCTGAATTTTGAATAAATATTATTATTATTAAACAACTTTCCCATAGAAACCTATAGGAAATACGCAAACTTTTTTGAGAGTTTCCATACTAAATGCAATCAGCTGATTGAACGTGTATAGGTAATGTAAAGTCGATTTTTTTGTGATACTGAACAACTTTCCCTAAGAAACCTCTATAGGTTCTAAAACGTCAAATCCCGTAAAGTTGTTCAGTAGGTATCATGGGTACCATGACCCCATACATTAAAGTAATGCAACTGTTTACCCTAGCATCCTGTATGGTAGGTAAAACCATAGTGTAAATTTACACTATGGTAATACTATGGAATCCGTATAAGCGGGTCCGTACAAAGCCGCAACAGCAACAGGGAGCTCCCACGACATTCATAAAAACCCCTTTTCTCTACACATCTCTCTCAAAATCACGACTTAAATCCCTTTCGGGTTGATCAGAAACATTGCTACAACTTTCTGTTTAACAATGTACTTGTATCAATGCTCACATCTAGAACTAGTTACACACACCGCCACGCCTTGTAGTAGGTAAGTAGTGTACTTTTATCGTAACGCGATTGTATGAAGCATTGTTCTCTGTGGGGTATTTACTCATGAGACCATGTGTGATGACAAACACAGTATAAATTTGGGCAGTGATGTTGATAAATCCTGTTAAGATTAGTCGCCAGACGCCTCTTGTGACATGTCCGGATTGTAGCTGTTCAAAGCCGGACACCACACGTCTAAGCTGTACCACAGAATATACAGGGTGAAATGATGATTCTTTTTTTTGTTGGAAACGAGATATCCCAAGGGTGGTACCATGATCCAGGAAACCAGGATCTGATGAAGGCATCCTAGAGAAATCGAGGGGAACCTTCGAAAATTGTAGTGCCGACTAGTGCGTTTGTTAATTTAAAGCACTACTATTAAATCAAACTAATGAATTCACCACTGAAAATTTCGAAATAAACAAAATTGTAACAAAAAAATAAAACCGCCTTCAAAAAACTAAAACGTTAAAAAATAATATTGAAGCTGATGACTTTTTCGTTCGCATCAAAAGAACATTAATAATTTGTTTTATAGAAGTCGGTGTCAACTTGTCAAACCAAGCCAAATAATGCAAGCCCTGTCGCGAATCTTACCGGCTTGACAGCGATATCGATGAAACAAATTAATGAATGTTCTTATGGTGCGAACAACGTAAAAGTCATCGGTTGCAATATTACTTTTTATCTTTTTTATTTTTTTGTCGCTATGTCGTGCTTGGCATGCTAGGCTTCCTGAGACGTTTAAAAGCCAGACTCCTCTTATTACATGTCCGGATTGTAGCTGTCCAAAGCCGGACACTACACGTCTCTACAACAAAAGCAAATCCAATCAAAAGCGAAACGGAAATGAGACCAGAAAGTCAATTTAATGACCACCTGTACATTGTCCAGTCAAGGATCGATTCAAGATGGCTGACAATGGATTCTTAGAATAATATGACTTTTAAACGATGTTACAATAGCGTCGCCTAAACGTCTGAGGCAAGTAACACTACGGGGTACACTTGTCTCCTTCATTCACAAAATTCTACGTTCATTCATGTTTTTAGTTACGGTAAGGTATGAATGTAGGTAAATATGAATGAAGTATCGATTCCTATTGTTGATCGTTATTCTTTTGTTGTTTGTAAGAGGCTGCACAGGTATTTTGTGAATTTTGTACAGAAATATCTTGGACTGCTTTCAAAATTTAAATTGCTCGTATTGCTATAGTAATAAAGGTCAAATTTTTAGAGGTTTTAGTTTGGTAGGTGATTTGGTAAACTTGTTTCGCTAAAGGCCAAATTGTGTAGTGTGATGTAGGGAAGCTAATAATTTATACTTTTTGGCATTAATGCAGAGTTTGGGTCCATTAAAAGTTATGCTTTAGACTGATAATGGTTTGATCGTTACATTCTTTCAAATTTTTTAGACAGTTCCCATACAACACCCAACAAGTATAAAACATTAAGGTTTAAAGAATTTTATTCTCATTAAAAACATACAGTCACTTACATGAGAACAGTTTTAAGATAATAAGAAAAAATCGATCGTTATACAATGTTCGTTCTAAAATACTTACTAAATATATTACTATACATTACCCTACTTTTACATTCGTGTGCTCACAACTATATTTCTCGAAGGGTTTTTAAGTCTGATACCTATAGGTATTTTATTTATTTTATTTTATTAAGATTATACAAAACATATAGCTATAGAAACATACAACTAATACATAAATTTTGAAGCAGGGTTCAGAAGTGTTCGAACAAATTAAAAAAACAGACAAACAGACAGAAAAATATAAAAAGACGGTGATTTTGAATCAGGAACACCTATCGTAACCTTTTTGTAAATAAAAATCTTCAATGTACAGACACATTTTTTGTTAAATTTTTATGATGATAATGTAGAAAACAAGATTATGAGTAAAAGTAAAAACCGGTCAAGTGCAAGTCGGGCTACTCGCGCACCGAGGGTTCCGTACCACACCACCACAGAAAACAACATAATTAGCTTAGAAAAAAAAAACTTTTGTTGTCCGGGACCTTTAGTGCAAGACCGACTCACACTTGGCCGGTTTTTAGTATTTGTTGTTATTCTGTAGAGTTTGGTCTATAATCAAATGAATGTTTGACGCTTGTATGTATTACCGTTTTTACGATAGAGCGTGAAGAAAAAACGTTGATAAAAGCTAGTTTCTTGTTGAGAACCCCCCTTAATTTTATTATTTGTTAACAAATCCGCCGTAATAACGCATAATCTGAGAAAATTTCAACTATTTATCTAGCTATACGGTTCAAAAGTTACAGCCCTAAATAGGTAGGGCAGACGGACGGACAGACGGACGGACAGACGGACGGACCGACGGACGGACAACGTAGGCTTAGTAATAGGGTCCCGTTTTCACCCTTTGGGTACGGAACCCTAAAAAATGAACTAAGTTAATGTCAACTAAGTACTAAAGAGCATCATGATACGTAAGTCTATAAAATAAAATAACATTATTTTAAACATAATAATGAAACGGTAAATATCAGAAGAGAGGGTTTAATGGTTTAATTTAAAAATTGAAAGTCACTCAGTCACTCAGTCTGCGTAAAACTAACTTGGGTAACATCAAAGAACGGAATTAATGGACACCGGGCTATGACCTGCCAATCGGCTCTTTAAAAAACGGCGTAACTCGATTTTATTAATATTTGCGTTTACCTTTGCTTATAGGTATTACAAATGATTAAACTGGCCCCGATTCGGACTGTGCGACGACTTAACTTAACTAAATTTATTCCTGTCACTTTATAAATTAAGATTAAGAAAAGAGACAGAAAACCAAGAGCTGACTTTAGTGCTGTCAAAGTGACGTTACACGCCCAAAATAAGATGCCATCATAATGTACGCCATCTTATTTAAGGCGTTTTTGGGCGTGTAACGTCACTTTGACAGCACTAAAGTCAGCTGTTGGTTTTCTGTCTCTTTTCTTAATCTTATTTTAGAAAGTGACAGGAATAAATTTAGTTAAGTTAAGTCGTGGCACAGTCCGATTCGGGGCCACTGTATACCTAAACAAAAAGTTAAAAATATTAATAAGAGAAGGATTTACAATACTAATAAAAATTCTGTAAACATTTTTGCTTCAATAAGTAAAATATCATGCCCAAAATTATTATGCAAGTTAGGCTGAACTTGTCACCTAAAGATATAGGAAATGTACTGAGCATTATTATAACAAGAAAATCTTTAAATATTTGATGTGAAGCATATATAATAAGTATAGTATATTATATTAAAAAATAGATAGGATATAAAAACAATTAAGCAAAAAATATTACTATAAAATTGTATTTTATTTTTAAACCCCCATTCCCACAGGGCTAAAAATACATATTATGATTAGGGATTCATAATTTAGACCAAATATTTTTGGTAAATCTTAATGATGACGCATTGATGACGCATCTTTAGCCTGGTTTTGGGCATTTTCTTTTTAAAGCACTCTTTATTACAATTTAAAATAATTATACACAAGGAGATCGCAATGTAGCTACGCTACAAATTTTCCAGAGCATTTTAAATATCTTCACTGTATCGAATTAATTAAAACAGTTATCGAAAAATCAATAAAATACAAAACAATACAATACCTTCTTTTTATTTGCAAGGGTACAAATGGCGGTCTTATTACTAAAACTTATCTTATATTTATAATAAAGATAAATAAATGTGTGTTTCAATAAGTCATCACATCACTAAAAATAGTGTGAGAGAACATACCTAATCTATGAATGTACAATAATAATTTTAAAATACTTACTTCTTTTTACCAATCAACCATTCGGTTAAAGTTAATAAAGCACGTTACAAATGCTTTTAAAACTGCATCGAACTTTGTACCCCTGTATGGGGTGCACGTGCTATACAAACTTATCCAATAGGGTTTGAAATAACTGAATGTAATGTCGTTAATCGTTGAGAGTATGGCTTCTTAAAAGCTCAGTTTTGGGGTAGGTAGAGTAGTGTGAAAAAGTTGGGTAAAAGCAATAATTCGGTCAACCTATTATTTTTCATGTAAGCAAATGTATGTTTTTTTTTTAACTCTCTTTAAGATATTTTAGGTCAAATAATGCATAGGAAACCGCTATGAAATGACTATTGATTTTTTACAATCACTTTGCCTGCGGTCCCCGACACATTAATTGACCTAAAATATCTTAAAGAGAGTGAAGAAGTAAAAAAATAATAGGTGACCGAATGATTTTTTACATGTTAAATATTTTTTTTTGGCGTTAGTTTTTTTTTATTTGTAATTTTATTATAATTGAGGTAAGTGTATGAAAAATGCTGAACCAATTATCATGAGATCATGACAAGAACACTATCGCAAAAATTAGACCGGTTTTATTTTAATTATCTGAACAAGTTTTACCTAGGTATACATGGTGTAAAATTATAGTGTAACATATCGATAAGGGTGCTTTAGTTTTAGTCCATCAAACTCAATATCAAACTTCAACAACTTCAACTTTCGCTCCAAACCGAAATCGCGAAAAAAATATATGTTTCGCCATTTTGTAATTTTCACCGAAGATCATGGCGCCATCTATCGAAGTGACTGTTGGCAGCTGATAATTTTAATGACGTGTTATAATTATAACTACAACAAGATGATATAATACTTATTAATCATTATTATTGTTTAACTTTGACCCCTACCGTCTTTATCTTATTAACAAGTGGGATTCCCGACGTTATTTACACATTTTCTGTCCCTATTTGAGCATACAGTCTGATCTGGCCTAGTGGGTTATTTCATCATCATCAGCTTCAGTCTCACTACAGGTTCGGTATGAAGTGTGGTATTAAAATGTTCACTCCCTACAAAAACGTACAAACCCCGGTAGGTCATGACAATTTATAGACTTTAATTCAAAAAAACGTATACAGGGTGTCAACTTAATTGCGTTACATACTTTAGGGGGTGCTCGGACCATCAAACATCGAAATTTTTTATGGAACATCAAATTTTTATTCGCAATTTCAATATTGGCCACATAGTAAAATTTGTTTAGTTTGATGGTCCACCCCCTATCTATAGTAGTAGGTATGAATGTAACGCATTTTTTACACCCTGTAATATGACTCCGAACCCAAAACCACGTCAGTAAATAAATACCCAAGAACCCAAACAAACAAACAAAATGGTGAAAAACATTGCATTCAGTTTAGATAAGAAATGCACAAATAAAATACAAGTTTCCTCCATATTTTCCTCATTTGTTGCACATATAGAGAACTGAACGCGATGTTATTGTTGTTCAAAGTAACACGAGATATCAACAGTTAGTAAAATAACTGCGTAGTTAAAATTAATAATTATTTATTTATAATGGCCTGCAAAGTAATATTGTTGGCCTTATTAATCGCGTATTTAAGTGAAAGTATAACAGTGAGTGCAAAACAAAATTACTATAAAAGTAACCTTGATGTTTTTGAACAAGGTTCAATTCAAGATTCTTCAGAAGTAGAACCACATGGAAGAAGACGATCATATCAACCATCACAACATTATGAATCAAACTGGAATTCCCATCGAACTGATAATTATAACTCGAGAACAGAAAATCCGAATCATAAATATTCACAATCTGGACATTCTGGTTCCCAAGATGACTACCGTCCAACATCCCGAGAATCAAACACAAGAAAATCCGGGCACAAATCCTCTGACCATCACCATAGTTCTGGGTATCGAAGACATGATTCATCTGAAAGATCTAACGGAGGTAAAAGACAATTTTCAGACCATAACAAAAGCCAGGAAAATCAGCAGGCAGAAACAACAGTATGTACAGGTCCTAGCGGTATGCCCATGCAAGTAGAGGGAACGAAATGTCCCCGAACAACTACACCGAGGTCAACCCGAAGACATGGCAATCATAATCATCAAGATAAAAATTCACATTCTAAAAATAGACAATCTCATCGGCATAATCGTTCGCGGAATTCTGATGATAATGCCGACTTGATTAAAAAAGTCCTAAACAGGGGAAATAAGTTGAAGACCATAGTATAAAACATTATGTAGGCATGGTGAGATACTAAGAGAAATGAAGAAGAAATAGTTAATTTGTAATTTAATTTTTTTAGTTACATTCTGTAATTTAATAAGTTATTTGTTTTAAAAATAGTTTAGATTGGATTTGGACAAAGTAAAGAAGTACCTATACATTTTCACATGGTAGTCCATGTGAAAATGTATAGGTACTTCTTTACTTTGTTCATTTCATGAGATTCTGGTCGAGCTATACTTATGTCTTATAAATCATTATTTTTGTTTAACTTTGACCCCTACCGTCTTTATCTTATTAACAAGTGGGATTTCTGACGTTATTAACACATTTTCTGTCCCTATGTCTGATCTGGCCCCACAGGCCATTTCATCATCATCAGCTTCAGTTCCACTACAGGGCTCAGGCCGCCTTTCATTGGTAATAATACCGTTAGGTATTTGTAGACATCCGGGGCCCAATTCTTAGTATGCCTTCCGAAGCACGAAGGCGCTCGCTTCGGTATGAAGTAGGGTATTAAAACGTTCACTCCCTACAAAAACATACAAGGCCCGGTAGGTCAACATAAAATGAGTAATTTTAAGACTTTAATTCAAAGAAACTTACACAGGGTGTCAACTTAAATGCGTTACATACTTTAGGGGGTGCTTTTTATTCTTACCATCAAACTGGACAAGTTTTACTATGGGACCACTTTAAAGTAGCGAAAAAATTAATCTGCAGTTCCATAAAAGACATCATTCATCAATGTATGGGCCGTCAGGCCAATTTGTGATATGCATGCATATGCATGTGATAGCTTTTATATACACATTTTAATATAGACAAATATAATAAAAATACAAACCAATTGCTATAATAGCTACAAATAAAGTCGTTTCGTGTTACAAAATATTTAAAGTAATATGATGACAGCTCGAAGTGATTACAAATAGCGCAGTTAGCAATATAAAAAAGCGATCTTTACTGTAGTAAAACTTCTTGGTTAATGATAGCGTCATCAAGGAGGTAATCCTCAAGGAGGTGAAACTACACATTACTTCCTTTATGGATAACGCACTCTGAATTTTGCTCTGAAATGGCTCTGAATCAAAGAGTACTTTCTCTGAATTATCCAGTGGAATTATCTGATGTTTTGGTCAGTGGGTCATTTTTTGTTCGATTCGGCTGCGCTTTAGTTTTTCTGTGTTTTTCTGCTTTATACCTACTTATTAATTAAAGTGTGATACAGTCGTAGGAAGATAGCATTTGTGTTATTATTGTAGCAGTGTTAGTGGTAAAAGGACTGTGGGGTTTTGTGCATACTGAAGGTAGTCTGGTACATGGGTTGGGCACGATAGCAGACAAATATTGAGCCTCTTGCTGCATATATCTGGATGATCAATAATTATTAATATTAAAGAAGATGTGGAAAATGAATAATAATTATGTTTTTTAATCAAATACTGTTTTATTTCACCATTTACCTATACTAAAGGCTTCCCCACACAGTTGCGATTTTATCGAGCAATAATATCCCGGCGACTTTGTAACCGCGTCGCATGTCCTACTCCTACCACACAGGTGCGATTTTGCGGTCAGCGCCACGCGTCCGCCCCACCAATGAGAATGAATAAGTATAGTCTGAGATAGACATACTTTTGGTAACTGTCGCTAGAAAGGCTTTCCTAAAAAGAAAGAGTTCCCTCATATGGAGACATTCCTGGCTAAAGCCAGACCAGACCAGATCTTGGTTTAAATGTTAGTTTTGCTATTAAACCCAATCGTGTTCAAAAAATTAGAAGCCAATGCTGTACTGAAAATAAAAATTGTAAAATCGCAGCGATATTATCGCTCGATGAAATCGCACCTGTGTGAGGGGCCTTAATAGAGAATTAGAGAAATAAAACCTAAAAAAAATTATGTCAATGTTAAGTGGTCAATGTCAAAATATGTCAATCAATTTATTGTCAAGGCCTTCTTTTTTCAAAAAGTTTGTGACTACTTGTTCTGTGTTTTTTTCGCCATTTTTTCACATTTCGTAACTAAAATATCCAAATTCAATTCAAGATATCTCGTTTGTACCATAAAATATAACGTTGAAATAATTAGTTTTAGTAATATGAGTATGCGAAATATTATTCCCATATTTTTATAACGCTGTAGAAAAAGTTGGTAGTACAAAAATGGCCCGAGTTGGTGGTTGTCTTTTGGGTCGAGTACCCACCAACCTACCCGTCGAAATTATCTATGCAACGTCAATTATTTTTTTCGCGTTTTTAATATTGGCCCCATAGTAAAAGTTGTTTAGTTTGGTGGTCCGCCCCCTATATCTATAGTACGTCATCATCATCTTCCTGCCCTTATCCCATTACTTGGGGTCGGCGCAATATGTGGTCTTCCTCCATTCATCTCTTTTAGCCGTCATCTTAGCGCACACTCCCTTCTTAAACATGTCATCCCTCACAGGGTCACACAATCCATCCATCTTTTCTTTGGTCGTCCTCTCTTCATGCAGCCACCCACATTCATATCTAATACTCGTCTTGTAATATGACACTCCTCTCTTCTCATCACATGCCCTGTACCATGACAATCGGTTACCGCGCAGTTTTTCATTCACAGGTGCTACTTTCAAACTTCCTCTAATATACTCATTCCTAATCTTATCCATTCTAGTAACACCACACATCCATCTCAACATTCGCATCTCTGCTGCATGCAGTCGTTTTTCATCTGTCACTTTAACGGCCCAACATTCCGAGCCATACATGACGACATGTCTTATGATGGTTTTATATATTTTCCCCTTCAGTTTAAGGGGGATCCGGGAGTCACAGGTCATTCCTGTGACTTGTCGCCATTTCATCCACCCGGAGTTGATTCGGCGTTTCACGTCTCGATCAATATCGCCATCGCTTTGTAAAAGTGAACCGAGGTACCGGAATTCGGAGCAGACTATATCTATAGGGTGAAATTGATATCATTGGCATGCTTTTAAACTAAGAGTCTACCCATCAAACTGAACAACTTTTACTATGCGAGCAAACTGATCGGAGCAACTAAAAAATCAGCTGTCCCATACTAAACTGCAATCTGCAATGCCTACTCGACTCAAATGTATGCAGCAGCAGATTTTTTTTTTGCTCCGATCGGTTTGCTCCCATAGTAAAAGTTGTTCAGTTTGATGGGTAGACTCTTAGTTTAAAAGGATGCCAATGATATCAATTTCACCCTGTATAGTACGTAACGCATTTAAAAACCGATGCCTAAAAATTGCACCTTTTTTCTTTTTTTAGCGCGGCCATCGATCAAACTTGAATATTATAAAAAAAAATACTATATTTCAGAATAAAATTAAAAACAACACTTGTTATTACAAATATCTCGGAACTCAGTCCGAACTGAGATATAAAGGCTTGAAGTGCTCGTAATGGTAATATTTTCAACTTCAAGCCTTTATATCTCCGTTTGGACTGAGTTTAGGGATATACATGTTAATAAGTTTTGTTTGTTACTTTATTCTGAAATATAATATTCAAGTTTGGTTGCTGGCCGCGCCAAAAACAACGGCGAAAAAAAAAAAATAAGGCGCCAACCTTAAATACAATCTTATCTTATCTTGTTGTGGGGGCTGGCAAGCCAGCAACACTTCGACCCAGTGGGATCTTTTGTGTTAGCCCCAATACTTTTTACTTTCTTCACCCTTCAAATACATGGTCAATGATGAAGGCAATACCATTGAGGGGAAGAAGCCTAAGATCTCCCGGTTTTGGATATCCATCACCGAGGAGGCACATGCGTTTTGCCGCCAAGACATCACAGTCACAGAGAATGTGCTCCATGGTCTCCTCATCCTCTCCGCACGCACTTAAATACAAAACCCGCATTGTCTTTTACACGCTGTAATTTATTATGATAATAAAACCACGTGAATACCCAAGAACCCAAACGAGCAAAACAAAAAGGTGAGTTTCTTCCATATTTTCCTCATTCGTCGAACATATAAAGAACAGAGCGGGACAAAATACTGTTATTCAACGTAACAAGAGCATATCAACAGTTCGTAAGATAACTGCGTAGTTGCATTTAAAATTCATAATAATTTATTTATAATGGCCTGCAAAGTAATATTGTTGGTCTTATTAATCGTGTATTTAAGTGAAAGTATAACAGTGAGTGCAAAACAAAATTATCATACAAGTAACCTTGATGATTTTGAACAAGGTTCTATTCAAGGTTCTTCAGAAGTAGAACCACATGGAAGGGCACGATCAAAACGTTATGAAACAATTTGGGATACCCAATCGAAAACAACAAAACCGAACTCAAACTCAAATTCTAAAAGACCATCTCAACGGCATAATCGTTCGCGGAATTCTGATGATAATACCGAAATGATTAAGGAAGTCCTAAACTGGGGAAATAAGTTGAAGACCATAGTATAAAACATTATTTAGGCATGTTAAGATACTAAGAGAAATGAAAAAGGAATAAATATATTGTAATTTTATTTCTTTATTTACTGTAACTTAATAATCTATTTTTGTAATAAAATATATATTTAAATAAAGTTGTAATCATGTTTTTAGCGTGTCAAATATAGTTTCCTGTTGCGTTCGAGCATGCTATTTAAAAAAAAAAATTTAGTATTTTCTTTGCGTATACTATTCGAAAAAAATATTCGAATAGGAGCAATAAAAAAGTTGTGATTATGTTCTTGAGTGTGTAGGAGATATTTCTCCAACATATGAGCACGCTATTTGCAAATTTATTTTATTAGTGACTAGCTGTCGCCCGCGACTTCGTCCGCGTGGACATGTGATTTTGTTTTATGTCTCGTTAAGGCCATGAAGGTCATGGTCAGTACCAAGTCTAGGAATCCCGGCATGAAACATTAGAATGGCCATCAAGGCGGCACCGAGCCTATTGTGCTGCCCCCAATCATATTTTTTTTTATTTCTTAACAATTAAACAATATTTCCAAAAAACATTAATGTCATATTATAGTCATTGCCGATTTTCAATTTATCGGGTCAGTGCGGATTTGTTTTTATAATGTTTAGTTATTATCTTTAAAACCGCCAAAAGTGGCCACTTTTGGTGTGAGTGACCCGATAAATAAAATTGAAAGCCAATAAGGACTATAATGTGACATTCTTGTTTTTTTGGAAATATTGTTTAATTGAAACGTTTGTTTTGTAAAACGTGGATGTTCTGAAGTTTCAGAATATCTCTGACTACCCCCTCGGGGAATATAGTCGTGAGCATATGCTATGCTATGCTATGCTGTTGTTTAATTGTATAAAAAAAAATAAGATTGAGGGTAGCACAATAGGCTCGGTAGGCTCTTAAGGAATGTGCTGAAAGTAAAGTAAAGTAAAACTAGTTTCTTGTTGAGAACCCCCCTTAAATTTTAATTTTTTGACATTTTTATTATTTATTAGCAAATCTGCCGTAATAATGCACATTCTGTGAAAATTTCAACTATCTAGTTCTTGCGGTTCAAAAGTTACAGCCCTAAATAGGTAGGAAAGACAGACGGACGGACGGACAATGTAGGCTTAGTAATAGGGTCCCATTTTCACCCTTTGGGTACGGTACCCTAAAAATGATGTAAATCACTACATAGTATAAAACAAAGTCGCTTCCCGCTGTCTGTCTGTCCCTATTTATGCCTACATCTTTAAAACTACGCAACGGATTTTGATGCGTTTTTTTTAATAGACAGAGTGATTCAAGAGGAAGGTTTATATCAGCATTGCACCCGTGCGAAGCCGGGGCGGGTCGCTAGTAGAGTATAATATTTCATTTAACAATTTATTCGCGCACGAAGCAGCAGGCAAATCCAGTGATAAGTCATATTTTAACGCACCGAGAAGTGTGCACGGCGTAACAACCTGTCCGCGTGATGAATGATGATGGAGGACGCGGGAGATCCTGATGGTCTACACACCTTTATGGAAAACACTAGTGGGTATCTACTTAACTATGAACGAGTTGGAGAATGGGAAATGTTGGGTATGAGCGACGGGATTAAACGATTCCTAGTTTTTCGTTTTTTTTTTCATACGAAGGATCGTGGTGGGCGTAGCCACACAATTATAACACTGCACTATAGCAAGTAAGCAATACTAACAATGAAATTTAATTTGTGACATTGCTATGGAATTTATGTTCTGAAATAAATGATTTGATTTGATAGCTATGCATATTATGGTTGCGACAAATACCATTATGTAGATAATATTAAGATCTAAAAATTATATAGGTAAGTAAATAAAAATAAAAATTAAGGCCAATATGAGTTACATAATTAGATAATTTTAATATTTGGTGCGAAATCTTATGATTTTCGAATTTGATTTCCTTGGATTAGAAGGCACCTCAGTGACATAATGAAGGACAAGCTAGTTAAAAATAGGTATAAGGTGAGGCGGGGCTATTCTGGCAGCGGGGCTATTCCGGCATTTGGCTATAACTTTTGTTCTATAAGCTTTTAGTCAGTCGCGACACCTGGTACAGGTAGAGAAAAAGCTTGTTTCTTCGATAAAATATAGATGGGGCGGCTAACGCAGGTATTGTTTGATTGGGAAGCCATATTGACGGGATACCATTTTTTTCGCTTGCGTTACCAAAAACGCTTCGCAAATTTATTTATTTTTTTAGTGGTTTTTGTGTTTTATTTGAAGATTAATCAAGTTAAGTAATATGAATAAGAACTGTAGATTCTTTTTTGCTAACTTATTTTGTCCTACGCTTATTTATTACTGTGTTATTGAGTCTGACATAATAACCCCCCAAAACTATGATGGAGGGGCAATTCTGGCAGAAAACACTGGCGGAATAGCCCCACTGTTTTTGTATGAAGTAGCAAAATGCTAGTGATGTCCACAGTATAGGCATAAACGTCGATATTAATTTCAGTACTTTTAATCCTACCATATCTCGCATGTACATTTTTAGGTAAAATCAAGACAAAACATGTAATCTAGTTTAAAATAAGTATATTGTCATACGAGTATGTATCTTGTATTATTATAGATGATGTAACATTTAAAGATAAAAAGAATAACGTATTTACTCAGAAATCAAAACTTTGAAATGCGGTTGAAGACGTGAAAAAACTAAAATAACTGCATGGAGCGGCACAGATACTCAGGATAGATACCCAGAACTACAATAAATACCTAACCTTTATTAAAAAGAAGAGAGTTAATAGGAAATCAATTTTAATATGACGTTTTTTTATCATAAATTTAGGATTACTCGTACTCAAAAAATGTTTTATTAAATTAAGCACTTATACTTACTTTAATCACTCTCATCCAATTTTTAAGAAATTTTTGCTAGGTTCCGTTTATCGACTTTTACGTGTCCCAGCCCTAGCATGTATGGAGAGCTGCCAGAATAGCCCCACAAAATTTTTTAAGTGTTTTTACTCGAAAATGAAGCATCCCAGCTTGTCATAAAGTTCATTTTCGCATATGTCGTATCGTCAATATTGTATAGCTTTGAGTTTCAGCGTCATAGCTCCATAGATGGCGGAGATATTGTCGACTGCCGGAATTACCCCGCTGCGGGGTAATTATGGCCACATGGTATTTTTACGAGAATTTCGCTTCTTTTGCCAGTGTAAATATGCGTTTTTAAAACAAAAATAAAGGGGAAATCAAAATAGATAAAATATCCTTTAATATGCAATAGTCAACTTTACTGTAACTTTATAACAAAGAGAAATAATGAGGTTTAAACTTTTCGCTTTGATTTTTTGTGTCAGAATAGCCCCGCCTCACCTTACAGGGTAAAATTGATATCATTAGCATTCTTTTAAACTAAGAGTCTATTATCGAACTGAACAACTTTTACTATGGAAGCAAACCGAAAGAAAGAGAAAAAAAATCTGCTGTTGTATACATTTGAGTCGAGTCGACATTGCAGTTTAGTATGGAACGGCAGATTTTTTTTTGCTCCGTTCGGTTTGCTCCCATGTTAAGAGTTGTTCAGTTTGATGGGTAGACTCTTAGTTTGAAAGGATGCTAATGATATCAATTCACCCTGTATAATACCTTCTTTTATCAGGGCGAAAGGCTGACTGACTCTTTGTCATTCGTACGGCTGTCCAGCAGATAACATTATAATTTGCAATAAGACCGGTCAAGTGCGAGTCGGGCTACTCGCGCACCGACGGTTCCGTACCACACCACCACAGAACACAACATTATTAACTTAGAAAAACAACTTTTTTTGTCCGGGACCTTTAGCGCGAGACCGACTCACACTTGGCCGGTTTTTAGTATTTGTTGTTATTCTGTAGAGTTTGCTCTATAATCACACTAAGTTTGACGCTTATATGTATTACCGTTTTTACTATAGAGCGTGAAGAAAAAACGTTGATAAAAACTAGTTTCTTGTTGAAAACCCCCCTTAATTTTTAACTTTCTGCCATTTTTAACCGACTTCAAAAAAAGGAGTAGGTTCTCAGTTCGACCGTATATTTTTTTTTTTTTTAATGTGTGTTCGCGGATAACTTCGTCGTTTATGAACCGATTTTGATGATTGTTTTTTTGTTGGAAAGTAAATATCCCAAGGGTGGTCCCATGATAAGGAAACCAGGATCTGATGATGGATCCCAGAGAAATCGAGGGGAACCTTCGAAAATCATAGTGCCGACTAGTGCGTTTGTTAATTTGAAGCACTACTAAACCAAACTAATGAATTCACCACTGAAAATTGTGAAATAAACAAAATTTTAACAAAAAATTAAAACCGCCTTCAAAAAAACTAAAAAGTTAAAAAATAATATTGCAGCCGATGACTTTTTCGTTCGCATCATAAGAACATTAATTTGTTTTATAGAAGTCGGTGTCAAGCCAAGCCAAAAAACTAATGCAAGCCCTGTCGCGAATCGGCTTGACAGCGACTTCGATAAAACAAATTAATGTTCTTATGATGCGAACGAAAAAGTCATCGGCTGCAATATTATTTTTTAACTTTTTAGTTTTTTTGAAGGCGGTTTTAATTTTTTGTTAATTATTATTTGTTAACAAATCCGCCGGAATAACGCATAATCTGAGAAAATGTCAACTATCTAGCTATTACGGTTCAAAAGTTAATAAATAGGTAGGACAGACGGACGGATGGACAGACGGACAGACGGACGGACGGACGGACGGACGGACAACGTAGGCTTAGTAATAGGGTCCCGTTTTCACCCTTTGGGTACGGAACCCTAAAAATGAATCCAACACTATGCGAGGCCCAACATGCGCTAGGCCGGTTTTAATTTAGAATGTAGTTGCAAATAACATAGGTATAAGTACAGAAAAAGACCCTGAATTCTTTTAAATATACTCAAAAGGCATTTGTCGTTTAATACAGAAATATGTTCACATGACACTTGGAAGTTCAAGCCCCATATCAATCGTAAAACGAGCTCGTATCAAAGACCTGTCGGCTTCGAGCACCTCTTCAGAGATTGACAAATTGTTCGTAGTACTTCACTGGTGGTTTAAGTGAAGAGAGAATTGCAATGTGGTCTGTAATACAGAGGACTAGAGTAGACTAAGATTTACTAACCTAAATATACACAAACTTAGTAGTTTCATAAGTTTTAGTAACCCAAATAAATCAATATTATTGTACCTTACATAAACCACTAGAACTTATTATTAAATAGTAGAATCAAGTGAAATGACAGTCATAGTTAGCCGCGGAACTGGCACCTCACCTTTTATCTCCAGTTGTTTTTGAGTTTACAAAGACTACCTTATACAGGGTCCTTCTTAATATGCTGACACTTTTTTAAGGCGATGACCAGACTATGAAACTGAACAACTTTCTCTATGAAATATAGAAATCGCGAAATAAAACAGTTTTCCCATACGTTTGGCTCCGAGTAGGTTTGCAGTTTTGTATGGAAGTGATAATTTTTTTTCGCGATTTCGATGTTGGTCCCATAGAGGAAGTTGTTCAGTTTGACGGTCTGATCATCCCCTTAAAAAAGTGTCAGCATATTAAGAAGGACCCTATTCCACCTTGTCGGAAGGTGTTTCGCTGTAGATAAAGCTGCGGTCAAATAATTATAATCATCAAGCCATAACAAATTATTTCTTCGATCTATATCTATCTTACTCAGAAATATTGAAACAGCTAAAAATCGCTATAAACCAGTAAAACAAAAATTCCGATATAAATACAGGGTCCTTCTTAATATGCTGACACTTTTTTAAGGGGATGATCAGACCATCAAACTGAACAACTTTCTGTTTGGAACCAACATCGAAATCGCGAAAAAAAAAATCAGCTGTCCCGTACATTTGGCTCGAGTAGGTTTGCAGTTTTGTATGGACGAGCTGATTTTTTTTCGTGATTTCGATGTTGGTGCTATATAGAAAGTTGTTCAGTTTGACGGTCTGGACTTCCCCTTAAAAAAGTGTCAGCATATTAAGAAGGACCCTATAGATAATTCTGACCACACTTTATTAATTTCTTGGGGCAACAAAACAAACGATATTTCTTATCACTTGTACCACCAAAAATCCTTGCACAATGTCACCCTTACCACAATTGCAATAGCAAACTATATTCATTGTACTTTTTTACCAATGAAATACATGAATCGCCTTACCGTCTTTGTGGTTCTATACCGACTTATTGTCGTTTTTTTAGCAAAGCATTGTCGTTTTGTCGACAGTCGCTTAGCTTTGTTTCCTTTCTTTGATTGAGAGGTGACTGTTCCGCAAAGGTTTTTAACGTTCGTCGTTTAAGTGGCATTTTAAAAACAATGTCGAATAAAAATATCAATTACGAATGAAAATGAAAATGAAAAATGAAAATGAAAATAATTTATTTAAATAAAGGTATAAAAAAATGGTTACATAAAAATCTTAAAGTAATATTAACTAAAGTACACTTGGGGTGAATGCAGAAAAATTTTTTATGTATACCGAATTCATTTACCAGGGGTTCCCATCGTAGGCAAGCGAAAGCCTGCTTGTTTCTAGGGAAACCAGTTTCTAGTTGATTAAAGTTAGTTACTGTTTATAGGTGGTGTGTGATTGTAACCCTAGTATGTAAAATTATGATTTGGTGTGGATGTGGAAGTGTGAAGAGTACCTAGTGAGCTCAATAAAGGTATGATGTATGTGAGAAAAAAATTAATAAATTATGTATATAAGTATGTGTATATGATGTGAATAGAACTAATATATTATGTTTATATGAGTTATATTATAAAATGATAATAATGATATAAGTTAGGTAACTAAGATACATGATAATTATCAGCTCTCAAAACCAGGCCTTAGTGAGATAGTCGGTAATGGTCTCTGTTTCCTCATAATTAAGCTTCATCAACCATTCGGAGATTATGTGCTTAGCTTTTCTGGACGTGCATAGTCTTATGTCACAGTGTTTCATTACGTTGTTATAGATATAGCAGTGAGCAATACGACCGAACCGTTTAGCGAAACAAGATTTAGTAAAAGGTACAGGCAAGTGAAAGTTTCGTTTTTGCAACATGCTAAGTGATATTTTGATTGGAAATTAATATGGAGTTATTGAATTGAGAAAACCAGTTATTGTTAATTTTAATCGCACTATGTGCTTCATGATGGGATAGCGGAACTATCCAGAACCATAGTTTAAAGAACTAATAGTGGTGAAGCTCGGCGGTCGCGGCAGGAGAATCGTCCGGGGCGTGCGGGGGCCGGGAGGAGTGCGTCTCGGCCCACGCTGCCTGCGTACCCTAACAGCGAATTGAGTTAGGGTACGCCCGTCCCCCGCCGTACCCCGCACGCCACGTGGGAATAGACCCGCCGCGACCGCTGAGCTTAATCACTTATTTTATTTACACTATGTCAGAACCAAATGCTTAACGTGCCTTCCATAGCACAGAGACGCTCGAGATGAAATGCCTCTAGGCAGTCACCCATCCAAGGCCGGCCTTGACCTTGCTTATCTTCGGTGATCGTTTCGAAGAACCAATTTCCTTATACAAGTTAGGTTTCAATATCATCATCATCATCAGCCTATAAGTAATTAAGTATAAACCGTCTACACGTAAAATGTTCAGTACGTAAAACGTTCAAAAACGCAAAAATACGGATTGGTAGACTTCACATACGCATCAGAATTTCTTCTTCAGCGTATGCAGGTTTCTTTCACTGTTTAAGCATAGCGTAAATATAATAAAGTGGGTGCGCTTAGTGGCCGCGTTGGGTCTATGCTTGCGCGGAGTGTGGGGGGGCTCGCGCGGTGTGCGGAGGGGTGAGGGACCGGCCGGCGGCCGTTGGGGTACAGCGCGCAAGTGAATCGGTACTGGGACCGCGCGCCCCCGGCACGATAGGCCTGTCGCGACCCGAGAGCGCCCTCACTATTATTATATTCAGTAGGTACCTACACATAATCTAAAATAAACTCTTTGGTACACGGCATTCGTCCCTTCAAACCTGGACCTCATGATTGTGTGTTCATACCTCTCCGCAATGCGCCACCTACGACGATGTCTAGTGCAGGGTAGTGGTAAAGTAAGGTTTAATCACAACCAATTTAGAGACACTAACGATCATTATAGGTGTGCCATGAAACATCCGACACTACAATCCTTTTCGAGGTGATCCGAAACTTTGCTTCTACAAACAACTATCTTTTAAAGCATGCAGTTGTAGCAAGACACACCTTAAATCAAGCATAAAAGCAAGATAAGCTTAAAGCAAGCAATCAGCATATTTAGGCCTTATACAGGGTGTAACAAAGCACCCTAGTAATACTTAAGGGGGTGCTTCAGACCATAAATCTGAACAACTTTCACTATGGACCCAACGTCGAGAAAAAATTAAAAAATCTGCCGTACCATACATTTGAGTCGAGACGGTACTGCAGTTTTGTATGAAAGAGCGGATTTTTTTTTTTGCTGTTTCGATGTTGGCTCCATAGTGAATTTTGTTCAGTTTGATGGTCTGAAGCACCCCTGAATTATTACTAGGGTGTTTTGTTACACCCTTTTTAACAAATATTGTTATTTATTTTTATAATTGATTCAAGCCTGTAAAAATATGTTTGTATGTACTAAGTTTGATCCGCACTTAAAAGTAAACAAGTGAGCCTTTTTACCCGACTGCACCAGAAGGAGGGTTATTTGTAAAATTTTAAACACCGTTAACTATAATTAGTTCCAAATGTGATCAAGACTAGCGACACACACGTGTTTCGTTATAAACGAAAGGGTAACAAGTTGTTGAAACATCAATTCGATGCACTACACTTATATTAACTCTACCGTTGGAGGGTTAATCGCATTTGTTGACGGATTTGAATCTGTGACCAATCGTTAGACGGGCGGGAAAGCAATCAGTACCTAAGCTAACTTAGTAAGGTCATGTTGACATGAAGGAATAAGAGAGGTGGAATACAGGGACAGCCCTCCGCAAACTGAAACAGTGAACAAACTGAACAACTTTCAAACTCGAAAAAAATTCAGCGGTCCCATACATTTGAGTCGGGTAGGTACAACAGTTTTGTGTGAAACAGATGATTTCTTTTCGAGTTTCCTGAGATAGGATCTTTAGTGACAGTTATTCAGTTTGATGGTCCGTGTTCTCCTTTTCAGTCTACGAAGGGCTGTAAGTAAGTTTGACTCGAATATAAAAAAAAATCTGCCGTCCCATACATTTGAGTCGAGACGGTACTGCAGTTTTGTATGAAAGAGCGGATTTTTTTTTTGCGATTTCGATGTTGGCTCCATAGTGAATGTTTTTCAGTTTGATGGTCTGAAGCACCCCTGAATTATTACTAGGGTGTTTTGTTACACCCTGTATAACATATTGTTATTTATTTTTATAATTGATTCAAGCCTGTAAAAATATGTTTGTATGTACTAAGTTTGATCCGCACTTAAAAGTAAACAAGTGAGCCTTTTTACCCGACTGCACCAGAAGGAGGGTTATTTGTAAAATTTTAAACACCGTTAACTATAATTAGTTCCAAATGTGATCAAGACTAGCGACACACACGTGTTTCGTTATAAACGAAAGGGTAACAAGTTGTTGAAACATCAATTCGATGCACTACACTTATATTAACTCTACCGTTGGAGGGTTAATCGCATTTGTTGACGGATTTGAATCTGTGACCAATCGTTAGACGGGCGGGAAAGCAATCAGTAAGCTAACTTAGTAAGGTCATGTTGACATGAAAGAATAAGAGAGGTGGAATACAGGGACAGCCCTCCGCAAACTGAAACAGTGAACAAACTGAACAACTTTCAAACTCGAAAAAAATTCAGCGGTCCCATACATTTGAGTCGGGTAGGTACAACAGTTTTGTATGAAACAGATGATTTCTTTTCGATAGGATCCTGAGATAGGATCTTTAGTGAAAGTTATTCAGTTTTATGGTCAGAGTTCTCCTTTTTAGTCTACGAAGGGCTTTAAGTAAGTTTGACTCGAATATAAAAAAAGTATGCCATCCCATACATTTGGCTCGAGTAGGTTTGCAATTTTGTATGGAAGAGCTGATTTTTTTTTCGCGATTTCTATGATTGTGCCATAGAAAAAGTTGTACAGTTTGACGGTCAAAGCCCTGTTTAATAAACGTTACAATTGTAATTTACAATTACAATTCAGGGTACATTGCTGGTTACTATTGACACTAAACATGTAGTAGGTAATGTGTCACTAACATTATCAGCAATGTACTCTGAATTGTAATTGTAAATTACAATTGTAACGTTTATTAAACAGAGCCCTGATCATCCCCTTAAAAATGTCAGCATATTAAGAAGGACCTTGTATACACTCAAGGGGTAGGATAGGGTAGGATCGATACATGCACCATATTATTATAGGATGATCAGAATCGTCCCTTAACATTATTGTGCACAATTCCGAGAGTACTTTGAATAAATTATTAACAACTTTTTTAGGAACAATGTTTTTGACATAATTTAAAATGGTTTCACAAAACGCTTCATTAACTTTCAACCGCGTTTTTTGTAAACTTTTTAAAATATAAATATCTTAATATAATATAATATCTTGGACAATTTCACACAAATTATCTAGTCACATTTAAAGTACCAGAATCTAGCCTGGACTTGTATTATGATGACTAGACAACGATATAGAATACATATATAAATACAAACATCCATGACTCGGGTACAAATATTCATATTCATCATACAAATATTCGCCCCTTACGGGATTCGAACCCGGGACCCTTGGCACGGCAGGCAGATTCACTACCAACTGTGCTACCGGGCCGTCAGTAGTAAAAGTAATGTTCATTCGCTTTGACTGCGATGGCAACTGCGTTTCGCAACTAGTCAGTGGTCAAAACTATAGAGAAATTAAAAACAATACAGAAAAACTTTCGTGCTACCATAGAGTAAAAAATTATACACAACAGAGGGTCAATGCCCATACTAAGAAAGTTGCCACCTTCTTATATGAAAACTCGCGCAAGTACAGCGACGGTGGTGAGTACCCGGTACTATAGCAATGTTTAATTACGTTAAAATACGTGTTAAACACAATTAATATTAAAATTTTTAAGAAAATTAATCTATATAATTTATTTCCGTGGAACAAAACTCAAATAATAGTGATCTAATATCGTTTAATATTAAGATTTATCTCTCGTTCAGGCCAGTAGTGACATCTGTTTGCGCCAAGACTATACTAAATCTAAAATGTATGGAACTGTCCGGACATGGTGCTACGCACGCAGTTACCAGTTACCAAAGACAAATGTTCTATTCTTAGTTGGTAATCAGTTGCTGCTATCTTAGAAGATTCGTAACTAGATATCTAAAGAGGAAAATCTTTTATTATGTACCGGCGGCGAAGGAGCGGAATGGTTTTATTCATATAAATAATTTACGATACAAGGATACCATAGCTTAAAAGCTGTTTCAAATCTCAATTCAGTGTGACGGGAAGTGAGCCCGTCGCCACTCAGAATCGACAGTTGGTGCAATACATACATACATACAGCAGTACCAGGTTTATAAGTCTAACCGATGTACCTGCGCAGTTGACAAATTTTAATAGCGCACTAAATTGTATTGACCAATCAGGATGACCTTCATGGGCGTGAAATACCTTGCCGTGATTGGCTAATTGTCCTTTTGCGCTACTATCCGACTTCGTACCCTTCAATTACTAAATGATTTCGGGTTTTGTCGGGCTACTTAGATCCGACTTCGTACCCTTCAATTACTAATTGATTTCGGGAATCAGGTCTGCTCTGCGCAAACGAAGATTGACGAGTGGAATTATTTTCCTGGAATTATTGTACCTCAAAATTGAAGCATGTAGGACAGGTTTCCTCACGAATTTTTCCTCAACCGTTCCCGGTTGGTTACAATACAAATCAGTGGTGTTACAATTCAAACAGTAGGTAATATACAGGGTGAAATTGATATCATTGGCATCCTTTTAAACTAAGAGTCTACCCATCAAACTGAACAACTTTTACTATGGGAGCAAACCGATCGGAGCAAAAACAAAATCATCTGTTGCATACATTTGAGTCGAGTAAGCATTGCAGTTTAGTATGGGACAGCAGATTTTTTAGTTGCTCCGATCGGTTTGCTCCCATGGAGAAAGTTGTTCAGTTTGATGGGTAGACTCTTAGTTTAAAAGGATGCCAATGATATCAATTTCACCCTGTATACATATATAGGGTTATTTTAAATTAGTTGGCGAAACTAAATCAGGGCACTAGTTAATGATAACAGATAGTATAATCAATGTTTATAATTGATATTGATGAATAACAAAATTATTATTATCGTGCGTAGGTACGCGCAGTGTGTACAGTATGCCTGGCGCGGGCCGACATTGACCTCAAAATCATATGATCAAGCATCAATCATATGGTCAATATCACGTAATTTTACTTAGTAACAGATACCAAATGCATTTCTTAAGTTTCGCTAACTAATTAAATTTAATCTTATATTAAGTAAGCTTTATTAAGCACTGGATAGGTCTACACTTAAGTGTTTGTACTAACATAGTTATTTAAGTTTGTTACTAACAAGCTAACAACATTATGGATGTAATGTCTGAAATAAAAAAAATATATTTTTATTTTTATTAAAGCTCAACCAAATGCGTAACAAATCTAGCTATCATACAAGTCGCTTCACCACCATATTGCTTTGCCCTCTCGGAGTCAAATTAAATTTCTGATATGTTCCGCCAAAATACAATTAGTTCCGCGCACTCGTCCGTTTGTGCAGTGTCATTTGGCTTGTTAAGGGTACATTGCATTAAGCTTTATGATTCTGAATTGTATTAGCGCATCAGGGGGAAAATTCTGAGTGATGATGATGATGGCTTGATGGGTTAAATTTCGATTCCGGCAACAGCGAATCTCATTATAGAAAAGCAGTCTGGTATGCAGGATATTTTGAAGTGTAGAAGTATACGCGCTAAACATTTCAATCATTTCGGGGAGGGCAATATAGTAGTATGTATACAACGTGTTAATGAATTAGCGCGAAACCTCATACTCATGGATACATTTTTATAATCTTGTTTTGGTAGTAAGTAGGGTGAGCGTGCCCGGGCGGTGGGTTGTCATTGGGTTCAGTAAATTTTATTTCTTGCAAAAAAATTATTTAATATTTTGAAAAAAATTACCTATGTTGAAACCATGATAATTGGATTCTGCTCTCGATTCTAAATAAACTACTTTCTAGTTTTGCGTTATTTCATTAACACGTTGTAGACATTTGGACCTGGACTAAAGATTCAAATCTTTAGTCCAGGTCCAAATGGGAATCAGAGTAACGGGCGTCCACATTTTTGTCGCCGGGCCTGGAAGAAACATACACGAGTAGAAATAGATTGAAATAAGTATATTAATTACTATATAATGACAATATTTTTACGCGTGCGATGCAACACCCCTTTTTTTCCGACACACACTTGACCGGTTTTTTTTTACTTTACATCCTATTCTCAGACCTACTGAATATACAGAGAGGAATGGAGAAGATTGGAGGAGGCCTTTGCCAAACATGGGCAAACAGAAGAGGTTGTCGATGTCGTCTGAGTCCGAGAGGATTTAGCGATTAAGAGAAATATCATTTATGATGTATAATATTAAATTTGTAAAAATGTAAAATACTTTTCTGAAATAAAGGCTTATTTATTATTATTGTATGTCTTACGTTCCGTAATCACGGGCAATTACGTTACGGCATTATTATTATTATTATAATCCGATCACAAATTGAAGAAGGTTCCGTAATCATATTATCTATTTATTTAGGTTTAATGAAGTAATCAACAGCGTTACAAAACAATTTTACAAAGAAAATGTGAGCTTAGAATAAAGCCAATAACAGATTACTCTAAATTAAAAAAGTTAATACAAACTTGGCAAAACAAATAGCAAAAACGTGCAGATTTACGGATCTATAAATTGGAGTAAATTACTTAGGTTGATAAGTAGAATTATTCATAATCATGCGAAATACTACAGCATCATAAAACTAGTAGATTATGTAGGTCTGAGATTAAAAATAAACAATATCATTCAACATGATTCTATATACGTAACAATTCGCAAAGCTGCTTGCTCTTATTTGCTATATCCGTTTCCGGGAAACAAAAATGTTCAACCCACGTTCCGAACTAACAAAAAACGTTGATACAAATATTTCGCGACAAACAGACCAGAGGCTATTTGCCATCCGGCAGTTTGCGAGGCCTCGTGCAGTAAAAGGGTTAATTCTGAGAACTGACGTTATTGTGTTTGGCACAAATGTAAAGGTGTACTCTACAAAAATAACGTAGTGTAGGTATTGCTCCCGAAAACTTTAATAGTGATTGATTGGACAAAATATATGAAGGTAGAATATGAAATTACATATTTTACACTTGTTTTCTACTAGGAGTAACAAAAACTGTAGTATTATTTTAAAGGGGTGGTTTAGCTATAGTAAGACCATCAAACTAAATGATTTTCACTATAGGTTGACTCTACAACGTGTTAATAAATTAGCGATTGAAACAATAATTTCATTATTTTGATACTTAAAATTAAAAGTTATTCACATTTTAAGTTTTGAGGCAAAAATGATTTGTTATCTTTTCAGCACTGAAAGAAAGCGCTAACGTTCTCATAGATACATTGTTATAATCTTGTTTTGGTAGTAAGTAAAAGAGTGTGCCCGTACGTACGGTGGGTTGACATCGGGTTCAGAAATTTTTAAATTTTGTAAAAAAATTATTTAATATTATGAAAAAAAAATACTTATGTTGAAACCATGATAATTCGATTCTGCTCTCGATTCTAAACAAACTACTTTCTAGTTTTGCGTTAATTCATTATAACGTTCTACAGTGATAGTCATTTAGTTTGATGGTAGAGAAGAAAATAATCCGCTGCTTCATTACAGGGACATAATTAATTAAAGGTTGAGACACATGCCGGCGAAAAGACCGTTTCCGTCCGTACCAACCAAAGAGATTATACCTAAAGGCATAGAGTGAGCCATACCTGCAAGAATGTCCACTTTATTGAGGTTTGTGTTTGAGTGTGTGGTGTCAATTAGTATGGACAAAATATGACCAAGTGACATTTGCCCCTATGTTTACGGTTACTTTTCACGCACACTAGCATAAAAAAGAAGTGGACAGCCGCATAAACAAACATTTATAGTTCCGTCTCCTTCTACTATTAAAAGAACATCATAAGATAAAAGAGACTAAGAGACTAACTACAAACGTAAATTGAATAAAGGAGATCATTCCTCTGAGGTACCAACCGTCGGTAACTGTGTCTTGACCCTAAGATCAAAATAAGATTAAATTAAAAAAAAAATCAATTTGTCTGTCTTGATATACTTTTTTGAAGCGATATTTTTTTTCTTTTTTTTTTCTTTTCTTCACCGAAATGCCAGTGGTGTTTCAAATCGTAAATAAATTTCGAAAAACTCATTGCTACGTCGGACAGGGATAATTTATGACACAGTGTTATTTTAATGAACTAAAAATATGGTATGTTCAGATAATGATACTAAACTACTATCCCAAACAAAAAAAACTAAATTATCTCTTAAAAGTAGATCAACCTAAAGAACTATTTAGTTAAAAACCCAAATAAGACCCATTCAAAATAAAATGTAACTAAATTGATCTAGCTATTCACTTCCGGCGCGTGGCGGTCACGTTTGACGTCACATCCGGTTATTTATAACCGGAAGTGAGGAGGTTCACTCGTATTAAATTGATCCATTCGAAGCCCATAGTGATATTTGATTGAACTTTAGATTGCTTTCAGAGTTGGCAGAGCGTTTGATTTGAAAACGGTGAAATTTTTTGGAAACTATAGTTTTTGTTTACTTTTCGGTAAAAGTCATTTTTGATCCGCTTTTGTGTGATATTGTTACAGGAAATATGCAACTAGAATACTTCACCAAAAAACAATAACTCATCATCATCATCAACCTCTTTTATCCCCCACCACCTTTTAAATATTACTTGGGCGTTTTGTTACTCCTTATATTTGGGTCCTTCTTAAATATGCTGACACTCTTTAAAGAGGATGATCAGACCGTCAAACTGAACAACTTTATCTTTGGCACCAAAATCGAAATCGCGAAAAAAATCTGCTTGTCCATTCAAAACTGCAAACATAACTCAACTCAAATGTATGAGACGGCTGCAACGACTACTACCATCAGAGATAGTACCCGGGACCAACGGCTTAACGTGCCACCCGAAGCACGGAATCATTTTTCTTTTCAGACAATCAGGTGATTCAACCTGCAATGTCCTAAGAAATTAATGAAATGAAATTGTTTATTTTGTCCCATTGAGAAAGTTGTTCATTTTGTTGGTCTGATCATAAAAAAGCGTCTGCATATTAAGAAGGACCCTGTATACAGGGTGAAATTGATATCATTAGCATCCTTTTAAACTAAGATTCTACCCATCAAACTGAACAACTTTTATTATGGGAGCAAACCGATCGAAGCAACAAAAAAATCAGCTGTTCCATACTAAACTGCAATCAATGCCTACGCAACACAAATGTATGGAACAGCAGAATTTTTTTTTTGCTCCGATTGGTTTGCTCCCATAGTAAAAGTTGTTCAGTTTGATGGGTAGACTCTTAGTTTAAAAGGATGCCAATGATATCAATTTCACCCTGTATAGCCTACTGCTCTGTTCACTGCCAAAATCTCTCAAAGCACTTTCCTAAATTCCAATCGCTCAAAAGTAAAATCTATTGTTATTCTCGCGTCTGATTCTTTCAAAATACAAATCGATAACCATTACCCATTATTGTAAAGTCATGTAAAGTTAGTTTATGTACAAGTACAGCCACAATACTTAGCTATGGACACTCCAATTTCATTCACACTTTATTGTAAGGCGCGAAAATTCTA
Source organism: Agonopterix subpropinquella (assembly GCA_922987775.1). Lineage (NCBI taxonomy): Eukaryota > Metazoa > Arthropoda > Insecta > Lepidoptera > Depressariidae > Agonopterix > Agonopterix subpropinquella. Next base: position 22,609,372 of record OV277705.1, read on the forward strand.
CTCACTTCAGAATTTTGTATATTTTATGAATGGGTGTGAAAAAAATGAGTTTAAAATGTTGAACAAATCCGCTGTAGTGTGAAATATCAGAGTGTTTAGGTAGCGGTATCTTTGACTCGTGTCTTGTATAGGCTTTTATTGTCCGCGGGTTGTTTGAGGCTCTTGAATGTGCGGCTAGCGGAGGCGGTTGATAAGCTGAGCGGGAGCGAGAATCAATTTTTTTTTTTTTTTTTTTTATTAACTATGGGTTTGCTCTTGACCTCAATCCAGTCCTCAGGACGAAGATGGGGTCGTAGATGTAGCGAGCTTACCTGCCTATAAGCCTCCCTTATATTACCTCCCTAAGATGCCTATTCACTCGTACTTTAAAGGAATCCGGGTTGTAAGTACTCGGAAATACTGACGCAGGTAAGGCATTCCACTCCTTGGCTGTGCGCATTATAAAAGATTCAGAAAGGCGCTTGGTGCGGATATGTGGGATGTCAACCAAGAAGGGGTGATATCCCGCGGTGCGTCTGGAAGTCCGATAGTAGAAAGGGGAAGGTGGGATGAGCTCATGTAGCTCTTGGGCACACTCACCGAAGTACAATCTGTAGAAGACCGACAAGCAGGCCACTCAGCGGCGGTGGGCTATAGGCTATGAAGCTTGGCCTCCACCAGCTTACTATCGCCAATGAGCCTCCTGGCTCTGCGTTCAACCGAGTCGAGTGTGGCAAGTTGATACTTGGCTGAGCCATCCCACAGGTGGCAGCAGTACTCCATACATGATCGGACCTGAGCTTTATACAATACTAAGAGCTGTCCAGGAGTGAAGTACCGCTTCACCTTGTTCAAGATGCCCAGCTTTTTGGCCGCAGTTTGAGTCTTAGACTCGATGTCGAATCAATTTACGATTAATACAAATGAAAATACAAATAGGTACAAATCACTTATTGCAACCATTAATTTCATCTGCTTCTTTGTTTTTCGGGTCGAGTCTGTATTGATGCTTATTAATGACTTAGCCTAGAAGTAAGTACTGATAGGCGAGATCCATAAACTAATGACCTTGAATCCCTTTAGGGGTAATAAAAAACATTGTTACAATTACTAATTATATTTTTAAGCATGCAGTTTAGTCGAAAATAGTGCGTAGTGTCTTAGTACATAAGGTTCAGCGCAATCAAGGAGAACTCTTTGAATTTTTAAGATTTCTGAGAAATAATGACTTATTAAGTGGCTAGCATATTGTTAATTAAAACACTATAAAAAAACCTTTTTCCCTTAGTCGCCTCGTACGGTATCCATGTGAACAAATTTGGTAGTCTATTCGAAGCTAAAATCCACACGGATATTAAGAAAATAAACGATTTTATTTCAGGCCGCAGTCCATACTATTTAATATCAAATAAAACTACCGACATTTCCAGAGTTAGTAATGACTAAAATCACTCCATTAGTAAAACTTTATGGACAACAACTTCTCTAAAGCAATTTCTATTTAAAACTTTAGTAACACGACCCTAATTTCACTCACCGACGGCATTCATTTTAATTTGAATCGAGACAAGTTGGTCTAGCCTTAAAAACTTTGCTAAACTTTAATCTTTAACGTGAATTTATTAGAAAGTGGTCCGAGCACTTGTCACCAAAAGTATATGAAATGTTTTCACAGCAAGTAAATAAATTGAAAAATTTTATCTCTGGCAATAGAATATGAACCATGCAGTGAAACGCAGCGCGCCTAATTTTTCTGTAATTTTTTATTTGTTGGACACATCATAATTTCACAAAGATTTCCATCTTTTAGGTAAGTACGTACTTTTTTTTCTTTAATTGTAAAAAAACGATCCGTGCATCCATTTAAACCACATAGAATTCCCTTCGTCCGCACCTCCCGTTATGTATTTAGCGAGATAAAAAATAAATTATACTTACTACTTTTTAAGTCTAATCGTTTCATCAAAATAGGTCTATTACTTTTTTTTTGCGTGATGCTTGATTAGACAGAAAAACAAAAAGATAAAAAAATCTTTGTATTACAGACACATTTCTGTTACAGTTTTATAATGGTGTAGATTTCTTGATCTTAAACTTCCAAATAAGTTTCGTGGCCCGAATATCAAGTTGGCATATCCTATTTCTGAAAGGGGACTTTGGAATCTCTTTGGTACCTTTTGGTTACCGCCCCCTCTAATTGATTGCGTAACTGCCGACGCTACTTTTCATTCTTTCTTTCGTTCATTCATTCATTTGACATGCGGCGACAAATCGGCTCGCAAGACGCTCCTTTGTCAAACTTTGAGACAGTAATTATCGACCTTATGCCATTGAATTTTGGGTAATATTTTGTGATATTGTAAACCGTTTTGCGAGCCATTTTTGGCTCTTTGTATTTGATAAAATGCTTTGAATCGATACGCAGTTATTTTATTATAGTTATAATAAGGTAGGAATTTCATGCATGCCTCCGATTTTTTTAAATTGTAAAGTCAAAATTATTGTCGATTGGAGTGCTACTTGTGAATGAATTGAATGGAATGAAATTAGATACGGTGAATGATTTAGTAAAATTACAAGATAGTGTGACTATCATTCGTTTCATAAGATGGCTGCCTTTGTTGTTTCTTTAAATAAATTTTACGTTAGTATGTCACAGAAATTTTATTGTGTGACAATGTAAACCTCGAGTAAAATCGTTGAGTATTGTATTTAATTAGTAAATTGTGCCTGTCAACTTTAAGAGCTTTTTAAAATTCCACCGAATTTTGGCAGCTCCGTTGTTGGCGTTCATGCTGAGCTCTCATTTGGCTAACATGGCTGACCGGCTTTCAATTCATCACGTTTGGCATCAAGTTAAGATCGCCAGTTCGCTTAAAAATAATAAATTTGACTGTTTTTACGGTCTGTCCATGCTGGACGGATCGCTACCAAATCCGTCCACTGCGTCATGTCACATCTTTTCATAAGGCGCTTTTGCACATCGTTATACCTGAGAAGTTGCTGTTCTATATCTTATAAATTTTATGACTATGATCTGTTTATGTCCCTAATAAATAAAATAAAATATTATAAATAAAATAAATTATAGGGAAGGGAATAGATAAGTGATAAATGTATAATTTGATCAAAATTTGGCTTGTACCTTTGTCGCATCGATGTCGTTTTGGCAACGCCTTCGCTCAAAAATAGCTCGTGTAATATGGCCCTTAGATGGAAGACTGATTCAGAATATCTATTACATACCTACTTCCAAACCCTAAATTTGATCAAAGCGCAACAACGCTAATACTGCCCGACTTTTCAGAAATATTTCAGAGCTGTCTCTCCATTCAAATTAATATAATTTTATCACCCAGCTCAAAAGATACCCAACAAAGGAACACCAAAATTACACAAATAATTTACAATTTATCAATAACATATAGCATCATAATAAAATACGCTATTCTATCAGAAAAAATAAAAATCAAACACGAAGCAGTGGCTCGTGCAAACCATCTGTTCTTTTTTACACACACCCTGTATGCAGGGTCGGAGGACCCTGTATCTGCTCCTATTTGCCGAGTCATTAACCATCTTCCCGTCACGCTTTCCACTTATTATCCATTTTTATATCATTTCTACAATAAATTTTATGCCAAATAAAATTCCTGGCAACGCCTCTAGTCCATAAATATTCTTTTACTGTAAAAGACAAATTTTTGGTGCTTTTTTTGTGTGAAAAGACCCCCTTTGCGTGAAATTGGTGTCCGTATTGTTATTAAGGATAAAACCGATAAGTAGTTTTATTTTGTGGTTTTAGGGGATACGAGTGTTTTTGTTGGGACGTTTAGATGAGTTCTCTGGGACGTAAAGTGCTTTTATAGGTACTCAAAATAATTGATAGTTTAGTTGTTTGCTTTTGTTAAAGAGTTGGTGACGAGTGAACGAATGAATGGGTGAATGAAAGCTTAATTTTTTTTTTGTCTGACCAGATTTTAGGTTAAAAGTAAAACGTAAAACTAGTTTACTCTCTGCAGTATCTTTGTAAGAAATAATGATCAAGGTTTCTTTCGATACCAAATAGCCGGGTCCACACCTGACGATCCATCGCGCTCCGATCGCGCGCGGCACATCCAAACGCCTGCAAATTCTCCTGCCGCGCGCGATCGGAGCGCGATGGATCGTCAGGTGTGGACCCGGCTATTAGGTATCGATACGAGTACCGAGTAAAAGTACCACCTATCTAGTATCATTTCATCTATAGTCTATCTCAAAATTACATTTATTGTCATACATTACAAAATGACATGTACCTTCGTACTTTACAAACTGTGTTAGGTGCACTGAAAAAAATGCGAGCCAACTAAAATGTATAATTTCTCATAATTAGCACCAAAATAATTGAAATGACGTTATCTTGTATTCTAATATCTGTGACGTTATTATTGTTTACTAAAAACAAAAGATGGTTAGTTGTAACAACAAGCCGAATTCGTTTAACAAAGTTCTCTTAGTCGGAGAAGTCATGATGTTGACAGGCTCATATGGATTCATGATATTGGTTGAAGTAAATAATTTTGTTTTCCAGTGTGCAGGTTAAAGTTGACTATTAGTTTTTTTTATCATATTTTTTTCCGTTTTGACACACCAAAATGTAGATTAATTGTACCTAGGTATTATTTGAAATTATTTATGCTTATCTAGGTTGTTTATTATTCGACAATAATATCAAAATCCATCCAGGTGGAATAAAATACCCAAAGTTCTGGTGTATAATAGCAGTTTAGGTAACTGCTTACTGTAAGGGAGGGATAACATTTCACTATAATTTATGCATTTTCCACTACGAATTCGGTATCACCAGTGTACCTTTTTAGGGATGCGTAGTCGAATAAGGAAGCCTTTTAATCTTTTTCCGTGTGTTTTTCCGTATAGGTATAGGTAATTATAATTTCAGTGTGTTTTGTTGTGTATGCAAATAAAAATATTTTCTTTCTTCCTTTCTTTCTTTATCAATTCTATCTGGGCTTGCACCTATTAAAACAGAACATAATTTCCCGCAAAGAGAATCTGAGTTCGAAAATATTCATGAATACTAGTTGTTAGGGTACCTAAGCAGTTGCACTATTTTAAGGGGTTATTTATTGTACCTACTCATGATACTAATCAACTTTCCCAAAGAAACCAATAGGAAATTCTAAAAAAATAATTTGCATAGGTACCTTAGTTAGAGGATTCAGTTCCATACTAAATACAATAAGCTGATCGAACGTTTTGTATGTTATGTCGAAATTTTTTTCTGTGAATTTCCTTTAGGTTTCTTAGGGGAAATTTATCAGTATCATGGGTACAATCACCCCTTAAAGTAATGCAACTGTTTACCCTAACACCCTGTATAGCTGTTGGTAAGTGATAATAATAAAGGATGACAGCAATCAGTGTCAGAAAAAAACCTCTCTACAGTGAAGTTAACTTTTTCGACGTATTTTATCCCACACACATTTCCCTTTTTCACATTATACTTATAATGATATTACAGACTCAAAATTAAAAGGTCCATCCCCCTCAGGGGGGTCCCCCGCCCCCCCTGCCTGCGGGCCCGTCAGCTTAATGACCGAACCGTGCCCGCCACGCGACCTTATAGGACAAATAGATTACACCTAATTACGATATTTGTATTTCTCGAGATAATAATTTTATTTTCGTATGTTTATATTGACGTTTGGGACTAATTATAATTAGGGATGATTTTGTTTGTTTATTCGTTTATTTATAGCCTCGTGGTTCCAGCTTAGAATAAACATCGCATTGCTTTCCATGGGTGTCGTATAGACACGTATAGCTATAAGTATATTTATAGGTTTTCGATACATTGCCGAGCCCATGTGGCACGTTGCACCCGGACACTCAATCATAAGGGTCAGGGTTCGAATCCGCACGGAAGAAATGTCATGTACAAATAAGTTTTGCTAATAAATTATGTACGTGATGTAATACCAACTGCAGTCAAACGTAAACGGAACTGAAGGAAAAACATGGCGAGGAAATCTGCATATGCTAAAAAGAAATTCGGATGCGTATAAAATAAGAAGTCTACCAATCTGTATTGTGCACGCGTGGTAGACTGATGCCTATAATACACCTTCATGAGGGTAGGTCTATGCTCTGCAGTGGGACGTATTGATAGGATAATGATGACGATGATGATGATTTTCTTCTTATCGTGTGGGCAGAGTCCTGGTGTCAGAGTTTTTTCAGACCACCTTACGGCCTCTGACGTGGTTTTTATATAACGACTACTACCACCAGAAATAGTAACCGGGACCAACGGCTTAACGTGCCATCCGAAGCACGGAATCATTTTACTTTTCAGACAATCAGGTGATTCAGCCTGCAATTTCCTAACCAACTGGGGAAAAACGCATAGAGTGATCACTAGGTGTCCCCCATGGGAATCGAACCCACGACCTCCGTGTCGAGAGCCAATGCTCTTGACCACGGAGGCAGATGATTGTCGGTGACGGAAAAGTTAACATTCTTTACTTGCGAGGCCTGTGTTTTGTACGACAGTGAAACTAATAAGTTACGTTTTGTACGCTTTCCATAAAAAATTGCAACGGGATGTTCTACTCACTATCAGAGTTTGAGCACTGCTAGTGAAATGTGGAAACAGTAATTAGGCTATTTTTAGATCTCTGCCTACCCCCTTGAGGAACATAGTCATGAGTATAATGCTAGTTTTCAGACAAAAAGCTTTACGATAAAAAAAAGTCTAGAGTGAAACTTAGAACGCAGATAGATGAGAACTAAAGCAAAAACACGAATAGCGAAAGTATACGTCACTAATGCATCACTGACAGTGAGTAACTGCTTTTTAGGGTTCCACTTAAAGGGTTCAAAATTTAGAATCTGTCCGGCTTCGGCTTAGACCACCCCAATTACGAGGCGAGGAATTAAAGGTTTCTGTGGCGACAAGGAGTTTGAATATTGGACTCCCCGCCTTCGTGGGCCGAAGGCCATTAGTTAGTGACGTTCATAGAGTATTGTAAAGTGACTTCTGTCAAGCGTCTAGCACAAATAAAATCGCAAAATATTTTCCCAATTTTTCTCTTGTGTTTTCGTTGCGATAAAATAGTAAATCACTTCAATCCTCGCCTGGCCCACGCCATAGTGGTGACCCGCACTGAACATAATTATCGACGCACCGCACGCGGAAAAGTTTTACAATGGCAGAGCCAACTGAAAAAGAAGATTTTAAAGACGCACAAGACCCACGTCGAGCCGCTACCGAAGGTTTCTCACCCTCACCTTCACCCCAGGGTTCTGACATTTTTCGAGTCGGAGTTCGGCTACCACCGTTTTGGCCTCAAGAACCTACAGTTTGGTTTGCTCAAGTCGAGAGCCAGTTTACCATAGCAGGCATTACTACCGACGCGACAAAATTTCACTACGTTCTAGCAAACCTAGAACACCAGTATGCAGCCGAGGTGAAAGACCTCATCATATCGCCACCTGCAACGAACAAGTACGAGAAGCTTAAGAGCGAGCTCATCAAACGCCTGTCAGCATCTCGCGAGAAAGCGGTAAAGCAACTACTTATCCATGAAGAGCTTGGCGATAGAAAGCCATCACAATTTATGAGGCATCTGCAGCACCTAGCAGGACCAGATGTACCTAACGACTTCCTAAAAACCATCTGGACCAGCCGCTTGCCAAGGAACATCCAAACTGTAATAGCTGCTCAACCAGGGTCGTCCCTAGAAGCATTGTCAGACCTAGCTGACAGAATACATGAAATTGTACCTGGAACCGCGCACGTAGACAGCGCTTCATCTAGCAGCTGCACCCTAAACGAAGTGGTAAAGCAGATTGCAGCACTCACCACACAAGTTGCAGCCTTGACCTCTCAAGCAAGCGGAAGATCCCGTCCCAGAACCAGAAGCAACCAGCGTGAACGCAGCACCAGCCGTTCGCAGTCTAGCTACAAGAAGTTTCCGATCTGCTGGTACCACTCCAAGTTCGGCGAAGAAGCAAAGAGATGCATGAAGCCATGCGACTACAAGCCGGAAAACCCACAGGGCAGTCGCTAACGGCGACTGACGATTGCCCTAACTCGTCTGGTCGCCTGTTCATCACCGAGCAGTACACGAAAATGCAGTTTCTCATCGACACAGGCAGTGACCTCTGCGTTTTTCCATACACCGCTCTGAAACAAAAACGACCACAGACTACTTACTACCTCTACGCAGCAAATGGCACACCAATCACCACATATGGTTGTGTACAGATGGAACTAAACCTTGGACTTCGACGCGCCTTCTCATGGCGATTCACAGTAGCCGATGTCACCAAGGCAATAATCGGTGTCGACTTTTTATCCTTCTACGGGTTATTGGTAGACTGCCGAAAAAAGCGCCTCATCGATAATCTAACAACATTATCAGCCATCGCAACACCAGTTCCTTCATCAGACCTAATATCTTCGGTGAAAACGATTACAGGTGAATCGAAATACCTAGACCTGCTTAGAGAATTTCCTGAAATAACTCATCCAGCAGGAACCCATCGAGAAATTCCTCACAATACGGTACATCACATTAAAACCACACCAGGCCCTCCAGTATCCTGCACCCCACGGCGTCTGGCTCCAGACAAGCTGAAAATAGCCAAAGCCGAGTTCGAGGCGATGATTAAAAACGGAACGGCAAGACCATCAGCCAGCCCGTGGGCATCACCGCTTCACCTGGCGCCGAAGAAAGATAACAGCTGGCGGCCTTGTGGCGACTACAGAATGCTCAATGCCCGCACCGTACCTGACAGTTATCCCATACGTCACATTCAAGATTTTGCCCATAACATATCTGGATGTCACGTCTTTTCAAAACTCGATCTAGTCAAGGCCTATAATCAAATCCCAGTAAGCGAGGAAGACATACCCAAGACAGCGATTTCAACACCATTCGGGTTATACGAATTCCCCTTCATGACCTTCGGGCTTCGCAACGCAGGCCAAACATTCCAAAGATTTGTGGACGAGATTACCCGAGGCCTAGAATTTTGCTACGTTTACCTGGACGATTTCCTGATATTTTCAAAGGACGAAGCGACTCACGAAGACCACCTCCGCCAAATATTCACCAGGCTTAAGAAATATGGCATGGTCATTAGCACCGCGAAGTGTACTTTTGGAGTTTCGGATGTAACCTTCCTCGGATACAACGTATCTGCAAGCGGCGTGAAACCAACGGATGAGAAAGTCAGAGCCATCAGAGAATTCCCAACACCAAAAACCGTCAGGGAGCTTAGGCGATTCCTAGGGATGCTCAACTTTTATAGAAGATTAATTCCTAACTCAGCAAGAATCCAAGCACCCTTACACGCACTATTAACCGGTTCAGTTAAAGGCTCGCATCCAGTAAACTTCACGGATGATACCCTGAAAGCATTCACAGAATGTAAAGAAAGTCTGTGCCAAGCCACTACCCTTGCACACGTAGACCTTGAAGCAAAACTTTCCCTAGTGACTGATGCATCGGATACAGCCATAGGCGCAGCCTTGCAACAGCTACACAACGGCTCTTGGCAACCGCTTGCTTTCTTTTCGAAGAAGCTAAGTACATCGCAGCAGAAATACTCTCCTTACGACAGAGAGCTTCTTGCGATATACGAAGCAATCAAATATTTCCGTCACATGCTAGAAGCACGGCACTTCACCGTTTACACGGACCACAAGCCCATATGCTTCGCTTTCGCGTCAAGAAAGGACAATCGCTCACCACGTCAGTTCCGACACCTGGACTATATAGCGCAATTCACTACCGACATACGCCACATATCAGGAAAAGACAATGTAGTGGCCGACACGCTATCAAGAATTTCGGAGATAGAACCTCCCGTTAGCCTAGAATTATTAGCCACAGCACAAATCGGTGATGCAGAACTTAAGGAACTCCTGGATAATACAACGTCACTTCGATTGGAAAAGATAAAGCTACCCGGTACACACACTGAGCTATACTGCGATATGAGCACAAAAGAAGCCAGACCTTATGTAACCAAGCAACTAAGGAAACAAGTTTTCAATAGTCTGCACTCACTGAGCCATCCAGGCGCTAATGCAACTGCAATGTTAGTGGCTCAGCGCTTTATATGGCCAGGCATTAGAAAAGACTGCCGCGAGTGGACACGCTCGTGTCTTGCATGCCAGCGCTCCAAGATAACCAGGCATGTATCATCACCACTTGGTACCTTCAAGCTGCCACGCGCAAGGTTCATGTTCCTACATATCGACCTAATAGGTCCAATGCCAACCTCTCAAGGATGCCGTTATTGTCTCACAGCCATCGATAGATATACACGCTGGCCTGAGGCGATACCGATCATGGATATAACAGCAGAAACAGTTGCCAAAGCCTTATTAACTGGCTGGATTTCCCGCTACGGTTGCCCAACGGATATTGTGACCGACCGCGGCCGTCAGTTTGAATCAGCTCTCTTCAAACACTTGTCAATAATAACCGGATTCCAACACAGACGAACCACAGCGTACCATCCAGCATGTAACGGACTAGTAGAAAGATTTCACCGACAACTAAAAGCAGCAATTGTTTGTCACGCTCAGGAGAACTGGACGGAGGCCTTACCACTTGTTTTATTGGGCATCCGTAGCGCTTATAAAGAAGATATAAAAGCATCATCCGCTGAATTGGTCTTTGGTGAGACACTGAGACTTCCAGGTGAATTCTTCACTCCCACTACAGCCACCACAACTGATGTAACGGATTTTACAGCGCGACTCCGAGCTATAACAGAAAATCTCCGACCAGTACCAACTTCAAGGCACTGCAAGAAAACCACATTTGTATTTAAAGACCTGAATTCAGCCAGTCACGTCTTTTTAAGAGATGACACAGTACGAGGCGCGCTACAGCCAGCATACACCGGACCGCACGCCGTTTTGGAGAGAGGAGATAAAGTCTACAAAATTATTTATAATGGAAAGCTAGTCACGGTGTCTATAGACCGAATAAAACCAGCATACATCCTGGAAGACAATAACCGTAGTATTGGAGACGAAGCACCTGCACCTGAAAATAAAGGAAATGATAACAACACCAGGACAACTAGATCAGGACGACAAGTTCACTTCCCGAATTATTATCGCCCGTAGGGACGGTCTCTGGAGGGGGGTGATGTGGCGGCAAGGAGTTTGAATATTGGACTCCCCGCCTTCGTGGGCCGAAGGCCATTAGTTAGTGACGTTCATAGAGTATTGTAAAGTGACTTCTGTCAAGCGTCTAGCACAAATAAAATCGCAAAATATTTTCCCAATTTTTCTCTTGTGTTTTCGTTGCGATAAAATAGTAAATCACTTCAATCCTCGCCTGGCCCACGCCATTCGGCTTCGGCTTAGACCACCCCAATTACGAGGCGAGGAATTAAAGGTTTCTTATGAAGTGTTTATGTGGGCGAAAGGCTAAGCCACCTTTCAACATGACATTCTATCCTGAAACTAAAATTGCTAAATAACAACTGCATTTTTAAACAGAAAGTTGGTAGTTATAGCAAGTTTTCTGTCCGTCTCAAAAGCGATTAAGGTCGTGAGTTTATGTATATCTAAACTATTATAAAACTGTAACAGAAGTGTGTGTACATTGAAGATATTTACAAAAAAAAGATTACGATATGGTTTTGAGATGTCCCTGATTCCAAATCACCAATTTTTGGATTTTTTGTCTGTCTGTTTGTTTGTTTGTTTGTTTGTTTGTTTGTTTGTTTATTTGTTTGTTTGGGTGTTTGTTTGTTCGAGTATCACGCAAAAACTACTGAACCGATTTTGATGAAACTTTTTTTGTTTGATAGCTTATTATCTGACTTAAAATCTGGTATATAATTTATGCGGACGAAGTCGCGGGTAAAAGCTCGCATTGTATAAACTTAAAGGGTCATAGTTTGTGAATGTAAGCAACATCGCGTGGGGTTAGGTCTTTATTGGACAGGGGGTAGCTTTTTCTTCACGAGTGAGTAAAACACCGAACCCCCAATAATTTAGGTGCATATCTTAATAGGCGATATCTTAATAATATGCTTCCGTGCTTTATCATCTTTCATCTTTCTCAGCCTAGATAATCTCCGTTTGGCGCTCTACCGTTTTACGTACATAAATAATGTATCTTAACACAGTCCAAAACCAGTCGCCCTTTCTCCTGGTTTAGTTAAATACTTCAAAAAGAGCAACAATTTCAAAACATTGCCCGCTGTTTCAATACAGTCGATACACAGTCAAAATTCAAAAATTGTTATTCCTTAATTATTGTTAGATCATTTTTTGACGTTTTTTGTTGACTTTACCACCACATCGGAAGGTGTTCCGTTACAGAGAATATGCGGTCAGAAACTCTACTGTAGAAGTCGCTACTCACTGTACGGAACCATCAACGCGTTTGCCTGAGTCGCGCTTGGTCGTCTTTCTTTTACAACTTGGCAAGTAAGCTTACTTGAGTGTTGACGTTAATGTTTCCTTTTTTACTTTTAAGGCTTTTAGACTCTGAGATATTTATTTTAATGGCGTTTTTACACGATTCTCGCTCGAATATATTGTCTAGCGTATCCTAACATATTGAATACGGTTTAGTTAGAAAACAGAATGAGTCAAAACCAATGCAAAATCGATCGATGTAAAATTTATTTTAGCTTGATTCAGACACAAGTATTATAATATTTAGTATATGGTATTATACCACAGTATAAGAAAGAGTATCTATTACTAGATATAGACGTACGAACAACGTTAATCTTTTGAAGTAAACAGGAACTTCGTGACAATTACCAACCACCTTTCGAAGCTACAAATTGTAAGCAGGGTTAGGTACATTTTTAGCCACGAATGACGTGCTGGTAGCTTTTGTTTACCTAAACACTCTAACCGAAACCTTATCCTTGAGTCACATTATCCTGCAACACCCACGTGACATAAAATCTGGTCTATTCTAAAATTATTCTAAACCGGGAACCAACTTTAGCTTGAAAAAAGGGCCAAATAAAAATCACAAAAGACACCTAATTATACATTTGTTGACAGTTCTAAAACGTATGTCAAAGTAACAATTGTTAAACAACCAATTCATAATGCAAAAAGCAAACTACAAACGTACTTTTAACCACAATGACAATTAATTATTTCGTTTCATTATAATTCTACTTCGTGTTTTGAATAGCACTTTCAATTGATGATAAGTATTTCGCATATGTTTCTCTGATTCTCTTTTCTACATTATAAATCTCCTTAACAATCTAAATTCGACTTTAGAACTTATTTAACAAGCCTTTAGTTTCCCTATCACATTTACGTCTCTTTATACAATTCAATATTTTGCCTGAGAATCACCCTAGTGTTAAGTTTGTTAAAGGATTATGAACTGTGTTTGCAATATCATAGAATAGAAAATAAGAAATGAATGTTATTATGCAACTTTTATATTGCAGAAATAGTGACCCTTTAATTAAAAAGCTAATTCTGTTCTTAAAATGGTTTTAGATATTTTATTCCTTAGTAGTAAGGGTCAAAATAGAATGTGAAACTAGAAATGTGACTGTAATTTCTGTTGGTATAGTGTGACGAATGAATGCAGTTGGTGTTTTTGAATTAAACATTTAATTTGTTTTCTTTATTTCACTCTGAATATATTATGTTGTAGTGAATAGTCACTAAAATTGTCAATTCGTTTTGCTTACGTCATTATTTTAATTAAGAGGGACTTATAAAAAAAAGAAATGAAATGATTTATTTGAAAGATTTTTGGTGGTACTTAGGATGTTAGTAATAAGTTCTCACAGAGACAACAATCACAAGAAACAAAATCAACGCCTTTGAATGTATTTTGATTTAAACCTCTAGGTACATAGTGAGACCACAGTATAAGAAAGAGTATCTATTACTACATACTATGGGCACAGTATAAGAAAGAGTATCTATGGGTTTAGAATTTGGATGTAAACGAAAACGAACTAACTATACTTTGAGATTTAAAACAAAAATATGTGTGGAACTAGTGACTCATTTAATTAAATGAGTCACCAGTTCCACACATTTTTTTTCATTTAAGTATACAAAAATGTCAAAAACAATAAAAGGCCAAAACACTCTTCTTTAACGGTCAGTTGCAGAAACGCTAATTAGAGTTGATCCTCCATTAAATCTCTTGCTAGCTTTTACTACAGCAACAAGACTGAAAGTAACAGCAAGAGATTTAATTGAGGATTAACTTTAATGAGTGTTTCTGCAACTGACAGTAAAAGAAACATTACGGTACAAATTACAATCGCCTACGTATCGACAACAATAAAACCCAAAATTAATCTCTATCAATACTAATTAAGGTCGTTGCGGCTACCGTAAATTGCACTCTATCCTACCGAGATAAGACCCAGGAAATTTATTGCTAAGGCATTTCAGATTGATAGAAAGCATAGTATATTGGTCCACTCCTAACCTTTTGTTAGTGGAAGATTGATTATAAACAAAATAAACTTTTTTCTGAATTTATTTTACTTGACAACTAATCAAATCAGCTACTCTTTATCGGACGTCAAAACAAAGCGTTTTGTATGAAAATTTGTACGAAGTAATGAGTTGTGACGTCATCATTACTTTTTAAAGTTTAGCTTGTTATTAAAAATAGTATTCGAGCTAAAACTCACTGAAAATGTTAGTTTAGCGTTATTTTCTAACCTTTTTTTATTGAGAAGATAAAAATAAAATATATTGTATGTAGTCAAATACCCAATTCGCTTTCCTTTTTATATAAATCTGTATATATTGCGTGTGTATCTTTCATAATAATTCAATAGGAAACTTTTATCTCCTCTGTGTAACAAACGATTTGATTATGTATGGTCAAATTACACTAGCCACTTTGTGTACAGGGTGTAAGGAAAACTATCGTAAACCTTTAAACCTCATACTCTACCAATCAAACTGAACAATTTTTACTATGGGAGCAAACATGTCAAGACAAAAAAATCAGCTGTTCCATACATTTGCGTCAAGTAGGTATTGCAGTTTAGTATCCCTCCCATAATAAAAGTTGTTCAGTTTGATGGGTAGAGTATGTGGTTTAAAGGTTAATGACACTTTTCCTTGCACCCTGTATACCCCTCAGGAACGTCCCCTTAGTCCATCACGCGTGCCCAATGCGGATTGATAGTCTTCACATTTGCATCAACAATTTTATCTTCATCGTAGGCAGGTTTCCTCATGATTTTTTCCTTCACCGTTTGAGAGCAGTCGGTATTATACAACGTGTTATTGAATTAGCGCAAAACCTCATACACCCCAACTGATTTATAACAAAATAATTAGATTGAAACAATAAAAATTTTAGTTTTGAGGCAAAAATGATTTGTTATCATTTCAGCAATGAAAGAAAGCGCTAACGTACTCATGGATATATTTTTATAATCTTGTTTTGGTAGTAAGTAGGATGAGTGTGCCCGTGCGGCGGGTTGACATCGGGTTCCGAAAATTTTAAAGGACATCTGGCACATAATACCCAAAAATGTATAACCGTCCTTCTATTTTTATTATGGACTATGGAACACTAGAAACTAACTGCAGGCATAAGTTTATTTTATAATGATTTATTAGTTTTTATCTTTTTTATATAAAAAAAAAGAAAAAAACCATTGTGCTTGCAACACCTCCTCCTACTAAACAACATTGACAGCCATGTTGGGGTTGCTGCTTTTGTATAATGTTTTAATAATAAATGATTAAGTAACTCGTTAAATAAAAATATATGATACTATCTGAGTCGTTTTTATAAAACCTCATAATTTATTACACATTTGACTTCAGTCAAAACTTCTATACATTTTAAGGTATTTTTTCAAGGGAGAGCGGCGGTTGTCCTTTGCAAACAAATTATTTTAAATTTTGCAAACAAATTATTAAAAATTTTGAAAAAAATTACCTATGTTAAAACCATGATAATTCGATTCTGCTCTCGATTCTAAACAAACTACTTTCTAGTTTTGCGTTAATTCATTAACACGTTGTATACAGAAGAAAGAAACATTCTTCATCTTATCGTATGGGCAGAGCCCTGGTGTCAGAGTTTTTTCAGACCGCCTTACGGCCTCTGACGTGGTTTTTATATAACGACGACTACCACCAGAGATAGTAGCCGGGACCAACGGATTAACGTACCATCCGAAGCACGGAATCATTTTTCTTTTCAGACAATCAGGTGATTCAGCCTGCAATGTCCTAACCAACTGGGGAAAAACGCACAAAGTGACATATTACCAGGTGTCCCCCGTGGGAATCGAACCCACGACCTCCGTGTCGAGAGCCAATGATCCTAACCATTAGACCACAGAGGCAGTTAGAAACATTCAATTGTAGGTACACACATGGCATGTCGTTCGAAGCCGGATCATGATTTAGTGTCCAGTCCATAGGACGCGCCACCAGCTCCGACGCGACGCATACCTCATTATTCATTCCAAAAACTAGTAAAAACTAAAACTAGTTTTCGCATTAAAAAGCTAAATTTATTTGCTACTAAGTAGTCCGCGTAGCTTGTTCTAAAGTAAACAAATAACACCCTTAAACACCAGTATTTAGAACATCATAACGGTCTGTTCACACGCGAACTGCTTGTTCATACTTTTTACGGGCTTTTTAGCTGTTTCTACTGAGTTACATATCTTACAACATTGTTTTTTGCTTTTAGTTATAAAGGTTTTGTTAACTAAAAAATGTTTTATTAAAATAATGGAATAAATTGTTTTTCTTTGCGTCCTTAACAGTTATTGAAGGAACTATGTACTATTTCTTACACTACTGACTTTTTGGTGAAAGAAGATAGCGCCAAACTATTATATCTAATCTACACTGAAAAAATGCGAGCCAACTAAGAAGTACTCGTATTTTCTCTTAATTAGCACCAAAATAATTGAAATGACGTTATTATTGTTTACTAAAAACAAAAGATGGTAGTTGTAACAACAAGCCGAATTCGTTTAACAAAGATCTCTTAGACAGTGAAGTCATGATGTTGACAGGCTCATATGGATTCATGATGTATGATTATCATAAACAAGATCTTAGTTGAAATAAAAAAAATTGTTTTTTCAGTTTATAGTAATGATACCTAGTTCTCTGTGATTAGTATTCAGTGTCCATTAAATAGGTGACGGGTTAGATAAAAAATACGCTTTCAAAACAGTTTTAAACGCCCAGCGCAACAGTGTGATATAGGAAAAAGTAAAGAAAATGTATTACGGCGTATGCTCTTGGCGGTGGAGTATTCGCCAATCCTGGTCTCTTTCCGCTAGTGTCTTGAGTTCTTGATACGACACGACATCAACCTTTTCCTTCACTTGGGCTAGATAACTCTGCCTAGGTCTTTCTCTGCCTCTATCTTCCCTTCCAGTATGGTTTTAAAGTTACGGTATTACCATATGTTATCAAAAATGTTTTTTAAATGGTTCCAAAGCCACCATTGTACCACAATCTGACCCTTGTTTACTTGTTTACACTATTTCGTGTCACTCATTCATTACGCCAATTCACGATCAGCAGAGAAATTTACATCAATTTGTGTCGCGATACATCATCCATACTAATTCAGAAATACTTTATAAAGGAATTTATAGAAGAGACATAATATTATATCTTTTATGAGGTACCAGTTATAAGTTACACATGAAGAAAGGTTCTATCTTTTATTTAGCTTCATTGTTAGATGGTACTGTACAACACTCCAAGAAATTTATCAGCAATGCGACAACTCCTGTCTCAAAGTTCATACTGAACAACAGCAGGAGCAAGGCTTTTGCCATCGTCGGAGCCCTCACTGGGAACTACGCCACAGGCACGATGATGCACAAGATGAAATTCACACTGGATCCCAGCTGCCGAGCGTGCGGAGAGGATGAGGAGACCATGGAGCACATTCTCTGTGACTGTGATGTCTTGGCGGCAAAACGCATGTGCCTCCTCGGTGATGGATATCCAAAACCGGGAGATCTTAGGCTTCTTCCCCTCAATGGTATTGCCTTCATCATTGACCATGTATTTGAAGGGTGAAGAAAGTGAAAAGTACTGGGGCTAACACAAAAGATCCCACTGGGGTCGAAGTATTGCTGGCTTGCCAGCCCCCACAACAAGATAAGATAAGATAAGATAGGTGGTACTGTATTTTTCATCCTACACTTTAAACACATTTTTTAAACGCTCCTCTATGAGCTATTGATCCATGAAGGACCTGGTTCTGATAGGGGGAACTCCTGCTCTTGCCCTCTTGCTTTTCCTAACTCACAGTGTTCAATCTTGATCACTTACTGAGTCCCAAATTTATGTTATGTTTTGCAAGAGACCAACGGAGCGCAGCATTTTTTTTGTTCTTTTTTGTTCCAAAAATTTCCATAAATGTATAATCTAACATCCGTCACCTGTAATACCATCAATCATAATCAATTTAATTCCTTGTTTCGGTGAAATATCTCTCTCATTTGAAATATCAAGGCTCACTTTTAGAATATCCTGTGTATTTATTTTGTGTAGCTATAATATTTTAATTTAGGTCAGATCTATTAAAAAATCAAGTTCTTCAATCTACGTAGACATCTAGTTTGTATTCAAAAGGGGAAATGTCTGGAGATGTCTTCTATCTCTAATTATGTTTGGAGTCAGGATTAGTCTATTCTTGAGTTTAATCAAGTGCGCCTTGAACTGACCTAATTTAAAAATTATTTTATACATTTTCTTTTTGTGCATTGAATTAAAATGCGTTGTTTTATTGTAACTTGCTATATTTTTGATGGACTACACATACGCATCAGAATTTCTTCTTCAGCGTAAGCAGGGTTGCACACATTGCTCGCGATACCGATTTCCTATGGGGCCGAAGAGTCATCGAGTCGCAGCCGCATACCGGAAAGCGCAGCGTGGGTAGGCCCCCACAAGCGCAGCGTGGGTGGACCGACGACTAGATGAGGGCAGCGCAGGACCGGTCGTTTTGGCGATCCTTGATGGAGTAGACGTTTATCGGCTGATACGATCATAATAATGATATGTGCAGGTTTCCTCACGATCATTTCCTTCACCGTTTGAGAGCAATTCGCGAAAAATATATTTGTAATCACTGCATGTCGTCCGTGCGGGTTAGAACCCAGAAACCCCATTTTTGTGCTACTTTTGTATCGTGAGTTCATTATCCTTAGTTACCTAAACTTATAAAGTTTGTAAATGTACATTTACAAATCGCTCGATTTTAGAATATAATTCAGGATGGAGAGACAAAAATGTGATTCCTATAAAAAACCAATAATACTTTTTTTTAGATTTCATATTTCCAGGCGCTTATTTGAAATTCGTAACAAAACAAAATGGCGAAATCTTTTTCAATCTAAACGAAAATAAAGCAAATTGATTTCTGATTGGTTTTACAAGGCTTCATTATTTCAATTTTCAACAGACAACTGTTGGAAAAACAAATTATAATACGCGTTTACCGTTTAGTGAATATGGAAGTAGGAAATTATCATATTCTCTCTACTTCTAATATTAAGGTACCCAACGTACCTGACTGCTTCAATAAGCAATCACGTACCTAGTCGAAATTTGAATATGAAACATGTAACATTTGTAATAATTATCGACTGAAATCTCTTAGAATCTAATAATAAAGATTATCTTTAATCAACTTTGTGAAGTAAGTTTTTGCTATTCAAGTTGGAAGGTTTTATTGTGGAGAAAATGAAGCCAGAAACTCTACAACACTACATATTAGAAGCAAAAATATACCTACAGAGTAGTATCATAGAGTACTACTATAAAATTACTACCGGTAGTATTTTTTTGGTTTATGCCACTCCCGAATTTCAGTGTTACAAATATTATGAATTTCACCGTCGGAACGGAACTACGGTCAACAAATAACAGTAGTAAGCAAGTAGTAAGCACATTTTTTGCTGGGCCCATAACCTATTGAGATTGAATATCTAGATAAAATAAATACAACAGAAACTAGGATATTGTATATAAAATTATTATTATTGTTTGATTCACAAAGTATTTTTTTTTCGAAAATTTTTTCAATAGGAGGATGAAGAAAGTAGTCTTGTGACACAAAGTCAAAAAAGCAGAAATAATAAACTCGAATCAATTCATTTTTGTATTCTTATGTGACTCAAATCCAACATTTAATTTAAAAATTATACTTTCCTAAAGAAGCTACTAGAAGTAAGGGCCCGACACACACTTTGCCTACATTTTTCTTTTCAAAGCCTGTGGGCGGGGTTGCAGAGTTTATTTAGTTTTTCTAATGGCGTTTTGTCACCGACCAGGTGGACGACACGAGTCAAGGAAAAAAACAGTTTAAGAAAAAAAAAACGTTTTTTTAGATTCGAGATATATTTTATTTTATTATTGTGTCCCATTGAATGACGATGGTTTTTTTTTTATATTATGTATACTGTGCGCAGCGAAAGGTGGTAACAATATACTATTGAGTGTTGCGTATCGTTCTGATATTTTATTTATTACTGATACATACCAACCGTACCTTTTCTCCACAAAACGGAGTCCCTTCGCTTTGACCCCGACTTTCCGAAATGTGTCCATACCGATAGCTGATCGCCTGGAGCTCCTTGGCATTAACATATTGTCCGATCTGAATTTCGGACGGTACATTGAGTCCATGGCGAAAACCGCAGCGAAAAAACTGGGCGTCCTCTCGAAGGTCAGACGGTACTTTACTCCGGGACAGCTTCTACAACTTTATCAAGCACAAGTCCGATCGTGTATGGAGTACTGCTGCCATCTCTGGGACGGGTCTGCCCAATACCAGCTGGCCGCGCTGGACTCAATCGACAGGCGTGCCAGGAAGCTCATAGGTGATCCAACCTCGGTGGCGAAGCTACAAAGTCTTGAGCATCGTCGCAAGGTAGCCTGTCTGTCTGTTTTTTATAGGATACATTTCGGAGAGTGTGCGACTGAATTACACGATCTGATACCACCGTCTCCCTTTCATCTGCGGGGGACGAGACGCAGACTGGGTTTCCACCCCTATGTCGTTGACCTACCAGCAATTCGCACGAAGAAGTTTGCTTCTTCTTTTATAATGCGCACGGCTAAGGAGTGGAATGCCCTGCCTGCGGACCTGTTCCCTGAGCAATACAACCTGGGCCTTTTCAAGGCGAGAGTGAATAGGCATCTTTCTAGGTAAGCATGCTACATCTTCGGCCTCATCATCACTCAACATCAGGTGAGATTGGGGTCAAATGCTTACCTATCACACATAAAAAAAAAAAAAAAACCTTATACCAACAATGATTTATGTTCAGTAAACAAAATACATTATTATATCAGGTTGGGTCTAGGTTGATATTCATTTTTGGATCACATCAGGAATTGATTCAGAGTTTAGAAAGAATTTATTTTAATCTGAAAATCTCGAAAATCTACAATTGCTGAAATACTGGCAATATTTTGAAGAATGAAGAATTTTAAAATTAAGAACTGGATAACATTATAATTTCATTAAAACATTTTGTTAGTATTTATTGTGCATTTGTGGACAGTTGTTGTATCAATATAGTAATTTCTAGTTTAGATATACATTAACCTGAATATCTCTGACTACCCCCTTGGGGAACATAGTCGTGAGCATATGCTATGCTTTATACACTATATTTTTATAAATATAGGTATAATATAGGTGTAGAATTTTCAGAACTCAAATATTTCACTATCAATGCTCAAACTCCCAAGTGACAAATAGTGAGCTCGTTCCCACACAAAGCGTGTATAAGTTTCTTCTAGATTTTTATCTAAACTGGTACATTATTAATCGCTACGGGTAATCGATACGGTATCGCGAGTAAAAACCTAGAAAATCTCATTTTTTCTACATGATCCCGTAGGAACGCAATAAAGAGAGGGTGTGATGTACTGACACAGTTCTCAGATAAAGTCCTTCGGTTAGTTAGTTTGTAGGGTTAGCAGCAAAACTCGCCAATTTTTTTTTCTGGGTTTCTCTAACGACTTAAGAACTTAGACTACTTATATCGGGACGCGTAACCACGTGTCATTCTACTAACAAACATTCTGCCATTTTTTGCGGGGGGCGAGGTAACATGTTATCCGCAACTTTGGATTTTATTCCCTTTAGATTCTAATTTTGAATGTTCAAAATCATGAAAAGTAGTCTCGTGTAAACCCCAAACGTTCTAAGTTCGAAATTATTGTTTCGCAATAATAGGCTGTCTAGTTTAGTGATAAGTTATAAAATTGAATGTTGAATGTACATGATCATTGATCTTATACCGTGGCAGAGGGGAAATGCTACCGCAAGGCCGGTCCTTATAATAAGTAGTCTAAGCTTAAGAAGCATGTTCTATACAAAAAAGATTTATTGAGATACTAAGCAATTAAAGTAATTAAAAAAACGTTTAAACACGATCTAGAAACTAATCTCCGTGCCTGTGGTTTGACAGATTTTCATTAAAAGTTATAGTGGTCTAAAATTTCCATACAAATCGTTTCATCCTAGTATTGACACTGTACATTTTAACGGAGATCTGACAAACCACACTTTGAAGGAAGTTGTTAGTTGGGGCTGCAAAATAAATAATGTTGATCAATCCACGGCCGCATCATCTCTACAACAACACGTTCCGACGCGGTGGTAGCTTCAATAAGTAAAGATTTAACGTTTAATAAGTGGGTTTCAAGCTCCATATTTTTTTCGTATTGAAACAAGTAGGTATATTTATTAATTGAATAAATTATTTTAAATTTGAGTTTTTGTGATTATTTTCAGTGACATACGAAAACATAACGGACTCCTATTTCATTTCTTCTTGTGGATGTGTAAAAAACGATTAAGGGATACAGTTTTTTTCTGTTTGTGAGGGCGAAAAGTTATTGCTTAAAATGCACAACCCCATTTTTTCACGTCGGTATTCTATAAGGCGACTAAAGGATAAAGGTTTTCTTATACAGAGTTTTTTTTTGTACGTTAGAGTACGTCACGTCATGTAATTAAAAAAAATCTCTCCATTTCAGTCAACTGAACTGGACAACTGAACTAGTGTAAAGGTAAGCTCGATGATTATTTGAATGACCAAAATGTCTGGTCTTTACAATTTTACACTATGTAAGTAATGCAATATTGTATTATAATTGTACTTTGTACATTTTGATTTGTTTAAAAGATGTGTGTTGTAGAGTTTCTGGCCGCATCTTCTCTCAACGGAACACCTTCCGACGCGGTGGTAGAGTCAAAAAATGACGTTATAAAGCTATCTATCTATACGATATTATTTTGAATAAAAAATTTTGAATTGAATTTGAGTGGGAATAAAGGCTAGGCTATTATCACTATCACTAGATTTATTCCATAGTGAAAGTTATTCAGTTTGATGGTCTGAGTTCACCGTTGCAGTTTGCGGAGTGTTGTGTTAGTAGGGAACATATTATGACCACCCAGAAATGTTTTTTTTTTTAATTTATTTATCTAAAACAATACATTATAATGTCATACAAAGCCACCCTACGAAAACCACGTATGGTTTATATGAGGTGTGGCGAGTTCGCTTTAACTCGATACATTGATATTTGTTAGGTAGTGTTTCTTAACTATTGATTTGATTAAACGTTATATACGTGATAGATTTTTGCAGTCAGTACATTACTAGTTATCTTGATGTGGGTCGGCGGTCTAAGATTGCCGCCGGCGCGGTGGGACTTGACACCAACACACTAATCTAACAGTAACAGTAGTCTATAATTCATTTTTTTACGGGCATAGACCTGCCACAAATTCCTAGTACTGTAACTCGTGTAAACCACGATCAACAGCGGCGACCACTCATAATGCTAATACAATGAAGTCCAGCGAGCCCGGGAGTGTCTAGTCTAAAAACGCAAGGCACTAACACAACAAAGCGATAATATCACCCAGTATTACGTTTAATTACAAGAAACATTTTTTTTTTTTTATTAACTATGGGTTTGCTCTTGACCTCAATCCAGTCCTCAGGACGAAGATGGGGTCGTAGATATAGCGAGCTTACCCAGAAGATGCCTATATAGATGTTTTTCACGTTCAAATCCAATTGTAGCCATTAGAGCCATATCACACTAGCGATTTTTGAGCAATGACGATAGTCGATGTTACATATAGCACACTAGTTATTGCCCGCGACTCCGTCTGCATGGACATATAATATGTAGCCGCCACCACATCAAGGCTTATTTATTCCAATAGCACTTTTTCACTGTTAGTAAAATGTAGATATTCTAAAATATGACATTTTATACACTTTTATGCTATAATTACCGACTGCTCTCAAACTATAAAGGAAAACATCGTAAGGAATTACCCGAATTGGGTCTTGGCCTCTGACAACAAAGCACGCCATTCATCTCTTTTCTGTGCCATCTTAGTCCAGTTGGGCACCTCCAGCTTCTCGAGATCCTTGGTAATCTGGTATATCCAGCGATACCTGAAACCTCAGTTCAGTCGCCCCAGAAACCTGCTTACGCTGAAGAAATTTTTTGGATGTGTATGTAAAGTCTTCTTTGAGCATGCATTGTGGATACCCATAAACTTATCTGAGGGTAGGCCTGTGCCCTGCAGTGGGACGTATAATATACGTATGTACTTTCAAAATAACAGTTTGGAAACTTTATTTTAAAAGAGAATTGAACTACAAAATGGTAGTTTCTTTACTATTAAACTGTACCATTAACTATACCATCAAACTGTACCATTTTGTAGTTCATTTCCGTTTTAAAATAAAGTTTGTAAGCTGTTATTTTGAAAGTAACAGTTTCACTGATTTACACAACTCACTAATAAAAGGGCAGCAAAGTCTATAATTGGAAAGCAATTGGCAGGTCTAAGGTTACAGACCAACCCAGCGATAAAATGCTTTGTAGTCCATGTGAAACCTATCATTACTGTATAACATGTTCACTTTAAATATACCACCTAACATTTGTTACCCAGGCAGTAAGTCGGCGACGAAAAATATAGACATTCTATTAGGGACGGTAATGTTATTATGACAAAGATTTGCTACTTAGGAAACTCGCTAACCCATTCCTTTCTTTTCGTTTTTTTCGTTAAGATTTTCCAAACTAGTTCCATGCCTGAACTTCAAGTCTTGAGAGTTTGTCGTCGGAATCAGATCATCCTGAATTTGAAGGTTCATTGCCTGAAAAATAAAAATAACATAATAATATGGCTCTAAAATATAGGTAAACTTATCTATAACATTTAAACATGATGTTTAAATATTCACTATGGAGTTAATAATTTTGATTTTTTTTTTTTATTGAAATTGTGAAAATAAAATCAGCTGTTCCGCTGTTAAGCTGTGTCTGTGTGCGGTTTGTTGTGTGTTTGCTGTAAGTTGAATAGACATGGACATTTTCTGTGAAAAATCGGATTTTTAAAAACCATTCTATCCTAATTGTGTTGCATTTGTTTAACCTTTGTGAAGAGAGAAAATAAATATTTTTTTCATTTTTCATGCAGTCATTTTTTTCGCGATATTTAAAGTTTAGTTTCATGGTCTGAAGCACCCCCTTTAATATGTAGGCGCATTTTATTTTACCTGTATAGAGGTAAATATCATTATTAGTTTTGCAATCGTTTTTGTAGAGTAACTTTGAGTGATCAAATCAAACGACTCTCTTTATACATTACAAATACCAAATAAATGCATTTTAGCTTTTCACACCTCTACTGTAGTTTCAAGTTACAAATAATAAAGCCGACGTTAAATTATAACAACGTTGAATAAGATTCAAATTACAATGTATTGTGCTATAACTTTATTATATTTTGTATAGAAGCGGTAATAGTCTGTTAAGTGCCGTTTAAGCGATTGTAGATACGTTTATTTTGTTGGAGATTTTTATCGAAGCCTTTTATTTCTTTCGTGGTTCAAATAATGTTATTTAGTATTTGAGTTGAATTTTATTACTTTAGAATTTTAGGGGCCTCATTTTCAAGTTCTGTCAAAGGGACAGATTTACATTACGGTAAAATCATGTTTGTACGACAGAGGGTCAATGCCCATACTAAGAAAGTTGCCACCGTCTTAGTTGAAAACTGGCGCAAGTACCTACATCGACGGTGGTGAGTAACGGTACTACAGCAATTTTTAATTACTTTAAAATACGTGTTGAACACATTTTATTAAAATTTTTAAGAAAATTAATCTATATAATTTATTTCCGTGGGTCAAAACTCAAATAATAGTGATCTAATAACGTTTAATTAAGATTTATCTCTCGTTCAGGCCAGGAGCGACATCTGTTTGCGCCAAATCTAAAATATATGGAACTGACCAGACATGGTCTTACTGATGTATGCGCTGGAGTGCGATTTTTGAATCTCATTCGCTGATTTCAGCAGTTGAAAATGACAAAATTAGTATGGAGATACGCATCTTTCTACTGCTGATTTCTGATTCTGATTTGATCATACTTCAGGAGGGCGATTTTTGAAAGTATGACTTTTGAAATTGTGATTGAAAGTGAGATTTTTGAAAATCAAATCAGCAGTAGAAAGATGCGTATCTCCATAGTAATTTTGATATGTTGAACTGCTGATCTCAGCGAATGAGATTCAAAAATCGCACTCCATGCTCCAGGGCAGTTATGTACGCCGTTGAATAATTATACTAGCGCGCGATATGATATTGACCGTTCAGGATGTCCAGCAGTGGACGTCCATCGGCTGAGATGATGATGATGATGATGATGATTCAGGATGTGTCACGTCACGTCCGAGCACTTCAAATCCCTTGCCGCTATTTCGCGCACTTATGCGGCGGCGTACTGCTATTCGATTTAAAGCGAGATGGAGAAAGATTTAGTAGGACCCGATTTTGCACTCTTTATTAAAGAGTGCGTGAGAGTAGTTAAAGATTCTTCAACTACCACGCATCATTTCCAGTTTTGACGGGAACTCTGCTCTGGTTTTCCTGGTCGTATAGCTACTATACATTAGACAGATAGTGTGAATAGATCCATTTAGTAGTGGTCCTATATGAGGTCTAACAAAATAAGCTGAAACTATTTTAAGGGGATGCTCGGACCATCAAACTGAACAAAATTCTCGATGGAACCAATATTGAAACTGCGAAAAAAAACAGCTGTCCCATACAAAACTGCAAAACATAACTCAACTGAAATGTATGGGACAGCAGATATTTTTTTTTCGCGATTACGATATTATTGGTCCCATAGAGAAAGTTGTTCAGTTTGATGGTCTGATCGATCATCACCTTGAAATAGTTTCAGCTAATTTTGTTAGACCTTATACATAAATAAGGGTAGGTACTAGCTGTGTGATGATAGTTAAGCTGTGAGCGAAGAAAAAGTCAACCGACAGCATTGAGTCATTTTCCTAGCCTAAAAAACCTCGCTCTGCTAAGCACTTTTCCACCAGTGCTTAGCAGAGCGAGGTTTGTTACATACGATGCGAGCTAAAGATATGTGCTCGGGATACAAGCTACGGGTTCGTGAGAGGTCTACGTGTGTCAAAGTTAAAGTCAAAATAAAACCGGCCAAGTGCGTGCGGGCTACTCGCGCACCGAGGGTTTCGTACCACACCACCACAGAACACAACATTATTAACTAAGAAAAAAATACTTTTTTCGTCCGGGACCTTAAGCGCGAGACTGACTCACACTTGGCCGGTTTTTAGTATTTGTTGTTATTTTGTAGAGTTTGCTCTATAATCACACTAAGTTTGACGCTTTTATGTATTACCGTTTTTACGATAGAGCGTGAAGAAAAAACGTTGATTAAAACTAGTTTCTTGTTGAGAACCTTAATTTTTAACTTTTTGACATTTTTATTATTTGTTAACAAATCCGCCGTAATAACGCATAATCTGTGAAAATTTCAACTATCTATCTATCACGGTTCAAAAGTTACAGCCCTAAATAGGTAGGACAGACGGACGGATGGACAGACGGACGGACAGACGGACGGACGGACGGACGGACGGACAACGTAGGCTTAGTAATAGGGTCCCATTTTCACCCATTGGGTACGGAACCCTAAAAATAGATTCAATACTTAAAGCATAAGCATTTAAGCTTTTTAAGCATTGTCCCGTTTTCTTTGTGCTAAATGCCCTCTTCACTAAGGTTGTATGGAAGAAACTCAGCTTCCTCGCCCAGCTATGGTAGAAAGGCCGCTAAAAGTAGTAAATGCTATAAGTAAACGGATTGGGAATAAACATTGTTAAGTTTATTGAGGCCTACAACGGCCATTGCCCACAATGACCACAAGAACTAAGGAAACAAGCTTTATCGCAAAACTTTATGCAATTACACAAACTTTATGGGCTTCTACGTAAATGCATAAAGTTCCTGGCTTGCGGTCATAC
Organism: Agonopterix subpropinquella; assembly: GCA_922987775.1. Lineage (NCBI taxonomy): Eukaryota > Metazoa > Arthropoda > Insecta > Lepidoptera > Depressariidae > Agonopterix > Agonopterix subpropinquella. The sequence continues at coordinate 22,637,763 of OV277705.1, forward strand.
GCTATTGTATACCTAGCTTAGAAAATCAGGTACCTATAGAATACAATAGCCAACTAGCTGCAGCACTCTGTTTGAGTTACCTAGTGAAATTCACTAACTGTTTATATTTATAACGTGTTTTTAATTAACATCTCAGAAGCTTTTGTAAAGGATCCGTGTAAAAATTATTACATTTCTAGTCTGAAATATCAAAAGGTCGAAAGTTTAACAAAAATAATTACAATTTCCTTCCTAACATGTAACATGGTTTGTAAGGGGATGATCAGACCATAAGGCTAAACAACTTTCTATATGGCACTAACATCATCCGTTCCATAAATAAAATCGGTCAAGTGCGAGTCGGGCTTCTCGCGCACCGAGCGAGGGTTCCGTACCACACCACCACAGAACACAACACTATTAACTTAGAAAAAAAAACTTTTTTTGTTCGGGACCATTAGCGCGAGATCGACTCACACTTGGCCGGTTTTTAGTATTTGTTGTTATTCTGTAGAGTTTGTTCTATAATCACACTAAGTTTTACGCTTGTATGTATTACCGTTTTTACGATAGAGCGTGAAGAAAAAACGTTGATGGTGGTGTAATGGTTACCACACCGGACTGCCAAACCAGGGTCCTGGGTTCGAATTCCGGTTCGGTCATGGATGTTTATATGTTTGTGCCGTTGTTGTATGGTTTCCATAATAAACAGCCTATAAATAGTGCTTTCTTGGGATCATTACAATGTATGTGCCTGTGAGCGTTATTTATTTATTTATTTATTATACTGATTTGCAGTCGTCTAGTCGAAACCGACTAGAAATCCATCATCATCAGAATTAGTCAGTTTTAACTTGGTTTTAACTACAGGGTCCTTCTTAATATGCTGACACTTTTTACACACATCACATCGAAATCGCGAAAAAAAAACAGTTGTCCCATACGTTTGGCTCCGAGTAGGTTTGCAGTTTTGTATGGAAGTGATGATTTTTTTTTCGCGATTTCGTTGTTGGTCCCATAGAGGAAGTTGTTCAGTTTGACGGTCTGATCATCCCCTTAAAAAAGTGTCAGCATATTAAGAAGGACCCTATATAATCTATATACGTATGTTCGTATGTAAGTATATCTCTGTATAGATTCTCTAGAGACGCACTGTGGTTTGCGTCAGTATACTGAACTGAATACAGTGAAATGTACTGCCCATCTTGTTAACTAGGTAGTTGTGTTGTGTTGGACTGCTGGTTCCCAATGGATGTTTGCAAAATGAGCTTGCTGTGTTTTCAATTTCCTTTAAGGTCATGTTAAATAGTCTTCACATAAATATTAACATGCTTACAGCATCTTGGCTACCCTAGCGCGGTCCAAACCTGCACCATATTTTAGGTAAAGTTAGTTTCATGTTCTCAATATTTTTAATGTTTACCCGTTTTAAACGTTTACCCACTTTTATTTATTTACCAATAAATTCATTACAAACATTTTTAGATATTGAAAACGTACTTACATATTTTATTTTATTTTATTAGACACAACAAAACGGTACACAGACAAACCAATTAAAAAACAAACACCTAACAGTTTTAGCCCTTGACTATGTACCAATACCTAATAGGTGTGCATACAATTTTCAAATATTGCAATTTTATGATTTCTAAATGGGTGAAATTGATATCAATGGCCCCGATTCGGAATGTGCCACGACTTAACTTAACTAAATTTATTCCTGTCACTTTCTAAAATAAGATTAAGAAAAGAGAGAGAAAACCAACAGCTGACTTTAGTGCTGTCAAAGTGACGTTACACGTCCAAAAACGCCTTAAATAAGATGGCGTGCATTATGATGGCATCTTATTTTGGGCGTGAAACGTCACTTTGACAGCACTAAAGTCAGCTGTTGGTTTTCTGTCTCTTTTCTTAACTCACTTTGACAGCACTAAAGTCAGCTGTTGGTTTTCTGTCTCTTTTCTTAATCTTATTTTAGAATGTGACAGGAATAAATTTAGTTTAGTTAAGTCGTGGTACACTCCGAATCGAGGCCAGTAGCTGTAGTTAAAATCTGCTTACAGAATTGAGAATTAAACCGGGTAAGCGCGAGTCGAGTTCCGTACCACACCACCACACAAAATATTAACTTACAAAAGTTTTGTTTTCTACGGGACGCATGAGACCGACTCACAATTGGCTTCTCTTTTCTTAATCTTATTTTAGAAAGTGACAGGAATAAATTTAGTAAAGTTAAGTCGTGGCACAGTCCGAATCGGGGCCATTAGCTTCCATTTAAACTAAGAGTCCATCCATCAAAGTGAGCAACTTTTACTATGGAAGCAAACCGATCGTAGTAAAAAAAATGTCTACCGTTGCATACATTTGAGTCTAGTAGACATTGTAGTTTAGTATGGAACATCAGATTTCTTTTTCGCTCCGATAGGTTTCTTTTCATAGTAAAAGTTGTTCAGTTTGATGGGTAGACTCTTAGTTTAAAAGGATGCAAATTTTAATAATTTCGCCCTGTAACTCGTACTTGTCGTGAGAATGTGTTTAATCTTAATTTCAATTTATTTATAATAATGACACGAAAATAAAGAAAATCAAGTAAGGAAATCCTTGCACTGATAAAAATTGCAGTAATACAACGTGTTAATGAATTAACGCAAAACTAGAAAGTAGTTTGTTTAGAATCAAGAGCAGAGTCGAATTATCATGGTTTCAACATAGGTAATTTTTTTCAAAATATTAAATAATTCGTTTGCAAAATTTTTAATTTTCTGAACCCGATGTCAACCCACCGCACGGGCACACTCATCCTACTTACTACCAAAACAAGGTTATAAAAATGTATGCATGAGTACGTTAGCGCTTTCTTTCAGTGCTGAAATGACAACAAATCATTTTTGCCTTAAACTTAAAATGCGAATAACTTTAAATTTTAACCAACAAAATAATGAAATTATTGTTTCAATCCAATTATTTTGTTATAAATCAGTTGGGGTGTATGAGGTTTTGCGCTAATTCATTAACACGTTGTATAAGCTTGACAATTAAAGCCAAGCCACAAAACCATCTACCTTACACCATATCATGGCTTTATATGGAGCGAGAGGGAGCGAGATATGACATTTTATTTTGATTTCGTTGCAATCGACTGACTCAACCAGAACAAAAGCGAATATTTTAAAAAATACGGCACATTACCTAACATACTTCCTCTAAATAACCTTCAAGCTCTCGCTATCTCTATCGCACCTCCTAAATGTATTCATACCGTATGATAATAATCGCGAAGGCCTCCGGGAAAACTCAATTGTATAAGAACGTAAGACAAGATTAGAAAAGATGACAATATGGGGGGTGAACAAGCTTGATACCTTGAATATAATGAAGTAAAGTTTGCTATGGTTGTGGAGTTTGAAAACATCTCGGAACCTGACAACTCCCAAAGGAACGACGTATTTACTTACATTTACGTATTAAGGCTATTCTACCGTTGGCGCGCTCCATACAAACGTAGTATGGTGATATTTTCAATACTATCTAATTAAAGTCAATGAAATTTTTCAAAAACAATCAAGTAACTATTTTTTTTAGGCTTAAAAATGATGGGGCTATGGCTAATCAAACCTATCTATTGTAATGTATGACCTCTATTATACCAGTAATTGTGCAATAAGGAATATTTGTATTTGTATTTGTAATGGAAAACAAGCCTCTCAAGCCAACAACAAAATAATAAAAACTTGACCAGTTTTTATTATTTTTTATTTTACTTTAGAGTATGCTCTATAATCACGCCCAGTTTGACGCTTGTATGTATATCCGTTTTTACGATCGAGCAAAAACAAAAAATCTTGCAAAAACACGTTTCTTGTGTGCCACCCGGGGAAATTTTGTATTTTTATTATTTGTTAGCAAATACGAAATAATAATGCTCTACATTTTCTATGAAAATTTCAACTCGCATTACGGTTCAAAAGATACAGGATACAGCCCTTTCGAGTTAGGACGGACAGATGGACAGACTGGTCCCTTTGGCACTCTTTTGGTAAGGAACCCCAAAAACAGACAATTATTTTTTTACTTCTTCCTCTTTCGAATTCTTTGAAATTTCAATTAAATAATTTTCATTGAATCTAATCAACTTTTTTTCGTAAGCTACTGGCTTTTATTTCAAGGCTTTTTATAAATACAAGGACTTAAGTTAGCAAACTCACGGTTAAAAATTATTAACCAAAAAACAGGAACTATTTTAAAACGTTGAATTTTTATCTCTTGACACATCGACACTTCGTAAGCTTTCAACACAAAAGCTCGCGTTTCGTCGACTCACGCGCATCTGCTTCTACCCCTTCCTTTTAAAGGCGTGGCCTGTCACCATGGATACTGTGACCACACCTTTTTATATGCATATTAAGTAGGAGTTTGTTGAATATTCGCTATTCAACTTTGAAATTATCATTAAAATCAATTCAGTAGTTCTCGTTTGATGTTCAAACAAACAAACGAATAGACCAAAATAAAAAATAAAACACAGGTAATTTTTTTTGTTTGAATTACAATACAATACCAGTATAATTTAATCAAACGCTTTGTAAACTTGACTTCACTTGTTTGACTTTGACTTTGACTTTGACTTTAACCTAATCAAATTTTGTTAAATGTAAATATTTCGGTAAAATTTTACAAGGCAAACTAAAAAGAGTTAAAAAAAAAATTATTCGGTTGAACATATATATTTTTTTGTATTTTTAGGTTCGGAGATGTCCCGATGTCGATCCACAATTTTTTTTCTAGTACAGCCCTTTCACAGTTTCATATTATTATATTAGTGAGTGATACCGTGAATATGTTAAAATGCGACCGCAGCCGCAATTCAAACGCAGACCGCAGACCGCAGACTGCTGGTTTTAACAACTTTGGAACAATAATTATGTAGATATGTTTACACGATCAGCTCAGAAAACGTTGAGATAACGGTTCGTGTTTGGAATATTAAATTAATATGGCATATTATTCAAGATACATTTAATGCGGTGACACGGCCCTTGAGGGTTTTTGAGTTGTAATTGACATGACGTGGGTAAATAGTTGTGGGACTTTAGAAACTTTAGTTCAGAGGTAACAATTTATATATTTTTAGTGTTCCGTACCAAAATTGGCAAAACGGATCACTTATGGAATCAGCTCGGTATCTTGTCTGTCCGTCTGCCCGTCCGTCTGTCTGTCACAGGCATTTTTCTCAGAGACCGTAAGACATAGGAAGTTGAAACTCGGTACAGATATAGCAATTGCTGGTCCAATATCATAAATGAAGTAAAAAAAAGCTAAATTTTTATATTGAGGGGCAATTTGAGGAGTAAAAAAGGGTTAAAAAAAGGAGATTCAAATAAATAAAAAAAAGGCAAATAAAGAATATTTATGTTATGTTATGTAGGTTATAGTACTCTGTGGTAATAAATAAGCCTGAAATTAGCGATCCAAGTGCTATGGAACTATGTCGCCATAAACACTGACACAAGCTGAAACTGTACGGTGCGGTGTATTGGACCGTACAGTATTATAAATTTTACATACATTACATTTCTTTTTTAAATTTATATCCGTATTAAGAACACGTACCCAAAAAAACTAAAACATAATCGTTTTCATCCAACCAAAAACAATCCAACCCACACGTGCTAAAAATTCACAACACATCCAAAACCTGACAAAAAGAATTTCGTATTCATACCCAGTAGCAGAAGGTTTATAAAATAAAATACGAATGAAATAACAATCAATTCAATCAACAATCGTACCGGTCTCGTTATACGTATCCATGGGCGAACAAAGGGTTGATCACGTCCAACTGATTGTGACCCGTGAGCTATGAGCGATGAGCGGGGTTATGAGCGAAGCGGAAGGAAAAAGAACAAATTGTAACGTAAGGCTCGGCGTAAACAAGCCAACGGCCTCTGAACTGCAACTCGCTGGCCACCAGTAGCTTGCTTGCTGCGAGCCTTAGAGGATGCCACATCGCCATTGCAACACCGCAACGCAACACAGCACGGTAGGCCCGGCCATCTCATAGATTTTTTCCAGAAGCTTTAACTATCGCGATGCAACGAGCGAGCAGTTGCAATACAATATTTTGCCCATCCTTTCCGTTCCTCCTTCAGTTTTAATCAACTTTAAAAAGGTAACTCTATGATTAATTTTAGAATGAATTCGAAGCGCTCTACAAACGTAAGCAAGCCTACGTAATTTTAATTAAAACATCTATATTTCATTAACATAGCCCAAACTCTGTCCATTGTAACATGTAGGTAGCCCGAAACCATCTTTTGATTGATATATCATCTTTTATGCTTGGTTATAATGTTCAAAATACAAACTTGATTCTGGTACCAGTGGATCAAGTACTTGGATTGAGACTATCTTACAATTATCTTATTATGGGGGCTGGCAAAGTCAGCAATACTGCAATCCAATAAGATTTTTGTGTTTATTTGATTACTTCAACATAATATATGTAATATAAAAAAAATAAAGGTAGAGCGTCGGTGGCGCGTTGCGGAGAGGTATGGACTCCCAATTATGGGGGTCCGGGTTCGAATCCGCACGGACAACATGCCATGTACCAATGAGTTTTTCTAACTTATGTACGTAAAACCGACTGCTCTCAAACGGTGAAGGAAAACATCGTGAGGAAACCTGCATACACTGAAGAAGAAATTCTGATGTGTATGTGAAGTCTACCAACCCGCATTGGGCACGCGTGGTGGACTAATGCCCATACACCCTCCTTGAGGGTAGGCCTGTGCCCTGCAGTGGGACGTTTATAGGCTGATGATGATGATGATGAATATATGTAATGTATTTGGGTCTTGCCTGTAATTGGGTCTACTTCGTTTAAAGAATTGTGAACAGGATTGTTATTTAATATTGTACGATGTTAGCCTGTTGGCAAACCTAATAAATAAAATAAATATTGTTTTTTTCATCCTACAAAAACGTTGTAAATGAGGGAGGCAATATACCGTTCAGGGCAAGAAACTTATAAGCTCCCGGTTTCGGATAACCATCTTCCAGGAGGCATGTGCGTTTCGCCGCCACGCCAAGACATCACAGTCACACAGGATGTTTCAATGTTGCATCTTCCTTTCCGCGCGCTCGACAGCTGGGATTCGGGGTGAGCTTCATTTTGTGCATCATCTTGCTTGCCTGATTGGGACTATAGATAAGTTGTTCAAAATATTTATCGCTATCTCGTGTACTTTACACCAATCAAGATATACCGCTGTCGTGTGTACTTTAAACCAATCCCCGCACAGCTCATTTGAATAGCACATCGTCACGCGTAACAGATAATTATTTGTCAGTCCTTCTGTGCTCGACTTAATTGCAATTTATTGCATTTCTTTCTTTTTACCTGTTAATTTAACCTTTATTTTGCACTATTTAATTAGCCATTTGCAATTTAATTTAAGAGGATAAGCGGGTTTTTTCCATACAAACGTATTCCCCTGTTTTCTCCCTGGATAATGACACTAGAGCAAAAAAATTATCATACAATCTATGTTACCTCTGCTATGTCCCTATGTTTTGCTATTTTGCATTAATTAATTACTGTAAAAACTGGAGGCCTTCGAAAATGAAAAATTTTACCGCCCGTTTTTAGAAATCCAGCAAACAAATTTGACGAATATAAACAAAAAAAGCGAAACATACAGACATAGCCAAAGTCTTTTTCATATTATTCTTGAAAAAAATATTAAAATGGGTTTAGTTTTGGACGAGGAAACAGGGGAAAACGAAATGCTGATTTCGTAGATTTTATGTAGATAAAATCGGTCCGAGCTGCAGTTGTCTCTTTCGCACTCTGGTCGAGGGGCTATATGGGTGGGTCGGATCGGACAAATACCTATACAGTCGGAAAAGTGACCTATTCTCCAAATTTCCATTTCAGCCCGCCTATCCTCTTAAATTCATTGTTGACTCTTCTCGATAACCGCCAAATGTTTTAATTTCAAATGTTTTATTTACCTACATACATAAACTACGTACCTACTAAATCCACATCCACAGGAAGAAATACAATTCCATTCTATACCGGAGCCATACCTACCACACGGAATGTTTTTGGCATGCAAATAATTAGTTATTAACCGCGTAACTTCTGAACACCGTATTGTTTTTAATTATTAGTTATAATTTAATAGAATTTGAGTTTAAATAAAATTCAGTTCTTTAATTTAAATTCCATCCAGGTATATCGATCTTCTATACATACAGGATGTCTCAAAACTCAACTTTAAACCGAAAACAGGAGATTGTATAACTGTTCAGAAAAATAAATATAAAAATCGAAGTTTGACAGTTTGATAGTTTTTTGTTTTTTTTTTACATTGGAAAAATCGCCACCCTCCTCTGAACTTTTAGATGTTGGTAGTTACCACAAATTTGTACATTAAAAAAAGACTTCTGTGGAAAAATGGTTTTCTTTGGAAATTTTGAGACTTCAGCCTGTATAAAAAATGAATGGCGCTAACCTGGCAAGTTGTTTTAAAAGTAGGCCCATTTAATCTAGTTTTCAAAATGGTATCAACATAGAACGAAACGAAAATATTATTTTACTATCATTCTTTTTACTAAACGTTAAAAGATTTCACTTTTCCAATTTTTATTTTATTTTACGGGCAGCGCGCCGGAAATCACTTTAATTTGTAGCAGCAGGCTGCAGCAAATAAAACCGTTTCAGGTATATTTTAATTTTTAATTTCAGTGCGTGTGAAATAACGGGTTTAGTAGCAAGCAACTGTTGGTTGCCGGAAATACGTAGTTTAAATACTTAATAGCGAGTTTTTTTTTCTATTACAAAATTGGAAATACGTAATTAAATAATCAATAATACAGAAAATCATTTTTTTTGTTTTTGTACTTGGTTTGGTATTTTATTATTTCGTTATTTGTTTTGGTTTTTCATTGATTTGAATCAATTACGTATTTACCTAAGAGCAAGGATCTCCTTTATTCTAAAGGCATAGAGGGAGCCATACCATTGCAAGAATGTCCACTTTTTTTGACGTTTGTGTTTGAGTGTGTGCTGTCAAGTAGTATGGACAAAAGAGACCAACTAGACAAAAGTTACATTTTCCCTAATGTTTATGGTCACTTTTCACAAACACTAGCACAAAAAGTGACAAGTGAAAAGTGGACAGCCGCATAAACAAAGATCAATAGTTCCGTCTCCTTCTACTATTAAAGGTACGTCATAAGACAAAAGAAGCTAACTAGAATCGTAAATTGATGCGGTCTCTATGCTTTAGAATAATGGAGATCCTTGCTCTTAGGTAAATACGTAATTGATTCAAATCAATGAATTCCCGTTTTAAACTAATTAAAATTAAAATAGTTAAGTACATTGTTTAAATACGGGTATATACATATTCCCGGGTAGTTAGGAACAGCTTTTAGGAATAGCGTTCATGGTATTTTTTAATACATTTTCTTGTAGGTACTGTATGTATGGAAAGGTGTACAATGTTTGAGAAATACAATAAAACAATAAAGTATATTTTTCATTCATTCATAAAACTTTGTCACATTATTTTACACATTTACTAAATTGACTCGGCATTTAATTTTGTTATAGGCATACTTACATTATGAGCACATATAGATATTTCCGGTAACGTTATATATTAAATTAACTATTACTAGATTCGGTCTCCGGATATCGCATGAATGAAACTACATATTTACCTGATTTTACCCTTTACGCATTCGTGATGATAAAAGTGCCGACAGTCGCCAAATTTTTTACTAACTTTGAAATAGCTGCCGAAAAGAGGTAATCAGTTAATCGATCATGCTCGATGATCGATCTGTTTGATCTTGGAATACTTGAAATAGTTCAATTGAATGGTTATTTGGTTTTTCTACATGTCCTTTGTAGGGCCGATCGAATTCTTTCGTCTTGTAAAAGGATGCCGAAAGTCCTGCTCCTAATAAAAGGTGCAATAAATAACATAGTACCTATTTTGAAAATTAACATTATCTTTATCATCATCATAAACGTCCTACTGCTCATGCTCATGAAGGGTGTGTATGGGCGTTAGTCCACTACGCGCGCCCAAAGCTTATTGATAGACTAGACTTCATTATGTTCCCCAGAATTTCTCGTCCGGCGTATGCAGGTTTCCTCACGGTGTTTTCCATCACCGTTTGAGAGCCGTCGGTATTATGTACATAACTTAGAAAGTTAGGAAGTGAAAATTATCAAAATACATTTTTTTTTTAAATAATGTACGAAGGTTTGTTTCAGTAGGCAAGGCAGTAGGTAGGTATTGTATCAAAAGTATTGAATGAATGACAAAAAATTATGTAACATTTAAAAAAGAACTAGACAACAATAACCACGCATCCTGTCCAGCCTCTAAACGCCAATAAAATAGATAATTTAAGCGATAGAATGACACAACGATATTAATATCCAAACATTAAAAACCATCAAAAGACTTTCGCTACAAAAATAACCTTATTTCAAACAAAACTTTCGGCTTATCGCACCGGCAGGTAACAAAAAATCTAGACATAGAAAAAAATAACTTTCAAATGACAAAATAAACGACGCCAGAGTGTCTGATTCATTCATCGATTTTACGTTCATTCAAGAATTCTGTGTTCGAAAAATGGTTTTTCGTTCAAAATCTGCTTATGCCATTGTCCGAATCGATACAGGAGTGCCCTTGTTTGCGGTAAAGAGATTTGAGTAATTTATTACGCTTTTTTTTAAATGTCATTGTTTGACAAAGGGATAGCAGGTAGATTTTGCAACATTTTTGCGTCGGCTATTTTGAATTTCGGTGTAAAAGTGAATGAGTTTCTGATTTTAACTAAAGCTGTTAACCGACTTAACAATAATGAAAGGTCAGGCTTTAACTTAAGGAAATTTAATTACGTTAATAATTTATGTTTGCTTCTGCTAAAAACAATTAATTCTTTTATTTTTCTTTAGGTTTAGGGTTATATTTGTATATGTATATATTCTGTTGTTAATTAATTAAAAAGAGAATATTATAATCTCAGGACGAAGGATAAAAATTATTTTTGAATTATAAAATAATCTTCGCTATTATAAAACTGTAGCAAAGAAGTGTGTTTGTACCATTAATATACCTCCTACCTCCTCCTCCTACCTTACCTCCTATTTCTATGGTATGTACTCGTACTCATCGAAGATATAAATTAACAAGAAAATGAAACAATATGGTGTTGTGTCACTGATACCAAATCAAAATTTTTTGACTGTTTGTTTCTCTGTTCGAGCATCACGCAAAAACTACATAGCCGATTTTGATGAAACTTTTTATGTTTAAAATCTTACGATTGGAATTAAATCTCGTATATATTTTAATTCGCTACATGATGGCGGAATTCGAAGATATTATTATAAATGAATCTAATATGTACCTATATACTTATAGTTTAAAAAGCTTTTGGAAGGATAACGACCTCAAATATCTCAACTAATTAGAAACAAAATTACACAATCACCTTTTCATTCTTCTTCTTATCGTGTGGGCAGAGCCCTGTTATCAGAGTTATATCAGACCGCCTTACGGCCTCTGACGTGGTTTTTATGTAACAACTACTACCACCAGAGATAGTAGCCGGGACAAACGGCTTAACGTGCCATCCGAAGCAAGGAAATATTTTCTTTTCAGACAATCAGATGATTCAGTCTGCAATGTCCTAACCAACTGGGGAAAACGCACAAAGTGACATACCTATCACTAGGTTTCCCCCGTGGGAATCGAACCCACGACCTACGTGTCGAGAGCCCAATGCTCTTAACCATTAGACCTCGGAGGCAGTTACTATGTACTTACTTACTGCAGCAGTTACTCATTTATAATTATGTAAACTAAGCATTGTTAATCATAATTTCAATTAATTTAAAGTTTATTTTAAGAGTACAGAGGTACCTACTTAACTTAATACTTGTCGTAACTATTAATATTAAACAAAGAAAGCAACAAAATCTTACAATATTCCGTAATTTCAATTTCAGTTTTTTATTCACATTTTGTAATCGAATTTCACAAAAGGCGAATATTTTTAACCCGTCATATCCAGTTGTACCATCGATATAACAATTTATTTTATCAAGAACTCTTGAATCAAATCGCGAACTAACAATTCAATCGTTATAGTTGAGTGAGGCACGCGCAAACTGTGCCATGGACCATTATTCACAACTTTATCCATTTTCATTTTAATGTAGATCAATCAGAGTCCAGAAGCGACAAAATAATAAATTATTTTGATATTTTAAAATACAAAACTCGCAAAATATATTGTTATTTAAATTTATCTGAAAACCTGTTTTTCAATACTATCCTGTTTTTCGAAATTTCACAAAGGGATTTTCCTAACGACGCAACGAAAACCTATCCCTACAGAATGAAAGCTTTACAAAACGGTGAAATCACACAGCGTGGCGCACCGCAGGATATCACCCCTACTCGGTTGACATCCCACATATTCGCACTAAGCGCCTTCCAGAATCTTTTATAATGCGCACAGCCGAGGAGTGGAATGCCCTGCCTGCGTCAGTATTTCCGAGCGCTTACAACCCGAATTCATTTAAAGTAGGTACAAGTGAACAGGCTTCTGGGTAAGCTCGCAATATTTTCGACCCCATCTTCGTCCTGAGGACTAGATTGGACCACCCGGGATACCTATGTGCGTCTGTTAGTACGTCCTCTAACGCGCTCTATGTGTGAGTGCAGAACAAAAGCTTCATGCAGCGGCCACTTGTATGAAGCTTTCGTTCTGTAGGGATATTTATTCATGTGCTGTCTCGATGGACGCAGTTTGATTACTGCTAGCAAAATATGGATTAGGAATAACTATTTTTTCAGCATCTTATCTACAGCGATACACCTTTTGACGCGGTGGTAGAGTCAAAACCATGACTTCAAAAAGCTATAAAATATTATTCTATTCTTTTTTTGCTATTAAGCTCTCAATTATACTCCCCGAGGTTGTAATCATGATGATAACAAGTTGTTAAGATTATATCATAAGGTTAAATCTAATTAGTTGGCGAAACTTAACAAACGCATTTTGTATCTTTTCTAAATAAAATTGCGTAATAAAGGCCCGCCGCCCGATCATATGATTCTAAGGTCAATATCCGCCCGCGCCCCGCGCACTGCGTACGATACGTATGATAATAATAATTTTGTAAATCATCAATAAAAATTATAAACATTGATAATGCAATCAGTTATCATAAACAAGTGCCCTGGTTAAGTTTAGCCTACTAATTTAAAATAACCATATATTTTAATAGGTTAGGGTATGCATACAACTATGATAATCACTCCATAGTATAAAACAAAGTCGCCTCCCGCTGTCTGTCTGTCCCTATAGATCTTTAATACTACGCAACGGATTTTGATGCGTTTTTTTTTTAATTAATAGAGTGTTTCAAGAGGAAGGTTTATAATGTAGTTGTAGTATCAGCATTGCACCCGTGCGAAGCCGAGGCGGGTCGCTAGTATAAAATAACATACTCTTTACATAGGTAATTGTTATATCTATCTTGTTCTAATTCAATCGGCAAACCTGATCAATCACAGTCTGTCTCCTCTACACCACTTAATCTATGTCAATAACATTGACGCTCTGAGCTCCTCCCACTTCATTTGCAGGTTCTGTTTTTGACATCACCCTCTATAAGAAAAATTATCGGACGCTAAATACAGGCTATATGATGTCAGTATCGGAATATTAAAAGTTACTAAACTGTTTCGTTTTTAAAGTGTCAAAGAAAAACTTTAATTAAGTATGATTTGAAACCATATTACTTTGTTATAACAAGCCACTTACTTACCTATTAATAATTATCAAACATAGAAACTATTACAGTACCGTATATTAAAAAAAATATATTATTAATATACTTAATATGTTAAAAGAACTGTCGATGCGTCTGAAACGAGATCACCATAGATAGGCAGCCAGCTTCCTTACTGAACGAATAAGCTTATAGTCCGGTCAAATAAAGAGAAAAAAACTCACTCTGTTTTTACTTTGAGAACTCGAATATAAGCTATATCTCGAGATACAAGCATGATTACGATTTAGTTCGTATGGGTGTTTAATTCTACTTTACAAGAGCTATTCAACAACACCTCACTCGATTGAATAGAAACAAAAAAAACAATTTCCAGCTACGTTTCGTTTTGCTTCGTTGCATGAACGAACAAAAATTTGTTCTTCTTAATAATCAATAAACTTGTGTAAATTTCATATGATACGTTAGCTAAAAAAGGCTCATAGAATCTCGTGAACGCGAGTCGAGACAGTCAGATGTCACAAAAAGGTTTTTTTTTGTAAATATCTGGTTTCGTGTGATCTAAATGACTTTCAAAGTTATTAACAAAGTTGACTTGACTAATTATCAAACTATAACAGAAGTGTGTCTGTAAATTGAAGATAGTAACAAAAAAATTACAATAATATGGTTTTTAGGTTTCCCTGATTCGAAATCGCCAATTGTCGGTGTCTGTCTGTTTGTTTGTTTGTGTGTTTGTTCGTTTGATCGAGCATCACGCAAAAACTACTGAACTGATTTTGAAGAAACTTTTTTGTTTGATAGCTTAAGATCTCACTTAAAATCTGTTGTATAATTTGTGCCGACGAGGTCACGGGTTAACTCTAGTAGAACATAAAATTATCTACTTTGGTCTGAAGCAATGTTTTATACAACTAGAGATAGAGCTTGCAGAGTGGGAAGCGCTTAGCCTATAATATTCGTAGGCGTAGGTATTGTTTATTCTTTCTCATTAAAAACAACTTTTCTTTTAAATCGCTTTAAAAGGAATAAAAATTAACCTACATGACCTACATTTTGCACGTAGGAGGTACAATAATAATTAATTAAATTATGAATAAAATTCGCACAACGTAACGAAATTCCGAGTAACGAAATAATTAGTGCTTAATGGCATTTCCCATAACTGATATTTCGGGAACATTGTTCCAACTGTTACAGGTTTTAAATGATGCACAGTAATTTACATACAATGAAAAAAGATAATGTATGAAATAAAATTTAAAGAGCAACGTTTATTTCTGTAATTTAACGTTACAGTGGCAATGGGTTTATTTTTTATCATTATCTGCCTTTACATTTACAAGGTGTAACAAAACACCCTAGTAATATTTAAAGGAGTGGTTTATAATTAGAACATCAAACTGAACAACTTTCTCTTTGGGACCAACATCGAAATCACGAGAAAAATACATTTGTCTCAACAGCTGATTTTTATTTCCCGATTTCGATGTTGGTGCAAAAGAAAAAGTTGTTCAGTTTGATAGTCTAATCCAGGGGTCGGCAAGCAATTTTGAGTGGGGTGTGGATACTTTTGAAAAATGCTATCGAGGTCCAGACAAAAAGTTCAAGGTCGCGGGATCGATGGGGCACCGCGCTCCATGCATCGCACTCACGGAGGAGCGTGTGACTTCTCTATGATCGCACTCACTTGATTTCTCCCCGCCCCGTTTTCTCTATATCTAGAGCACCTATACAAAAAATTATGGAGCGAGCGAAGCGATTTTTTAGCACAACTACTCGGGATGTGTTCAGGAATATCTTGGTTCATCCATACTAAAATATTTTAAAGGGAGCTTGACTTCTTCCCAATACGAATCGGTTATAGCCAGAGCTCTTTCGGTACAAAACATGTGCATCTAAGTAAAAGCGAAGCGAGCTCGAAATTTTTAGCACTACGATTTAAAAGTGGTTAGAAATCTTTTGAAATACGTCTTAGAGCGAGCGAAGTGAGCTCGATTGTTCTCCGCTCTACAAATCGGTTATAGATCGAGTTCAATCGTGGTTCAATCAATATACATTACGAGCTTTTACCCGCGACTTCGTCCGCATAAGTTATATACCAGATTTTAAGTCAGATGATAAGCTATCAAACAAAAAAAGTTTCATCAAAATCGGTTCAGCAGTTTTTGCGTGATACTCGAACAAACAAACACCCAAACAAACAAACAAATAAATAAACAAACAAACGAAAAAACAAACAAACAAACAAACAGACAGACAAAAAATTCAAAAATTGGTGATTTGGAATCAGGGACAGGTAAAAACCATGTCGTAATTTTTTTTTTGTAAATATCTTCAATGTACAGACACACTTCTGTTACAGTTTTATAATAGTTTAGATAAATGCCCCTAGTAAAGTGACACCCGGGGCATCAGCCCTCCCAGCCAGGCGGTCCAGGTTATGGCCTTCCGCGGTCCGGATACGGACCGCGGTCTGCCAGTTGCCGACCGCTGGTCTAATCAACCCCTTAAAAAAGTGTCAACGTATTAAGAAGGACCCTATTATATAATAATAGTGAAAATAGTGAACCTATAACACTTAGGCAATTAGGTATAACATTCATTCGCCAGTGTAGGTCAACATCATCATCATCAGCCTATAAACGTCCCACTGCAGGGTCTACCCTCAAGAAGGGTATGGGCATTAGTTCACCATGCGTGCCCAATGCGGATTGGCAGACTTCACATAAACATCAGAATTTCTTCTTCAGCGTATGCAGGTTTCCTCACGATGTTTTCCTTCACCGTTTGAGAGCAGTCGGTATTACGCACATAAGATAGAAAAAGTCATTGGTACATGGCATGTTGTCCTTGCGGATTTGAACCCAGACCTCTATAATTGGGTGTCCATACCTCTCGGCAACGCGCCACCGACGCTTCGACCGAGTACATGATGATATTATCATAATTTTATATGCATTGGTAACTTTGTTGTTCTTGTTTATGTTATGTTGTGTTTGCTAACCCTATTTGCACTGTTGGACCTTTACACACTACGCCACTAAATTAGAACACCGAAACCACTTACAGTATGTTCTACACGTGTACACTTGATGTCGAAATTAATGGTACATTATAACGGCCCACTTTAGTGCGGTTAACCGCGCCACTGTCCAATTCACGCTGGCTTGAAGTGTACTTGCGGTTAAGCGTTTGATTATAGAACTATAGGTTACTAACGGTAGTGATACTAGACCTCCGTATTTGTGGCGATTTTTCTTTTTATAAACTCTGAAGAGCCTCGGTGGTACTTTGCGGAGAGGTACATCCTGTACAATGATGATGATGTTCTCTTCTCTATGTATATCCGTCAACGAAGACCCCCTATACAGGGTGAAATTGAAATCGTTGGAAGACTCTCCACAACAAACTGAACAAACTCTAATATGTGAGCAAACCGGATTACTCAAAAAAATCTACTGTACCATACTAAACTGCAATGCATACTCGACTCAAATATGAAACAGCTAACGAATTCAATTTTACCCTGTAAGGTTTCTGACGTGAATTAGAACATGGCCGGTAAAAAATAAGAGATTTGTTTTAAAAATTCTAACCCATGACTTCAGGAACTTCTTTACTTTGACTTAATAAAAAGGATAATAAATAAGAATCAAAAAGTCTTTCGCAAATAACTTATACTTACGTCAACCGGAAATTTATGTACCAAAAGAGGTTCAGAAAAAAATCAGCAACATAACAGATAAGAAATGTACAAACATCCGCCCTTACATTGTGCCTCCCTTGTTAACAATCAATTCATAATTTTGTTTAATGTTCTCACAGAGTCCAAAATTATTAGTTTAGTTAGGATTGTAAGTGTGTGGCTTGGAAATGAGCGTTTTAAAACGCTAGTGAAATCGCGCTATCAGGTTCGCGACAGATTTTGCGTGATCGAGTATAAAAAAGAGACAATGCCTCGCAATCATCGTCATCAGCCTATAAACGTCCCACTGCAGGGCACAGGCCTACCCTCAAGGAGGATTTATGGGCATTACTCCACCACGCGTGCCCAATGCGGGTTTGGTAGACTTCACATACACGTCAGAATTTCTTCTTCAGTGTATACAGGTTTCCTCACGATGTTTTCCTTCACCGTTTGAGAGCAGTCGGTTTTACGTACATAAGTTAGAAAAACTCATTGGTACATGGCATGTTGTCCGTGCGGATTTGAACCCGGACTCCCATGATTGGGTGTCCATACCTCTCCGCAACGCGCCACCGGCGCTCCCCATGCCTCGCAATACTAAAATGTTATAGTTTATTTCATTGATATTAAAAAATTACTTATCCTTTTAGTTACCGCGACCGCTGTCGCCAGCTGTCGCTAACAAACTACGAGTACATCTACAACAACAACTACACTAACAGCTACAACTACTAGCTACTGATGTACCTACCTATTTGATGATGTAGGTATGATGTTAGTGTGTTTGTGTTTTGGCTCATTCCCTCTCACCCTTATTCATGAGAGAAGGACTATGCTTGATAATAGGATCCTACAAGCTATGATTTACTTACATTATGTCGTTTGAGTGGAATATGTTTGTGAATATATTTACTTGGGCCAAATTGTCTCTTTCCAGGCTAGACAAGAAAAAGAAGTTGCAAGACGCACCGAAAATGCCTGGAGGAGCTTTTGGTCCATGAAAGAACACATGAAAGGACATCTCCCATTGCCACTCAAACGCAAGCTCATGGACATGTGCATTCTTCCAATTCTCACCTACGGTGCCCAAACGTGGTCTTTGACTAAAGATCAGAAGTCAAGCCTCAAGGTTTGTCAAAGGGCTATGGAGCGCAGCATCCTTGGTTTGAAACTGATAGACCGGGTCAGAAATGAGATCATTCGCTCCAGAACCCAAGTGACAGACGTTGCCACCACCGCTGCCAATCTAAAGTGGGATTGGGCTGGACATGTCTGCCGCATGCCAGATGACCTGTGGGCCAAAACCACTACAAACTGATCCCCAGCAAAAGGAAATCGGCGTCGAGGCAGACCAAGAAAGAGATGGCGAGACGAAATCGATAGTTTCTTAAAGAACTGGCCTATCGAAGCGCAAAACCGGGACGCATGGAGAGAACGGAGGGAGGCCTTTGCCCAACAATGGGACAACGACGGCTGATATAATAATAATAATGTCGTTTGACCATCGATCGGGCTGCTAGTCTGCTGCCTATAGGGCAAACATGACAATTTTAATTTACAATGAAAGTGAGACACTATAAATGCAATAGGTAAGTTACATTGTTTCCATTCTCAGCAATTTTCCCTGAAATGTCATTGTAAAGGAGTAAATTTTTTGTAGGCCCACCAAACGGTAACGTTTATTGATGTTATTATACTCTAAATACTAAATTTATTTATTATAGTAATCAGACGATAGATTTGGTAAAAATGCAAACGGAATTACGAAATAAATAAAAAAAATGCACCGTTTTGACTTTTTTGCTAAGATTCTTTTTTCTGGTTAGAACGGGACATGTAAAGCAATGCGTGTATAGGAACGTCTTAATTGTTAACACGAAAAAAAATAAAAAAACGCAACATATTTTACCAAGACACGATGTGAGCCAACGGCGATTACGCGACACTCCGTTTAGATGAGGTATAGCTAATGTTACCACTATAATCTAGAGATTATGAGAAACACATCAACATGATAATTTCCATAATTATACGTCAACTAATACGCTAACATTTTTTTTAGCCTTTTTCCCATAGTAAAACTGAGGATGTTCTTAGGGGCCCAGATCGCTTTCACTCGCTGACATTCTGACACTGTTCTACAAAAGCCTTTCTTATGAAACCGCTTCAATAAATCGCTTTCCTCATAGCCCCAAAATCAAAATATGACGTCTAAATTATAATCCGGACATTTCAATTGTGCCCCTCAGTTATAGTTCACGATGATAATATCTTTTGAATTATTACAAGTATTTTATAAAATGTTAATATTATAAAATATTGCTCCGCAAACAGAGATTAAAGCGCGTTTTAGAAGCAGTTTTAATGTTAATCCAGCTTTAAAATTGGGTTGAGAGTAGATAAATGGTTTATTTATTTAGTACGGCAGTATTAAAATAACGATATGACTCGGTTTTCATCCCTGAAAGTATTGGCTTTGTAAGAAATACTCTAGTTTTTGGTATGAAGCTCGCAAAAATTATGTCCGATATACAGGGTGAAATTGATATCATTAGCAGGATGCAGTTGTCAAGTAGCCTATTACGACGGGTGTCTGTAATGTCCTTCCAGCTTATGAGAAATGTTACTACAACTGCTCATAATATTTGTAAGAGGCAGTAGGGGGATCAACGTGGGCTTTCGATTCTCGTTCGATATATCGTGCTGGAGTGCAATTCTATAAGCAACACATCGCTGTCAAAAACATCGAAGAGCTCACAAATACAGGGTGAAATTGATATATATTAGCATCCTTTTAAACTAAGAGTTATTTTCTTTTGTGGTTAGACACATTACTAGAACTACCAACTATCTTTCTATACGAGGTGTAACGACAGGGTGAAATTGATATCATTGGCATCCTTTTAAACTAAGAGTCTACCCATCAAACTGAACAACTTTTACTATGGGAGCAAACCGATCGGAGCAAAAAAAAATCTGCTGTTGCATACATTTGAGTCGAGTAAGCATTGCAGTTTAGTATGGAACAGCTGACATTTTTGTTGCTCTAATCGGTTTGCTCCCATAGTGAAATTTGTTCAGTTTGATGGGTAGACTCTCAGTTTAAAAAGATGCTAATGATATCAGTTTCACCCTGTAGATTAATAAAATGGAAGTCGCGAATATCTAATAATAGATACTATTTCTTATAATAATGGTTTAAATACCGTACATTCTGTAAACTAGTTTTAGTTCTAAGATTTTTAATTTTTTTGCGTAATTTTGGCTGTGTTCTGTTCTGTCTTGATTGGTGGTGCTGATAGTAGAGTCATTCCCCATGAACCCCAGATCACATTAAATTGTAAATGTTCCCAGTGTTAAGCACCAATCCACAAACATTAAAAAAGCAAATTAAAAACTAATTTAATCTAAGAAACAATAATTAAAAATGTCACAAAGGAAAATGAGAAAAATAATTGAAACAATTGTGAACAATGAAAAATACTTGAATATCGATTTGTCAAACGTCTTTTAAAATGTCAGGGGTAGTGAACTCGCGTAGGTACCATTGCACAGTGCAGGGAGTTTGAACCTTTGGAGAACAGAGTTAAAATAATTTATTTTGCAATTCTAGACTGATGTATGTTTAAATGTACGTTTTCAAGACCTTGGTATGTTGTCCAAGTTAATGGCATACCAAAGGGTCAACCCAAATGCACCAGAACCCGGCGAGCATGCATTAGCGCTCTCACAGACGAGCGACACTTTGCTGTCGCCGGGTGTCGCGGAGGGTCGCGCGACCGTCGCGCGATCGTAAAATGTATGAGCGCGACGTTCTGCGACCCACCGCGACAGCAAAGTTTCGCTCGTCTGTAAGAGCCCTTAGGTGACAGATGAATTTTGAAGAAGCGAGAGAGCTGTACAGGATCGTAGCAGAAGGCGATCTGTTGCCTCTACCTACCCCGACGGGAAACAAGCGCACGTATAATAATGTAAGTAAGATGCTTACATTATGCTATCACCATTTTAATCCGTATCTCCATCTTGAGACCTCAAAATAATAAGTTGATTGTGAACATTGATTCAAACAGGATCTAGTTACCTATATACAATGTGGTGAAATTACCCATACTAAACTGCAATGCCTACTCGACTCAAATGTATGCAACAGCAGATTTTTTTTTGCTCCGATCGGTTTGCTCCCATAGTAAAAGTTGTTCAGTTTGATGGGTAGACTCTTAGTTTAAAAGGATGCCAATGATATCAATTTCACCCTGTAGTTACACCTCATATGGAAAGATAGTTGGTAGTTCTAGTAATGTGTCTAACCACAAAAGAAAATAAGGTGCGCTGTAAAAAAAATTATTGGCTTTCTGATATTATTTAGGCTGTAACCAAAGGAATTAATTTATTCAAAAATAGCAATTAAATTAGCATATCAATCCGAAAAGAGTCTGTCTTTATCCTGTCTTCTAAATGGATGGAAAGATTGAGAGCTTTGTCTCGAAGAAAATACATTTTGTGAAAAAGTCTTAATGATATGGATCGCTCTGCGAGTGAGCTTTCGGAAAACTGGTGAGAATCAGAATAGGATATCGTAAGTACCGATTTCCAGAATTCCGCTCGGAATAGCAAATCAATACGAAATCGTAATTTCGCCGGAATAATTGTACATATGTATGAGAGCGTCGGTGGCGCGTTGCGGAGAGGTATGGACTCCCAATTACGGGGGTCCGGCTTCGAATCCGCACGGACAACATGCCATGTACCAATGAGTTTTTCTAACTTATGTACCTACGTAAAACCGACTGCTCTCAAACGGTGAAGGAAAACATCGTGAGGAAACCTGCATACACTGAAGAAGAAATTCTGATGTGTATGTGAAGTCTACCAACCCGCATTGGGCACGCGTGGTGGACTAATGCCCATACACCCTCCTTGAGGTTAGGCCTGTGCCCTGCAGTGGGACGTTTATAGGCTGATGATGATGATGTGGCAGGCGTAAATGTGTATCCGTACATCCGTATTAGCTGTGTATTTATTTACTCTATGGTACTAGTATGAGGCCATAGAGTAAATAAGTTATACACAACAGAGGGTCAATGCCCATACTAAGAAAGTTGCCACCTTCTTGTATGAAATCTCGCGCAAGTACAGCGACGGTGGTAAGTAACGGTACAACAGCAATGTTTAATTACGTTAAAATACGTGTTAAAGACATTTGTTATTAAAATTTTTAAGAAAATTAATCTATATATTTTATTTCCGTGGAACAAAACTCAAATAAAAGTGATCTAATAACGTTTAATTAAGATTTACCTCTCGTTCACGCCAGTAGCGACATCTGTTTGCGCCAAGACTATACTAAATCTCTAAAATGTATGGAACTGACCAGACATGATGAGGCGTTGTCCTAAGGGCTCATACAGACGTGCTCATACATTTTACACAGGCGACCGCAAAGTGTCGCTCGTCTGTAAGCGCTCTAATTGGTCATAAAAGGCCTATTACATTATGCAACCGAAAGCGTGCAATTTGAAGTATAGCATCGACCGGTTAGTTTGATATAAACTTAAAACATAAAACGCTGACGTAGCAATGTGCTTCAAATTGCATGCTTTCGGTTGCATAATGTAATAGGAGGTCGCGCGGTCGTACGTCGACCGCATAGCACCGATCGAACGAACTCGCAATAACCCGCATACAAATCTAAGTTCATGTGATCGCGCCTTGGTCAATCAGGAAACTCGATGGAGATTGGTATGTTAAATCTCGATTTCGTGCGATCGGTGACTGAAAAGGTGCAATGCGACCGGCGCACGATCGCGCGACCGATGGCGATTGCCAATTACGACGGGTGTTTGTTAGCAGAAATGTTACTACAACTGCTCGTAATATTTGAAAGAGGCAGTGGATCAACGTGGATTCTCGATTCTCGTGTAGCCGGGACCAATGGCTTTAACGTGCCATCCGAAGCACGGAATCATTTTTCTTTTCAGACAACCAGGTGATTCAACCTGCAATGTCCTAACCAACTGGGAAAAAACGCACAAAGTGTCATATCACTAGGTGTCCCCCGTGGGAATCGAACCCACGACCTCCGTGTCGAGACCCCAATGTTCTTAACCATTAGACGACGGAGAAACTTAATATTGTTTTAATCATAAAATAAAACCTTATCAGCAATTTTGACGTAATTGAACCTTACATAACTTATCTTGCAGACGGTCCTTTTGACATTCAATTCCACACAGTGAATAGCTATTTATTAACTCCGAGCAAACAAATTGCTAAAACGAAGAGAAACTACGCTTTGTTAACCCTACCTCGTTTAATTGTGAACACGTAAAGGATTGAGTTTTTTGCAGACCCTCCGTGATATGAATCTTGTAGCAAAAAAAAGTAGATTTTTTGCGAAAATACCTTTTGTGTTTAAATAAAGTCGGCATTTTGTTTACTTTTGGATCGGTGAGTTACAAAGATGAGATAGCTTATCGGTTTTGATTTGTATTGTTGCGTTTTTGAGTTTATTTTAGTCTTTATTTGCGATTAGTGTCGAATTTTTTTAACACTGATTTTGTTTAGAATGCCAGGCCGTGCCGTTAGGTATCAAAATCAAAATAATTTTGAATGCAATAGAAATTAGAATGTAATAAGAGGAATTGCTACTACCGCGTCAGAACGTATTGTTGCTGTAGAGAAGATGAGACAACAAACTCTCTAACATAAAATTAGACTAGAATAACTTACACTTTATTTACGTGACGGACCCACCATACCCCTGGCCATACCCCTAGGGGTAGGGTGGGACTCAACCATACAACCTATTGAGTATTCACATGTACCAGGATTGCAGAAGTGTACAATAGGTCATTAGGTACCGACCTTATCTTTAAGGAAGTTCGACCTCTTGTACACCTCTGCTCTCCTGGTACATCTCAATGTTTTAAATATAATACGCTTATACAATTAAACCATTGAAATATAAATGTAGAGGAGTGGTTTAGATTAGACCATCAAACTGAACAATTTTAACTAAAAAGCCAATTTAGAAATCGACAAAAGAAATCAGCTGTTTTTTGTATGGAACAGCAGATGTTATTGGCTCCATAGTGATAGGCCGTTTATTGTCGGTTAAGTTAGAAATATATTTTGACCACTCTCGACACCTTATTTTTTATTTATTCTTCATCCACACAAGAAACAACAATTTAGTAGGTACTTAACTAAACAAGTTATTACTATGGCATATAGTACAAAATAACATTATAGTGTTCCACTAATAGTTCAGTAAATCTGTTTGGAAAATGATACCCTACCTTACAAAAGGTCGGGTATCCGGGATTTTTGGATATGTTATACAGGTAGAGGTCCTTAATAAAAATACAAGTTTTCGACCTTGGGGTCCTGCCGCGGGCTCTGGTGTGACCATAAAACAACGAAAATTTTGAGACTTATTCAGTAAAACTTAAACGTTGGGTTTTAGAGCAAACTTGTTTACTAAAGCTTTAAAGAAGACCAAATCCGCTGCAATTTGATAGTTGAATCATCTTTATACACTGAATAGTTCCCAAGATACAACACCTCAAAGTATGGAGAGGTATGACTAATTACTTAAAATTTCGTTTTTTTTTTTAATTAAATATGTTATTAACTTTAGGTTTCACTGTGAAGGTATTCAGAAGAAGTTAAAATAATGCGCTACAATATGTTTTTTGAACCATAAGATGCGACACTTGTAAATTTTCAGCAAATGTCAATTGGTAAACAAATACTTAGATATCAAACAGAATTTTTTTTTTTTACAAAATAAAATGTAGCCTATGGTAATCAGGGATAGTGTAGCTTTCTATCAGTGAAAGAATTTTACGAATCGGTTTGGTACTTCCAGAGATTACCTACATACAAAAAACCCTCTTGAGCCCAGCTTTTCTGCACCCACAGACCCACAGGCATAGGGCAGTTAGCTACGAATAAGAATGTATAGAAATGTAAATCAAGCTCAAAAAGTGACCCCAAAAAAAGTACACAGTGTTCGAAATTTGTTCCTTAAAAACTACACCTTGCCGCCAAAACTCATACAAAAAGTCATTTTTCAAAGGGTGCCAAAAATTATGTTGCTTTTGTTTAGAGTTATTCTTCCATAGTTATTCTTATTCGTAGGCAGTTAGGAATTATCCCTAACTGCCCTTATTTTGAAGTGCTGTATCTCAGTAACTGTACAGTATAAAAAGATGATTCAAAAACCAAACTGTAGCGCATTTAGTGCTCTTAATTCCTCTAAAACATAATTTGACTCTAAAACCTAAGCTTTAGATTTTAATTAATGAAAACTGAAAAATCATCGAAATTTTCGTTCTTTTATGGACATGGCAGAGCCCGCGGCAGCACCTCAAGGTTGAAAACTTAGATTTTTAATAAGGACCTATACCCGTATAACATATTAAAAAATCGTGGATACCGGACCTTTTGCAAGGTAAAATGTTTACATTTACTAGGCTATAACTGATGTGTGAAAGACTAGTGCCTATGGCTGCGTGACACTTACGATGTCTTCCTGAAAAGGCTTAACAATTTCTTCTTAGGAAACCTCATGCAGTCCTCATCTAGTCAAGATGCGAAGAGAACCCTTAGAATTTACACGTATTGTATTAAAAACGCAGACATATTCGTCAAAGCTCTCAAGTAAATAGAACGACATTTCTCAAAAGAACCCTCTTATGGCATTTTTCAACGGAATCGCAAAATGATAAAAGTACAGAAAGGAACACTTGTACTCTCACATAAACACATAGTTCGCTTGAAAGTATTTTGGCGAAACAATGAATTTCCTCTGCTCCTTGGGTTAGTATTTAAAATAGGTCAAATAAAATGTACATACCTTACTTACCCGAAACCTGCATAAAGCGACTTATAAATGCTTGTTGAAGTGAGAAGAAAAGTGAATGGATTATAACAGGTGGTGATTAACGTTTTGTAGACGAGACGTAGGGCGTTATACAGGGGTTATAAGAAACCTACTTGCGACTTACATTAATTAACATAATAAAGGTTAATGCTTCGTTTCAATAACATTCAGTAAAACAATTCTGTAAACAAGTACAACGGTACCAGAAAAGCTATTTTTGAATCTTACACATCCTACGTCATACTCTAGTTACATAAACTATATTATGGAGTTAATGCATTATTCGATCATAACTTTGAATATTTGCGTGATTCAAAAATAACACTTCTGAACGACAGCGGTCACGGTGGTTCTGTTTTGTAAGGTGCGGTTCGGTTTTCATATTATTATCACTTTTCATGTGTGATAATCAAGGTCAGACCAAGGTTCCTTTCTGTTCTCAATAGATACAGAATATCTACGACGAAGCTCTCGAGCGAAAATGGTTGAGATGTTACGTATGGGCAGCATTATTCAAGAGTTCTGTTCTTTATTCAAATATTGTCGCGTTTCATACTGGCTGGTTGGTTTTGTTTTATTTTTTTAATAAGACCCTGGAGTCTTGTAGATTTTTTAAGAAAATTAGATTTTATCAGAGTCTGGACTAGTTAACCTTTGATAAGTTATATGTCAAGATTGACAGTCTAAGCTACGAACGCGTCGAGAAAAATATCAGTGAACTCTTAATTGATAAACCGCGTCTGTATACACGCACACAGATATAAGTTGTATGGCGCCTCACGCACACCAACCTAAGAAAGTTGGCCTCTTTTGTTTTATACCGAAGCGCGAAGAAGCGTGAGGCTCCATCTTAATATAATATAAGGTGTAACAAAATTAGCTGAAACTATTTTAAGGGGATGATCAGAACATCAAACTGAGCAACTTTCTTATGCGAACTTATGTGTTCTGTGTGGTATAAGGAGATATATCTCCTACACATCTCCTATCCCATACACACTGACATTTATAATTTTCGTGACTAAATGCACATAATAGGTAATAGTACTACATACTAAAGAGCAAGCATATAATTTTATTTCTATCTATAAAATAATCGATTACTAATTAAAGCTTCATTGGCAAATCCGATAATCCTATAATTGCCAATTTATTGTCAAAAAATGCCCGAAAAAGAACAACAAAGCCCGCATTATCTCGATACTTTACCCCAAAACGGGTAAATCTCCCCAAAATGTAGCTCGTGCCTATTGTACGCATGCGCCAGAGTGACAATTATCCTATAATAAGATGTTTAATACGACAGATAATGACAAACTGTCAATCATTACGTAATAAGCGAGTTATTGATGGATTTAGTTGAGGTCTTAGAAAAAAGAAATCAGGACTATTATTATTATATGGGGAGGGCTTTTGCAAGCCGAGGCCTAAAACACAACGTCTATTGCTGGTCTATGCTTTGTATGAGACAGCAGATTTTTTTTCGTGATTTCGATGTCGGTCTCGTTGCGAAAATTGTTCAGTTTGATGATCTGATCATCGCCTTAAAAGGTTCGCCTTAAAAGCTTTACCTTTAGTAAGTTTACATACTGTATATACCGTGCCAAGCGGGTGCCAAAAGCGGTTTGGTGGACTGCAATTTATAGCGGAGACTTAAAGAAAATAATCTCATAATATATTCTATTCGTGTTTTACAACAGTACTATTAAGCTGGTTGTCCATTTCATTTCTAAAATCGATAGTACTTTGTATTGCATGAACAATAACTGGTCAATGCATTGCATTCGAATATACAGTACATTGGACAGAAGACTGGACATGAATAGCTATTCTCAACCTTATCGACTGAAGCCCTACATTGATAGCATTGTGCTGGGCATAATATATACAAACACGTGTACATAGGTACCTACAAAATAGATAGAACATCTAGATTCAATGCGATAACCCTTTATAAGTTTGTACAGGAATATGCAATACTTACTGATACAAATGAAAGCAAAACAGAAAACCATTTCTTTAGGAGGCAGATAATTAGTTCTTTTTGTTTAGCTACACAATATATATATCGTTTTTCTTCTAAACCAAATCAAGCAAATGGATAATACCTCAGGGATACCAACTAGGTTACATACATACATTGTTCTTCATAAATTTCTAGAGTTTAACCCGCAATTCTTCCGCTCAATCGGTTTAGTAGTTTTTGCGTGATGCTGGTACAAACAAACAGACAGACAAACATTCTAAAAATGGTTGATTTCAAGTCAGGAATACCTAAAAATCATATCTTTTTTTTAAATATTGTATATACATAATCAATGTACAGAAACTTCTGTTACAGTTGTATTAAATTCACATATATTTCTTGTAAATAGTAGATTTTAAATTAAATTATCATTAAGTATTGGACCGCAAAATCTACTAACAATAAATAAACAAATAATGCGTATAAAATGTTATATTCTTTCTTTCTTATCGTGTGGGCAGAGCCCTGGTGTCAGAGTTTTTTCAGACCGCCTTACGGCCTCTGACGTGGTTTTTATGTAACGACTGCTACCACCAGAGATAGTAGCCGGGACCAACGGCTTAACGTGCCATCCGAAGCACGGAATCATTTTTCTTTTCGGACAATCAGGTGATTCAGCGTGCAATGTCCTAACCAACTGGGGAAAAATGCTCAAAGTGACATATCACTAGGTGTCCCCCGTGGGAATCGAACCCACGACCTCCGTGTCGAGAGCCAATGCTGTAAACCATTGGACCACGGAGGCAGTTATATTAGATTCATATTTGAATTGACATTCTTCCTAACGGAATTTTTAATAGAAATCGGTAATCGGTACTTTTATAAATTTCGAGTAGGCACTGCAGTTTATTATGGAAGAGCTGTTATTTTTTTTCGTTTTTAGGTTTGCTCGAATAGTAAAATTTGTTCAGTTTGATGGTCTTCAAACCACCCCTGAAAATATAGAAAGTGTTAAAAAATCACATCACATGTGCTTTGTATATAGGGTGTAACAGTTGCTTGTATCACTAGCCTAACAACTTGTATGTATGTAGGTACATATTAATATGTAACAAATTATATCACAAAATATTTATGTGGTACAGTAAAAGATTGTATCAAATATTGTATTGTATCTGAGATTCAAATATGATTTTCTTTCTTTCTTATGTTGTGGCCAGAATGTAAATTAAACTTAACCCTACTTAACCCCAGTGGAGTGGTTGATTACAACATTCAATGGCCACAATTGCAATTGATAACCCCTTAGCCTGCCGTCGGTTCATCAAAGACGGGTCTAAAACAATGCATTTCAATTCCAATTCGAAATAGTTTCCTATAGGCACTATTAATGGGTAACTATTAAATTCAATTTGGATAAACTTACCCGGAGTGAGTATTAACTCAGATTGAATTTAATATTAACTGAAGTTCCATTTCATGTCTCTTCAAGCCACGAATTTACAAAACCAGTCTGGTACATAATTATGTTAAGGGAATATAATTCGGAGCACGCTCCATACAATCGAAGTATGATATTTTCAATACTAACCAATTAAAGTCAATGAATTTTTTCAGAAACAATCTAGAATCTAATGTCTATGTTCGCATGAAGTCATATTATTTTCATTAAAATGTGTAGTTTTAAAGTTACAGTGCCTCAATGATTTCCATACAAATCTTTAATTAATTCTAGCTCTAAAACTGTATATTTTAACGAAAATCTGACTTCATATATAAACATAGAAATTAGTTTCTACCTAGATTGTTTCTGAAAATTTTCATTGACTTTAATTGGTTAGTATTGAAAATATCACCATAGTTCGTTGGTATGCAGCGCGCATATTTAGGCATTCGGAATAAACTTATCTTCAAGTACATAATGTGCACCGCAATGTGCCTCCGGTATAGTGCAACCAAAACCCAAATCTTCTATTTCCCATATTGACTGAAATTCAAATGGCCTTGCCCAAATCAATCAATTCTTAAAATGTCTTAGTCCCATAATGATTGAAATCCGAAATGCCCAAAATTTACTGAACGTTGACGATGATAGGTCATTTAAATTTCAGTCCATATGGAAATTCTGCATGTCAAGTTTTTCGAAAACCATTTCGAGATAATTGTCTGAATAGCAACATTTTCTATGTTAGAGATTTTAAAATTATAGGATTATTGTAACCACAGATGCACTCTCTCTTCCAACTAGTGTTGGGCATGTAGAGTTGGGCGTATCGAGTAAGCTTTTTGTTTCGAGAGGGGGGTTCTATGAAAAAAACACATACATGCATAAACTCACGACCGTATTCCCTTTACGGCAAACGGTCAGAAACATTGAACAGTTTAAAAGAAATCGCTCTTATCATTGTACCATACAAATATTCTGGTTTTGGGGAGCAGCGGGGGAGAATCTCACCTATCATATCAATACACAAGTTAAGACATATAAGACCGACATCGTGACTTCAAAAATTTATATACCTAGGTATTTAAAAAAGTATATTTTTTTCTTTCGAATGAGAAGTTAATAGATTATCTAACTCTGAAAGCCGAGTGAACCTCAAACTTAGTCCCATCCCACACGGGGTGAATTCTTAAAAGATTTATAACAATGGGGAAAGCTCGCAGAATTTATGAGCACAGTTTCAGGATGACAATACGTGTGCCCTTGGCGTTGTATTATTCACAAAATGTCACGAGATGTGCCGCCTGCCTGACACGTCAGGTTCTATGGGTACAAAGGTGCCAAATTGCCAATATAATATGAAGAAATGCTGATAGATTAGATTAGATTAGATTCATTTATTTCATATTATAACATGTCACAGTATTACATAAATAATTACATAAAATGTCCATTCATAATATGATCGTCATATTGTATATTGTATAATAAAATTAAAATAAAATAGTAATGTCAAATAAAATTATGTCAAAACAATATAACCTTAAAGTTAAAAATAGTCTTGACTATTTTAATAATAGAAAAAATGTCAACAACCACAAACAAATTAAAAATGAATATAAAAAACTTAAAAACTTTTTTTCAAGAATTCGTCAACAGAGTAGAACTCATTATCCAATAAAAAGTTTTTCAATCGGCGATCGAATGTTTCGTCGTTTCTTTCGTTTCTTAGATCAGTGGGTAGGTGTTCGTAGTACGTGGGACCGATGACGCGCGGGTTGCTCTCAGCTAGTGCGATACGCCGCGGCACGGTACGATAAATGAAGCTAAAACCATGTGCTGGTAAGAATCTACGGCAAAAATAATCGACTGCAACGTGACGTGAAATTAATCAATTGCAATAGATTATTTTTGGATTATTATTGTGGTTTGTTTCTCGCCTTGCAAGGTACGATAGAAAAACCAAGTCAACGATCACAGCTGTAATAAAAAACTTATTGTTTTCAGAATATCTCTGACTAACCCCTCGGGGAATAAAGTCGTGAACATATGCAATTCTTATTATTTGGTATTTTACTTTGTTATGATGTTTTACATACAACGTTCAAAAATTTGTTTATTTTTCATTAGCTGTAGATAATGTACATGAATGTCCTATAAGAAAATAACAGAAAATTTCGTATTGGATTTAATACAAATACAATACAAAATACAAAAATATTTATTTCAATGAGCACTTTACATAGGTAGGTACAATTTAGTTCATATAAAAACAAAGAATAGGTATTGCACATTGACATGACAGTATTTAACAAAAAAGATTTACAATTATCCCCCACACTAGGCTAAGCCTGGCAAAATGTAACGGGAAAAATATTAATGAGGTATCATTTAGTAAATACGGTACAGTTATCAACAAGGGCCTATTATAACAAATTAATAAAAGGATTGAGTAAATAAAATAAAGGTAAGTAAAAGAATGGTGAAGTAGTATAGAATAATTCATGATAACCCATATTCTAGCTAGAATTTCGCGTTGTTATTGTAGTAATTAGGCTTGACCTATTGTAATAATATTTATTGAAGTGAAACACTTTTTATGTGAGGGCTTTGAAATTTGGATCCGCAACCTTTTCGTGTAGATCGAAATTAAAAATTGAGCTGCGGATGTTCTTTTCTTTACTTAAATGTACTACTAACAGACAACCGCTTCCTGAAATGTAAAGACAACTTGATTTTAAAGAAGATGGGCAGATTTGGACCCAGCCATTTTTTACGAAAACTAAAAGCCATTCAGGACGGCGGTCATAATTATTACAAACAGAAAAAATTTAGGCATTTTTTAAAAAAACTTCCAAATCTCCAGAAGTCCGGATTCAAAAGAAGAAATTACTAGTAAAATAGACAAATCATCCAAAAAGCAGTAGCCAAACGCTACCACGACAGCTATTGTCATCTAATATTATCACTGAGGTATTTTTTGGTCGTTACGGAATGTATTTGACTTGGTTGAACTGATAGTTTGTGATTTCGTTTTATTCCATTATCATAATATTATAAGGTTATCGTGAATTTTCATCAAAATAAACGTAATTAATGTGTAGAAGATTGAATGGACTATCTAATAAGAAAAATTATGACTTTCACACACTTGCTACAAAAGGTATCACAAGGAGAATAACTTTCCCCCAACTTTTACAGGTTACAACCAATTTACTTTTTTGTTAGTTTTGTTTCACTCTACACGTATTACTAAGTTTCATTCATGTACGGGACCTCTAAGTCTGGGTCTCAAATTACAGGGCCGGTCGCCAATATTCTTTAAATTCCATCTTTCAGCGTAAGCGAAAAAAAACATCGTAGACGGTTTCAAATTAGATCTTTCAAAACTTCAAAACAGGGCTGCCAGATTGGGGGTTTTCCCGCGATTTTTGGGAAAAATTTGGTCTTTTGGGAAAAAGAAATTGTTGGGGAAATTGACGGGGAAAAAATTCAAAGCCGGGAATTTTGGGGTTTTTGAAGTGAAAATTTGTATGGGACGGCTTTGAAATTCGGATCGGCAACCTTTTCATGTGACGGATGTTTGAAATTTAAATTTGACAGCTGCGAAAGTTTCACTTCTATAATGTCTTTACGACAGACTACTTTTTTTAAATCTTTTTATTTTCGTGTGGTTCAGTATTAATCAATTCCTGAGTTCTTTTAGTTTCCTAATATGGAAATTATGATACTTGTTGAGAATTTCCCGCTACCCACTCGGGAACTAATAATATTAATTACCACTGCACTCATTTGAATTAGATTTTACAATATAAATCATTTTTGAGCAATAAAATAGGCACTTGTAGAATACACATTTCTACTAAGGGTTGGTTGAGGTTGATGTATATAATGAAACACAGATATAGTCTTCACTAGTAATGTGACTAGCGCACGTCCGCACAGCACGGCGGTCGGTGCACGAATACCGAGCGAATGAACGATAGATATTGACCACAGACCGCACCAGCCGATAGATGGCGCTACCGGCGCATTCCGCATTAACTACTCTTTATTGCTATACACTACATCCCTTTCTTGTTTTAATTTATTTTTTACGTTTACTCGAATCTACCACCGCTTCGGAAGGTATAGCCCGTGGAGAAGAAGCGGCGCAAGAAACTCCACAGTTTAGCTAATCTCTTAAATCTTATTTACAATACAGTGTTGACTGTTATCAATGCTATTACATTAAACAAATTACGAATAAGTTATTGAGACTAATTTGTTTACAGAAAATAGATATTTATCAAATATTGATCTGAAATTGTCAAACACCAAATTCAACGATAAACAATGTTTATGGAAATTACAATCTCATTATATTAACACATTTCAGTTATTGTTACTTCTGTTCTATACTATCCCTTCCCTGTAAAAATATTTTTCTATTGATAGGTGTAAGTAAACCTACAAAAATAACGTTCCATAGACCTTTATTATCTCTTATTTATTTATTTTGGCTAACTACTAGTCAAAGTCACTGCTTCAAGATCGTATCCATTTCCGTTTTATCAAATTAAGGAGGTAAGGACTAAAGAGTGAATCTGTGATAAGCACATACACTTATGCACTCAAAATATTCTGGCACCCCAGCCATTGCAATTAAGCACTCACAGCTATTTTATTTGCATGACCCATTAGCTTTTGCTAACAAGTTGATAATTGCATGGCTCTGTAACCCATATCATTTTATTGTTGCATGATATTTTAGCTTTCGCTAACAACTTCATAGTTGCATGTCCTATAACCCATATAATTTTACAGTTTCATGAATGCTGATATAACGCTGACTGACAACAATATTAAGTAAGGTACACTAGGTCGCTTTCGTTACTAGCTATGTACAGTAGTTACCTTTAGTTAGTCGACTAGACTAGTTTTGAGAAATCAGCAGTTTCAATTTAATGGACCCGTTTAATAAATAGATACTATTTTACTCAACCTATACAGATAAAATGCTGATACCTAAATAAAATAATAATCGTAATAATTTAATTAAATGTTCTTTGACCCACTTTAATGCTGATCTTTGACGGTGTTGCAATTACTCAAAAGATTCGCAATTTAATACGCAGTCACAATTTAATGTTACGGGCAAGTAAAAAATCAGAGTCCACACATTACTGTCGCTCTCATTTAGGGCTCTATGTCACGAGCACAATTTCAGCCAACGCCCTGTCTTATTCATCTATTTCCCCTTTTGTCTGTAAAAAGTTCTACCCCATTAGGTATGCTATGCTTCGATTGTTCCTAATATTGGAATAAATTTTTGTGGTTGAAAAGCTTGTCATTCTCTCACCATTTGGTAAGTCATTCCGTCCATAAACCAAAAATAAAAAGAAGTCTAGCCTACTACAACAGTATGCTAGACTAGAAACTTGAGATTTGATTCCGCTATCTTGGTACTCACGAATATTGTTTTAGCAAAGGGTCTGATGGTGGTCTACCCTATGAGTTATTTTGTCTGCTATACATAAGTATTCAGTCACTAAAGCAGTATTCCAAATAAATTTTATAAATTGGCATAATATTTCCTGCCGTTCAACAGTGAATAAGTTATTATAATTAATTTCCCTTATACATACATACATTTCTATAACAATAACAATAAAATAAACTATAACCAATTTAGCAATTAGTTGTTAGTTACATGTAACGTCATGAAACTCATGAAAATATTGTCTAATTTAAGGTATACTTAGGTATGTATCTGAAACATTAGTTACTTACTTATTATTTAAACACTAATAATGTTTTCCTTTTACGAAACATACAGTTATATCATTTGGTAGGCTTTAAAAAAAATAATGCTATTTTTAATTACAATGTACATGAATCAAGTGCAACTGTTGTTTCAACTTAATTGCGTGGCGTAATATTATTACAGAACTGCAAATCATTTTGTTTTTTGACTTGCTTGCACTGAAATTATATTCTTTATTTAAAATATTATGAATTTATAACTAACCGATTTGGTTCAAGTACAGTGTAGTATACTTTAACACATACAAATGAATAAATTAACAGTGCAGTGCCTGCAGTGATTAGGTAAGATACAGATTTTATCTATGCAAAGAAGAAAGAGCAATAAGTCATTAATTCCTTATATTAATGTCAATGGAATGACCAACTACAAACTGCTAATAATTACTTATTTGACTTGTCATCTGAATGACCAACTACAAGGTGCTGATAATGAAATAACAGTTTTTTTTTCAATTGAATGACCAGCTGCAAGTTGCAAATGTCAATTGAATGACCAGCTACAAGTTGCTAATGTCAATTAAATGAACAGCTGAAAGTTGCTAATGTCAATTGAATGACCAGCTACAAGTTGCTAATGTCAATTAAATGACCAGCTGAAAGATGCTAATGTCAATTAAATGACCAGCTGAAAGATGCTAATGTCAATTGAATGACCAGCTACAAGTTTCTAATGTCAATTGAATAACCAGCTAAAAGCGGCCTATGTCAATTGAATGACTGAATAACCAGCTACAAGTTGCTAATGTCAATTAAATGACCAGCTGAAAGATGCTAATGTCAATTGAATTACCAGCTAAAAGTTTCTAATGTCAATTGAATGATCAGCTAAAAGCTGCCTATGTCAATTGAATGACCAGCTGAAAGATGCTAATGTCAATTGAATGACCTGCTACAAGTTTCTAATGTCAATTGAATGACCAGCTAAAAGCTGCCAATGTCAATTGAATGACCAACTGTACTGTTTGTAACTGTTTGTTGATAATAATAAAATAATAAAATTCTTTATTGTGCATAGAATTCAGGTACATGAGATGGCAGGTTGCAATTTAAAGATCACTCCGAACCTTGTCTTTGCAGACGTATACACATTCAATTTACATGAATTAGATTTCCAAATTAAAATAAACAATAAAATTAATAAACATTATAAACCAGTTGTACATGGTAAAGCACTAACCATTAACCAGCTACAAGCTGACAATATGAGAGTAATCACCCTGACCATTTCAAACCTCTTAGCTATTAATTGGAGACATTTTCTCTTTATTAAGCACTAAAGCAAGGAGGTATGGTTCAATCGGCGCCTTAGCAGTCGTCCTGTTGAAGGCTGGTTTTTCTGTGACATCTAGGAACATACAATCTGCGAACAAAATTGTTAACCAGTATTATCGGTTTGGTCATGAATGTTATGATGCTTGAATATGATATAGTTATTAATCTTCTCTCAACTGAGATGAAATGTTTCTTGTTAAAATGTGAGTAGGTATTTCCAGAAATACTAAATTTAATAAGAAATCACCTAATCATTTTCTAATACTTTTTGTAAATAATTGTCTGAATTTACATTGATCCTTAAAATATAAAATTCCTTGCTCAAATAGCCAAAGAAACTAATTAGTTTCACCTGGAGTAATTATATCCATAATTATGACATTAACAACAATGTTGCAAAGATAAGATCAACGTAAGGTTACTGAATTGAAGTTCTATAAAGTATAGAATACGTCAAACAAGTTCCGGTAACAAATCGGATGATGATGATGATCGGAAATTATGTTGGTACTATTGATGTTTGAATTGAAATATTTTCATGAACTAGTACCACCAAATAAGCTCCGAAAGTGTTGTATATTATTATTGTTCTCGCATACCTACACTGAGAATGTCCAATAAGTAAAACGTTCAAAACGTAAAACTTTGGATTAAAACTTAAATTTTTGTGACATCAGAATGTTCGTTACGCCAAATGTTCGTTACGCCGAATGTTCGTTAAGTCGAATGTACGTTACTCACAACGTTCGTTACGTCAAATGTTCGTGACGCCGAATGTTCGTTACGCCGAATGTTCGTTACACCGAATGTTTGTTACGCCGAAAGTTCGTTTGCCGAATGTTCGTGGCGTCGAATGTTCGTTACGCCGAACATCGGTTACGCCGAATGTTCTATACGTAGAATGTTCAGTACGCATAATGGTAATAAGTAACTTTTATTAGAGACCATCACAACTACGAAGTAA
The DNA here is from genome assembly GCA_922987775.1 of Agonopterix subpropinquella. Taxonomy (NCBI): domain Eukaryota; kingdom Metazoa; phylum Arthropoda; class Insecta; order Lepidoptera; family Depressariidae; genus Agonopterix; species Agonopterix subpropinquella. The sequence goes on from OV277705.1 coordinate 22,675,617, forward strand.
GACAATTACTTAAAAATGACAATGTGTCAATATAAGTATAAAAAACTATTGGAATAAACTCACTTGGCATATCTTGGTTACCTAATCCTGTTTGTCTCGAATCAAGACACTATTTTTAACCTTTGGTATGCAGGAACGCGCATCAGCATGATGAAAACCATTTATTTCTATTGTGTCTGGCTTTTCCGGCATACGAGAGGTTAATGCGCGTATTTTGGATACCCATTAGGGCATAATAAATAAATAAATAAATAAATACCGCTCACATGCACATACATTGTAATGATCCCAAGAAAGCACTATTTATAGGCTGTTTATTATGGAAACCATACAACAACGGCACAAACATATAAACATCCATGACCGAACCGGGATTCGAACCCAGGACCCTGGTTTGGCAGTCCGGCGTGGTAACCATTACACCAACCGGGTCGTCATAATGACGGACTACAAGCATGCATTAGTATATGCTCACGAGTACAGTCCCCGAGGAGCAGTCAGAGACTCAGAAACCCCAGAACACCCTTGCCCCACCAGCACCGGAACTCCGTCCAGTCACGTGTGACGGGCAGTGAGCCTGGAGCTACGGACTTGAATAAATTCTTTCAATCGTTTAAAGTAATAAGGAATGATTACGTGACCTTAAAGATTGATGTCCACAGCTGGCGCTAGCGTACATTTGTTCATCCTAGGCGCCGCGCCGTCCCGTGTTGTCCCACACCTTCCTCCTGTCTGGTCTCTCCTCTTTCCTCCAGCATTCGATGGTCGACATGTGGGAAAAGAAATACAGTATGTAGATAAACGATTTAAAATCGGGACAAAAAACTATTTTTTCTTTTCTTTTGAAATATATTTTTATCACTAGGCAAAGGCAAAAACAAAGCAATGCTAGCAGAAACCAGATAATTAAGATAATTCCAAATAAACGATTTAAAATCGGGACAAAACTATTTTTACTTTTCTTTTGAAATATATTTTAACACTGTGTAACTTTTTAGGCAACAAACAAAGCAACGCCAGTAGTAACCGTCTTCGATTGTGTTTAAATAACTCGCTTAGCTTCCTTAACTGGGTGTCCTTAACTGGTGGATTTTATTTCGTTGGCACCGTTTGTATTTTTAAATTTTCAACCCTTAACAAACTGATAAACACTTTACTCACGTGAATTTCGAATCCCGTCGTCGCCAATGTAGAATACACATTTCTACTAAGGGTTGGTTGAGGTTGATGTATATAATGAAACACAGATATAGTCTTCACTAGTAATGTGACTAGCGCACGTCCGCACAGCACGGCGGTCGGTGCACGAATACCGAGCGAATGAACGATAGATATTGACCACAGACCGCACCAGCCGATAGATGGCGCTACCGGCGCTTTCCGCATTAACTACTCTTTATTGCTATACACTACAGCACTGAAAAAAAAAAAGGTTTTTATTAGAAAATACGAATGTATTTTTCAAAACCTTCTAAGTATACAAAAATAGTTACACCATGTTTGAAGTATGTGTAATGAAAATGTTTTAAATATGTGCACCAAAAATTTTACTATTAGGTTATTTATAACGAGATAATAGCTAAATTTAAAATTTGGATCAAATTGGCTCTTAAATAATACGTGGTGTTAGGGTAAACAGTTGCATTACTTTAAGGGGTGATTGTACCCATGATACTGAACAACTTTCCCTAAGAAACCTATAGCAAATTCGCAATTATTTTTTTCAACTTTTCATAGAAACGTTCGATCGGCTGATTGCATTTAGTATGGAAAGTCAAAAAAAATTGTGCGAATTTCCAATAGGTTCTTTTTGAAAGTTGTTCAGTATCATGGTTACAATCACCCTTTAAACTAGTGCAACTGTTTACCCTAACACTCTGTATACAGAAAAAAATATCAATTATTAATTAGTCCCGGCTAAAACCGTAAAATGACTGGGCTAATGAGCATAAGCTAATTTGTTCTGTCTTGTTAAATGGATGAATAACACTTTTCCCCTGCTGTCCCATTTTAGATTCAGGTAATCTAAACTTGATGTCCTAGAGACCTAATTTTTGACTCATGTCCCATAATTGCGGTTTGTCCTTGTGTCTAGTGTCCTATCTAAAAGTTTTTAATATGTGTACCAGTCTCATTAAACTTTGTAGCGTTCTTGTTAATGAGAATCCGTATACCTTAATAAGACTAGGAATAAAGTTTAAAATTGCTTGGTATATTAGTTGTGGTTATCACATTACTCGCCCAGAGAGCTATGCTCGTGTAGAATTTATTCAGTTTTTATGATTATTCGTAATTTATATCGGTCTTTACAGCAAAGGCTTATAATTATTTTACTATACAGGGTGAAATTGATATCATTAGCATCCTTTTAAGCTAAGAGTCTACCCATCAAACGGAACAACTTTCACTATGAGTGCAAACTGATCGGAGCAAAAAAAATCTGCTGTTACATACATTTGTGTCGAGTAGGCATTGCAGTTTAGTATGGAACAGCTACGTAATAGTACGAGCTTTTACCTGCGACTTCGTCCGCATATATTATATACCAGATTTTAAGTCAGATCATAAGCTATCAAACAAAAAAAGTTTCATTAAAATCGGTTCAGTAGGTTTTGCGTGATACTCGAACAAACAAACACCCAAACAAACAAACAAACAAACAGACAGACAGACAAAAAGTCCAAAAATTTGTGATTTGGAATCAGGGAAGCCTAAAAACCATATCGTAATCTTTTTTTTGTAAATATCTTCAATGTACAGACACACTTCTGTTACAGTTTTATAATAGTTTAGATAAATAATAAATAAATAAATAACGCTCACAGGCACACATATTGTAATGATCCCAAGTTAAGCACGATAGGCTTTTTAATATGGAAACCATACAATACAACAACGGCGCGAATATGACCGAACCGAGATTCGAACCCAGGACCCTGGTTTGGCAGTCCGGCGTGGTAACCATTACACCAACCGGGTCGTCAATAGGATATTACTTATGTAGGATATTAAGTATAGATTTTTAATATCCTACCTATTTTTTATCTCTGAATCTTCGTCTCATATTGAGTCATAACTATGTCGTATTATTATCATAATTTAATACTATGAGACAATACTACTACTCCAATTTAGAAGTTACAACAGCGTTGCTCCGAATTGCTTGAAACTCTAAATATTTAATGAATTCAGTCTGTTACCGCATAATTTTAACTTGTCAGCGAGTTCGCTCTATTTGACCAACGACCTTAACCAACACCCCACTAATCAACTGACCGAGTTTGGACAGCTGTTGACAGCTGACATACTATTCTGAGCTTTATTTGTTGGTTTAATTTACTTCCTGAAACTTACTGTATCAAATGGAGTCTTTAGAGTCGAAAATTGTGAATCCTGTTTTATGAGTTTTACTTATGAAAATGATGCTGGATCAATGCTGGATGATTGATTATGGTTTTCTGTGAAATAATAAATGGTTTATTTGTTTGTCGTCAGAGCTGAAGTTTCTCTTAGTTCATTATTTGTAATATTTTGACTTAGTTTTCAAAAAAGTAAAATGCTTTGCAGAAATGCGGAAAACTGTTCCTCAGTTCTCACCTCTTAGGGTAAAAATATATTAGAAATAACAACATTAAAAAAATATAATTTGAATGTTATTAGGTAGGTATCGCAAACGGGGACAAAGAAGAATTATAAAACGTACCTAGGTACCCTTCCTTTGGTTTGTCCCCGCCTGCAATACCACCTAATAATATTCAAATTATATTTGTTTAATGTTGTTATAGCTGATTAGTGATTAATTGATTATAGAGCTTGTTTTTCTCTTTTCAGTTAATAGTTTTTTTATGCAGTCGGGTTTTTTGTTTTATAATTTAGTTTATTTCATATTTTTTAGTCTTGTGTCGAAATGTTAGCATTACTAGCTTTCATTTGATACCCTATATTGTAATGTTTTACAAAAAATAATTATTATTCCCCCTCTTTTTTAATTCTTAAGCGCCATAATAAAATAATATAGCCTATGTCACTCTCACAATTTTTACAAATCTAACGACACCTCATAATGTTAAAATCCATCAAGCCGTTTAGGCTGTAGGGCGTGCCAAAGACATGTACTTACAAACATACATACATACATACGCTCGAAAAACATAACCCTCCTTCTGGCGCAGTCGGGTAAAAAAAGCAGCGTAGGCATCTCATACATACGTTGTTTTCCCGCCTTTTTCATGTTGTTCCCGTAGTGAATCGCGTCCAGGAGTACGATTTTGGAAAGTCACACGTTGAAATCAGCAGTAGTAAATGACGAAAACAGTATGAAGTTATGGTGTATTCATTCGGTCACACGTTCAAATCAGCAGTAGACAATGTCAAAATTACTATCAGCATTACTATGGAGATTATGATTTTGAAAGTAGAGTCAAAAAAAACACTTCTGTTTGATGATCTAAGTAATATACGAGAAACCACTCCCTCTCACCTTTATTTGTGAGAGGAGGCCTTTGCTCTCCAGTTGGATCCCAGGAGCTATTTCTAATACAATTAACTTGTTGGAGTAAGTAATGATTAGAGATCGGATAATCGAATGCATATTTACTTAAACTTCACTTTTTTTGCCACGAAAACAGACTATGGATATGCCTTTCTGAATAAAGTTATTTAAAAAAATCGGGCCACCCGCACTTTTTTGTCATACTGATCTTCGTAGGTACTCACACCACTATGATATAACCTACTTCCGACAACATGAACAACTTGGACAATATGAACAATTCTGACAACATGAAAAACTCTGACAACGTTGTTCAAATGACCAAATTATGTCCAATAATTTTTTTAGCTATCCCGGGACTTCAGAACGATCCTGGGATTGTTTCATAAAATAATCGAACTAAGACGTGTCACATTTTTCTTGTGAAAAATGAAATTTAGGTAAATATGCATACGAATATCCGATCTCTAGTAATGACGCAAGAAACTAAGTGCAGAGAACATACTGAATCGAAGTAGGTACTAAAAACGCAACTTTTCAAAACTAACACATTTCAACGTAAAGCTCCAGAAAGTCGTTTCAAAGTCCACTATAAAACTTATTGTTGTAAAAGTTTTCGCATGAATCATAAAGCTTTTCTAAGAAAAATATACTATTTAAGCTGATTTAACTTAGTACTTCGTCGGAAAAAGAAAGAACGTAACATACATAAATTATTATGAACATAAACAGAATAAGATGAACATAATTTCATTTTCTTAATTACGCTGACGGAGAAGCTGAAACTGACGTGAAGTCTTATGGAGCCCCGAGACGATCAAGTGCACTTGACAAGTCTACGTGATTGAACCGAATATTGATCGTTTACTACATTGACTTGACGCTTACCGTCAAGCTTGACCACTTGACAGAAAAAAAAAGTAAAGTATTTCAATGATCGAAATGCTTGGGTCTGAGTGACAATAACTTATAGTACTGTATAGTATCAATTATTTTATTAAATAGACTATGTATTATTGTATACATAACCTTAGCATAAGAATTTATATTGTTTAGTTATTAAGTCGTGTTATGTTGTAGAGTTTCTGGCCGCATCTTCTCTACAGCGACAACACGTTCCAACGCGGTGGTAGCTTCAAAAAAAGGTTTGACGTTTAATAAGTGTGCTTCAAGCTCCTATATTGAATAAATTATTTTTGACTTGACTTTGACTTTGACTTGACCGCTTGACAGTAAGCGTCAAGTGAATGTTATGTAGTAAACGATCAATATTCGGTTGAATCACGTAGACTTGTCAAGTGCACTTGATCGTCTCGGGAACCCATTAGAATACCTACTAACATTTTTTGTATGGACTATGTTGTCTGAAATAAAAGTTTTTTTTTTTTTTTTTTTTATTAGAACATAGATTAAGTGGATAGTCCTTGCAGATCACCTGAGTGCGCTGCATACAAACGAAGTTACATACTATTTTCAATACTACTAACCAATTAGAGACAATGATTTCTTTAAAACAAAATCTAGATATTAATTTCTGTGCCTGTGGTTTGTCTGATTTCCGTTAAAATATACTATATCAACGGGTCATCGTCATCATCTCAGCCGATCGACGTCCACTGCTGGACATAGGCCTCCCCCAAGGATCGCCATAACGACCGGTCCTGCGCTGCCCTCATCCAACGGTTTTCCGCCACCTTAACGGGTATATCCTCTTTTAAAGTTCACATTGTCCATGACAATAATTTAGGTTTTTCACAAAACTCCTAGATTTGAATACCCAGTCCCTTGAAAATCAGTCAACCCCTACCTGAAATCCGAACAAAACTCTACCGTCAACTCTATTACAAATGCATTAAATCCAAATTGCTTTGGTATGACCTGACATTCTGGGCGTGACGTCATTCCATATACGAGTGGAAATGGAAAAATAAATATTTAACGTTCGCGTCTCACCAGAACTTGGATTATTATGAAAAAGAAGTGTCTGTCACTAGACTACAAAATACATACATAAACAAACTACTATAATTCCTAGTGGTAGTCAGAACCAACATTTAAAATAAGTAGTTTATTCAACAATATTGTGATTTTAAGAGAAACTCTCTAGTTAGTGGAAAACTGGGAACAGAGTTCCATATAAAACTAGAAAACAGTTTGCTAAGAAGCGAGAGCAAAATCTAATTATCAAGGTTTCACCATATGTTACATTTTTCAAGTACCCTTTAATTTTGTAAGTACCCTGTATTTTTTGATAAAATTAATCTAAACTATTATAAAACTGTAACAGAAGTGTGTCTGTACATTAAAGATATTTACAAAAAAATTACGACATGGTTTTTACCTGTCCCTGATTCCAAATCACCAATTTTTGGATTTTTTGTCTGTCTGTTTGTTTGTTTGTTTGTTTGTTTGTTTGTTTGTTTGTTTGTTTGTTTGTTTGTTTGTTTGTTTGTTTGTTTGTTTGTTTGTTTGTTTGTTTGTTTGTTTGTTTGGGTGTTTGTTTGTTCGAGTATCACGCAAAAACTACTGAACCGATTTTGATGAAACTTTTTTGTTTGATAGCTTATCATCTGACTTAAAATCTGGTATATAATTTATGCGGACGAAGTCGCGGGTAAAAGCTCGTAAAGATATAATTTTTTTCTTAAATGCGCCTGGAACTGTACACTGTAGAGTACAACTAGGCAACTTTCTTTTGAAATATACTATGTAGACTACAGTAATTACGTAAAAGATTTCTCTGATGCTGACGTGGCATGGCATGCGTGCGGATTCGAACCCGAATCCTCATGATCGAAAGACAGCCTCTCCGCAAAGCTCCATCAAAGCTTTTGCTGTAATTAGAAGACTGAATTAGGTACTATTTCGAAGTTGCCTAGTTGTTTTTACGTTCAGATCGATCTACCTAAAAAGTAATTACTTACATCAATTACAGGTAGTAAATTTAGGTTAATAGACTTTGCGACTTGTAGGTACTAGTTTGATGTTAATTGCCTGTACTTTTACGATTGTTTTTCTGTTTCCATTTGTTTGTTGTCATTTCTTTTACATCATAGGGGTTCTGTAGACTAAAATTCAATTGCAGAAACGCTTATTAAAGTTAATTCTCCATTAAATCTCTTGCTAGCTTTTACTACGTCAACAAGACAAAAAGCACAGTATAAGAAAGTAATCCATCTTCATACTATGGTACCAAACGCGGTGTACTCCCCGTATCACGCACACACTTACCATATCTCCGCGTAGCTCCTTCCGGCGCAGCGCTACCTTGGCTGCCTTTCATCGTACGTACTGGCGAGCACACATATAAGCCAAGTTTGGTAATATTGTATGAAGATGGATTACTTCTTATACAGTGCAAAAAGTTACTAATTGAGGATAGGACAAAGACATATATATTATCTATGGGATAGGATTTAATTTAATGAGCGTTTCTGCCACTGACACTAGGGTCCTTAATATGCTGAAGGTTTTTAAAAGGATGGGACCAAGGGCGAAAACGCGAAAAAAAGTCAGCTGTTCCATACGAAAGTGGGAACCAAATGAACGTGACCAAAATGGGACGGGACAGCTGTTTTTTTTTTCTGATCTCGATTTTGGTCCCATAGAGAAAGTTGATCAGTTTGATGGTTAGATCATCCTCTTAAAAAACCGTCAGTATATTAAGTTGGACCCTGTATACGGAAAAAATATAAGTTGTTTGTTTGTCATTTACTTTGTTTAATTACGATGATTCAATGAATTATTTATGGTTAGGTGAGAAGTTCCTCAATATAAATGTGAAGATTTTCTACTAGCCTTCCTTTGATGTCTGGGGAATAGAAGAGGTTTGTCGGTTGTTAGTTCGTACTTGTATTTACGTCAATAGGTACGTCTGAAAATACCGATAGCGCGATTTATGTTTCTACGGTTTTCTCGTAATTGGTTCATATTCTGACGTCTTTTCTTGTCTCTCTCTTTAGAAAATAAATACAAAATGTATAATAAGGAGAGCGTGTCTTTTTATTTCGGTTTATTTGCCTTATTCTATATCTATAACTTATTACTATGTTCTGGCAAATAAACTTTTGAACTTTTCCATTTTATATCAAAATTTCCGAAGGTATAATGCAGATTGTCAAATCACTTTTTGATTCATACACCACTAGTTTTTAATTTTTTTTAGTTCGACGCCATTTCGAACCATATTCCAGAGGGAAAGTTGTTTAGTTTTATTGTATGAATACACCCTTAAAATTTTCTTAGTAATTAAAAACAAGTGGTGTATACTTATTTGCACTATTATAGGTGGAGTGGACCAGAATCTCATGAAAAATAGGGAAATCAAATTTTAGAGTAAGCAACACTGGGGTAATTAGATTAGGGTCATTTACACACTGCGATTTTTTGCAGCGCAAAAGTGCTGCAAAAGCATCGTTTGAGTCGCGATGCATCATCGATGCAAACGCGATAAAGCATAAATGCAAACGCGGTACAGCCACGATGCAAAACTTTCGTAATATTTTGATCAGTTATTTGTTGACAGCCTTTGCCACAAATGGCCACAATGCACACGCGCGTGTGCATGAATACAAACGTGTGTGCATCACTACAATCATGCGTTTGAATCGATACAAGCTAGTGTAGCGATCCAGTCATGCGATAGACAAACGCGCGTTTTTGTCTCTGCCTAAAGGCTCAGTCTGTACAGGGCCTACTTTGACTAGACAGATGACATTTTGACATTATCATGTGAAAATCTATATTTTTTTACTGTCTTTCATTTCATGAGATTCTGGTCGGCCTATAATTGCTTTTGAACATGTTTTTATCCTGTCCTGCACGTCTAGCATGATTTCTCTTCTTACGCGGGACTCGGCTTTATTCCATACCAATTGTCGCGGCAAGCGCGGCTTTCGCTCTCCGAAAAGCGCGAGAACAAATTATTTTCTACGGAACAAAGACGCCTCGCGCGCGTGTAGAGAAATCATACTAGACGTTCTGGACTTGTGTAAGTATATTAGGAACCCATATTTTATTCATTCGTTCTTTTACTCATTTCGTTCAATGGATTTCTGCTAAATACACGTTTATGTTTCGACTAACGAAACTTCGCCTTTAGCCTTCATCCTATTTCTTTACACCTTTTCCTTGAACCTATAGAAATAAATTACTTTCATACGTTACGTTGCTTTATACGTTAATATCGCAAGAACCTTGTTACACGAAACAGCTATCTAGAAATGTGGTGTCAATGTCAAGGGAATAAGGGTGAATTTAATATTCTGATTAGGTTAGCATGCGTAAGATGGTACCTGTCTTACACGTGTTAGTATACATATATGTCACAAAATCTAATGAGTTATTCTAGGTGGCTTTCTGTAAGGTATTGCTTCTGGTATGCTTATTATATTCTTGTTGGACTTACACTAAAACCGCCTACCTACCTGCTGCCTTTTTAAATTTTGTTTTTGTTAAAACACTTTTTGTTAATGAAAAAATATAGATTATTGCAACTATCTAGAATTTGAGTATTACCAATTAGAATGTAGACATTCCAAATAATAAATTATATGGTTAGTTCTGAAATCTGAAAATAATAAGTACCTATAGGTACTTACATACTTTCATTCCTTATTCTCAATCATCAGCATCAGCTTATTAATAATTATTATAAATTTGATTATAAAGATTTTATTTTTTATTTCAAGTCCTTGGTCCGTTAGAACCCTATGTAAGGAAGAAATAGCAATTAGAGTTCACTGCTCAGAAGGGAGATGCAATTCCGACCTACGCGTGTGTTTTAAGTTTTTATTCTGCATATCGAATATCGGCCAAAACGCGCCTCGACACGCAAAATTATTAAATAAACTAAGTTAGAGGACGGATTTCATAGCATATGGCATATCGTTAGAAAGAAGATAGACTAGAAAAGTTTTTGAAAAATCTGAAGAACTTGAGCGCTTTTAGTTTTTTTTTCTAATTGTAATTCAAAGTTGAGTGTAAAATTTTATTTTTCCTCTTTCAAAAAAAGTTAAGGTCAATTAAAAAAAACTAGAGGCCGCATCCATGTTATTAAAATTTTAGTAGAACCGTGAAACATTGGACATTCATATAAAAAAAAAATTTGGAGGTTTTACTCACAACTTTTTTTTTATTCAAGCTTAAATGGTGACTTTCGGACTTTTCGGACTGAAAATTCACTAAAATCACTAAAATAATCCATGACGCGGAATTTTTTTTTGGGGCCAACGATGCACCAAACACCCTGTATATGTCTTGGACTAAGATAATCCCACTAACGTTTGAAGAATGTTTAATTCTCAAAATTCAAGATTGAATGTCTTGTGATGCGAATTGTATTACTGGGTTCAAAATTTATATCTTGAATCAAAACAGATTTATTTCTCGCATATTGAATAAGAGAGTTTCTTTTAAAAGAAGCATTTGAATTTTTATACAAGAAATTAGTTCTTGATCCAAAAACTGTAATTGGAAACATTTATATTTCAAACGAAGACATTTTCGAGTTTCCATCAAAAATGCAAAAATATAGATTCAAGAAAAAAAATGATTTCTGTGTAAGTGAATGGCTATTAGTCCACCACGCGTGTGATTAGTGGATTACACATTATACGCATCAGAATTTCTTCTTCTGCGCATGCAGGTTTCCACACGATGTTTTCTCGTTATTAGGTACATAAGTTTTAAAAACTTATTGGTACTTATGATAGTATTCTAATACTACTACAGTATACTACTAGTGCGGTATTGCCGTTTTGTCCAAACAAACGTATTCCCATGTTTTCATCCTAAATAATGACACTAGAGCAACAAAAAAGGTTTACCACACAATCTATGTTACCTCAGTCATATTGCTGTTTTTTTTTTGATAAATCTGTTACCTAACTATTGTACTTAACTATAAGAACTAGGAGCCTTCGAAAATGAAAAATTTCTCAATTTTATCGCTGTGTTCAGACACGCAAACAATTTTTTTTTGTATGGGTATATAACTAAAAGTGATAGAATTTCTATCTCGAGATAATAATTTATGCGCTCAAAACCAAAAACAGAAAATGAAAAATTTCTCAATTTTAACGCTGTGTTTAGACAACCAAACAATTTTTTTTTGTATATTATTTTGGATATAACTAAAAGTGATCGAATTTCTATCTCGAGATAATAATTTATGCGCTCAAAACCAAAACTCTCAAACACTGTCCAAAAAATCATTCTTCTAAAACAATTCGATCTGTACTTATAATAGTGACAACACTGAGTCATCCAGAGTGCTATCTAAAGCACATTCTTCAAAGTATATTTTGGGTAAAGAAAAAGGCACAAAAACAATGTCTCAGACAGTTTGTTTGTTTTATTCGCTGGAGCGTAAACATCGTTTGTCTTCGCCAGGGGCTCTTTAGGGCCATAGAGTTGGCGAGAACGGGGCGAAATATAAGAGGAATATCCTTCATAAATCTCCAAATAGGTAAGAAATAAACAGAATTAATTTTACTAAGCGAAGTGTTACTGCAGTCTGACCAATATTGTTATACAATACTGCAATTTGAAGCCGGACACCATAATACAGCAGACGCACAGAGTGACATTTCATAGTAATATCACAATAATTAATATGTATTATTATGAGACATCTGTTTATTACTACGAAATGAACGCGACCATGGTATTCATTTTAAGTACTTATATTTTTCTTATGGCTTGTCATTTTATATTCTACCAGCACGTATTTTGCCACACGAATAGCACCATTGGCTCTATTAGCGTACAAGTTTTCGGGCAGGAACGATAAAATATATGATATGGGTGGCAGAAAGAGTATTTATTACCCAAATTTGGGTAAAAATTGCATTGATTCCATTGTAACATTCCATCATTCCATCTTATGTATACATGCATTTTAAGGCAATAAAGAACTGAAACTGAAACCCTATAGTGTTAATCCTCAGATTATTAACCTGAGGAGGTCTGATCCGTTGATGAAACCGCATTTGGACAGGTAGTTCTCACGTACCTACTCCAAGTACTATACTTTTTCTTTAAATATTTTTAAAAGATGAATCTAATGGCCTCACCTTGCCGGTGAGCTGAGCCTCTAATGATGTTTGTTTTAGAAATAATTTAAAACAATCGCTTCTTCTCTAATGAACCGTAGCATCGGCTTGAATAAACATCGCCTACTTAAACTTTTGCTACTTTTATAATGTTGTTTATCAAGACACCGCCCTCACCGTCACACTGGTTTTTTCGGTACTAACTTGTTAAACGCGTATGTTCTGAGATTTCAGAATATCTCCGACTACCCCCTCGGGGTGGTCCAGTGGCGAGTAACCTTGCCTGTCGTGCAGGAGGCGAAGGTTCGATCCCCGTCCAGGCCGACTCGTACCAATGAATTTTTCGGAATTTTTGTACGATTTGTAACACCACTGGCTTTTTAGTAAAGGAAAACATAGTGAGGAAACCTGCATGCTTCAATTTCGAGGCATGTATTGTACCTACTGTCCATTACAAGTACGACGGGCTCACTCCCCGTAACACTGGACAGAGTTTCGTTACTACTTGTGAAACGTGGATGTTCTGAAGTTTCAGAATATCTCTGACTACCCCCTTGGGGAATATAGTCGTGAGCTTCTGCTTACCCCCTCGGGGAATATAGTCGTGAGCATATAATGCTTATGCTTATGCAGTGCCCACTCCAAAGTCGAGGCGGGGCATGCAAAAAGCGCGTCTTCTCTATTTCCTCTATTTATTTTCTAGCTTTCTATTCTTTCTTTCCATTCTCTTACTCATTTGGAGTCGAAGCGCAGATGCCAGCCGACCTGGCAGAGGCTGGCAGCGGCTGGCAGTTTTGACAGTCAAGTGAGATGGCTTGCAGCTACATGATTAAATATCCTAACAGCTTCATACAAAGCGGTCATGCTTAAGCTGCGTTCACATGATGTTCAAAACAACATTAAACGGGCACGAACACGGCCATGAGCACGAGAAGATGGTGCTTGAGTTAGGTGAAGCCTTAGGTTACACGCTCAGTATTTCGTCATTCTGGTCCATCAGTCTGGTCAGAATGATGGGAGAATGATCGTGTAACCCACGGACTGACGGAATGATGGTCCAAACTGATGAAAATAAAATATAATCATTTCCGTCATTCCATTTTGAATGATGAAATACTTATGGGAAACTGATCGTGTAACCCACTCATCATTCTGGCATCATTCTGGCGTCATTCAACGATTGACCAGAGTGATGGACCAGACTAATGAATGTGTAACCTCCCTCTTAAAGTGTATGAACGCTCCGCTTGGCCCGCTGAGCTGCATGCCGATGCCGGGCCGTTTCCCGAGCTGTTTGTCGGGCTGCGCGGCGCTCGTGTAAACCATAGTGTAAACTCACCATTACGTACACACGGCGACACATCAGGTTACGCACCCTATATACCCATAACTACACTACGTACAAAACACAAAATAGTGCGGTAGAGAGCCTGCATAGACGCGGCTGCCGGCGCGGGCGCAGCGTGCTGTGAGACGAAACAACAACAACATACCGCACCCTCTCGCATGATTCGCAGCGTTCAACTTCTAATAGTTCAAAGTCCAAACAGGGTAACCTGACCTGTCGCCGTGTGTACGGACAGCGCATATGCAGACGCCATTTTTTCAAATTCAAAACGTTCCATAAAGTGCTGGTACCTGTGCCTGTGTAGCGGCGCCGGCGCCGATGTTGGACTTTTTCGAATTTAGATAAAGTTTAAAATACTGCGCAACTTAAACTTGGTACTAGCCGGTGCCATCTCGGTGTGAGTCGAGAATAGTAAACTTACACTTCTTGTCAGTCGGTTGCTCAGTCTAAGCTATAATCTCAAACACGTAGCACTGAATTTCCAAGTACGGATTTGTCACTTGCTTGAGGACGGAAACTTTTAGAATGAATTAGCATTAGGAGAGGAAATTCGGTGGCTCCTTTGAGCCGTTTCCAACGCGAAGTTTAGTGCAATGTTGCCATTTTAAAACGCTCGTGAGTAAACTCTATTAGTGAGTAATAGAGTGGAAAATTGCATTTACGCTACTCTGCTTTAGTACAATTTTGAGATTCTATCGTATTCCTCTTCAATGGCAAAGTTTACTTATAGAAGAAATTCGTGCATTTCCCATTACATAAATAGTGAATGCATTGCATTCATCCTCATCATCATCAGCTTCTCTCATTTCCGCTGCTGAAGCACAGGCACAGAATAAGAAAGAGTAGGGTCGTACGTACAGTACCGAAACTCCCTGCCCCCTAAGAATTTTTTACCTCAAACCTTCTGGTAGAAAGCGTTGCACAGACTATTAGGCAATGGTGTATTCCTGTCACAGTTCCACTTACTTAGGCTGGCTTGCACCAAAAAGTAAACAAACATGTTAAACATGTTTAAATATGATGCTGTCACTGTCATTTGTATGAGCAGTGTGAAGGACAGAACTATCACTAAATACGTTTAAGCCTAAATACTTTGTTGGTGCAAGCTGGGCTTAGTATTGCACATGCTTCCCTCTTCGTGTCAGTTTTTCCCATTTGTATGAAGTGACATCTAATTGTCCAAGATGGAGCAACAGGCCTATGTCATTGTGATGTTGTATGAGCGTTAGTCTTAGCGTGCGGATTCGAAACCTACCCTCTTCATTGAAAGTTCACGCCTCACCGCAAAGCCATCACATTAATAAAGATAGAGCCTCTTCGAGTGACAAAACCTGAGCTGGTCTGGCGCACCCTGGGCTGTCAGCTTCGATACGACCATTTGATTGCTGACTGGCTAATCTTTACTTACAGTATGAGAAATTGTTATGCGATATGGCAATTATTCTTCATCTTCTTCCATGTACCTTTCCAAACTATATTTATAGATTGGAAGGATTTTTTTCATGCGCCGCGATTGAAGCATACTATCTTAATAGTTTTACTCATACTTATTTATCATTTATACTTAAGAGTTCCGTGACTGACAGACAACGCACAGCACAGCCTAAACTGCTGAAGACAGAAACATGAAATATATACAACGTGTTAATGAATTAACGCAAAACTAGAAAGTAGTTTGATTAGAATCGAGAGCAGAATCGAATTATCATGGTTTCAACATAGGTAATTTTTTTTAAATTATTAAATAATTTTTTTGCAAAATTTAAAATTTACTGAACCCGATGACAACCCACCGCACGGGCACACTCACCCTAGTTTCTACAAAAACAAGATTATAAAAATGTATCCATGAGTATGTTAGCGCTTTCTTTCAGTGCTGAAATAATTTTTGCCTCAACTTTAAATTTTACCTATCAAAGTAATGAAATTATTGTTGCAATCTAATTATTTTGTTTTAAATCAGTTGGGGTGTATGAGGTGTTGCGTTAATTCACTAACATGTTGTATATTCTACATAGGATGTAGGGGTGCACTAAGAAAGGATTTTTTGAAAATCGACCCCTATAGGGGTAATCCACGCGGACGAAGTCGCGGGTCAAAAGCTCGTAGAAAATATAAATGTTCCTATGTAATGTGTTTGACCTAGTTTATCCATATGTACGGAAATACGTTTCAAATCGTGTTGTCGACAATAAGAAGCAACAAAAGGCCTTTTAAGTGGTGCTAATTCTTTAACACCATTGCGCTCTGGAGCACAAATAACACAATGGAGAGTAAGTTCAGAAACATTTCAGTCAGGGATGGTTTCAGATAAATGGAAAGCATGCGTCCTTAGTATCATTTACCTGTATTTGCAGCACAGGGATCTCAGTACCAGATTTAATCGCTGTTATCGGTACCTACCTGGTTCAATCGGTTCTTTTTTCGCAGTTTCGATCTTGGCACCATAGTGAAAGTTGTTCAGTTTGATGATCTCAAGCATTTCCATTTAAATCGACATCCTGTATGTATGTAGGGTAGGACAGGTCAGTACGCAGACCACCAACAGACATTGTAAGGGTTAAGGGTCGGAAATGGATCATATTAACACAGGACCATGAGGAATTGTGGAATAAAAAGTTGGGCTATGCCTAGCAGTAGGTTGCTATGAGCTGATTTAAAACATAATAACAACTGCTCTTAATATAAAACTAGACAGCTCTAAATCCGTCCCAGGTGCCAGCAGTAACTCTTAATTGCGGCTCGAAGTGGAGGCCGGTACGTGACTGAGCCCGTAAGTTGTTCTCCGGAACGATTGGACGACGACCAGCTATTGCCTTGTTAATAACTACTCGAATGCCGCAGTTTAACCCTGGCACACCTTTGACACTTGGCCAGAGATTATTTAAATATGAAATGAGTCGTTTTTAGGGGTGGTTCAGACCATAAAACTGAACTTTTTCTATGTGAGCGAACCGGAAATTGCAAAAAAATCTGCTGTTCACATATTTGAGTCTCAACTGTTAGACGCGAGTGACAAAGCACTGACTTAGCTGTCATTTCATACAAGTGGGAAAAATTGGTAAGAAGACGTGCGGTACTAAGTGAGTGCGAGCGAGACAGGAGTACGCCATTGCCTACATTTACCGCCACACTTCCCACTAAACGGGGGTGACGTTAAAATTGGTTGGCAGGGAGCTAGAATGATTTAACCACGTCCTAGGCAGGGAGTATCCCTTACTGTACCTATAGGTACGTAGTACTAGATACTTCCTTATTTTGTGAATCTAGTTTGAATCAATTTTTAACCCCCGATGCAAAAAGAGGGGTGCATGTTATAAATTTTACTCCTATGTCGGCTTCGATCAAGTATAGTATGTCGGTCTGTCTGTTTATCTGTCTGTCTGTCTGTCTGTCTCTGTCTGTCGGTCTGTCTGTCTGTGGCATCTTAGCTCCCAAACGGGTGGACCTATTTCGATGCGGTTTTTTTAATAGAAAGCAAATTTTTGCGAGAGTGTTCTTAGCTTTGTTTCATGAAAATCGGTTCAGCAGTTTTCAAGTAACTAATTACACAATAACATTACATTACAAATTTAAAAATACTTTGGTCACCTATTATTTTGATGTAAAGTTTAGAACTATATACTATTACCTATTCTGTGGTATAGTACCTAGGTGACCGAATTATTTTGCACTTTTTAAACGAGTGCTTTTTAAATTTGTAAAATTATGAAATCGAATGATAAGCGTGAGTATTATGTAGGTATCTACGGTTATTATATCCATCCTTACATCCTTACCAATACCTAAGAGTAATTAATATACTAGGTAGGTACACTACGTATTGATTGTCCATATCTACCTCTCCACAACGCACTACCACCGACACGACTCTTGCCATATGGTGCCAAGCCAACTATATTCCCCAACTCGTACCGAAAGTTGTGAGACTATACCGGCAATCGTGTTTAGTATAAACGGCTGTATAACAGTGACCCAAATACTATTACACGACTAGCTTTCACCAGCGCTCCGTCCGCATTTGGATGACTAGATTTACATATTTTATTGCGTCAATTTGCAGCTCCCGCGTTCTACGTCGTACTTTAATCCAGCGCACCTTTATACCAATTTAATAATGGTATACCTAGTTTTAGCTACGAGAAATCTTACTATAGCCCGTGCGCGCGCTGTTATACAATCACCATCTGAGACATAACGGTCAGTCTTCTTCTTAAGGTGGACTTCCGATGCCAGCGGCCGATGCGTCTAACGCGCGCGGCCGACGACAGACCTCACTTCCGAGGTCAGCGACTGACGCGTGCCTATTGTGCAGAGTGTTATCACTTTAGGGTATTTTCCCCGAAATTTAGGGTATGTTTTTATGTTTTGGTGTTTAAACAAAAACAAAAAAACCAATACATATTTAAAAAAAATATATTTCATTGATTGATAGATTTGTTTAGAGATTTTTGATAAAATAAATTTTTAAGAGTAATTATGATTATGGATGCGTTGCGTCCCCTTGGCTTTTTAACCTGTATATGGATCGCGGTCTAGCTAATAATTATGCAGGCAAAAGGGATTTTCCGGCAAAAGGGAGTTTCAAGTGGCTCGATAGAGGGGGGTGGGTGTTATCGCAACGTGAATGAGCGACCTTGTAGATAATAAAATACAAATAAAAAATAGTGAAAATTAAGCAAATTTTCGGTAAAAACTTCGTAATATTTCTGGCAAACATTCTTGTTCTGCGTGACGTCAGAGCATAGCCGCGCGCGGCCGCTGCCGATGCGATAGACATCGGCCGCGCGCGTCTGACGCGTGCGTCAGTCGCTGGCATCGGAAGCGGCGCCATACGTTTTCATAGTAACTAGTATGGCCGCATCGGCTGTCGGCCGCGAGCCGCGCGCGTCTGACGCGTCGGCCGCTAGCATCGGAAGTCCACCTTTAAGGTGGACTTCCGATGCCAGCGGCCGATGCGACTAACGCGCGCGTCTGACGCGAGGTTCTGTCATATTTGACAGAACCTCACGTCAGACGCGCGCGGCCGACGACAGACCTCACTTCCGAGGTCAGCGACTGACGCGTGCCTATTGTGCAGAGTGTTATCACTTTAGGGTATTTTCCCCGAAATTTAGGGTACGTTTTTATGTTTTGGTGTTTAAACAAAAACATAAAAACACAATCAAAAAAAACCAATACATATTTTAATAAAGAATATTTGATTGATTGATAGATTGATAGGTTTAGAGAATATATGAATGCATTTTTTTTTAACAGGATTTTGATAAAATACATTTTTGGGAGTAATTAGACAGGGATGCGTTGCGTCCCCATGGCTTTTTAACCTGTACATGTATCGCTGTCTAGCTAATAATTATGTAGGCAAGATGGATTTTCCGAAAAAAGAAAAATTAGTTTCAAGTGGCTCGATAGATGGTGTTATCGCTACGTTGAGCGACCTTGTAGATAATAAAATACAAATAAAATAGTAAATATTAAGAACATTTTCGGTAAAATCTTCGTAATATTTCTGGCAAACATTCTTGCTTTTCGTGACGTCAGAGCATAGCCGCGCGCGGCCGCGGCCGATGCGATAGACATCGGCCGCGCGCGTCTGACGCGCGCGTCAGTCGCTGGCATCGGAAGCGGCGCCATACGTTTTCATAGTAACTAGTATGGCCGCATCGGCCGTCGGCCGCGAGCCGCGCGCGTCAGACGCGTCGGCCGCTAGCATCGGAAGTCCACCTTTATAGTGTGGGTGGGCAGAGCTCTGGTGTCAGAGTTTTTTCAGACAGCCTTACAGCCTCTGACGTGGTTTTTATGTGACGACTACGGCCACCAGAGATAGTAGCCGGGACCAACGGCTTAATGTGCCATCCGAAGCACAGAATCATTTTTTCTTTTCGGAAAATCAGGTGATTCAGCCTGCAATGTCCTAACCAACTGGGGAAAAATGCACAAAGTGACATATCACTAGGTGTCCCCCGTGGGAATCGAACCCACGACCTCAGTGTCGAGAGGCAATGCTCTAAAGTCTGAACCATCGGACGCAGTTTTACGAAAGTTTTAACGGTCAGTGAACATCGTGAAATAATCGAAATCATAATTCTTTGTTGTATTGTTATTATACTAATATTAGACGTATGCTGGGTCAGTGCTAGTAACAAAATATGGACAATAATTGTAGTCTGAAATAAAACTTATATTTTATTTTTATTTTATAAGTAACATGTGAGTGGGACTTCAAGACCCCGCTCCCATGTCTCATGTCTCCGAATGAGAATCGATGAAAATAATCATTCCCATGCTTTGTTCCCGATGATCGTTCCCCCTTCCTTGCTTGAAAGTGACTATAGGATATGCGTGCATGCAATGCGGATGCATCGAGACAATGTAAACAACAGAGGGGTCTGATTGCGCTAAATAAATCTCCACTAAAACGTCATTTGACCGCATGCGAATCACAACTTTTTACAAATTCGGTACTTAAGTATCTCGCTAATTATTTGAATGCTCATAAGAGCCGTTTCACAGATCGCAAGCACAACGACACAGACTGTAGGCTGTCAATAACATAGTAAAGAAGTCAAGTTTAGCGCGATACGGAATTCGGTAAAGTTGAATAGTAACTGGATTGCAATATGATTACAACTAAAATTGAATCAATTTTGATGTTTTAAATTAGCGCGATCGGTGCCCTGAACTGGGTCAGCAGGTCTACCCAATATCAAACTGTACAAAAACATGTATAGTCATTCCTTACAGTCGCACACAGATTGCCATAAGAGTGACAGAGCTAGATTAGACGTAAATCTGTTACGTCTGTTAAACAAATTATGTCACCACTTTTTAAGCAAATTCAAGCAAAATTCGTTCTTAAAGTAAGGAAATAGCTGAGTCTTCCAGCTGGTGGTCTGGTGACATTATGGTTCAAGACGGTATCTGTTTACTATTGACATTTTACTTATTCTAATGGGCGGAATGGGCGGTTGTCATAAGTGTGAATGGATGTCAAGTAGCGTTTCTATGTCTTGATTTATATTATTTATCTACCCCTTTAAGCGAAAAATTCTTCGTCTATGATCTACCCCTATATTTTATCTTTGTGGGTCAGCGCAACGATACAACATGTCTCACGGAATAGCCAATCACGTGACGAGGAATAACTCACGCTATCCAATACGATGCAGCATGTCACCGTAATAGCCAATCAGATCACGTGGAGGACAGAGGATGTTACGAATAATATCCAATCAAAAGCGGCGAAGGCCCTTCACACACTTGAGTTTTGTGGCGACCCCTGGTGAAGGGCTTGGACGTTGGCATGCTGATAATAAAGAGATCACACGTTAAGACGTATGCCTGACCGAACGACCTTGACCCTTTCAGAGCCGCCTGACCTCTGCTAAACTACATCATTTTAGTAGGTATACCTATTTTTGACTGGCTTGTCCTTCATTAAGTCACTGTGGTGCCTTCTAATCCAAGGAAATCAAATTCGAAAATCATACCATGAATCAAATTAAGTACTTTAACACTTCGGTCTATAATTATTGTTGTAAACGTTTCTTGTATCTTCAGCACGTTTCAGTTTACGCCAAGAAACATAAAATACTGGCTAGTGTGTGCTATTACGTTATTGACCAAGAATTTTTGCTTGCTACCTCTCGTCTGTGTAACGTCACCTCTTTATGCCACCTCAGCAGCACATCCCGTCTGATTGATGTGCCACGGTACCCGCTAAGCCTAGCTGGATTGCTGAGCGTTCATATTATTGGACCGGCTTGAATAGACTACGTGGTTTGTATTTTAAGCGATTCAAGGGTCCTTCTTACTTGTGGAAAATACCTTTGGGATACAGAATTGAACTATCTTTTTAAAAAATTAAATTAAAAAAATTAAAAAAATATTTATTGCCTTTCTCTTCTCATTTCTCTTACATTCTATGGTTACAGAATATATATTCATAGGGTTACAGGGTAACTATCTATTGAACACCCGTATCCTTTGTTACTTCCTCGAGATTTTTTGCACTCTAGTCGACCTCTACTCAGTTAAATAATGACAAAAATTTCATAAACGTCCTCGTCTTGAGAAATTTCATCCGTTGAGTCGAGTAAGAATGGGGGAAAGTAACTTCAAACTCAAGGTCGCTAAAGCATCTAGACACATAAACGTCGCTGAAGCATCCTTTTTCGTAAAATAATCAAATATTATTAGTCTTGTCTTTTGCTATTCTAAACAACACAAAAAAAGAAGAGAAAGGACTAAAAATTCCACCTTTATTACTAATTCCTTGAGTCAACTCCAGTAGGAACTATGAATACAAAGGACATCATCGGATTTGGTCCAAAATATGAAAGTGCCGGCCAAAAAAAAATCAATATTCTGTTAGGACTTGCTCGTCTAAATATTTATTATTAAGGCACCAAAGTTGTAGGTCCATCGTCCTTGTTTTATTTGGTTTCGAACATCCGCCTTTACATACACATTTTTGATGAAATTAGCTAAGGCTATCTAAGGCATACCCTATGAATATACTATGGTCTGTAACCAAAGAGAATGCAAGAGAAATGAGAAGAGAAAGGCAATAAATATTTTTTTAATTTTTAATTTTATTTAAGGCTAGTCCGTCTCAGCATTTTTTAGTATCGCACGAAGCTTTAGGGCCATTTTCCTTGGTTTTACTATGGTTTGAAAAATCTTATTTTCATACCTACATTTATGATGAAATAAAACTTACAGCCACAGCTTTCGTGCGATAATAATAAATGCTTAGACGGACATGTTCTAACAGAATATAGTATTAGTTTTTGTTGGCCGGCACTTTCACATTTAGATTTTCAAGGATTCAGTATCAGTAGAATTTATTTGACTTAGTTTTATGTCGAGGCAGAGTTCGAGGAAGTAAGTGAGAATACGGGGTGTAAGTCTCACCAAGGGTTCCTTTTTCTAACTTCTAGAAATTAGCCCTAAAAAAAAGATGTCCTGGAAAATTCTTCTGATCTACAGAACCAAATTTTTGAATCTTAATTCGTACTGTACACTGAGGGTAAAAGAGATGAGGTTCATCTTGAGACCGAGGCGGTAATTACAATCAGATGCGATGTGACTGCCAACTACATTATTAGAAAACCGGGTTTTTAGCAACGGGTTAATTACATCCTTATGGTGATTTGATGGAAAACAGTTCTTTGATTATAGTTATTGTATGCAGAAATGTGTGACTTTAGTGTGACTCTGAAATATTTTTAGGTATAAGTAATTACATGTTGTAAACAGAAATACATTTGTGTTAAGCAGCGATTGACGTTTTCTATGGAACAGCTGATTTTTTAAAGCGATTTTGTTCTTGGATCCTTAGTGAAAGTTGTTCAGTTTGGTGGTCTGAAGCACTTTGTTCGATATACAGGGTTCAACTTAATAAGCTGACGGCTTTTTAAGAGGATCATCATGATCAGACGAATCGATCGAACTAAACAACATTCTAGGTATATGGGATTAATATCGAAATCACGAAAAGAAATTAGCTGTCCCATACATTATGGCCGAGAAAGATTACCGTTTTGAATTTAACAGTAGATTTTTTTTGAGGATTCGACATTGGTCCCGTAGAGAAGGTTATTCATTTTGATGGTCTGGTCTGATGTGGTCTGGTCCTTTAAATCCGTCAGCATAATAAAGGGACCTATAATGTAACGAAAGGAAGGAAGGAAAAGGAAAAAGTACCTGGATACCTGCAGGCTAAAATTTTCAGGACAGCATGCGGTCGTCACTCTTATAAAATGTACTTAATTTCATATTTATAGCCTTGCTAGCCTTGCTACTTTAGAGCAAGTGAAGGAAAAGGTTGATGTCGTCTCGTATCAGGAACTCAAGACACTAGAGGAAAGTAGACATGATTGGCGAATACTCCACCGACAAGAGCGTAGCTCTTAAATAAGATGATGATGATAATGTAACGCGGTATATTTTAAACCCTGTATATGGATAAAAATATAATAAAAATTTCTATAGTTAAAACAAAAATTGCCGAATTGAAAACACTCATTAAAAGATCAATAATCGGCAGCACTCAGCTAAAACTAAACGGCAATTAACCGATAGTCAGTTTTATATTAAAAGAACAATAGAACTCATTATCGTTTACTTTAAACAGTTTCTTTAGACTGTTAAAATAAAGTTGCAAACTGCACTTTTAGTTTACACAAGTTGCACTAATCGTTCAAAGTGGTTCATTAATAGCTTTGCGAAGAAGGTAAAAAACTATGTTATGCTTATGTTTTATTAGGCGCGCTGCGCAGACAATGGATAATGTTACACTACGTAATTCAATATTGTACTTTTAATTGTAATTTTGTAATATATTGATTTCTTTAAAAGATGTGTGTTGTAGAGTTTCTGGCCGCATCTTCCATACAATGGAACACGGAGAGACGCGATGGTAGAGTCTAAAAATTTCGACAGAAAGCTGTCTTGTGATAATATTATTTTTAATAACATTTTTATGTTCGAGTTTGCAGTACCTAAAAGACATTTCCCAATCCCGTTTCACCTACAACGTTGGTAAATTTGAACTTGAATTTTATAAGAAATCTCACGATACAAAAGGATAATTTCCATTTCCTTGGGAAGTATGAAATTCGTCCTATTTTGTATATAATTTTAGCTATCATACTCTTTGTATTTCATCTCTCATTCGTTAATTGTGAAACGATTTGAAACTAATTTGAAACGAATACAGTTCGTCACGTGGGCAATGTCTTTTCATAATAAAATTATTGCGAACAATGCCCAAAACTTATTTGATTTACGAAAGTATCAAAACAAACCAAGCATACTAAAATCCCCGGGCTAGACTGGAAAAGTTGAAATGCCTAACCTAGGATAAACTCCGGATCTAGTTTCATCCTAGGATGGCTTCTGACTTCAACCTCGTGCGGTGGATTAAGTAAATCCAGTGATGAGTGAAACAGCTTGGCTGAACTGCTTTTTTATATCGATCTACGAGAAAATAGACCTTACTGCATCTGTTTTTGACGTCTCGTTTTACCACTATCTTTAATAGGTTATAATATTATGTCAAGATAGACAGTGTCAAAACTACGAGCGCGTCGAAAACTATTATTAT
Organism: Agonopterix subpropinquella; assembly: GCA_922987775.1. NCBI lineage: Eukaryota > Metazoa > Arthropoda > Insecta > Lepidoptera > Depressariidae > Agonopterix > Agonopterix subpropinquella. The sequence goes on from OV277705.1 coordinate 22,700,624, forward strand.
CACTATGCACGCACACAAGGAGCTAATTTGTATGACGCCTCACGCACACCAACATAAGGAAGTTGGCCCGTTTGTTTCAGTACGTTAGAAGCGTGAGGCTCTATCTTGACATATTGAATTAAATCAAAAACCACTATGTTTGATCTCACTGAGAGGCTTGGAAAAATGTTGGGCTGTGCTCTTCCTTATATTAGGTAACAATGCCGTACCTTAAAAATTTTCCAACTACTATTACAGCTATTATATTACGTGCCATTATGGGAAAGTAGGGTATAATCTCTTAAAATTATATTGTTCCAATCGCAATCATGCACGTCAGTCGTAGGCCTGGAAAATTTTGAGCTCACTTCGCTAAAACTGACAAAATTTTGACAACAGCATCAGTGCTGTGAAATTGCGGGCACGCTTCGCTCACTCCAGCTTTCAAACGATGTTTTAAGCATAGATTATGCTACTCGTTTCGTGTACCAACATAAGTTTGAGTCTTGTCGTGTCAAAACCACATTCAACTGGTCCCCAGCAAAACCAAATTATCGTTGATGCAGACCTAATAAGTTAGGGGATCGTAATGGATTAAGCTTTTTCAAGAATTGGAATATCGAATCATAAATAAAAACCGGTCAAGTGCGTGTCGGGCTACTCATGCACCAAGGGTTCCGTACCACACCACCACAGAACACAACATCATACATCACAGAACACAACATCACAACAACTTAGAAAAAAAACTTTTTTTGTCCGGGACCTTTAGCGCGAGACCGACTACACTTGGCCGGTTTTTAGTATTTGTTGTTATTCTGTAGAGTTTGCTCTATAATCAATCACACTAAGTTTGACGCTTGTATGGATTACCGTTTTTACGCTAGAGCGTGAAGAAAAAACGTTGATAAAAACTAGTTTCTTGTCGAAGACCCCCCCTTAATTTTTAACTTTTTGACATGTTTGTTATTTTTTAACAAATCCGCCGTAATAATGCATAATCTGAGAAAATTTCAACTATCTAGCTATTACGGTTCAAAAGTTACAGCCCTAAATAGGTAGGACGGACGGACAGACGGACAGACGGACAGACGGACAGACGGACAGACGGACAGACGGACAGACGTACGGTCGTTCGGACGGACGGACGGACGGAGTAGGCTTAGTAATAGGGTCTCCCGTTTTCACCCTTTGGGTACGGAACCCTAAAAAAGACACATAGAAGGAAAAGTTGATATGATAATTCTCTACCTATTTGCTATTCGTTGCTTTCATTCAGTTCGTTCTTCATTCCTATACAAGTGATACATAAACTATATCTATGATATATTATTCCTCCTAGTATAATTTTAATAAATTATACAATGATACTGCGACGCAAAATAATATTCTTTTAAAGCAGATTTTTAGAGAGTTGTTCTATATTACGAGTGGCCCTTCAAAAGGACTCGGTCCATTTTCACTTGTTCAGCCCTCTTGTCTTCTCTACATAATCGTTACTAAGGTTTCGATTCTCGAATAATTCTTACTTAGTTCTCACTGTATTCTCACTTGGTTCTCACATAATTCTCGCATCAAATTAATTGAATGTACATGCAATGTGGATTAAAGAAAATTATGAAAAAATAACGCCCAATCTGGTTCTGGTTACATTTCTTACTTCAGCTTTTTCCCGATTTGACTAGAAATTTTCAAAGCAAATGACATTAAAAAAAGTTAAAAAAAAATGTCCTTAAATAAAATATGTCCTTCACTAAAATATAATTATCCAAATAAAGATAAAATATAGCTAATATTGAAGAGCAAATAATACGTATACGTAAAATTATTTTATCTGTGAGCAAAGAATCGCTAAATCACCCCAGTCCCGCAAATCATCCAAAGCGAGAATACAGTGACTTCACACATACCTTAGTACCAGTTCTCATCGACCTACATCCCCTTATCGGCAAACGCCAAATGTCAATGACCGAAGGAGCTGACCGAGTGACCTATTAGAAGCCTGCCTGCATGGTACGTGCTTTGAGGTTAATAGGCTAAGATATTTCAGATTAAGGGTGTTTTGGAAGTGTTTTAAAGAGTGGTAAAATATTTTACCGATGCACGAAAAGTATATAAGTTACATTACATAACAATCGATGAATGCACAATACTATAGGAAGTATAAGAAGTCCATGAGTCCGGATTGCCTAATGTGGTCCATTGTATTTTGGACATTGATAAACCGATCCAATGAAAGCTGAATAGAAGTATTTTTTCGATTTCTTATTTCCCTTTTTTTAACCTATTTCGTCCCATTGTCTCCGAGTTTTTCCAGGCTTCTCTATCCCGTGCCATCAGTTGCCATTCTACTTCGTGGGCAACCAGGTCGTCGCTACATCTCTTTTTTAGTTTGCCCCGGCCACGGCTTCCATCGTCGAGCTCCTTTTGGGACGCGATCGGTGCCCACTGCATGCATGGCCAAGGCCAGACAGTGGTTCAGTGTGGTAGTTCTGATTAACCCAATGTTTTATATTTTTTAGGTTTTAAAAAATTTCTATTTATTTTTTGCTTAAAATAAGAATGTTGTATCGAAGCAAAAGCCTCTTATGGGAGTAAGCCACGCTCAATTGCTATATATTGAAGGTTAATTAGCCCGCGCTTCGAAACGCATGTACCTACGTAAGCAGTCCCTAAATATTTACCTACGCGAAAAAAAGTCAGCATTATTAGAACGACATACATAAGAAACATACAGTACCTACAGACAGGACAATTCCTACCCCCACAAATTTTTACCTCACCCCCTCTTGGTAGGAAGGGTGATCCGAAATGTAGGCAGTGATGTGTCCCTGTCTCACTCGCACTTACTCAGCATCACACATGCTTACCTCTTGTCAGTTTTTCCATATCTTTATGGTTTTTTAATGAAGTGACAGCCTTTACGAAGTGTGATATAGGTTCAACAAATCGATCCATCTAAGACTTACCTTCGGGATAATTCGTTTTAACCTCCTAGATGGCGCTAGCTAAGCGAAGCTTGATCGGTGGTACTTTGTAGGTATAAACCATCGTTCACAGTACAGTCAAGAGCACGTCAAGCTTTGGACACTTTGGACTTTGTACCGTTCTTATTTAGTGCGCCATAAGCGTTACAATCGAACTGCAAGTGTAAAGCTTGATGTGCTCTTGACTGTACGTCATCATATTATGCATGTAATCCGAAGAAACGATTCATTATGACAAAATTGCACAAGCTTTATATGTAAGGTTTATACTTACCCTACAATACGTTATGTATAGGTGGTAGGTAAGGTACCCTATGAAATGCAATAATCCGAATAATCTCACTGCACCGCAATATTAAAGTTTCTGAAAAACTTTACCTTTGCCTGCTTTTAATTTCGGTTTTACGAGTGAAACCGTCATTAAAACGTGACACACTTTTAGTCCCATACTATAATTATAGTCTCAACTAATAAGTAATAAGCATTACATGTTTTAGGGGGTGTTTCAGAACATTACATTAGACTGTACCTACATACTATGGAGCCAACATTCAAATCGCAATTTTTTTTTAGATAGAATGCGTCTAGGCAACGATTTTTTTGTCTGTGAGCGCAGCGATAACCAAAAAAAATCTTTGGCGTCTAGGCTACCAGATCCAAAAGTAACGAATTGCTGTTTATTGTTTTGCAATTACTTTATTCTTTGACATAATGAAAGTTATGCTTGTATTTGTTCAGGATATCCTACTAATATTATAAACGCGAAAGTTTGTAAGTATGGATGAATGTTTGTTCCGCTTTCACGCAAAAACTGTTAAACGGATTTTGATGAAATTTGGCATACAGATAGACCATGGCCTGGATTAACACATAGGGTACTTTTTATCCGCAGACGAAGTCGCGGGCAACAGCAGCTAGTTTTTGAATAAATTGATCCCCCACTGTAGCCTCTGCTAATCAGAGTATAAATGGAAAAAACCCGTGTCAGGTTTTTTGCCGTAAGCCAAGTGGGACCCCACAAGAAAGAAGTCACTGACAAACGCCCAGGGTACACTTTTCTATATCCAATGCTTTTCCATCATCATCATCATCATCATCATCATCATCATCATCATCATCATCATCATCATCATCATCATCATCTAAGCCGATGGACGTCTCCTGCTGGACATAGGCCTCCCCCAAGGATCGCCATAACGACCGGTCATGCGCTGCCCTCATCCAACAGGTTCCCGCCGCCTTCACCAGGTAGTCGGTCCGCCTTGTCCGCTGCGCTTTCCGGAACTTTTCGTCCCCATAGGCCATCAGTTCTGCGAGCAATGTGCCCCACCCACTGTCACTTTAGTTTAGCAATTCTTTGGGCTATGTCAGCTACCCTGATTCTTCTGGTTCTTGATGCTTTTCCATTCGGACGCATAATATACAAAAGCACCAGAAGCAAAAGAGCACACGTGGAGTTTATACCTGATTAAGCACCGAAATCAAACAACAAAATAAAACATAATAATTTCCAGATGGGAAAGTAAATAAAATAGAATCGGAAATGAAAGCGCCCTGCGAGATACATCGATAACTTGCAATACGATAAGAAACCGAACAGGAAAATATCGATAAACGTATTATTGTGAACGATTGCCCATCGAGGATTGAGGGTAAGCAGGTATTTTAAGATTTATCGGGAGTTTCAGATATTTCCGGTTGTTTTTCTGTTCCATGACTGACTGACCAAAGAAGATAGAAATAAGTTATGTGATGTTGATTAGGTAATAGGTATCGTATTCCCTGCGTTAATAATATTGAAAAAAAAACCTACTCTGCAATATAAAATAACGAAACATTAGGTATATTTTAGTTTCTTTTAATACTAAGGGATGGACGTAACGGTGTGTACGGTGCGTACGGTGTATGTATTGAAAAATTTTAAGTATTCCCTAGTAGGTCAGGGATGGCAAACCTTTTTTAGGGTTCCGTACCCAAAGGGTGAAAACGGGACCCTATTACTAAGCCTACGTTGTCCGTCCGTCCGTCCGTCCGTCCGTCCGTCTGTCCGTCTGTCCGTCTGTCCGTCCGTCCGTCTGTCCTACCTATTTAGGGCTGTAACTTTTGAACCGTAATAGCTAGATAGTTGAAATTTTCTCAGATTATGCGTTATTGTGGCGGATTTGTTAACAAATAATAAAAATGGCAGTAAGTTAAAAATTAAGGGGGTTTTCAACAAGAAACTAGTTTTTATCAACGTTTTTTCTTCACGCTCTATAGTAAAAATGGTAATACATACAAGCGTCAAACTTAGTGTGATTATAGAGCAAACTCTACAGAATAACAACAAATACTAAAAACCGGCCAAGTGTGAGTCGGTCTCGCGCTGAAGGTACCGGACAAAAAATTTTTTTTATCTAAGTTAATAATGTTGTGTTCTGTGGTGGTGTGTACGGAACCCTCGGTGCGCGAGTAGCCTGACCCGCACTTGACCGGTTTTATTTATATCTACGTGTCAATGATGGTCTACAAATATTGAAGCCATGACGCGCCAACACAAAAAATTGACACACAAAAACTTGTAAATGACAATGAAATTAAAATTCACTATACCTTGAATAAGTTATATTATACTAGCTTTTGCCCGCGACTTCGTCCGCGTGGAATTTGGAAAACCCCAAGTTTCCTATTTTTCTTCTAATACCTCCAAGAATATGTGTACAAAGTTTCATGATAATCGGTTAAGTAGTTTTCGCGTGAAATCCTAACAAACGAACTTACATTCACATTTGTAATATTAGGGAGGATGTCAAGATAGACGGTGGACGCTACGAAAACGTAGAAAAAAATTCCAACCAGTACTGGCCTCTAAACTCTATACATATACACGTACACCTACAAAAGAAGTTTGGCGGAAGGCCATATAATGTGAGACCCAGATATATAGATCCCATACATGAATGAAACTTAGTAATACGTGTAGAGTAAAAGAAAACTAACAAAAAAGGAAATCGGTTGTTATCTGTAGAAGTTGGGGGAAAGGTATTTCTCCTTATGATACCTTTTGTATCAAGTGTGTGTGTGTCATGGTTGCGTTTTGCTACTGCTTTTTGGATGATTTGTCTATTTTACTAGTAATTTCTACTTTTGAACCCGGACTTCTAGAGACGAGGAAGTTTTTTTTTTAAAAACGACTTAATTTTTTCTGTTTATAATAATTATGACCGCCGTCCTGAAGGGCTTTTAGTTTTCGTAAAAATGGCTGGGTCCAAATTCGCCAAAGTTCTTTGTATGACGCCTCCTGCACACCAACCTAAGTAAGAAAGTTGACCCCTTCTGTTTTATATGGTAGAAGCATGAGGCTCATTCTAGACATAATATACGTTTTCTAAGCACATTTTTTTTCAGCTTTCAACCAATAATCTTTGGAAAAGCGGAGTCACATCCAAAAACACCCTGTAAACTTGAATTTGTTACCTAATAATAGTTAATTCGCATGTACTTGTTAATATTAAAGGCTCATTCAATTCTATTAACAGAAATTATGTCAATAAACTCAATAATCAATATCCAGGGTGATCCAGGTCAGGCGCAATAACTCGATAAATTGTATATACCTAGTTGTATCTATAAAACCAACATTATTATCCAATTTGCCGTTTCTAAGGGTAAGATCAGGGTCATGACTTATTCACGAGATAAAATGGAGAAAGGCGTAATACGAGTCTTAGAATAGAGACGGGAATGTATCGGTTTTATTCCGAATCAGTTATTCGAAGTAAATCATTTGCATTAAATTGAAATTATTATTTAGAGCCTTGGCGTATAGGTATGAAATAAAGGAAGAAAATATTGTTATTTGCATACATAACAAAACACCTTTGAATAGGTGATTCCAGGTGTTTTTTATTACCAGCACCTCCATACTTGGAAAGGCAGATCAAGTTCTGGATAATATTTACGTAGTAACTTATTATTAATGTGTGATAATACTAACAAATTTTTTTTTTGTTTAAAATAATTTATTTCGCAAATTGGTACATAGGAAACAATCCACAACACGTTTCGTCATGCATGCATTTATTTATTATTATGACTTAGTCAAAGACCTCGCGGGATAACTCAAAAATATTTGTACAAAAGTTGTATCACGTCCTCCACCAAACCGCATTGGGTAAGTACGGTGCACTTTATCTCACATCCAGAAGTGAAAGAAAATTACTAAATAACTTACTAAAAGCTGCAGAAAAATTACTGCCTTAGAACATTAATAAATCATTTTGAACTAAATGTTTAAGTAACATCCTCGCACCATTCAAATTCAGGCCCTGACCACGAATGTGACTAATCGGTATAAAATACTCATTGCCAGACGGCACTATCTTCCAAATGAGTCAACTCCTTGATTCTATATCATAGAACTGATCTGAATTTTATTCTCGTAGCTAATTTCGTCTATAGCGACTTCTTCACTAGAAAAGCAGGTACATTATATATGTACGGTCAGCAACAAAAAGTACACTATTTTTCCCCTTCTGTAACTCCGTGATTTTTCCATATCGTAGTACTAAAGTGTATACATATTTTCGTAGCTGCAGGATATTTTTAAATTCATAATCACATGCCATACTCTCTGGTTACCCTCCTGAATCTTATGGAATGAAAAACCGATACGATTAAAGGCGGGGTAGCTCGGCTGCAGTGGTTATTTTAAAATAATCGTATCGGTTTTTCAATCCATTAGATTCAGGAGGGTAAATAACTGGCAGCCACATTAGCTAGTTGGCTGGCTAGCTGGCTGGCGGCCTGGCTGGTTGACTGGCTGATGAAAATATCAAAGACGTTTATCATTTTCGACTCTGACGTCTCTTCTGGTTTGCATCAATGATTCTGTATCAACTGAGTCAATAGCCAAATCCCACCTCTATGCTACAGGGTGTTCATAGCGGATGAAGGTCGGTATGTGACAATGGATCTCAGTCTCTATTGAAGTACGGAACCGTAATAAAATCGGGACGGACCCCGATCTAACCCAATTTTTATGATGTCAAAATTGTTAAGCACTATTTTTGCAGAAGTAAAAGTGATTTTTTTTATGACAAGTACTAATAGCACTATTTACTCATAAATTTAAGTTAAGTTATAGACTGTAAGATCCTACTACAGGACAAAGGCCTGCGCTTAAGAATAAAGGTGAGAGCTAGTGGCCCATACTCCACCATACAGGCCCAGTGCGGATTCAAAGTCAAGTCAAAGTCAAAAATAATTTATTCAATATAGGAGCTTGAAGCACACTTATTAAACGTCAAATCTTTTTTTGATGCTACCACCGCGTCGGAACGTGTTGTCGCTGTAGAGAAGATGCGGCCAGAAACTCTACAACATAACACGACTTAATAACTAAACAATATAAATTCTTATGCTAAGGTTATGTATACAATAATACATAGTCTATTTAATAAAATAATTGATACTATACAGTACTATAAGTTAGTGTCACTCAGACCCAAGCATTTCGATCATTGAAATAATCATCCAGTTTATAATATGCTTTTTTACAGAGGACTTTTTTGATCTGAGTTTTAAACATGTTTTCAGAAAGATTCAAAATGGTCTCGGGGATTTTATTATAACAACGTATACAGTGACCCATGAAAGACGTGTTGCTGTTGACCCTACTAAGCCGAAAGTGTGGAGATATCAGTTTATTTTTATTTCGAGTGTTGTAATTATGGACATCACAATTTCTTGGGAACAACGACAGATTTTTTCTTACATATAAAATGTTTTCATAAATAAACTGCCCATAAACAGTTAAAATATTAATTTCCTTAAAAAGGTCGCGAAGCGAATCACGACACCGCAGACCATATATAGCTCGAATTGCCGATTCGAATGCTCGATTGGTGGAAGCAAGTTACTGGTGAACTTGCAGCCTCTGGCCTGACTTCCCTAATAGCCCAGTTTTACGGAGTTTTGTTAGGGGTGTGAAGAGATCACTGTTATCTCTCGACGTTCGTCGCCCGCGAGAGTAACTTGTGCGTAACTAACTATCGAATCGTATCGAACCATAAACTACCCTCAATATGGCTCCATCAAAATTACCGAAATGTGACCAGTGTAATAAGTCCATCACCAAGAGGAATCCTGGAGTTGAATGCAATAAGTGTGGTACACTAGTTCACGCCAACACTGAATGCGCTGGACTAACCACCAAGCAGCTTGCGGCCATCAAAACTTCAGGGAGGCTGGAATGGACTTGTGATGAATGCTATAAGAACACACCCCGGAGGACGTCTCTAGTGATCCCAGAGGATGAGGAAGAAGAGGAAATTTTGGACGAAACCCCTAAAGCTCGGCCAAAAACTGTACCAATGGACATTCAAAAGGCACTACAAAACCTAACGAAGGATATCGAAAAAGCAGTGAGGAAACAGCTAATTGAGATAGAGAATAGTATCGATTACTGCAGCAAGAAAATAGACGAGTATGAGGAAGAATCGAGAGCAGTTAAGTCTAAAATGAAGGTACTGGAGAAGAAAAATGAAAACCTAGAAAACACGAATAAGAATCTGGAGCTAAAGGTACTGGCATTAGAACAAAAATTTAATGAAGCGGAACAGAAGACTCTACTCAATCACCTAGAAGTAGCTGGTATCCCATACGAAGAAGGTGAGGACGTCTCAAAAATCGCGAAGGATATTGCCGAAAAACTGCGGCAAGATGAACGCGAACTGAAGGGAGTGAAGAGGTCGAAAGGAGACAAAACTGATGGCATCCTACTAATTGAGCTAAAGGAAGGGAGTGATCGCTCTGCGTGGGTGAAATCATCCAGGGCTCTTAAACTGACCGTATCTGACGTGATGCTCCGAAGCGCTGTTGATAAAGATATAGCAGGAAGGAATGTCATCGTACGCTATGCCCTTACAATCCACAATAAAACTCTTCTTTATCACTCTAAGAAGAACCTAAAGGATACTGGAGCCTATAAGCATGTCTGGTGCACAGCAGAAGGAAAAATTCTAGCACGCCAAGAGGATAACAGCAAGATAAAAGTTATAAGATTTGAGGATGATATTGAACAACTTTCAGTTTAAAGGTACCTACCCTAGCCTAGATCATCTATTTGTTAACCTAACTACCTATGCATATAAATAAACATTGTATTTAAAATGGCTAACCAAAAGGAAATCACAGAAATTCTTGATTGCCCTTCGTTAAATAAATATTTTGAACTAATACCTAAATCGTTAAATTTTACCGTTATTCATATTAATATTAGATCCACAATAAAAAACTACTCCAAACTTCTTTCCCATATAAGCATACACAAAAATCAACTGGATGTAATTATACTAACAGAAGCTAACATATCCGAGAGTGTGAGTGGCATGTTTAACATAAAGGGCTATACAATGCACATGAACTTAAGAAAAAACCGTAAAGGCGGGGGTATTGTAATATATGTGCATCAAAAACACACTTTTAAGAGAATTGTACAAAATACCATGCACTGTGAGTGCCTAATGGGTAAAATCACAACATCTGACAAATTCACTACACTTTTATGTGCATTGTATAGACCCCCACGTAACAATATACACTCATTCCTAAAAACTGAGCTACCACTGATCACAAATAAACACTGTACTAACGAAAACTTTGTCCTAGCCGGAGACCTGAATCTTGACATTAAACCTGAAAGTATCATAAAGGACAGGTACATAAATCTCATGTCAGAAAAAGGTCTTCTGTGCGCTATTTCTGACTACACTAGAATCGAGACAGTTAAAGGTAAAATCACCAAATCATGTATTGACCACATTTTTATAAGAAATCGCACAGAGGAACTTTATTCTGCGGCGCTTGGAACCGTTCTGGCCGACCACCGCATGGTAGCGGCGACATTCTCCGGAATAAGGCAAGTACAGCGTGTTCCTAAAATTATTACCCTGATAGACAATGAATCGGTATACGTTGAGTTGAATAAAGTCAAATGGGACTCAACTAATAATATGCAGTGCCCTAATGAGATATATAATTTTATCACACATAGCTTTCAAAACGCTTATGATCTATCCACCTATACCAAGAAAATATATAACATGAACTCTAAACGTAATAAAGAGAAATGGGTTACTAATAAAATAAAAAACAAGTGTGTTAAGACAGATAAAAAATTTATACAATGCATAAAAGATCCTACGAATAGAGTACTGAGGCTTGAATACAACAAAATGAGAAACCGAACACATAAGCTAATAGAAAAGACACGAAATGAATATATCCAAAATAAAATAAATGAAAACAGAAAAGATCCTAGGAAAACATGGGAAATACTAAATAATCTAATGGGTAAGGTAACGAAATCGATTGAAGATATTATAATGAAAGCATTTAATAAACATGATACAGTCAACGAAAAAAGTATTGCAAATAATTTTGGTGTAGAATTTGAGAAAATGGTATCAGATATAATACCTAACTGTGATAAGCCCTTACTAAATAAAACAAGTTACCTAACCTCAACGGACAAATCAATATATTTTAAAAAAGCTAGTAAAGACTCCGTTAAAAAAATTATCAAATCAATTAACACTCGCAAAGCCCCAGGTATAGATAAAATACGAGCATTGGACATAAAACGTATAGGAGATAAAATTGTTGGTGCTATAACAAACTTGATTAACACAAGCGTATCTCAAGGACTCTATCCGATGGAACTTAAGAGTGGACTAGTAAGACCAATTTACAAAAAGGGAAACCATGATGTATATTCCAATTACAGACCCATAACATTACTACCCATCTTAGACAAAATAATCGAAAAATACATTGCTGCACTAATGTACAACTTTTACGAGCAAAATCACATTCTCACAGACACACAATTTGGATTTAGACCCAACAAAAGTACAACTCTTTTGCTTACGGAATTTACTGACCACATTAATTCCCATTTAGACAGAAAAGAACATGTCCTGCTCGTGTTCATAGATTACAGCAAAGCGTTTGACACCCTCAGGCACGATCAGCTGTTAGAGAGGTTAGATGAAACAGGAATAAGAGGTCCTCTACTTAACTGGTGCGAAAATTACCTAGAAGAAAGAAGATACAAAGTGAAAGTGGGAATGTCCACAAGCGATACAATAAACATAAAAAGAGGTACAGCACAAGGATCCGTACTCGGTCCACTGCATTATCTTATTTACGTGAATGATGCAAAAAACATTATCAAACATAGTAAAATATATCAATTAGCAGACGACACATGCCTCATCGCAACTGACAAGAACATTGATGTGGCGTTACAAAAACTACAAAAGGACTTTACGGCGCTGAGTATGTGGTCTCATGATGCGGGCCTAGTCCTAAATGAAGGAAAAACCAATTTATTACACATCCGATCTTCACACAATACCAAAGGCACAGAAACAATCAATCTCATTGCACATAAACATGAATGCCTGCATAAATATAGCGGGATGCATTGTGATGGCCTGTGCAACAATATAGAACAAGTACGACAAGCTACGTACCTGGGACTGATCGTGGATGATAGGTTTAACTGGAGTCCACATATCAATAACCTCTGTAACAAACTTCGAGCAATATTGGCAAAAATATATCTCATCAAGTACAAAGTACCCTATAAGATCCTCCGCAACCTATATCTGGCACTAGCTGAGTCTGCCATATCATACGGTATCACAAGTTATGGCCGAACATACGTCACTTATTTAGACAAGATATACTCACTGCAAATTAGGCTACTTAAAACTATAGTACCTAAGAAGATCAAGGAGAAATATAAGGATGACTACAGTGGCTTATTCGGATATTGTAAAGTCTTACCGGTACATGACAAAGTCAAATTCTCCCTTCTGGTTGAACAACATACAAACAAGGAAAACTTCCTACACCCTATTGAACACAAAACGCAAACAAGACAAGTCAGTAGACGAATTATGGCTACATCAAAATGTAATAACTTCTATGGAAGACGCACTTGTAGATACTTAATACCTAGATTACATAATAATTTACCAGACCATATAAGAAATACACTAAATAGTAAAAATATTAAAACAAAAATATTCAAACACTACCTACAGCTGTATACGAGCATATAACACTTTAAATTACACATATATAATATTGTATCCAACATACCACATAATACACATATAATACCTATATATCATAATTACCTAATAATACATAAATAGAAACATATATTTTATATAACACATACATTTATAATCATATACGTAAATATAAGATATCTACATCTACTCAAGTATGTACATTACCTAAATAAATAAAATAAAATAAAAGTCAAAAAACGGTAAAATATAACGTCAAAAAGAAACAGCCTGTATGTGGTGCAACAAGATTTCCGATTGTATAGTAACCTGTTGTCGACGGACAGTGCGCGTTCGAGAGAACGTAAGTGAGCATCATTCACGCTATCTTGGACGCGCGCTGCGCTGGTCTCGGCATTCGTTTAGTGGTGTATAAAAATCTTTGTGTACTTACCTACAACTTTGATAAAAATTTAAAAGGTGCCAAGACAAACCCAATTAGGGTTTTTTGGTATCATCAAAATAATGTAAATATAAGACAATGTATACTGAAATGTTCATAAATAAAAAAATAAAAAAAAAGAAATTATGAATGTGACTTTGAAACCTGTAACCGGCACCATTTAGTTATAAGAAAACTATGTGAAAACTAAACGTTGTTTTTATGTTATTTTATGTTGTTTTTTTTTTCAGTTTTCAGCGCGAAATAAAGTCTGCTGTTTCATACAAAAATGCTGTACTAACCCGACTCAAATCAAAAATCAAAATCAAATCAAATATACTTTATTTTACACCAAAAATAAACAGAACCAAAATCCAAATGATCCAAATGATTGAAACAGTAAATTTTTTTCCCGTTTCCTGTGGTTTCATAGTGAGAGTTGTTTAAATCAAAGAGATTATACCTAAAGGCATAGAGGGAGCCATACCATTGCAAGGCTGTTCACTTTTTTTGACGTTTGTGTTCGAGTGTGTGGTGTCAAGTAGTATGGACAAAAGATGACCAAGTAACAACTGCCCTAATGTTTACGGTCACTTTTCACACACACTGGCACAAAAAAAAGTGGACAGCCGCATAAACAAATATCTGTAGTTCCGTCTCCTTCTACTATTAAAGGTACATCATAAGACAAAAGACCCTGACGACCCTGACCATAGGACTAGTTCATCAATTCAAGGTCGCTCAGCGAGCTATGGAGAGAGCTATGCTCGGTGTTTCTCTGAGGGATCACATTAGAAATGAAGTGATACGTCAGAGAACTGAAGTGGTTGACATAGCTCAGAAAATTAGCAGGCTGAAGTGGCAATGGGCTGGTCATATCTGCCGAAGAACTGACAACCGGTTGGGTGTCAGAACTGCGAACTGGTAGGCGTAGTGTGGGACGCCCTGCTGCTCGCTAGAGGGGCGACCTAAAAAAGGTAGCGGAGAGCGACTGGATGAGGAAGGAATGAGGAGGAAGGCTGAGGACAGAGTTTTGTGGCGCGCCTTGGGAGAGGCCTATGTTCAGCAGTGGACGATGATAGGCTGATGATAAGACAAAAGAGACTAACCACAATCGTTAATTGATGCGGTCTCTATGCTTAAGAATAAAGAGATCCTTCCTCTGAGGTTTAAATGGTCTGAATTAATCGTTTCAGAATTAGCCAGGCAGTCCCATATTCCCTGTATAACAGAGATCAATGCAATGCAATATTATGATGAAGGCATAATAACGTTAGTAGATAGCAGCTTCTATTTGCTCGGTTTTGCATACAAAGGGTCTTAACTCGGTCCTATTTCCAATCAAAGCGGATTCCGAGGCGTTCGTAACGTAGTTAGATACCTACAACGTGGCTGTTCGAACTATTAGTTAGTCGAATTATTAATTTTGATTGTCTCTCGTTTCTATAGACTTATAGGGGTCGACATAATGAGTTTAATATTGTTATCATTTATAACAATCTGTAGAGGGTGTAAGTGACAGCCTAGCAAATACTGAAACGGTGAACTCAGACCACCAAACTGAACAATTTTCACTATGGAGCCTACCTCAGGAAACGCGAAAAGAAATCTGTTGTCCCATTCAAAACTGATGTACCTACCCGACTAAAATGTATGGGACAGCAGATTTCTTTTCGCGTTTCCTGAGGTAGGCTCCATAGTAATAAAAATAAATAAAATAAAAATCTTTTATTTCAGACAACATAATAGTCCATACAAAAAATGTTAGTAGGTACTGGAGAACTTATAAACTGTGTTAGTAGATTATAACATCAATAAATAAATAAAACATCAAGCAGAGGTGGCTACTTACTTCTCCACCTGGTAGTATAGTGAAAGTTGTTCAGTTTGATGGTCCTGAGTTCACCGTTTCAGTATTTGCTATAGGCTATCACTTACACCCTGTATAATGATCATGGCCGTATTGATAATACTAGAGAATACAGAGAACGTCGGTGTCGCGTTGCGGAGAGGTATGGAAACTCAATCCTGAGGTCCGAGTTCGAATCCGCACGAGCGACATGACAATGTACCAAAGTGTTTTTATATCTTATGTACGTACGAAATACCGACTGCTCTCAAACGGTGAAGGAAAACATGTTGAGGAAACCTGCATACGCTGACGAAGAAATTCCATGTCTAGAAATCAGCATTGGGCACGCGGCGCATGGGCTATCGCCCATACACCTTCCCTGAGGGTAGGCATGTGCCCTGTAGTGGGACTTACACAGGATTAAAAATTATAACATAACATAAATATTCTTTACTAGCTGTTGCCCGCGACTTCGTCTGCGTTACCCGGATAAAAAGTACCCTATGTGTTAACCCAGGCCATGGTCTATCTGTATGCCAAATTTCATCAAAATCCGTTCAGCAGTTTTTGCGTGAAAGCGGAACAAACATCTACCCATTCATAATTACAAACTTTCGCGTTTATAATATTAGTAGGATATAAGTAGGATTTGCACACCAAAAACATCATGTTTCAACATCACAGTTTATTTATTATTATAAGAAAAAATTGTCTTTGTGATGTCCATATTTCCATACTTTCGGATTAGTAGGGTCAACCATTCTTTCATGGGTCACTGTGTACGCTTACAGCGTAAAAATAATAAATTCAAAATTATAATGTACGAGCTTTTACCCGCGACTTCGTCCGCATAAATTATATACCAGATTTTAAGTCAGATGATAAGCTATCAAACAAAAAAGTTTCATCAAAATCGGTTCAGTAGTTTTTGCGTGATACTCGAACAAACAAACACCCAAATAAACAAACAAACAAACAAACAAACAAACAAACAAACAAACAAACAAACGAACAAACAAACAAACAAACAAACAGACAGACAAAAGGTCCAAAAATTCGTGATTTGGAATCAGGGAAGCCTAAAAACCATATCGTAATCTTTTTTTTGTAAATATCTTCAATGTACAGACACACTTCTGTTACAATTTTATAATAGTTTAGATATCATAAGTATAGTGAAAAAATCCCCGAAACCATTTTATAATCTTTCCGAAAAAAAAAATCTGATCAAACAAGTCCTCTGCAAAATTGAATAATATATTTTTTTAAATTATTTAATTAAATAGACTGTATGTATTACTGTATACAAGACCTAACGTTAGGAATGTTTTATTGTCATAGTTATTAAGTCGTGTTCTTGTCGTGTTGGGTCCTCATGTTGTAGAGTTTGTAGAGTTGTAGAGTTTCTGGCCGCATTTTTTGCGACAGTCCCAAAACTTTCCATCCCTATTTTTTGTCGCTTTGGTATAAGCCCGATTTTCAGTGAAAGTGCGACATGCCCTGGTGTCGTGGGTTTTCGGACTACGTGGCTGAGTGGGGTCAAAAGACGCGTCTCGATGAGGGCTACAAAAAGTAGATTTTCGAAAAAACTCAAAAGTTTTTTTTAATCAGAAAAAAGTCATCATTAAATACCCCTTAGAGATATGACTTTGGGCTATATTAAAAAATATATTATAGGTTTGTATCACTGATGAGCTATTCAAAAGTTGTAACTTTATGACGCCAAGAAAAAATGTAATTCTGTTTATTTGGCTGATTCATTTTCAATGTACCCGAAGGTCGTGAAAGACACGAGATCAGTGTTTTTGAAGTGAAAACTTCTTTAGCGGCGTTGTGTACTTTATGGTATGGGTAAAAAATGTTAAACTCGCGTCAGGACCGTGACGTCTACCCTGATCGAAAATTCGTAAGACAAAATTGGTAAGACGATGACGTAAGATCACGTGACATTCGTAAGACGTAAGATCTCTTAGTTTTCACTTCTGCCGGCACTCCCGGAGTGCAACCCGTTGTTTTCTTATTTAATTTACTTACCGACACAAGACAACAGAATAGACATAAATACAAATGGATGAGTATAATCTCTTTAAGTATGTTTGTATTGAGTTTTATCACTGCAGATTTAAAAACAAACGAAAGCTTCGTCATAATATACTTTACTTCAGACCGAAGCCATGACCCTTTCCATTTCAAATGAAAAGCTTAGCGGCTTTATTACATTTTCATCAGCTCTCATATAATATGTTTGGATTAAAAAAATCAATTCATACGTGTATTTCTAAATTATATTTTGGTTCGTAAAGCAATTTTTTGTTAGCTGATGATTCAATATGTTTTGAACTGACTTAAAAAAAGAGGTGGTTATCAATTTGGCTGTTTTTTTTTCTGTGAATATTACGTGATTAGTGAAAATCTGATTACTAGTCACTTCGGAGCTATACACAATATATAACTCCATTGAAGTTTGCTTCTATCGAAGTAGTAATTATTTTTTATTCAACTTCATCCTGTAATTTAACTAACATAATAATTATGCTCACGACTTTATTCCTAGAGGGGGAAAAGGGTACCTACAGTATGATTTTAGTGAGGTAAACTTCTTGTAAAATAAAATAAAACTGCCACACAATAAAACAGACAAAAAAATTGCTATCTTCAGTGAAGAAGGAACTGTAGTTTTATATAACAACGGTTTTTTGTTCTCGGAGATGGCTCCATAGTGAATTTTCTTCCGTATGATCAGAACTCTGTTGGTGTATACATGCAGTGCTATAAATAAAAATAGAAACCAGAGCTAGCGAAGTCTTCTTCTTTGCCTAGCCTTATCCCATTTCAATTGGAGTCGGCTCTCCTCGTCATTCTTCACCAGGTGTGTCTGTTGTGGGTAGTCGAGACGTCTACTTGGGTTTTCTTCAGGTCACTGTTGATTACGGACATCCAAGTTCAGGGCCTCGCTTCCTCGGGCCGGTGTCTACGGAGAAACCAGAGGGAGCAAAGTGAGCTCGAAATATTTCCACAGTACGACTTGGCTGTAACTAGAACTTAGACTGTGAGTGTAGTGTTAGAAAGCGAACTAGATATTTCTCGGCACAACTTGGCTGTGATTGTAATTCTGTTGGTCTATGCAACGAATAAAATAGTAAAAAAAAATTGAAATCAGACCGAGTGAAGCGAACACAAAACTTTTCCACAATATTATTTGGCTATGACTGAAACCTTTTTATTATTTGTGTACTCAGGGTATAATGAAAATACAAATAGAGCGAGCGAAGCGAGCTCGATATTTCTAGCACTCTTCTCTCGAAACTTCAAAGAAATCACTCTTCTCGGTTTTGCCTCTGTATAATTTCGTTGGTCACCAATATCCAATAATCCACCTATATCAATATTTTCTGGAAATTAGATCGTTATATACCACCCACTATAAGAATGCCTAGCAACCAATTTATTTCCACAGCATTCCTCCGTCTTGTACCCGTGTAGGTATTGCTACGTGTTGGAATGTCATCCCTTTTTAATTACGGGTTGCAGGGACTACGACGCTGAGCTTGGAACTTTACCTTTGTCAAGCCTTTTTTATTGTATAGGAATTTCGAAAAAATATAGAATTTGATATTATGAGCATATGCTCACGGCTATATTCCCCGGCGGGGTAGTCAGAGACATTCTGAAACTTCAGAACATCATGTTTCACTAGTAGTACCGAAACTCTGTCCAGTGTGACGGGGAGTGAGCCCGTAACCACTAATAGTGGACAGTGGGTACAATACATGCTTTGAAATTGAAGCCGCAGATTTCCTCACGATGTTTTCCTTCACCGAAAAGCCAGTGGTGTTAAAAATCCTACATAAATTTCGGAAAACTCATTGGTACGAGTCGGCCTGGACGGGGATCGAACCATCGCCTCCTGCACACGGCTGGCAAGGTTACTCGCTACTGGAACTGCTAAATATCGATAAGACTTTATTTCTTACAAGCGTTAACCCGCGACTTCGTCCCCACAAATTATATAGGTACCAGATTTTAAGTCAGGTCAAAAACTATAAAAACAAAAAAAAGTTTCATCTAAATCGGTTCAGTAGTTTTTGCGTGATACTCGTTCAAACACACAAACAAACAAACTACTTTTTTTAAATTTACAGTTTTATAATAGTACTAGTGTTAACCCGCGACTTCGTCCGCACAAATTATATACCAGATACAACCTGCCCACCAAATAATTTCTACTCTACACTATGTATTACATTATGCAATACACCCTGCCCACCAAATGATTTCTACTCTACACTGTGTAGAGTAGAAATTATTTGGTGGTGTGTGTAAATTATTTGGTGGGCGGGCAGGTTGTAAATATTGCATAAAGTAATACAACTTTATCTACTAGGTACTTAGAAGCGGAGGTCTTGATACAATCTTTTCATCTACTAGATAACTTGTGTGACAATGTCCAAGATATTTATTTATTTATAAATAATTCACAGGTTCTGATAACACTAGGTGGCGCTAACTAGTATTATGCACACAGTGAATATAGGTCAAGTAAACACAACACGCACTGAAGCTTACGCTACTCCATTCTCAACAACGGGAAAGTAAAGGAAATGACATTTCCTTCCAGGCTATTCTTACTAACATTGTCTGCCTTGGGTTTTCTAGAAAATTCCCTCTATTTAGTACTTACCAACCTAGTGTGTAAGTATATTTTTTTAATTATTATGAAATAATGACACTTATATTATATTCATTTTCTTATACCATACAACGTGTTTGTTAGAAGAAAACTATGAGACCTATAAAACAGAGATTTTTAATAGAAAAAAAAAAAAAATTTTGCTGTTCCTTACACTACCGTAATTTATCTCGACTCAACTGTGTGAAACGGCAGATTTTCTTTTTGCTACGATCGATTTGCTCCCATAGTAAAAGTTGTTCAGTTTGATGGGTAGACTCTTAGTTTAAAAGGATGCCAATGATATCAATTTCACCCTGTATATATATATATATTTTTTAGCACTGCATTTCCGCCAGTATCAAGAAGTTTATGTAATAGGAGAATCTATCCCAATCTCAGGGATTGTTTTTGGTCAAGAACAAGAAGAGATTGAGGATTGTGGAGCCTCGTGGCAGGCAAATACGCGACGCGTGAAAACCACGCGAGACGAGTGCTCGGGTCAGAACCTGCAACGTGATTCCATTATTTTATTTTATTACACCGTCATAGCAGTGTTCTTCCAACCCATAGTTGTCTAGATAGGCTTTTAGTGATAAGACCGTCATTTGTATCTTTACGTTCTTTTCGTTATTTCTTTGTTGCTGTTTATTTTTGGTGTGCATTAAAGAATACTATGTTATGTTATGTTATATTATAATAGTGGAAGTAAATAAAGGACAAAAGTTCGTTTGTACGACGACGACTTCGACTTCAACGACCCGGTTGGTGTAGCGGTAAACACACCGGACTGCCAAACCAGGGTCCTGAGTTCGAATCCCGGTTCGTTCATGGATGTTATATGATTATATCGTTCTCATAACAAAAAACTTAAGACTTGGGATCATTACAATGTATGTGCCTGTGAGCGTTATTTATTTATGTTACGACTGTAATATTCCCTTAAAGTAATGCTACTGTCTACCCTAATACCCTGTATAATAAGTAGGTATATAATTTTACTTTAAGACTACCTTCACATTCAAGTCTAAAATGCAGTTACACTGTGTGGCATCGTTAAAAGTGCAGCTCGCGTACAAGGTGGCTCCAGCTCCGGCGGCGGCGGTGGGCGTGTCAAAATGCAATTATGTGTACGAGTGAAGGGGTAATGCACTGAGTGCACCTTGCACTTCTTGGAAATTTTACCCTCTAAGGTAGTGAAATCTGTCGGCTGAAAAAAGTAAAGTTACATTTTTTTTTATGCATAAGGACAGAAGGGGATATAATACATAAAGAGCTTTTACCCGCGACTTTGTCCGCATAAATTATATACCAGATTTTAAGTCAGATGATAAGCTATCAAACAAAAATAGTTTCATCAAAATCGGTTCAGTAGTTTTTGCGTGATACTCGAACAAACAAACACCCAAACAAATAAACAAACAAACAGACAGACAAAAAAAACAAAAATTGGTGATTTGGAATCAGGGACAAGGTAAAAACCATGTCTTAATTTTTTTTCGTAAATATCTTCAATGTACATACACAGTTCTGTTACAGTTTTATAATAGTTTAGATACCGTTGGATCGCCATAACGACCGGTCCTTATCAATTAAAGTCAATTAAATTTTCCAAAAACAATCTAGAAACCAATCTATATGCTTGTATTCAGTGAGATTTTCGATGAAATATACAGTTTCAATGCTAGGATTAATTTTAGATTTGTATGGAAATCTTTGAGGCACTGTAAAACTATACATTTCAACGAAAACCTGACCAAATACAAGCATAGAGATTAGTTTCTAGATTGTTTCTGAAATTTCATTGACTTTAATAAAATTGATTAGTATTAAAGTAACCAAACTTCGTTTGTATGGAGCGCACCAACGGTAAATATCCCCATAAACAACTTATGTATTATGAAATTCAAATGCATTTGAAAAGACTACCAAAACATATTGCTCTCGAAAAAAAAAATTTATACAAAACCTACTTGACTCAAATCTATGGGACAGCAGATTTCATCCTTTGTCTCCATAATGACATTTGTTCAGCTGATGGTCTAAACCAGCGGTTCTCAATCTTTTTTGGTGACGGAACCCTTTTGGAAAGCGAAATACTTGACGGAACCCTACAATAAAACAGTAGTTTTTAAAAGTGTATTTCTTCAGTCCAGTCTATTGCGGTAAAAAAAAAATAAAAAAATAAAAACTTTTTATTAAGGAAAACAGAGATCCAATGTGTTAGTAGCAACAAGACTTATGAAAAAACTATGGTTAGTAAACAATTAAAAAAACGGAACTTGTGATTTGGGACAGGTGGTAAAGCATTGGATATTCATCACGGATTCTGGACCAAAAATCGTTGAAAGGCGTTGTTTTGAACAGTGACTACTTATGTCTGATGACATTTCTAAAGAGATTCATAATATGAATCTCTTTTATAAATTCAGAAAAGAAATGCAAACGAGATATATTATATCTCGTTTGCATACTTTCGTCCAGACAGAGGTGTCTTGAATTTTTTATAAATTATTAACCCTGTAACAAAGTCCCCTCGTGACGGGGTGGCCAGAGGGGCTAGTTAATATAAAAATATCCCTTCGAGGAGGGCTGACCTAGCTAGCTAGGTATTTCCTATAGCAGGGGTTGCAGAAATGATAGAGGAACTACAAAATAACACAGTCTTTATTCACTATTACCTATTCTCTTACAGGGTGTTCCCTAGCTAATATATATCTGTCTATGACTGAAACCCTATCTTATATCTAACACTGAATCTAGTGCCGCGAGGTGCCTGAGGGGCAGGGGTTGAAGAGGGCTGCTGTCCGCCTGAAGGATTATAACACGGGCCGGGTTTATCCAGCCCGCGCTGGTAAGCCTTCAGGTGGATCCTGAAAAGCTGAGCCCTAGAACTGAAAGTTTATCACACCGCCCGATATCTTCAAGCCGCGTAAGTAAACCTTAATGAGGAGGGGAGGGGAGGAGGGTCATCCACTGAGCTCACCTCCAGGACTGTAAGGCGCACGGCCCGATATCTTCAAGCCGCGCGTTCTTACAACCTGGGCGCTCGCCCAGCGAATGATGCCTGGCTCCCGCCGGGCCGCCTTTTATAGCCGGCTCGCCGCTGCGTTCGCATGGCAACCGGCCGCTCGCTACGCCGCGGTGCGTCGGCGCTCTGTCGCCTCCCGCCCCGCGTGCCTCCTCGGTCCACCTTTGACGCCTGTTGTTGTGACGAGCTTGCGCGCTCGTTACACTCCCCTCTTTCTTCTTTGCGGTTTTTACCTGTGTAAAAATCGTATGCTGTATCTACATGTCACACACTTGGTACCCCTACCTTACATGTGGGGGAGGGAGAAAAAAAATTTAGAAACACAAATCTTTATATCATGACTTTGTCATGCTAGGCTCTCCGTATTATGACCGGACCGTTTTGGTCTCAGTTACCCTTTTTTCCCTTCCCGTGATTAACAACTCATCAACAATAAAAATAACGATATAATTTTTATCAACAATATTACCTATTTATTTGATAACTAAATAGGTACTAATTATCAGCTTTCTTTAAAAGAATAACAAAACTTTTGCCACTATAGTATCTACTCTTTAAATTACTTACGAAACAATTAAATTTTAAGCATCCTGTACATAATTTTACTCGCTCGTTATAAATCTCATATTCATAAACAACTCAAGTACCTATTCCGCTCAAACAGATTATTATTCTAAATGATTCCGATGCGTCCGCTTTTATTCTACACAACATTCGTAACTACCTCCATAAGTTGTATTTGCAAAGCGCATTCCTGATGCGGACGCTCGGTTACAAAATGTAAACAAACCTATAGTTACGCTAGAAACGGCGTTATGGCGCTGACATAAGGTCTTTTACGCTTTTGCTTTGGGAGTTTACATTTTATATTTCTACTATAGCCTGCTTACTATAATTGTACCACTAACGATGCAGATATAAAAATTCTAACACAAAACAAACTAAACATAATTTTGCGAGTTAAAGAATTGAACTACCGCTAGGTACTTAACTTATTCTCCTCGTATGCAGGCACCCGTACTGCGCCGAACCTCTTCTTTTTTCTTCCTTCGTGGGGGGTACAGCCATCGTTGCTGCTGTTCTGGGGGCGGCCAAATATATTTGCCAAGGGGCGCATTATTTGCCCATACACCCCTGGCTGCTGCTACCGGTGCTGGCTTCGGGGTTGGCGATGGTGTCGGGGTGGGCGGGGTGTGGATGCCCACTTCCGTCACGAACGTTGCGTAATCTTTAAGGTCTACGCCTAGCTCCTGCCTTTTCTCTATGTTTGGTGTTGTTGACTTTATTTTATGCTTCACCCAGGTGTTTCCTTTCGGGCTGTTTTCGCATTTACTGAAATCTGTATGTAACATGCTTCCTGGTTTCGTCTTCTGTGCCTGGGACAGCCCGCTGTCTGGGTCTATCCTAGCCCCTTCATGTTGATTCTTTTCCTTTTCTCTTTCTTGTCTCCAGTCCCAAACTATTCTGCATCCGGTTTTCTCCAAAATGTCCATTCCTAGGATAATAACTGCTGCGTCTGGCAACAGGCTCATCTGTTGCGTTACTTTGTGACCTTTTATTATTACCTGGACGGGTCTGGTTCTCTTGGTTATCGTGGTCCTGCCGTCGGCCAGTATAACCTCTCGCTTGTCTCCGTTTTCTATCTTTATTTCGCACTCCTCGCACACTTCTTTGTTTATGTACGAGGCTGTAGACCCTGTGTCTATTAGTGCTTCATACTTTCTTCCCTTGATTTCTATCTCTGTAAATATCCTGTTGTCTTTCCCGTTCTTGTTCTTTGCCGTATATGTTTCGTTCCTTCTCTCATTATTCCTGCGGTTGTCTCTGTAATATTCTGGACCTCTATTGCCCTGTCTTAAACTCTCTGTTGCTATCTGTTCGTAGTCTGCCGCTAAACAGATCAATTCTCTTATCTTACTGAAGTCTTTTCTTTTAATATAAAATTTATGGTAGTGATTCATATTTGTATAAATCCTATCTAGTTTCTCCTCCTCGCTCATTTTACCTTGCCTCCTCATCAGCGTTTGTAATTCCGTCAAGTAATATATGAATTTTTCTCCCTCTCCTTGTTTTCTTGCGATTATTTCTTCTATTAAACTTTCCTTGTAGTTTTTCGGGAAGAAATACAACTTGAAATCTTCCAGAAAGTCTTCCCATGTTTTCCAACCGTTACGGTTATTTCTGTGCCATAGCAACGCGTTTCCTCTGAATAATTTTGGTAATACTTGCAGTAATTTGTCTGGTTTGATGTTGTTCACGGTTGTCATGTCTTCGAGTCTCTCTATGAATTCGATTGGGTCTTCCTTGACGTCATAACTGATCTGCCATGAGTCTATGTTTATATTACTTGTGTTCGCTGTTGATCCCCCTGTGTTCTGCTTTAATTCTCCCTTGGCCTCGTCCTCCATTTTTAACTGTTTGATTAAGTTTTTCCTTAATTCTTCAACTTTCAAGTTCTCTGTTTCCAGATTTCTATTACTTAATTCAATAATTAATTCCTTTTTCTTCAACTTATAAACCCAATTTGTTGACATCTATCTTCTTTAAAACCTCGTCACAGCTGTGCGCTTAGCATACCGATCGTGGTTTTGTTGAAGTTGTCGCGCTATACGCAGTCGCGATTTAGATGAATTGTCAGTCTGTATTAGGTATTTGTCTCCTATTCTATTATGGGGGAATTGATTTTAAGTTATTGCAACCCTAAAAACTATAGGATTTGTGGATTATTCCGTTGGGCGCCATTGTAACAAAGTCCCCTCGTGACGGGGTGGCCAGAGGGGCTAGTTAATATAAAAATATCCCTTCGAGGAGGGCTGACCTAGCTAGCTAGGTATTTCCTATAGCAGGGGTTGCAGAAATGATAGAGGAACTACAAAATAACACAGTCTTTATTCACTATTACCTATTCTCTTACAGGGTGTTCCCTAGCTAATATATATCTGTCTATGACTGAAACCCTATCTTATATCTAACACTGAATCTAGTGCCGCGAGGTGCCTGAGGGGCAGGGGTTGAAGAGGGCTGCTGTCCGCCTGAAGGATTATAACACGGGCCGGGTTTATCCAGCCCGCGCTGGTAAGCCTTCAGGTGGA
This sequence comes from Agonopterix subpropinquella, assembly GCA_922987775.1. Taxonomy (NCBI): domain Eukaryota; kingdom Metazoa; phylum Arthropoda; class Insecta; order Lepidoptera; family Depressariidae; genus Agonopterix; species Agonopterix subpropinquella. The sequence continues at coordinate 22,726,740 of OV277705.1, forward strand.
TCCTGAAAAGCTGAGCCCTAGAACTGAAAGTTTATCACACCGCCCGATATCTTCAAGCCGCGTAAGTAAACCTTCATGAGGAGGGGAGGGGAGGAGGGTCATCCACTGAGCTCACCTCCAGGACTGTAAGGCGCACGGCCCGATATCTTCAAGCCGCGCGTTCTTACAACCTGGGCGCTCGCCCAGCGAATGATGCCTGGCTCCCGCCGGGCCGCCTTTTATAGCCGGCTCGCCGCTGCGTTCGCATGGCAACCGGCCGCTCGCTACGCCGCGGTGCGTCGGCGCTCTGTCGCCTCCCGCCCCGCGTGCCTCCTCGGTCCACCTTTGACGCCTGTTGTTGTGACGAGCTTGCGCGCTCGTTACAACCCTATTAATTACGGAACCCTAGCGGAACCCCTACAGGGGTATTGCGGAACCCCTGGGTTCCGCGGAACACACTTTGAGTATGGCTGGTCTAAACCAACCCTTTAAATATTACTAGGGTGTTTTGTTACACCCTGTACTTACCTGTACAAATAGCACTAAATAAAATAAGTTTAGTATGATGCTACGTTACTACGCCGTAGCAATTTTGTAGCACCTCGTAGCACATCTACATCAAATCGTAGAAGCATGACGGTTTCGATACAATAGCGTGTTGTTAAAATTAAATATCGATTCTGAACATGTTTTCTAACACCATGGACACCGGGTCCAGTACAAAATTCTCGAAAAATCTCTTAATATAAACCAACTAAAAACATTGAAAATGCTGAAATTATTTTCCATCCCACTCCGCGCCCGAGCGCGTGCGCGTAGTTGGCCGATCAAACGAACACTGTCGCGTAATTGGTTCTCTTTATACGTTTTGGTGCTCTTTTGGTGCGGACGCTTTTGAGCGCGGACTCTACGTCCAGTAGTTGGTAAGTCAATGTCTAACACTTTTTTCTTTCAATACTTAGTTGGTAGTTGTAGCTCAGTTTCTGAACACCTTGAAAGGGAAATAGGGTTGTAAGTTTAGTAGCTGTATTAATAAAAACAATGCAAACTTAATTACGAACGAACTTAACATTGCAGTGGAAAAAAGGACAGATGGTGTAACAACCCCCCCTGGGGTGTTTTAATTAATAATAAAATAAAACTAAAGAGAAAATCTTTACCTAAAAAATATTTCGAAAATATAAAATTAGGAAATACATGAAGTTATAAGAAGTTATTATGGCCTTTGATGTGATCATCTATTTGAATGGTAGGAACCCTATATTGTGGACAGTTGTGTAGCAACGCAAGAACTTTGTAGAGGTTGTGAGATGTATGAAAAAAGATAATCTAGCATAAATAATTATTTTAAAAATAAAGTATATTAAAAGAATATTATATTTGATGAAAATAAAGTAGATAAGGTAAAGGGTATTCCTACTGGTTAGTGTATTTGGAATCTGTATAGGTAAGAGGAAAGGAAACGGGGTCCCCTCAGAAGCGAGGGGAATAATGGGAAAGGGGGCCCCCCATGACAGAGGGGATCAGAGGGAGCCCCAACCTTCGCTCCCTCTACTGTGGAGGTCAACCAGGGGTAATCTCCTCCAGGAAAACTGGACAAACTAAAGGGGAAACCTTTTTTTTTTTTTCTATTATTTTCCTGAAAGAAGGTATGAAATATATTAAAATGAAATTCGATGTTATTTGAATTTTATGGTTATAAACCATATATGAACTGAATGACTCCAGGTATTTGAATTGAATTAAATAATGAATTGACTATCCCTTAGGAAGAAGCCAGAGTTGAATAAAACAAAGCTACACAAAATCTATTTCATGTGTGGCGATCCATATTATTAAATTCAATATGTCCAATCAATTATATGATAGTGTGAACAGCCTTCGTGCACTGCTAATAGTAAAATAATTAGTAACTCAAATAAAATGGGCTCTATGTGTGAATATAACCTACAAAACCTCACCGTCTCTCAAGTTCTTCAATAAGGTGTCCATCAAGCATAGTAGAAGCCCAGGCCAAAGCATTATGTTTTTTGTTCGACACGACTATATCCAATCCGGTCCTTATCGGCATCTCGAGGATTTTTAGATAAGTGACTATTGCAATGGCAATCCCCACACAGAAGGTGATGAAAAATGTTTTCTACTGTAGAATTAAAAATATGCTATGCATTCCAACTTATGTAGAGAGTCACTTTGAGATGGTCCTTCCTCCGTGTAGAGTCATATTGAAATTGAGGTGAACATATCCCGTAGTGACTGGCTAAAGATCTCTCACAAAATAGATTATTCAGTGAAAACAAAACTCTAAACTCCATCCCTGGAATTCTAGAAGGAATTGTGTCAAAGACACTTAAATAGTAGAGATAAAAAATGTTTGGGTCTGTATAAAAGTGTTAATAGCACTAGGGTATAATAAAATGTATCAGAGATACAAGTGTATAAAAATAATTTCTTATGTAGGGTAGGAATCCATGTGATCATTTTATTTTGTTTTGTTTCATGATCATATTTTTGACTGACTCGACATTTAAGAGCTATTTCAGCAAGGTGCTTTGTCATTGAGAAGAAATAGCCAAACAAACTCCATGACTGCAACCAAATTATGATAAAAGAGGTTTTAGGTAAGGTAAGTTAGACAACCTGAAGTGTGCACTAGGAAAAATGGCAACAAGTATAGCAACTACAAATAAAAGTCAACGCCTGAAAATAGCATTGCCTTTTAACAACCAAAACCAGGCAAACAAGTACCTAGGTTTATAAAATATATGGCACCACACCAATCAACCACAAATAAAAGCCAATGCCTGAAACTGGCATTGCCTTTTAACAACCAAAACCAGGCAAACAAGTACCTAGGTTTATAAAATAAATGGCACCACACCAATCAACCACAAACAAAAGCCAATACCTGAAACTGGCATCGCCTTTTTACAACCGAAACCAGGCAAACAAGTACCTAGGTTTATAAAATAATCCTATCTAAATATTAAATTTAATTCAGTAGGTATTTAATAATAATGTTATAGCAAAATAAATACCAAATATCAATTTGGCATCATAATAATTAAAAGCAATTGAAAGATTGCTTTGACAACTTGTTCCACTATATAGGATCACTGTAAAAAAATTAATTGATTATATTATCAAAAATAAAAATATCTATTAAAAACCTCACATGTTGGAAGTTTATTAATTAAGATTCAATTAGAAATATTAGACGTATGGCCGATGAAAATCATTTCATTTCCCAAAGGTAAAATAATAAAAGTTTTTGTAAAGCTAAGTTAGGAAAATTTCTATCTTATTCCGTTCTAAAGAAATCGAATATAATTTTAAATAGCGTTGGTTAATGTAGAAGCTATCACAATTGATTTGATTCATTTATATTTAAATAATATTATAAAATAAAATTAGAGTAACTGAATCATGTCACTAGTAACGACCTCCAGTGGTGACAAAGTGTACTACCTCAATATAATTGAGCGTTAAATACACAGAGCGCTTGCTTTCGTAAAAGTTCATAAATATCTCACCAGACGTCTCTGTATAAATATAAAAAAGCAATATAAAGAACTAAACTCATTCATATTTAAATAAATTTAAAGAATAAAAACATTCATTATAAATAACAAAGTTAGACGAATTGTATCACTAGTGGCGGCCTCTAGTCGCAAAGAATCGAACTACTTAAAATATATTGAACGTTATCTGTAAAGCGCACGCACTCTAAGAAATTCACGAATTTTCCACTAGATGGCGTAGCTATTACACGGCTGCCCCACAATTGAAGTAATTTTAAAACAACAAAGAATTCTTATAAAATACGAACATAAAATATTAAAAATCTAAGCTCCAATCCAATGTAGGCCTTGGTCTTAGGAATATAAGGTAAATATTTGTAAAATAAGAAAATATTCTAGACATTTCACTCAAATCATCCATCCAAACTCATGAACTATATCCATTCCAAATAGCAACGAAATCAGCTATATCACGCCTCCCATCCCGTTCGCATGCGTGCAAATAGAAAGAGAGCGAAAACGCAAGAATACTCTTATCACATTCATCAAACAGAAACTGTACACTCACGGGACTCGAACCCGCAGCCCTCGGCAGGCAAGCCCACCATCAATCCGAGCTATCGGCCGAACTAAAATACAGCCTATGTATCAAAATCAATGGAAATAAGTATAGGACACTATTTAAATATGAATTATCACAGATCCTTTTAAAAGCAAAGTATGAATAAAAATATAAAACGACGATCATATTTAAATAATGTAGGTAACTATAAAATAACTAATTCCTCCAAATGAACAGATTTCATGTTTAGTTTAGAAATCATTATGGCATCAAAAGGATTCATACCAACATACATACCATCTAAAACTATGTAGGTACAACCCGTAACAATTATACATACACCCACAGTTCGTACTAAATATTTTCACGCGGCGTTTATTCTTATTGAGGGTAGACAGGCTTATAAGAAGTGCAGTCCAACCTTGGCTGAGACACGCCCCGCGTAGAATTGCCTTCATAATATCTAGATATAAGTACATACAAACATACACCCCCACGACCGGAATCTCCCTAGGGCGGTCAGAATCCTTTAGCATAAATATCAAATCACACCAAACAGCTACAGGCGGTTAAGTCAACCCTTTGTCCCTCATTGCACTGCATAGGAAGAAATCTTTATCCCTAAGTCGCATCATTCGAAATGCGAAGTAATGGGCAGTTCAGCTCCAATCCGAAACCACATGGCCTTTATACATACAATCATGCAATTCTACATTCACTTTCTGATATCCTCACGACCACAGTTTCCCTAGGGTCGTCAGATTGCAGTATAATATTAAATACTACAAGATAGAATCACGCCATATACAGACAGCCGCTACAGACGGTCCAGTCAACCCTTTGTCCCACATACCACTGCACTGGAAGGAATCTTATCCCTTAGTTGGCTTACTAAAAATGCGAAGTATTAGGCAGTTTAGCTCCAATCCGAATCCACGTGGCCTTTATACATAAATGCATATGACTATACATTCACATTAAAATATCCTCACGACCACATGTTCCCTAGGGTGGTCAGAATTCAGTATAAAATTAAATACTACGGAAGGGAATCACGCCTAACAAATACAGACGGTCAAGTCAACCCTTTGTCCCACACAACACTGCATAGAAAGGAATCTTCATCCCTTAGTCGCATCATTCGAAATGCTACGTAATGAGCTGTCCTGCTCCAATTTAGTTCAATCAAATGACACGTCTACAACATTTTATCAGAGATCGCAGCATGTCGCTTACATCTACCTACCTAATTTCTTTCCAACCCAATCGTATCTACCTACATTAAGAAAATTCTGCTAACCTACTCAACTACCTACCTACAGTTCCTATAGAATTTCGATATCAATCTGTTACGTAAATCAAAGTAAAAGAATAGGCATATAAATCACGTCACGTATTCAAAATGTCAATGAAAAATGGTACGATTAAAATAAGTAGGATAAAACACAAAATTAATTAAAGAATGGTAAAATAGGAAAAAGAAAAATAAGATTAGACACAACATAGCTGAAAGAAATAAAACAAAATTAGATTATGACAACCGGAGATCTGTAAAGAAAATAAATAAATTACATGCACATACATACACAAATTTAGAAACCTGTAATGAATGACACACACACCCTAACATACGACCCTAACCGATAATTATAAAATTCACTGACCTCGGTACAGCGTCAGGCAGACAGCAGCTCAGGAAGCCAGGCTCAGGAGATCAGCATCTTCTGCAGCAGCTCTTAGGACGCGATAGCTAAATGAATCCCTACAATTTACGCACTCCCGTACTTCTATACTTTATAATAAGCTGTTGTTCAGCTATACTAATTCGGATTCTAAACCCTAAATTGACTTTGCTAAATTCGGAATCTGGATACGCGAATAAATAGCACAACGGGCCGGTTGCCACGCGTTGGCTAGAAGCACATTTCCGAGGAGTGGAATATGTTTCCCTCCAGAAAGCACTGTGTATCGGACCGACGCCAGTACTTCCGTAGTTCTCTGCCATCAAGATGGTAAAATAAAACTGATCAAATATGGGCTTGCACGCAGTTTTATATCATTATTTTGAGAGCGATAGCCAATGAAAACGGTTTCTAAGATTAGCCAATAGGCTCTCAAGTGCATTAGTTCCGATTTTGGCCACAAAAATTCAGCCAATGAGGAATCGAACAAAATTCATACATTAATTATATTTTGCATGAAGTTAATACCAGAAAGTAGATTCTACGATGCTGATTGGTGTAAACATCTAAGGTAAGGTATAGTACCAACCTAATATTCACTACGCGGACCGCTAGGCGGCGGTGGTAGTCGCATGATGGCGGTTTTAGAAAGGCACTGATTGGCGCACACGCCGTGTCGTGCCAACCTAATAATCTTGTATTAGTGACGCGTAAACTAGATGGCGCCTGGTGTCATAACAGAATGAATATAACCATCATCATCATAGGCAGAAAGCATCATGATAGCTAGAAAGCTATCATAAAAGTAAACTAGATGGCGTTGTTAATGAAATGTTTGCCATGTGAAAAAACACTGGACACGATAGGGGATTTTCTAAAATTCCTAAAAGACAGAGACAAGAAAAAAACATGAATAATTCTATTTTTGAAAAGTTGGTTTCGTCACAATGGATGAACAGTCAGATGGATAGACGGACGGACAGACAGATGGCCAACAAAGGTTTCCGTGTTTTTCTTTTTGAGGTACGGAACCCTAAATGTTCAACGATTATTAGTCAGAACACGAAACTTTTGAAAGAAACTCATGAATAAAAAAGTCTGAAAAAACTTTTCTGAATTTCAAATCTGTTTTGAACACTTAAAAATTCAGTAGGCTATGAAGTCTTAGAGCCTTTATTCACTACTGAACTAAGCTCAGAATAAATTGGTTATTCACCAAAATATATAGATTAACCAGTATACTAAGATCTCTGGTATTTTACCGAATATATCGGCATTTAGGGATCTACATAAACTGGATGTTCCTTAGTTTTGGTAATATAACTAGTATAGTTAGAACTCTGCGCGTCTATAAGTGTGAAGAGAGTTTTAGTTGCAAAGATTCAAGTTGGTAAATATTTTTGACGTTCACGAAAATGTTGTTTTGTATTTTGATGAAGGTTGCCCACAAGTTTCAACAGATTTTTGCTTTTGAATAACTTATGTTATGTGTTTAATACTTTTGGAGGATTACAGGGTCGAATTTAGTCGACAATTTTTTTGGGGTGGTTTAGACTATCACTATCACTGAACATATTTTACTGTGGGAGCAAACCTGGGATTTCATTGTCTAACTACCCGATTCAATCGGTATCAAATTGAGACGGTGTTTTTGGCAGTTCTTAGCGATTCAACTTCTTAATATTTAGTTGTCTAATTTAAGATTATGGTTGTGATTAGACATTGGATTACTTACATGTATTTTTTTCATTAACAAAATGGCAAAATATGAATGTAAATACGCGCTAAATAAATTATTAAGAAAAACTAAAAACTTATTGCATGCAAGCCTGCATAAAAAATTATTCACTGAAAAGAGAAAAACAATCTATACAGGGTCCTTCTTAATATGCTGACACTTTTCTAAGGGGATCAGACCTTCAAACTGAACAACTTTTTCAACAACATCGAAATCGTGAAAAAAGTCTGCTCTTCCATACTAAACTGCAAACCTTTGATGTACGGAACAACAGATTTTTTTTTCGCGATTTCTATTTTGGTCCCATAGAGAAAGTTGTTCAGTTTGATGGTCTGATCATCCTCTTAAAAAAGTGTCAGCATATTAAGAAGGACCCTGTATAATCATTAATCTGCTAAGCAAATATAATTTGAATATTATTAGGTAGGTATCGCAAATGGGGCCAAAGCAACATTACAAAACATACCTGGTGTTTGTTTTGTCCCCTACCTAATACTTTATATTATAATAACATTCAAATTATATTTGCTATTTGAGTGTAGCGATGCGGTCACGCGATTGACAAACACGCGTTGTTTGTAAGTATCGCTGCAAAAAGTCGCAGTTTGTAAAGGGTCTACTTTGACTAGACAGAGGACAGTTTGACATTACCATTTGATAATAACTTTTTTTTACTTTTTTGCGATATAAGATTCCGGTAGACCTCCTCGTCCATTTATGACCATCACTTCTGGGAGTGGCGACGGGCGGGTACTACTAGTGAAACGTTTCAGAATATCCCTGACTACCCCCTCGGGGAATATAGTCGTGAGCATATGCTTATGCTACTTCTGGGACACCCTGTATATAATTATGTGAAGTAAAATACAAGTAGCAGAATAAATGAGCCGGCGCACTAACGATGGTTACTGATTAAACATCACTAACTAAAATATAGTGCAACGATCAGAATAAGAAAAAATTCAGAACCTTGTCGGTACCGGGGTCCGTCATCGTAGCTAGCTACGATACAAATAAATAAACAGTACTTTTTAGGGTTCCGTAGTCAAACAAGGAACCCCTATATTTAATGGGACAGTATGGGGAAATACGAAACCATAGGAGATACAGGGAAGTTGTCTGAGAGGGAGGTTACACGTTCAGTATTTCGTCATTCTGGTCCATCAGTCTGTTAATATTTGATTTGAAGGGAAACTGACTCGAGACTGACCCGACTAACATGGTGCTTCAGTATATCAGTTTCCCTTCAAATCAAATAAACATGACCAGATTGATGGACCAGAATGACGAAATACTGAGCGTGTAACCTCCCTCTAAGAAAGCATTTAGGTCTTTTTTGTGATAACACTTCTGACATGAAAATTGCATTGAAAAATTACGAAGCATGTTGCTGATATCGACCAGATAGAGATCTGTTTATTTAAGTTATTGACGAAGCATAATTATTGCCAATTACAGGCTGTTGTATTATGTATATCTAATCGACGAAGCATGTGGTGACTTCTTATTATTTGCAGAAATTTTCGTTTTAAATAATAAATAAATTTAAAATAAAATAAATAAAATGAATATTTCAATTTTATATTTTCATTGGACAGACACAATAAAAGACAATGCCCGAAACCAGGCTAAAGATCATCATTCATTTACCAAAATATTTTTTGTCTGAATTATGAATACCTTGGGGATTGGGAAAAAGTCAGTTGCGCTACTCGGAACCGGTCTTGACCTCTGAGCAACACTGTACCGGGAAACTCATTTTGGAGGGTAGCGGGATCCGAAGCACGGTGACAGTCGTTGGCCGACCGCAGTTAGTAGGGGGCCCAAGTAGTGCGCTAGCCACGTGTGAAAGGCTGCCCCACACAACTTGCGAAAAATCCCGCAATGCTCCACCGTGCCAGTTGGCGACTGGAAGGGAGGACCCGGTGGCCATTGCGGGGGGGTTCGGGCGTCCCCGCAGTCTCCAAATGAGTTTCCCACCAGTCAGTCGAGCTCATGAGGTCTTCTAGGGTACCTGAGTGGCATCTCGACTTTTTTTCCACCTCTCCACCACTCGACAAACTATGAAAAACAAAGTCACAAAAAAGAAAATGGTTAGACAACGGCTGCACTTCCTCCCACTCAAAGTGCACCTCAGTAACATACGAGGTCTGCACTCAAATCTCGATCCGGTCCACCACCACCTCGAGACCGAGAAGCCACACCTATTCTTTTTAACGGAGACGCAGATAGCAACCCCGTCTGATACGGCGTACCTCAACTACCCAGGATACTCGTTGGAACATAAGTTCAAGAGGCGAGCTGGGGTCTGTGTGTATGTTCGCGACGACATTTGCTGTCGGCGTCTCCGTTGCTTTGAGGTTTCCGGGTTCTCCGTATTATGGCTTTTTGTAGACACCGGAATGGAGAAATCTCTCTACGTCGGTGTCTATCGATCGCACGACGGTGACCAGGAGACAACCAGGCTCATGGAGTATCTCACTGAGACGGCAGAGACAGCCCAACGAAGGTATCCAACGGCGGAGCTTGTTTTTCTGGGGGACTTCAATGCCCACCATAGCGAGTGGCTGTTCCCGTTCCAGTTAACTGACCATGCTGGGAGAGAGGCGCGCAAGTTTGCATTATCGCTAGATCTCACCCAGCTGGTGAATCAAGCAACGCGGGTACCGGATGTTGATGGTCATACGCCCAATTGTTTGGACCTTCTGCTGACTTCAGATCCAGACAGGCACTCAGTATCGGTCTCTGCCCCGCTGGGAACGTCCGATCACTGTCTGGTGAAATCCGTGTCGATCTGCTCTCCTCCCGATGACAGCCCTAAGGGCACGAGGCGAGTCTGGCGATACGGGTCGGCAGATTGGGATGAGATGCGGCATTTCTTTGCGTCTTACCCGTGGCGGCAAGTGTGTTTTTCTTCGAGTGACCCTGCTAGTTCGGCTGATGCGGTTGCGGACGTGATACGACAGGGAATGGAATATTATATTCCTTTCTCCGACATCTCACTCGGTCACAAAGCCCAACCTTGGTACAATGCGGATTGTGCTCGCGCTGAGGCTAAAAAAGAAGCCGCCTACCAAGCATGGGTCCAAGCTCGCGACCGCAAAGTTAGAGCTCGTAGGGTTCGCGCGAAGAAGAGGGCCTTTAATTCTGCCGCCAAGTCCTGCAAACGGGTGATCCGGAGGGCTCGATTCGACCATGTCAGCCGCATTGGAGCCAAACTGGCATCCTACCCTTCTGGTAGTAAACAGTTCTGGTCCCTTTCAAAATCGGTCGAATCCAACTTCTGCCGTCCCACTTTGCCTCCCATGCAGAAGCCTGATGGGTCGCTGGCTCACTCCGCAACTGAGAAAGCTAATTTATTTGCTTCTCTGTTTGCGAGCAATTCACGTCTGGACGCTGGTGCCAAACAGCCGCCAACCATCCCTCGTTGTGATTCTTCGATGCCGGAGGTCACAATACATACAAAAGAGGTCCGCAGAGCATTGCGTAGTCTGGATGTGAATAAGGCCAGTGGTCCTGATGGTATACCTGCAAGAGTGTTGAGATATTGTGCGCCTGAGTTGTCTCCTGTTCTAACACGCCTGTATCGCCTCTCTCTCAGAACAAGAACGGTGCCTAAATCCTGGAAGCTTGCGAATGTGCAACCGGTACCCAAGAAGGGCAGTCGTGCCGACCCCTGCAACTACCGCCCTATCGCCATTACTTCCATTCTCTGTAAAGTCATGGAAAGAGTACTTAACAGTAAGTTGCTGTCATACCTAGAAGACAATGATCTACTCAGTGATCGCCAATATGGCTTCCGCCGGGGGCGATCGACTGGGGATCTTCTTGTGTATGTGACGCACTGCTGGGGCGAGGCCATCGAGAAGCACGGTGAAGCACTGGCTGTATCACTTGACATCTCGAAGGCCTTTGACAGGGTATGGCACGCTAGTTTGCTGAGCAAGCTTCCCGCTTATGGCATCCCCGCTGATCTTTGCAGCTGGATATCTGATTTCTTGAGAGAACGGTCGATTAGAGTTGTCATTGACAGCTGCTCTTCTGACCTTATGGCAATTGATGCTGGAGTTCCTCAAGGGTCTGTTCTCTCCGCGACACTTTTCCTGCTGCACATCAATGACCTCCTTGTGTCAGGTATTGTTGGGTATGCAGATGACAGTACTGTCATGGAGAGATATGTATCTGGCGCAGGGGCCAGCGGGGATAAAATACGCTCGCAGAGGGAGGCCATGGTTGAGCGGACAAACTTGACTTTAAGTGTTGTCTCCCAGTGGGGTGACAATAATTTAGTCAACTTCAACGCCACCAAAACACAGGCTTGTCTGTTCACCGCAAAAAGGAGTCCGTTTAATCTGACTCCTACTTTCCGGGGTACATCTGTCCCTGTTTCCGACAGTCTTGGGCTTCTGGGCATGAGGTTGACCACAAAACTCAACTTCGGCGCTGACATCGAGTCTAAGGCTCAAACTGCGGCCAAAAAGCTGGGCATCTTAAACAAGGTGAAGCGGTACTTCACTCCTGGACAGCTCTTAGTATTGTATAAAGCTCAGGTCCGATCATGTATGGAGTACTGCTGCCACCTGTGGGATGGCTCAGCCAAGTATCAACTTGCCGCACTCGACTCGGTTGAACGCAGAGCCAGGAGGCTCATTGGCGATAGTAAGCTGGTGGAGGCCAAGCTTCATAGCCTAGCCCACCGCCGCAGAGTGGCCTGCTTGTCGGTCTTCTACAGATTGTACTTCGGTGAGTGTGCCCTAGAGCTGCATGAGCTCATCCCACCTTCCCCTTTCTACTATCGGACTTCCAGACGCACCGCGGGATATCACCCCTTCTTGGTTGACATCCCACATATCCGCACCAAGCGCCTTTCTGAATCTTTTATAATGCGCACAGCCAAGGAGTGGAATGCCTTACCTGCGTCAGTATTTCCGAGTACTTACAACCCGAATTCCTTTAAAGTACGAGTGAATAGGCATCTTCTGGGTAAGCTCGCTACATCTACGACCCCATCTTCGTCCTGAGGACTGGATTGAGGTCAAGAGCAAACCCATAGTTAATAAAAAAAAAAAAAAAAAAAAAAAAAAACTTTAAATGTATTTTCAGGCCTGTGGGAATGGGGGTTTAAAAATAAAATACAATTTTATAGTAATTTTTTGTAAGGCATTGAATGCTTTTGTTTTTAAATCTTATCTATTTTTTTAATTAGGATTTTTTACATATTTCTTTTTTATGTTACTAGTAAAATAGACAAATCATCCAAAAATCAACAGCAAAACGCAACCACGACAGCTATTTTCATCGAATATTGTCACTGAGGTATTTTTTGGTCGTTACGGAACGTATTCGGCTTGGTTGAACTGATAGTGTGTGTGATTTCGTTTTCTTCCATTATCATAATATTGTACGGTTATCATGATTTTTCATTAAAATAAACACAATGAAGGCGAAGAAGATTGAGTGGACTATCTAATGTTAGTTTAAAACACTTGATACAAAAGGTGTCATAAGGAGAAATACCTTGCCCCCAACTTCTACCAGGTAACAACCAATTTACTTTTTTGTTAGTTTTGTTTCATTTTACACGTATTACTAAGTTTCATTCATGTATGAGACCTCTAAGTCTGGGTCTCAAATGACATGGCCGTCCGCCAAACTTCTTTGGGCATGATCTTTTAAAAATAATACGTATATATTTAAAAAATTTATTAAAATTTATTCATATGAATATTTCAAAAATAATGTCCATTGGACAGAAAGTTTTTATGGTATTTATAAATATTGCTGCGTTTGTAGTATTCAAAAGATGTCTAAGTAAATTTTGTCGCAGAAATTGAAACTTCGTTATTAATAGTCAGTCTGTTCAGTAAAATTTATTAAATTAGTTTACTTATAACTGTTTGTTACTTTAGACGTAAATAATTTAAATTTTAATGAAACCTCAGACTGGATATTCGTGCCTGATTGAATCTTTGTGAACTTAGTTTACTCGCAGAAGTATTTTCAATTTAATTTATTTGACTTAGAACAGGAGTGCGATTTTTCAATCTCATTCGCTGAGTTCAGCAGTTGAAAATGTCAAAATTACTACGGAGATATGCATATATTTCTACTTATGATTTGACTTTCAAAAATCATACTACAAGAGTGTGATTTTTTAATATCAAATCAGCAGTAGAAAGATGCATATCTCCGTAGTAATTTTGACATTTTCAAGAGCTGAACTCAGCGAATGAGATTCAAAAATCGCACTCCTGGACATAGAAAAGTTCAATAAATCAATTAGGTTCGTGCAATTTGGATAGATACCTATGTTCTAAAATAATACCAAGGTTGACGCTTGTATGTATTGCCGTTTTTACGATAGAGCAAAAACAAAAAAGCCTTGAAAAATAGATGTTTCTTTTTACCTTAATATTTTCCTTTTTTTAACAAATCCAATATAATCTACTTACATATTCTGTGAAAATTTCAACTAGCTACCTATAACGGTTCAAAAGATACAGCTCTTCAAAGTTCGGACGGACAGCATAGCAGGCTTAGTAATACAGTCTCGTTGGACAGTGTAGGCGTACTGTCCCAATGTCACCCTTTGGGTAGGGAACCCTACAAAGTGGTGCACTAATAATCAGAATCTACGTACTTATAGAATAAGGTCTATAATTGCATCAGCTTCCATCGGAACACGTTTAACGAACCAGCATAATTAAATATATTAAACTCTTCATTTTATCTTCATCAACTTTTCAAAGGAATCTAATTAATATTCATCAAGTTTCTTGGAAGATCATTATGGGAGCTAAGTTGACCTGATTGCCTTTGACAGAATATCGGAAAAACTAGCTTCGGAGCGAATATTTACATAAACTGGCTCAAATTCAAACGATTAAATGAAATTGAGTTAAGTAATTTTGAAGTCGAGGACTTTATTTTAACTTTTTGTATGGTTGTTTAACCAAGTGAAAAATTACTTACTCGAACAAGATCCAGTTTTTATAACTGCAATAAAAAAATTTTAACAAAAAATTAAAACCGACTTCAAAACTACTTACCATCATCATTTTAATCATCGATACTTACTATCACAACTCGTTTATAGCGTTTTATATCATTGAGCAAGTAATCACTAGTTTTATTATTATACTGACCATCTTCCAGTTTCATCGTATTTTATTTATCGATTTTATAATCTAATTGTATTTATTTTTCTAAATGTTGAAATTGAAATTCTGTGAGGAAACGACTGTCACTTTAGAAATGGTGGAGAAAGTTTTCCTACAACTTTATTTTATTATTATATTATTATTGTGATATTCTATTCTTAATCGATTTCGATAAAATTTATGTGGGACCACCTCTGTAGTATGATCTACCAAACTGAAAAAGAATCATCACAGCATCAATTTATAATTGACGAGTTATCACGTCACAAACATAAAAAAAAAAGAAAAAGACATGCGGGTCGAATTGATAACCTCCTCCTTTTGTTGAAGTCGGTTAAAAATAACTTCGTACTTTGAAACTACGCTCTATCCACAAATACAGGGGCACAACAGGTCACAGACAGTAGCATTACTTTAATGGGTGATTGTACTCATGATACTGAACAACTTTCCTAGATATTTTCAACTTTTCATACAAACGTTCGATCAGCTGATTGCATTTAGTAAGGTCCATCACATGGTACAATAATAAACTGCGCCTGGTATTCTCTTCCGATCACGTGACTTACCACGTGACTGACATAAGCCTACGTCATCATACCCTTTTACATAGATATAGTAACTAGATGATACCATACCGTGGCCGCACATGAAACAGCAATAGTGTGACTTTTGCATACAAAAAGTCGTTTTTTTTGGCAAGATGTCATCAACATTCCATAGGTTTGACAATGGATTGACATCTTGCCAAACAAAAAAACCGGTCACGGTGACCGAAACAAAAAATAATCTAGAATTAAACATTTTAACGGGTTCTTACCGCGTTTTGGTGTTTGTGAGTTCCGCGTAACTCTAAAAAACTGTATTACAAAAAATAATGTTTCTGTCTTTTTTTTTACATAAGTTTTTATAACTGGCTATCCCGCTCTCTCATTTCTTGGCTTCTTTCAGCGTAAGCGAAAAGTTTTTAATCTAAGCCCTTTTAACACGTTTAGCGGCAATTTTTTTGTGACGTAGGCTTGTGTCACTCTGGGAATAGAAGACCTTGTTTTTTTAGACTATGTCTAGCATTATTTTTTTGCGAATTTCCTATACTTAGGTTTTTAGGAAAAGTTGTTCAGTCTCATAGGTACAATCCGCCCTTAAAGTAAAGTATCCTAATAATACTTAAGGGGATGCTTCAGACCATCAAACTGAACAACTTTCACAATGGACCCAACTTAGAAATGGTGAAAAAAAATATGCTATTTCATATAAAACTGCAGTACTGACTCGACACAAATGTATGGGGACCGCAGATTTTTTCGTACTCTTCGAAGTTGGCTCCATATTGAAAGTTGTTCAGTTTGCTGGTATGAAGCACCCCGTAAAATATTACTAGAGAGTTTTGTTACACCCTGTATAACACTACCTAGTTCAGATATGGATAACCTGCTTTAATTCTTCAAAACCTTCAAGACAAAGGAGCTATCACACGGGTTGATTTATGGCGCACCCTCCTTGAACCGGGCGATATATCTTAGAGTTATAGTAATTCACACCTGTGAGAACAGGTCCAGGCTCCGTTTTAGCCAGTCCCAGCTTGTCAAAATGTTCTTAAAACTATTTGGATTTTGGTAAGTAAGATACACAATTCCATGCAGGCAAAGTCACAGGTAATATTAGGTAATATACATAATATTATGCATAATATGCTCACTACTATTTAGCATCTTTTATGCGCACAGCCAAGGAGTGGAATGCCCTGCCTGCGTCGGTATTTCCGAGCGCTTACAACCCGAATTCCTTTACAGTAGTACTTATACTGAAAAAAATGCGAGCCTACTAAGAAGTATTTTCTCTTAATTAGCACCAAAATAATTGAAATGTCGTTATTATTGTTTACTTAAAACAAAAGATGGTAGTTGTAACAACAAGCCGAATTCGTTTAACAAAGTTCTCTTAGTCAGAAAACTCATGATGGTGACAGGCTCATATGGATTCATGATGTATGATTATCATAAACAAGGTCTTGGTTGAAGTAAACAATTTTTTTTTCAGTGCAGTGAATAATAATATAAGCTTCTTCTGGGTAAGCTCGCTACATCTTCGACCCCATCTTTGTCCTGAAGACTATCGACTTAGTCAATCAAAAGTGGTCAATCTTGACGACAAAAGCATAGCCATCAGTAAATTCACAATAGCGTGTCGGTCCCTATTGGGTGTGGAGGAAATGGAATGAAAGTCGAGTGAATGCAGTGGAAATGCGCTCTTTACAAAGTATATGTGGTGTTACAGTGACCGAACAATCCAAAAACAGTGTGATAAGGGATCGGTGTAAGTTGAGGATGATGTGGAAACCAGGATTGAAAGAGGTATACTTAGGTGGTTTGGTCACGTACTGACGATAAATGAGAGTAGACTCACTAGGGAGATTTACCGATCTAATGTGAGTGGCACAGTCGAGAGAGGGGACGTCCGAGGAGAACTTACAATTTACTACTTGTAAGTAAGTAAGTATGTAAGTATTTTCTTTTATTAACCGACTTCAAAAAAAGAGGAGCTTTCTCAGTTCGACCGTATATATATATATTTTTTTTTATGTTTGTTCGCGGATAACTTCGTCGTTTATGAACCGATTTTGATGATTATTTTTTTGTTGGAAAGGAGATGTTCCGAGGGTGGTACCATGATAAGGAATCCAGGATCTGATGATGGCATCCAAGAGAAATCGAAGGGAACCTTCGAAAATCGTAGTGCCGACTAGTGCGTTTGTTAATTTAAAGCACTCCTATTAAATCGAACTAATCAATTCACCACTAAAAATTGAGAAATAAACAAAATTTGAACAAAAAATTAAAACCGCCTTCAAAAAAACTAAAAAGATAAAAAACAATATTGTAGCCTATGACTTTTTCATTCACATCACAAGAATATTAATTTGATTTACAGAAGTCGGTGTCAAGCCAAGCCAAAAAATGCAAGCCCTGTCGCGAATCGTACCGGCTTGACAGCGACTTCAATAAAACAAATTAATGTTCTTATGATGCGAACGAAAAAGTCATAGGCTGCAATAATATTTTTTAACTTTTTAGTTTTTTTTAAGGCGGTTTTAATTTTTTGTTAAAATTTTGTTTTTTATAATTAGTGGACTTTTGCTTGTGCATTTCCGCCAGTGTCAAGTAGTTTATGGGAGAACCTATACCAATCTCAGGGATTGTTTTTGGTCCAGAACAAGAAAAGATTGAGGATTGCGGAGCCTTGAGGCAGGCAAAAACGCGACGCGCGAAAACCACGCGAGACGAGTGCTCGGGTCAGAACCTGCAACGTGACTCATATAAGTATTAAAGTCGTTAATTCACGTTTTCAGTTTTAATCAACCGTTGTCAAAATTATTTAGAACCAATTGCTTAATCAAAACAGATACCTTCATATTACATTTCAAGACACCCGCCGAATTTAATTAACTATCGATCGAGATGCTGCTTATTGGGGACCATCCATATAGCACATGAATGCATGAATGAATGAATAGTAAACGGAAATAAGCAGTAAGCTCCAATCGTTTTACTCTCACAGTCTTGGTTTAATGGAAATACATGGTTGGTTGGTTGGAATACATGTTGATACTGTAATCTTGCTCCCTAGTTAGTGGCTAATGTGAGTTACACGTAGGTAACTCTACCAAAGATCCAAGCCTGAAGGAATTACAGATTTTTCAGGTGTCACATTCTGCACCCACGTGTTATCGTGAAAGCTTTCCTACCCGCCCCACGTCACACCAGTTTCTCTTCATGTAACCCTTTTCGTTTGACGTAATATATGGACGATCCCTTACGTGTAAGTGATTTATGCACGGTAATATATTACATTGTTGTGATTTTAATAATGTAATGGAATACTCTAATTACGATCAAATGATACGTGAAAATTCGATGAGTAAGATGCTATACCCCTGGTAGCATAGTAGAAATTTTTGAATTAAAACTGTTCTACTATAATCATGTCCGTCTGTCCGTCTGTCCGTCTGTCCGTCTGTCCGTCTGTCCGTCTGTCCGTCGGTCCCTCTGTCCGTCTGTCCGTCTGTTCGTCTGTCCGTCTGTACGTCTGTCCGTCTGTCCGTCTGTCCGTCTGTCCGTCTGTCCGTCTGTCCGTCTGTTCGTCTGTCCGTCTGTCCGTCTGTCCGTCTGTCCGTCTGTCCGTCTGTTCTTCGGTCCCTCTGTCCGTCTGTCCGTCGGTCCGTCGGTCCCTCTGTCCGTCTGTCCGTCTGTCCGTCTGTTCGTCTGTCCGTCTGTCCGTCTGTCCGTCTGTCCGTCTGTCCGTCTGTCCGTCTGTCCGTCTGTCCGTCTGTCCGTCTGTCCGTCTGTCCGTCTGTCCGTCTGTCCGTCTGTCCGTCTGTCCGTCTGTCCGTCTGTCCGTCCGTCCGTCCGTCCGTCTGTCCGTCTGTCCGTCTGTCCGTCTGTCCGTCTGTCCGTCTGTCCGTCTGTCCGTCTGTCCGTCCGCGGCTTAGCTCAGAGACGCTTAGTACTAGAAAGGTGTAATTTGGCATGGATTAATCACGCCGACAAAGTGGTAAAATCATTTTTTTAGCCGCCCTCCCCTGTATGCGCTTACCTTAACTCGATATCACACCGACATGGCTGGAATATCAAAATAAATCGTTTCCAGACAACAAAAATCCAATCTATTCTAATAACATATTCGCAACGTGTTTCTGTTTGCCAATAAACATTACTTCCCTCACCTGAAAGGTCAATGCCTTCACTTGGCATTAAGAAATTACTAACCAACAGAATTAGTATCGAAGTTAGTTTTATTTGGTCTCTGACTGTAGGTCTTTGCCCTGAAGTGGAATCCGGTATAACTAAACTTGGGTTACTTGTTTGCTATCATTCCTATAATTATTATCCTACTACGAGTAATATTGTATCCTACTTCCTACATCTAAACTATTATAAAACTGTAACAGAAGTGTCTGTACATTGAAGATATTTACAAAAAAAAGATTACTATTTATGATCAAAATTAATTTTCTTCTATAACGAAACTGCAGTCTTGTGAAACATAAAACTATGAAGCTAACATAAAAAGTGACGATGCTAAAATGTTACTTCACTTCAAATCAAATTAAGTGGGGCGATAAAATGCTGCTGCAATCACATTTATGGTCTAGAAGCGCTAGACTTAACACAGTACGTTTTATACAAGCTGTATTACATCTTATAGGTGTAGCAGCATGATAATTATAGTCATATGTAAGTAGTACTAGATACTCTTTCTTATACTGTGGTATAGTTTAGTAGTTTATAAGCAGTGAAGTTTTCGTCAGTACAAAATGCTTGTTTGCAGATAAGAAGTAATCAGGTACCGTTATCAAAAATAAGGGCCTTCAGATTCTTTTCATAGCAAAATTAAGTCATAGATACAATCTTGTCAGCTATCCTACATTATTATGTGATAGACATTTTAGGAATTTTTCACGTGTTACAAAACTTTGCACTGTGTACAGGTTCCTTCTTAATAATTATGCTGACGGTTTTTTAACGGGATCATCAGACCATCAAACTAAACAGCTTTCTCTACACGGGACTAACACCGAAATCGGTGATATTAAAATTAGCTCTTCTATAACGAAACTGCAGTCTCTTAAAACATAAAACTATGAAGCTAACATAAATTCTTTTGATGTTTGTCTCACAGAGAAACTTGTTCAATTTGATGGTATGGTAACCCTGCTATAGGTATAAAGTTGAGGAAATATGTTTTATACCTATTTATTCGACCAAATGCGCAAGATTGTGTTCAAAATTTCAGTGATGAAACGGACCTGGCTATTGTTGAACATCTGTAGTCCTTATAAAGAACATAACTACGCCACTATTGTTCTAGTGTTGTACTGTGTTAACTGAATGAACTGCAAGCTAATGCATAGTGCACTCTAAGCGCATTAAGTGTACTTTTTAGAGACCAACGACAAATAAACACTTGCCAGTGTTGCATGCGGCGACCAAATACGTTTAGCAGTTTGTGGCGGTCGGTGCGGTGACAAGAATTCAAACGACGTTTGTAGTTTTGGCGAATTTTATTTAATGGGGTTTTTACCACAACACTACAACTAACTGCCTCTTCTGGATCTCCTTTCTGTGCGCTGTGGTATAATTACTAGTGATCGGTAACTATTGTGCAACTCGTGGCAAACTCTAGGGTGACAATTGTGACACATATCATTGGTTAAGAATTAAAATGTTATCATCTCGTTAGTTTTTTTTTAATTCGGCCACAAATTAGTTATTTTCACGTTTCTCAATGTTTTATTTTTTCCTGTTTGTGAAAGGCAAAGGGAACTAACCCATACAGCCATGTGCAGTCAAGACCACGTTAAGCTTGAGATTTGAAGTGCGATATCGTTTTTTATACGAACGGCATAAGAACAGTTCGAAGATCAAGGTGTTGAACTTGACGTAATCTCGACTGTATCTATGTGTCATATTGGTAATTTCATAATAAAATTTAATTGGCACACCGATTAGAACATGACTTGTAAGAATAATGGTGGGTAATGGTTACCACGCCGGACTGCCAAACCAGGGTCCTGGGTTCGAATCCCGGTTCGGTCATGGATGTTTATATGTTTCTGCCGTTGTTGTATGGTTTCCATAATAAACAGCCTATAAATAGTGCTTTCTTGGGATCATTACAATGTATGTGCCTGTGAGCGTTATTTATTTTTATTTATTTTATTTAATAATAAAAACTCAAGGCCACAAAAAACTCGCTTATTACCAACCCTGAAAATGCCGCGAATTGCACAATAGTTACCGATCTATACTAATTTCTTACCTCTCTAAACAAAATGTAAACTAAACAACTACCTAAAATACATAAGTACCTACCATCTGTACAATAAAGAACAGTACAGTACAGTTTCTGTATTATGTTTTTGTGTACAATAAAGAATCTGTTATAACAATGTCCGAGTTGCGGAGGCCTGGTGATCTGTAACACAGGTGCAAAATATCCCTGTACCGTTGTGCGAGCACCAGTGTTAACCTATTCTATCTTAATCTTAATGTATAACTATTGTTAAGATTTGAAAAAACTACTTGTGGTATTAAGTATTTATTTTAACTACAAATGCAGGAGCATTTTGAAACTCTCTTTTTGCTCGGTTTACAGCGAGAAAATAGTACCAGAGTTTATCATGGGTTCAAACAGGCTCTTGCACCTAATAACAGATAGCATATCATAATATAAATTCCGCAAGTCTTGTCGCTCCCAAGAACGTCGTTATCCAATAGTTAAAAAAAAAAAAACAGTATCGACTCGACTCAAATGTATGGGGCACCTGATTTCTTTTTTCGACGTTGTATCTATAGTGAAAGTTGCTCAGTTTGATAGTCTGAACCAATCCTTTACGTATTTAGTAATACCTATGAAAAGGAGTGGTTCAGACACCTTAGTAGGTATGTTTTGTTACACGCTGAATAAAATTTTATTCAGAATCCATCATCATTAATAATTTCTCTCCTCTTCGGAGATGAAGAGACATTCCAGACATTTCCGACTCAAAGTTAAATATTTAATGTGACCTAAATGTATATTTGTGTAGGTAGGTATGTATGTTATATTATATTATAGGCGTAGGAGGAATGGAGGCGTTCATGAGGGAATTATTTGAAACGCAATACAGTTAATGTCGATAGAATTTGTAATTTTAAATGTTGTAATTGCGATATCTTCTGTTTAATTTCTTCTATCTATAAAATTCGTGACACGCACTTTCATCATGGTAATCAGGGTCTTTTTGCAAAAGATAGTAGATAATGTTAGAACGTAGTTAGTACCTATAGATAGTATAGAAAGATAGTGTTACGTCTATGTTACGTAGTTTTACTTTATTCTACACCTACAGGACACTGCATACAAAAATTTGAAATTGACAAGATGATGTCACTACATGCGAAACCAAAGAAATTGAACCGTAAGTCTTCTTCGTAGAACCAGTGCGCGGTAACCAGAGGGCGATAGCGGGGGTGAGGTAACAAGTTGGTGGGAGGAAGGGAGTGTCCGTGCTGTATCCAGTAATAGATACTCTTTCTACTGTGCCTATAGATAAGTTTCATTTTGTTGTACAGTATACCTCTAATACCGAGTCTGCTTTACACTAATTTGTATAGATAATAAATTATCTTTCCAATGTACCATTGTATATAATTTAGGGAAGAAATCATATAGGTATCCTCGTCTACAAAATGTCTTCCCAGACTTGTCCCCAACAAAATGAGGTAGCACGTTCATAAATCTTAAGTTAAATTTTAAAACGCTTATTACAGGCGCTTGATGCAGTGCAGTTTTAACCGGCCATTACTGAAAGTTTCAGGTTTCGCCTTAATTTAAATTATAGGGGGGAGATGAAGGGTGTTTTAATTTTGCAAGATTAATTTACGACGGATGGCAATAACGTTGGTGAGGAAACACGATTGGGTAAAGTTGGGTTTTGCAAGTTTTGTTGAATCATACTGAAGTTTAGGGGTGCAAGGTCCCATAGACCCCTGGACCCAGCCTTGATACGGCCATTACTGACTGGCTAATCTATCCACTACAGCAGGCATGTCAAACATGCGGCCCGTGGGCCGCATGCGGACCGCTCTGCATTTTCTTGCGATCCAAATTTAAGAAACCGCTTCCTGATGCAGCCTGAAAGCGTTCAGACTGTTACAAGTACTTAGGTTCTCATGTTATGTAGTAATACCACCGTTTTAAACATGTGATGTGGAAAATTTCGAGGCCGCTTCGCGCGCTCACTTTTTTTAGATGATAATATGCAGAGTAGAGAAAAGGTATTGAGTATTGAAGGTCTAGTCTTTCCATGCCCTACCTTATTTTTAGATTTCTGCACATAGAATTACCTCCAACCCGAATTCTTGGGAAGAGATTGCATTTTTTTCTACAATTAAATAAACGAAACGAACGAAAAAAAATTCTATGACCGACCAAAATTTTCTACTCTAAGTTCGTTGCGGCCCGCTGATTGTACTGTCATTATGAATTTGGCCCGTCAACGACTTTGAGTTTGACATGCCTGCACTACAGCATGAGATATAACTCATGCTGACACGAAAGAAGAAGACTGAAGTTTATAAAAGAAATATTCAAATTCTATACTAACTTCACTCTTCTTGGATTCGATTCAGCGATCCCTCGGTTTCTAGGTGTCAACTAGTTTGTGGGTGTAAATATCTGCATAGATTTGATATGTTTGTAAGTATGAGAGTTAAGCTAAAATATAGAGCCTGCTTTTTGAAAAACAATGAATTTTACTTTAAGATGTTAATGTTTAATACGGAAAAATCCTTTCAAAAAGAAAATTTACATCAAAAAAGTTCTGCTCATAATATTCGTTCGCAATATTCCTTTATTTAAATAATGTGCAAATGAAAACAGCAGACTACATTTAGTAGTACAACTAAAAATATAACCTTTGAACTCTTGAACAAGAATTCAAATTCGAGTGACCTGACTAATTGATTTGTGTTCTTGATGAATTTAGCAAGGGGTGCAAGGTCCCATAGAACCCTGGACCCAGCCTTGATACGGCCATTACTGACTGGCTAATCTATCCACTACAGCAGGCATGTCAAACATGCGGCCCGTGGGCCGCATGCGGACCGCTCTGCATTTTCTTGCGATCCAAATTTAAGAAACCGCTTCCTGATGCAGCCTGAAAGCGTTCAGACTGTTACAAGTACTTAGGTTCTCATGTTATGTAGTAATACCACCGTTTTAAACATGTGATGTGGAAAATTTCGAGGCCGCTTCGCGCGCTCACTTTTTTTAGATGATAATATGCAGAGTAGAGACAAGGTATTGAGTATTGAAGGTCTAGTCTTTCCATGCCCTACCTTATTTTTAGATTTCTGCACATAGAATTACCTCCAACCCGAATTCTTGGGAAGAGATTGCATTTTTTTCTACAATTAAATAAACGAAACGAACGAAAAAAAATTCTATGACCGACCAAAATTTTCTACTCTAAGTTCGTTGCGGCCCGCTGATTGTACTGTCATTATGAATTTGGCCCGTCAACGACTTTGAGTTTGACATGCCTGCACTACAGCATGAGATATAACTCATGCTGACACGAAAGAAGAAGACTGAAGTTTATAAAAGAAATATTCAAATTCTATACTAACTTCACTCTTCTTGGATTCGATTCAGCGATCCCTCGGTTTCTAGGTGTCAACTAGTTTGTGGGTGTAAATATCTGCATAGATTTGATATGTTTGTAAGTATGAGAGTTAAGCTAAAATATAGAGCCTGCTTTTTTAAAAACAATGAATTTTACTTTAAGATGTTAATGTTTAATACGGAAAAATCCTTTCAAAAAGAAAATTTACATCAAAAAAGTTCTGCTCATAATATTCGTTCGCAATATTCCTTTATTTAAATAATGTGCAAATGAAAACAGCAGACTACATTTAGTAGTACAACTAAAAATATAACCTTTGAACTCTTGAACAAGAATTCAAATTCGAGTGACCTGACTAATTGATTTGTGTTCTTGATGAATTTATAATTTATCTGAGAGCTTTTGATTATGCAGTTTTTACAAAACTGTTTTCTAAAAAATGTTATGCAAATTCGTTGTTTTAATTTTAGACTAGATTTAAATATTATTTTCAAGAAGAAAAAATAATCAAAGTGATAATCAAAGAGATAATTTTTAGATCTAATTTAATAGAAATAGTTTGTTTATATTCTCACTAACTACTTTACATAAGGTTTTAGTTCGGCTTAACCTCCGTTTTCATAGCAATAGGCTGATCCATTCAAAAGTTGAATATATTATTATACCAAGTAGCAGATAGACGCTACTAGTCTTTTAATAAAGATAATTATAAGGTGTATAAAATTAAATGCGTTACATACTTAACCACCCACATGTATGGGACAGCAGATTTTTTTTCATGATTTCGATGTTGACCCCATAGAGAAAGTTGTTCAGTTTGATGGTCTGACTATTTCTTAAAAAACCGTCAGCATATTAAGAAGGACCCTATATCACTACATAGTATAAAAAAACAAAGTCGCTTCTCACTGTCTGTCTGTCTGTCCCTATTTATGCTTAGATCTTTAAAACTACGCAATAGATAGACAGAGTGATTCAAGAGGAAGGTTTATTTTATATGTATAATAATACATCACTACATATCAGCATTGCACCCGTGCAAAGCCGGGGCAGGTCGCTAGTTAAATATAAACGGATATTGTAGCAATATTCACGGCGGCGCTGCAGTCGGGAAGAATTCACGGTTCGTTGCACGTGAATGCATGAATGCACTTCGAACGTTGTGCCGTCAATATACAAGTAGGCATTAGCATCGAGCTAGCTACAAGATTTACTATATTTTTTAGGAACTGCCTACATTCATAGTTATATTCTCAAGATGATAGCCCCTTTACGGGTTGTCAGAAACTTTTCAACTACTGCCAACTGTCTTTAAGAGAAATTTATTCTGAGAGCGCAAATGCGCGCTGCGTACAAACGAAGTCTGGTGATATTTTCAATACTATCCAATTGAAGTCAGCGAAATTTTTCAGAAACAATCTAGAAACTAATTTCTATTTTTGTATAAAGTCAGATTTTCGTAAAATATACAGTTTTAATGCTAGGGTTAATTTAAGATTTCTGTGGAAATCTTTGAGGCACTATTACTTTAAAACTATACATTTTAACGAAAATCTGACTCCATACAAACATAGAGATTAATTAGTTTCTAGATTGTTTCTGAAAAATTTCATAGACTTTAATATTGGTTTCTATTGAAAATATCACCAGACTTCGTTTTGTATGGAGCGCGCTCCGAATTATATTTAGTATAAATAAGATTATAAGTCAGCAAGGCTGATTCAGTGTTTATGGGGTGTGGAGCATCTCTGTGATGGGGATGGACCAGGTCTGCCTGCATAACTGGGTTTAGGAGTTACTGATGTTTAATAATAATACCAAAGGTCCGGGACTTAATTGCCCGTGATTACGGAACGTAAGACATATAATAATAATCTTTATTACATAAGTAAAAGAAGTAACATGATGGTTATGGTATAAAGATGGAACTTTAGGTAAGGGTGAGGGTATTGATTCTGACCTCCAGGAATAGGTAGTCCTGCAACCTGGATGTCAGTGGTCTGGTCCGTCACTCTTATAATATTCTATAACTTCACTTACATTACTAAATCTAAAGTAAACAAAGGCAGCAAAGTAAATAAATTGTGAGCACTTGTGTGTCTGTGTATGCGTATGTTGTGTGAGAGTGTGCATAAGCAGGCCTGTCTCACTCCACAGCTCAGGTAAGTTTGACAGCCGGACACCTCCGAGGTAAATCGCAATAGGTTGCCACTCACCCCTCGGTGGTCACCAAAAAGATTAAAATAAGGTACAACTTGGCCGAAAACGCCACTGTCGCTTTACATGGCAACACTACACTTCAACCTAAACTATTTTGATACTTGCTGTATTTACTCCAAAAGTTTATGCAAGACGTTATCTATATTTAGCTAAATGAGGATCCGTAACGATTTTTGTTTTGAATGTAGCATTAAAGTGCATTAAAAATCCTGAACATTGGTGTTTTTATTTTTTTCCTACGCCTACGACCAAAAATGAGCGAGCTACGATCAATTGAATGCCGCCCCTGTTGGGCGGCCAGTCGCAGTGTTGCCAACTTAGTGGATTTTCCACTAAAACTGGTGGTTTGGACCCCCCTCCTAGTGGTGAAATTTTGCGTTTAGTGTCTGGTGGTTTTTTCTAGTGGTAAAATTGAGTTTCAAGAGAGCTATTTTGACACTCACACAGCCTAATTTCATACTCGAAAATGTCTTAAACTTTTAAGTTTATTCATTAATCGATCATGATTTTGAAATTGTACGATTTAAAAAAGCATTCCAATTAATACACACATGATCACTCAACCTCTAAGCTGATTTACTGATTATTTGCATTATAGAAAAATATTTTGTAACACAACTATTCGCCGTCGAGACAGCAGGGCCATGTGGATTCGAAGCCAAACCTTTCTTTAGGGGCCTGGGTTCAACAAGGTGTCCTTAGCTGTGCAGCGGAGAAATGCCGCCATCATAATCGTCACTTTTGGTCTATGTACGGCCACAAGCGAATAAATATGTTTCCTTTATGTTATTTCATTAGGTACTTTGTTAAGTTTAGTTAGGTACATTTTAGGATTTCAAAATAAAGCATGTAATTATTCATATGCTCACGACTATATTCCCGAGGAGGTAGTCAGACATATTCTGAAACCTCAGAAAATCCACGTTCCACTAGTACCGAAGTTTTGTCCAGTGTGACGGGGAGTGAGCCCGTCTCCACTTGATATGGACAGTGGGTACATTACATGCTTCGAAATTGAAGCATGCAGGTTTCCTCGCTATGTTTTACTTCACCGAAAAGCCAGTGGTGTCACAAATCTGTATGGTGTCAATGTATGTTTTGTTTTGGTGTGCAATAAAGTAAAATTGAATTGAATTGAATTGAATTGAAATCTTACATAAATTCAGAAAAATCCACCGGCCTGGCTGGACGAGAGCCGCCGAGGGCATTACTGTTTTTACCATAGAGTGAGAAGGAAGAACGTTGATAAAATCTAGTTCCTTGTGACGCCCCTTAATTTTTAACTTTTTGACATTTTTATTATTTGTTAGCAAATTCGTCGTAATAACGAAAAATTTTTTACCTGTACTTACCTAGTTATAATAATGTTTTTGACCAACCTTTAGTACACCTAAAAGCTAGTTTTATACACGTGCTGTAGGTACATCTCACCGCAATGCAAATATCCCTCTAAACTTTTTCATTTTCTGGCACAAGCCAAAGGCTGAGTTAATTCCAGGAATTTTTAATTACAGCATGTTCCTGATATTCCTGGTATACCTATTTCCTTTGATATTCAATTCGCAGTTCAAATAGGTATTCTAATATGTGAACGGTGAACCTTGTTGCAACTGTATGCTGGTAGCCCAGTCATTTTACGGGTTGAACCGGGACTAATTAATAATTGATATTTTTTTTCGGTATAATATTGAAGAGCCAATTTGAGCTTGTAAATGTACCAAAATTAAAAAAATATTACGTCAGCAACAGTTCCAATTTTAAAATTTAGATATTATCTCGTTCTAAAAAACCTGATGGCAAAATTTTTTTTGCACTTATTTAAGGCTTTACCATTATACATACTTCAAACATGGTGTAAATATTTTTGTCTACTTAGAAGGTTTTGAAAAATACATTCGTATTTTCTAATAAATACCTCATTTTTTAAATTTATTCCCTATTTTATTGCTCAAAAATAATGTATATTGTTAAATCTAATTCAAATGAGTGCATCGGTATTCATATTATTAATTGAAAAGCCTTCTGGGACACATAATTTTGATTTCTATGTTGCGTAGCAAATTTTTTTTAAATATTATGTTTTATGAAAGTATTTTTGTCACTTGGTGACATGGTGCCGGTTACCGTTTAAAAGTTCAATTAATAATTAATCCCTACCCCGGCTAACAAAACTCCGTAAAATGACTGGCCTATGGTGGTTATTCTTAAAACAGTTTTAGTTGAAATATGAAAAGTAACACTGTTGTGAGTTTTGCATCTAAAATTCTAAAGTCTAAGTCTAAGAAAAATCCCCTTCAGGAGAAGCTAGAAATAAAGTAAACAAAGCATACTATATACATTCCACAGCTATCGAATATAATCACTATTTAAGAGCCTTTTTTTACCCATTGTGCCCGAAGAATATAATATATGGCTGGCTGAATGGTGTGCTGACGGTTTTTTAAGGGGATGATCAGACCATCAAACTGAACAACTTTGAAATAGCGAAAAAAATCTGCTGTCCCAATAATTTTTTTTGTCGCGATTTCGATGTTGGTCTCATATAGAGATAGTTTTTCAGTTTGATGGTCTGATCATCCTCTTAAAAGACGAAAGACTGTGTACTCCCGACTACGACTGGCGCCTGAAAGCGAGTAATTTTCTTATTTCGGACGTGGTTTGTTCAGTGTATCACGCACTGCGTGCGAAAAGGCACAAGAGGTCTGTATTCTTCAACTCCATCAGAATTTTCCCAAGGTTTAATGTAAGACTGGACTATTTTGATATTTTTAGAGAATTTAGAAAAATTTTGGGCATAATTTTGACTTTGCCTTTTATTTATTTATTTATTAGACATGCCAACGGTACACAAGTAAAACAGTATACAGATAAATGATGAGGACAATATTCTAACTTATGTATTAATAACAGGCATGCGACAGCACTCATATTGACAAAGTTGTCCGATCAAAACATGTATATTTAGGTAAAAAATTCTAGAAGTACATTTCCAAACAAAAGATCAAAACAAGGTGAACAGAACAAAGATTGAAAGTAGGTAGGTTATCTACAACTAGAATTTACCCGCGATTTCGTCCGCACAAATTTATATACAAGATTTTAAGTCAGATCATAAAAAATTAAACAAAAACAGTTTCATCAAAATCTATTCAGTAGTTTCTGCGTGATGTTCGTACAAACAAACAAACAGACAGACAAAAATTCTAAAAAACGTTGATTTGGAGTCAGGGACACCTAAAAACCATATCATAATCTTTTTTTGTAAAAATCTTCAATGTACTAACACACTTCTGTTACAGTTTTATAATAGTTTAAAAATAGAAATATTCTTTATTGTCAAAGGTACTGGTTCTAACTTCACAGCGGTATTGTATGTAGATAAACGTATATTTCTAGTTTAGATCAACTACCTTCGAATCAAACGCCAGTCGCATATTACGTGCTTATATTATCCGTCGCTCCCGTCCCAAATATTCCATTATCTACATTGAATATTTGGGATTTTTGCGAAGAGGATTCGAACCCGTGTGAGAACATTGGCATAGCATTCCAATATTTTCGTATGTCGTTCCCTTGTCCCAGGTAAAAAAATGCCTGAATATTTTAAAAAATATCTTTTCATCGGCTAAAATAACAAAAAATTCCCTTTCCAAACAAAGGAAGGAAGGTTTAAAGTAGGACTGGACTATTTTGCAATTTATATAGAATTTAAATTTGTGTGGGTAATTTTGACTTTGCAATTTACAATGCCTATTAGGGGCTGTTTACACAGAAGTGACGTGGCGCGGACATTTCGCGGGCGGGGTGCGGCAATATAAACCTTATAGTACGTAGCATAGAGTCGTTTTGAGATCTACGCCCGCGCCTCCAGGCGACGTCGCCTGGTGGCGGGGGCGCGACTTTTCTTTACGTCAAAAAACGACGCTATGCTACGTAATATAAGGTTTATATTGGTTTTACTTTGATTACCCGCCACCGCCACGCGTCTCTTCTGTATAAACCCTACCTTAGTTTCTAGCTTCACGGCGTTATGGTTGTCGATAGTTGTAGGCATATGTCTAGTTTTAATCAACTATACCATCGAATAAACTTCAGTCTCGTATTACGTTGTCCGTCGCTCCCGTCCCAAATATCCAATTACCTATCTACATTGAATATTTGGGATTTAAGTGAAGAGGATGGGAGTCGAACCCGTGTGAGCACATTGACTTAGCATTCCAATATTTTCGTATGTCGTTCGCTTGTCCCAGGTAAAAAAAAATGCCTGAATATTTGGAAAAATATCTTTTTACAGGCTATACCAATTACGGACCACGGGGCCAATAATCTTGTGTTGTTGACAGTCATATCATTTTGAATTTTTCCAAAACAATTTTTGTCATAATTAATCCTTTCCTCCTTGTTATTTATACTTTTACACGCGCAAGGGTATTTTGATCTTATTTGGTCCCATAGTAAAATTCATATTGATGGCTTTCACTCCTTTGAGTTTTCGGGAGCGGTTGCCTAACACCCTGTATTAATACACCCTGTATTGATACACCCTGTATTAATACAGGGTGTTAGGCATTATTAAGTAAGTACCTATAAACTTTATTCAAAACGTTGCGCGTTGTAATCATTGGGTTTGCACGCCATTTATTTTGGAATCTTAATTGAATGAATTACGTAAAGGAAAACAAAATTAATGGCGTAGTAACCAAACGGTACTACATCACGCGATTGTTATCTTTGATCCGACAAAATTACGTTTGCGTTTTGTACAAGCTTACGTTTACAGTCTCAAGTTATGAAACTGCAATATTTACCAGACTTACTATTAAATAAATATTGTTAACAGATACAAATCTCCAGATAAAATTGGACTTAACAAGTATTCACTTAGAAATACTACTTTCTCTTCAATAAATATAATATTTTGCCCTTAAAAATAAATCTGACAATTGTAATAAATTGCAAATATCAAAAATCTACTAAAATCTGTATGTCACATACTTAGGTCCTAAAATCTATAACTGTAAACTACCCAACGACACAAAACAGTACAAAGAAAATTGCACCTTTGAACGTAAATTAAAACTAAAAACATGGCTTATAAATTGTGAATTTTATGACATTGATGAACTTTTTACAAAATCGTCTGAAAATCAACACCCTGCTCTCGGGCAAGGTCTATGTTGAGCTGGGACCTATTTGCTGCTGTAGCATACAATAAATTACATGTTATTCACTCTGTATTCTTGTTTTTGTAAAGTTGTGAACTGTAATATTATGTGTGTGTTACAATAGTGCTACTTATGCAAATAAATTGTTTATATATCGATCTATTTAATATAACTGGATGAAATGTACAGTAAATGTTTTGAAATAAATGAATATTTTAATATTATGATTTTTCTTTTTTTCTCAAATAGTCGCTAATCTTGAATCCGAAGTAAAATGAGAAAAGATAAATATTCTTTATTTGCACACTATGAATAGAAAAATATTATAGAAAGTTAATAAGAAGTTTCAAAAGAAGAAAGAAATTTTAATGAGGTAGATTTTTTTTAAATACAGGGTGGCCGGGGAGTTGACGTTCAAACGTAAAATTTAGGTCCGGTATGTCGTGGGGTATCCGAATCACCCCCATGTATGTTCCGCGATTTTTTATAGTTTTCGAGTTATGATGATTTTTCCGATTTTTTGACGAAAATCGACATGACCGGCTTGAACAACTTCTAAAAAAAAAAGTGTAAGACTTTTTAGAGATTCTTTTTTTGCAACTTAATCTTCATGAATTGTGCCTTTATTCATAACATCATCAGCATCGTAACTTTGATAAAAGTTATGAAAATATTGATCTAAAGTTAAAAATTTGCGATCCGTGAATTATGACTAAATTTTCAACTTTAAAATAAAACTCTAAACAGGTGACCTTATGATTTTTTAGCCAATCCCAAAAATGCGCCCAACTCTCAGCTTTCACAATCATAAATAAAAAGTAGTACTTAAGAGGGCTACTTTGGCTAGAATTGATCTTCAAAGACAACAAGGCGGAAAATTCTTAAATTTTTTTTTTTTTTTTTTGCCATAACTACCACGCCTAAGGCTAAATAATGATTAAAGAATGCTGGAAACCGAAACAGCGACGGGTTATGCCGGACTCTTACCGGCTAAAACCCCACCGTGTTCCACCTCATCGCATATTGCCGTAGAGCCTGAGGGCCCGTGAGGAATCTTCCACACTCTACGGCGCAGCGACCGACCTTACCAGGTCTCATCAATAATGATTAAAGAATGCTGGAAACCTATCGTGTTGGTGGAATAAGGAAAGTTTTAAGTAAAAAGTAGATAACCTAACCTAACCTAACCTAGGAGAAGGGAGCCGACAGCCGGGTGCCACCACTGCGACGGCTGTCTCGACGAGACGGCGCAGCACGTGCTGCAGGAGTGCCCTGCGTGGGCGGGAGAGCGCAGTGAGCTCTCCCAGGTAGTTTCAGACCTCTCGCTGCCGGCCATGGTTCGCGCTATGGTCGACAGTGAGGCGTCTTGGCGCGCGGTTCTCTCCTTCTTTGTGGCAGTAATGCTCCAGAAAGAGACGACGGAGCCCTCTCCGCCTCCCTCCGCACTCCCTCTCCCTAGAGGGAGTCGACTTCTGAACTCCCGATCCGCCAGAGACGCACGGGGCGCAGACGGGCTGCGTTTGCTCGCGGTCTGCCTCCCCCGTAATTTTTGAGTCTCTGGGCGTCGGGCTGGGGGGTC
This sequence comes from Agonopterix subpropinquella, assembly GCA_922987775.1. Classification (NCBI taxonomy): domain Eukaryota; kingdom Metazoa; phylum Arthropoda; class Insecta; order Lepidoptera; family Depressariidae; genus Agonopterix; species Agonopterix subpropinquella. The sequence goes on from OV277705.1 coordinate 22,760,514, forward strand.
CGGCGTCCGATCATAGAGACTCGAGGTGGTTGTGTGCGTGTTCCCACGCACCACCTAAAGGCCTGTAGGCTTGTCAAGGCCAACAGAGATGAGACCTGGTAAGGTCGGTCGCTGCGCCGTAGAGTGTGGAAGATTCCTCACGGGCCCTCAGGCTCTACGGCAATATGGGATGAGGTGGAACACGGTGGGGTTTTAGCCGGTAAGAGTCCGGCATAACCCGTCGCCGTTTCGGTTTCCAGCATTCTTTAAACGTTATTTAGCCTTAGGCGTGGTAATAAGGGCAAAAAAAAAAAAAACATTTTAAGAGTTTTCCGCCTTGTTGTCTTTGAAGATCAATTCTAGCCAAATTAGCCCTCTTAAGTACTACTTTTTATTTATGATTATGAAAGCTGAGAGTTGGGCGCATTTTTGGGATTGGCTAAAAAATCATAAGGTCATCTGTTTAGAGTTTTAATTTAAAGTTGAAAATTTGGTCATAATTCACGGATCGCAAATTTTTAACTTTAGACCAATATTTTCAAAACTTTTATCAAAGTTACGATGCTGATGATGTTATGAATAAAGGCACAATTCATGAAGATTAAGTTGCAAAAAAAGAATCTCTAAAAAGTCTTACACTTTTTTTTTTAGAAGTTGTTAAGCCGGTCATGTCGAGTTTCCTCAAAAAATCGGAAAAATCATCATAACTCGAAAACTATAAAAAATCGCGGAACATACATGGGGGTGATTCGGATACCCCACGACATACCGGACCTAAATTTTTCGTTTGAACGTCAACTCCCCGGCCACCCTGTATATATTTTTTATTATTTTGAATCTGAAATTGAAATTGAAATTGAAATAAATAATAAATAAATAAATAACGCTCACAGGCACATACATTGTAATGATTCCACGTTAAGCACTATAGGCTTTTAATATGGAAACCATACAACAACGGCACGAACATATAACATCCATGACCGAACCGGGAAATGTCTTGTAAATGAAGGCATGTCACGCACTATAAAGGATCAGAATCAGAAAACCATAGTGCATGCTCATTTTGGCAATGCTTTTGCATGCTAGTTAGAAAGAAAGAGGAACATCTCGATTTTTCTCGTTTTGTCGGAGGATGAAGAACTTTACGACTAATATTTTTTGTAAAAGAGACTGTTGTCAGTTTCACCATTCTTCTTTGTAACTTTGTGATTTCTAAACTTTTATTCAGAAGTCAAATATTACCACGAACGATCAATTCATCTTCTTTTAAATAAAACAAACTTTAGTAATTTATCAATATTTATAACGAGAAAAACAATGCACAAACTTTCCCAATGCATTATGTATGCTATAGCTCAAATATCCAATTATACTTCGCGCTTCGTCCTCGAGATTAGTACCTAAGGATATATATATTTATACATGTAGTTACACATAAGTGACACCACTCGTACACTATTGTTGAGAGAAAGACATTTTTTTTTTTTTTTTTTTCGGGTATTTCTAAATAAATCCGCCTGCAAAGTCCAGTCTCTCCGTTACGTCATACATATTTTAGTGTTCAACCACTCAACACGTTTTGAATTTGTTAACAAAAGTGTAGTGAAAATAATGCCAAAACGTAAACATTCAAAGGATTACGAACATCTTAAACGTAAAATTAAGAAATATGAACGTAGATTACGGCGTAAACAAGTTTCGTCGTCGTCATCAGATACATCGCGGGAGTCGCGTGAGTCGCGACATGAACTTGACTCAGGTATTTATGATCTATGCTTATCTTTGTTCAAGTATACAATGATAATTTCTTTAGATTGGATTATGGATTCGAGATGACACGTCTACGTTGAAAAAATTGTGCTCGGATCAGTCGCTGGGACTGTTTTCACTGCACAAAAAATCGGTTACCGTCCAATTCACTGGGAATTGAGTGACCTAACCTTGAAATACATATGATTTAGCCGTTTTGTTATCTATACAGTACCTAGTACATACTTTACCAATTCGAATAGAGAATTTGTATGTACCTACTTCATATCGCATGCGCGTTTACACCTACTGTATCGGCTAGTGTCTAACGTGTTAACGTTTATTGTAAGTCTTACGTTCTGGGTAGTCAGTGGGGCTGTCCCAATGTAAAGACTTAGTTTAATGACACTATCGAGTCGGACACTCCACTGGGGAGTCTCCCGTTCAATTAAATTCATACTACTTATCCACGCGTAAGTAAGTCAACTAAGTATGCTAGACGTGCGCTATTTAAAGTATAATCTTTCAGATTCCCCCTTACTTGAGCCTGAGGACTGGTTACAAGAACCTGAGCTTAATAATGATCCTCAAGCAGATGGGACGTCAAACGATGTCGTGATAGTCACATCAAAAAACGCTCCGCCTAACCCCGTAGCGGGGGAGGTCCCTTCGACCTCACAAGACATACCTAAAGCAGGTGATGAACCACCACAAGGTGAGTGTTCCAACCTAGAATCAGAAGTATTAGAAATCTTAGGTGAGGACCCTTCAACTGCCGTGAAGTACGGACCAGACTTTCATGCTGAACTAACCAACCGACTTCAACATCTCACTACGGAAGGACTCAACAAGGATAAAAGAAAGGAACTGATCGCCAAGTACTTGCCTCCCTCCAATTGTCCCTACATTGGCGCTCCTGCTCTGAATGCAGAGGTCAAAGCCGCATTGCCAGAAACCCTCGCGAAGCGTGATAAAGGTATAGAAACGAAGCAAAGCCAAATGGCGAGTGCTATTTCCTGTTTAGGCCAAATTATTACAACCCAGCTTAAATCACAAAATAAAGACAACGATATGTTGACTAAACTCATGGACGTCAGTCGCTTACTTTGTGACATCCAGCATGGTGACTCTGTAACCAGAAGGAACTTCGTATTGTTCTCTCTTAAAAAAGAGATGAAAGAACATCTATCCGATACAAAGATTGATAAATTTCTCTTTGGAGAAAATTTAGGAGATACTATTAAATCTGCGAAGGCGGTATCCAAGTCTGGTACGGAACTAAAGGCTGACTCCGGCACGAAGAATGCACCGAGACAACCATATAAACCATCAGCTCAGAAAAATTTAAACCGCAAGCCTCCTGCTCCGGCGCGCAGGCCGCCGGGAGCAGCGCCGGGCGCGGGCGCGAGGAGCCGCGAGCCTGCAGCCCCGCGCCCTCCCCCGCCGCCGCGCAGCGCACCATACAGGACGTCGTCGACAACGCAGCGCAGCCAGCCACGTCGCCGCTACTAGATCCAGTTAAGTACGCAGGCCGCTTGACACATTTTTATGAACAGTGGTCGCTTATTACTAGTGACCGCACGATCCTATCTTGGGTCGACGGATATAAAATATCTTTTTCCTCTCCTGTGGTCCAGGAGGCACCGCCTCCCGAACCGGAATATTCTGGTTCCGATCTGATTCATTTTACTGAAGCGATCGACAACCTTTTAAGTATTGGATCCATCTCTGAATGCGTCCCATGTGAGGACCAATTCGTGTCAAGTGTGTTCCTTATACCCAAACCAAATGGCAAGATGCGCTTTATTCTGAATTTAAAAAAATTAAATAAATTTATAACTACGAGCCATTTCAAACTTGAAGATTTACGCACTGCATTAAAATTAGTGACTAATGGTTGCTATATGGCCACTTTGGATTTAAAAGATGCTTATTTCCTAATAAACATACATGAGAGCTCCAGAAAATACCTACGATTTTTCTTTAACGGAAAATTGTACCAGTTTAATGTCTTACCATTTGGTTTGAACACTGCTCCCTATTTATTTACAAAGATAATGAAACCAGTGATAAAACTGCTTCGATCGGCCGGTTTCTTATCAACCGTGTATTTAGACGATTGGTTGTTACTGGGAAACACATATAGTGAATGTCTTTCGAACATTGAAACTACTAAAAATCTTCTTACTTCACTGGGCTTCATTATCAACGAGGAGAAGAGCAATACAAACCCTTCTAAAACATGCAAATTCTTAGGAGTTTTAATAGATTCACAAAAACTTCGCGTTTGTTTACCGACTGATAAAAAACAACGTATAAAAAATGAAGTAGAAAAATTTATTAATATTAAAAGATGCACAATAAGAAAATTTGCTCAGTTAGTCGGGTTATTGGTCGCAGCCTGCCCAGCTGTAGAATACGGGTGGGTTTACACTAAGGAGTTCGAACGTTGCAAGTTCCTTAATTTAGATGGGGACGATAATTATGATAAATATTTAAATCTTCCCAACACACTACTGCCAGATTTTTATTGGTGGCTTAATACGATAGACAATTCGATGCACCGTATCAGGAATGATGACTATAGCCTCGAAATATATTCTGACGCCTCAACAACGGGGTGGGGGGCTGCGTGTGGCGATGATAGCGCGAGCGGCCAGTGGTCGAACTGTGAACGCACTAAACACATCAACTATTTAGAACTGTTAGCTGCTTTCATCGCTCTTAAAATCTTTGCTAAAGATTTATCTAACTGCCAAGTTCTGTTGCGTGTGGACAACTCGACCGCCATAGCTTATATAAATCGCATGGGCGGTATACAGTTCCCCCACCTGTCAGGCATTGCAAAACAAATCTGGCAGTGATGTGAAGAAAGAAAAATCTTTGTCTATGCATGTTACATTAAATCATGTGAAAATATAGTAGCAGACGCAGAGTCGCGTCGCAACCACCCTGATATAGAGTGGGAATTGTCAGATCACGCTTTCAATATATTAACGCGAAAATTTGGACATCCGGACTTAGACTTATTTGCCAGCCGTATCAATAATAAGTGTACTAAATATGTATCTTGGCACAGAGACCCTGATGCTTACGCGATCAACGCGTTCACCATTGGCTGGTCACAATATTTTGTATACGCTTTCCCTCCATTTTCAATCATTTTGAAATCATTCAGAAAGCTAATTGCTGACCAGGCAACTGGAATTTTCGTGATTCCGTGGTGGCCTTCCCAGCCGTGGTTTCCCATGTTTAGAACTCTGCTTGTATCGGATATGGTAACGTTTAAACCTAACGAAGATGTTTTGATATCCCATTCCAGCAACCGGCAGATGCGATCGACGCTTACCCTGGTTGCCGGAATATTATCCGGGAAGCATTATCACGACGCAGCCTGCCACCTTCCTCATTAGATATTATGATGGCTTCCCTGTCGGACAATTCGATAAAACAATATGACGTCGGTTTGAGAAAGTGGTGGAAATTTTGTAAACAAAACGATACTGGTGTTTATGAGGCTTCCATTCCCACTATTATATATTTTTTAACTCAAATATTTAAAAGCGGTGCTCAATACGGTAGTCTTAATTCTTTAAGATCTGCCCTGTCATTAATTATTGGTCCAACACTTTCCAAAGACGACAGACTCATTAGATTTTTTAAAGGCGTCTTTCGACTCCGACCCCCTTTGCCAAAATATAACGTCACGTGGGATACAAATACCGTGTTAAGCTATTTACGTACTAAATATCCAAATGAGGAGTTATCCTTAGACCAGCTGTCAAAGAAATGCATCACATTATTGGCACTTACCACTGCCCATCGTGTGCAAACCTTTTCCAAAATTTTGGTAAACAACATCGAAATTCTTTCTACTAAAGTCATAATAAAAATCCCCGATATTATAAAGACAACTCGTCTAGGAGCAAAACAGCCAATTCTTTTCTTGCCGTATTTTACGGAAAATTTACAAATATGTCCTGCTACCACACTGCTGTGTTATGTCAATAGGACGAGATCGCTGCGCGGATCCAATTATCTGTTTGTTACTTCTAAAAGACCGCATAAAGCTGTAACCACACAGACGCTTAGCCGCTGGATAAAGAGCACTCTAGGTGAAAGCGGAATAGACATTTGCATGTTCAGCGCGCACAGCACGCGACACGCGACTACTTCACAGGCGCGCGCGCTCGGTGTCAACATCGACCAGATACGTAACACGGCAGGGTGGAGTGGCAATTCGGAAACCTTTGCAAGGTTTTACAACCGAGTAGTGACCGAACAAGATCAAAGTTCACTAGCTAGAGTGATTATAAATAACTCAAATTAAATATAAATAAGTACTATGATGCTATTGTGCTAAATTGTCATGATTAGTGATTTCATAAATTACCTAAATTAATGCTATGTAATTAGTATTCTTTTCGCTTGTAGCTGTTATAATTATTAATGATAATAAGTTATATTCAGATGCATAAGGATTGCATTGCAATTAAATAAATTATTATTTTTGAGGTGTGATCACCTATACATACTGATTTAAGAGAAACAAATAATTGTTCTCTGATGTGCATTGTACCTATTTAATAAGTACAGCAATAATTAATAAATGACGCATAATTGATTTAAAAAGGCTTGCATTGTCTTTCTTTATTATGGACCTATCTATGTGCTTCCTACTGCCCCACTACATGGCGCAGCGCAGGCCTCCTCTCACGAATAAGCGTGAGAGGGAAGTATTGATATTTCCCGTAAAATACTCTCAAAGTCTACATGTATAAATATATATATCCTTAGGTACTAATCTCGAGGACGAAGCGCGAAGTATAATTGATGATTAAACGAACTTACCTGAAGTGAAGTTCTATCATAATTATACGAAGCGCTTCGTCCGAAGAGATTAGTACCTCCCTCCCTCCCAAGCTATCGGCTCCCGGTTCTATTTTTGGGAAATATCAATCAATTAAACAGATTATCTTAACTCTAAACTAAATGACGTAACGGAGAGACTGGACTTTGCAGGCGGATTTATTTAGAAATACCCGAAAAAAAAAAAAAAAAAAATGTCTTTCTCTCAACAATAGTGTACGAGTGGTGTCACTTATGTGTAACTACATGTATAAATATATATATCCTTAGGTACTAATCTCTTCGGACGAAGCGCTTCGTATAATTATGATAGAACTTCACTTCAGGTAAGTTCGTTTAATCATCAATAAATCAATTTACTATAAATTATGAAGATTGCTTTACAATGTTATGGAACAGAATGGTGATTTAGACGAGAAACTGAATAACTTTCACTATGGAGCCAAAATCGAAATATTTGAGTCGAGTAGGTACTGCAGTTTTGTATGGAACTGGAATTTTTTTTCCAATTTCGGTATTGGCTCCTTAGTGAAAGTTATTCAATTGTGTGGTCTTAGCTATGTCTACTTGTTAGACCGTGTATACATCCATAATATTATAACTACGCATGGGAAGATTAAAGCCTCTGGGATAATAAATAACCTATCATTAGTGTCCTACCTGTACATGTAGTTGGTAACATATTGTCAGCCTTTTGTCACCTGTAATATTATTATGCGGGGTGCATACCTTGCATGGGTAGCTTGCCAACCCGCGATAGAGCTATATCACGTCTTTTATCTCGTTCGTTCGCGTGCAAACGAAAGAGATAAAAGACGTGATAAAGCCGTATCACGGCTATCGCGGGTTGGCATGCTATACCTATGCTGGTGCTGTACCTATATAGAGTCTATAGATCAAATAATAGATTACCCCATAACATTAAGAAGTTCACAAAACTTGGTTTTAACTTTCATTACAAAATGTAACCAACATGCAACATTGAAATTGCGATTTAAAAAAAACAACGGGTTGCACTCCGGGAGTGCCGGCAGAAGTGAAAACTTGAATAATTTCGCACGAATTGCTTTAATTATCTACCATTTATCTTTTACTATCATTTGTGTGGTAAAATACAATATTCATTTATTGCGCTATCGTACACAAACATGACAAATTATGCCGCTTAAACGAAACAGCAGGAACAGGCATATATTTTCGCCGCGCGGTAGAATGAGAGGGGGATATGTCTGACCAATTTTCGATCAGGTCAGGGTGACGTCATGGTCCTGACGCGAGTTTAACATTTTTTACCCATACCAAAAAGTACACAACGCCGCTGAAGAAGTTTTCACTTCAAAAACATTTGTTCCATTTAGGTCGAGTCTCCATTGACGTTTTCTATGAATACGTTTTTTTTTATCGCGATTTCAATGTTGGTCCCAGAGTGAAAGTTATTCAGTTTGATGGTCTATAGCACCCACTAAAATATGTAACGCATTTAAGTTTAAACCTTGAAGAAACTCTTCCCTCAGTCAACTTTTACGACTTGGGACGATAAGCAGCTTATTCATTCAAAGTTTCTCCTTCCCTTCCAAATCAACGAGGAAGATTATTAGGAGGGAGAGATAGATAGATTTTCTATTAATGGTAGAACAGTACAATAACACAGATATTCAGATTCCTATAAGCCACAATCTTAATACAAGACAGGTTGCAAATAAAAAACTAATTGTACCACGTAAAAATAATTTCTATGGTAGACGCACAGTAGCTCACATAATCCCTAAATTACTAAACACAATACCGCTAGATTTAAAACAATCAATGAATAGTAAAAATTGTAAAACTAAATTAAAACAGTATTATCTAAAATCAGAATAAACCTTAACACATTTGATCACTTTATAGAAAAGTTGGGTAAGGTATATCAGAGGTACTATTATTATAATTATAAAGTATGAACCGAAATTATAACGCAACTGACATTATTATTAAGTAATGAGCGTGGTCTTGCCAAGACAAACCAAAATGGTTTAATGGCATGAATTAGTTGTAAGCAAAGTGTAATTTTTGTTATAAAATAAATAAATAAAAAAAAATATAAGTATCTTTAAAAACAAAGCAATTTAACCTTTAAACACTATTACATAAAACTCAATTACCACCGAAACCTGCCAGCTGCCAACCAAGTTTGCTACCCTTATCACCATCGGTCAGGATAGATTAAGTTAAGTCACGAAACTTCATAACTTGGGCGTGTTACTGATAAAGTAGCCCTATGGTAATTTCACGTAATGCCTGAATTGGGTCACTAAATGTTTCCTAACTGCTTAATATAATAGGCATGGCGTCGTTTGGCTACTTTCAAAACGAACGCTGTATAAACATGAAAACTTAAGAAGGATATACAACGTGTTAATGAATTAGCGCAAAACCTCATACACCCCAACTGATTTATAACAAAATAATTAGATAGCAACAATAATTTCATTATTTTGATACTTAAAATGTAAAGTTATTCGCATTTTAAGTTTTGAGGCAAAAATGATTTGTGATCATTTCAGCACTGAAAGAAAGCGCTAACGTACTCATGGATACATTTTTATAATCTTGTTTTGGTAGTAAGTAGGGTGAGTGTCCCCGTGCGGTGGGTTGACATCGGATTCAGAAAATTTTAAATTTTTTAAAAAAATATTAAATATTTTGAAAAAAATTACCTATGTTGAAACCATGATAATTCGACTCTGCTCTCGATTCTAAACAAACTACTTTCTAGTTTTGCGTTAATTCATTAACACGTTGTATACAGGGCCGGCCCTTCTTAATATGCTGACACTTTTTTTAAGGGGATGACCAGACCATCAAACTAAAAAACTTTCTCTACAGGGTGTAACAAAACACCCCAGTAATACCTAAGGGGGTAATTCAGACCATCAAACTGAACAACTTTCACTATGGAGCCAATATCGAAATCGCAAAAAAAAATTCGCTCTTTCATACAAAACTCCAGTACCGTCTCGACTCAAATGTATGGGACAACAGATCTTTTTTATTTTTTCTCGACGTTGGCTCCATAGTGAAAGTTGTTCAGATTGATGGTCTGAAGCACCCCCTTAAGTATTACTAGGGTGTTTTGTTACACCCTGTATAGGACTAACAACCAAACCGCGACAAAAAATCTGCTGTCCCACAGTCCCTATACATTTGGCTCGAGTAGGCTTGCAGTTTTGTATGGGACAGTAGATATTTTTTTCGCGATTTCGATGTTGGTCCCATGGAGAAGGTTGTTCAGTTTGACGGTTTATACATCGCCTTAAAAAGTGTCAGTATATTAAGAAGGACCCTGTACAGAGTAATGGGCTTAATTTAATTAAAATAACTAGTACGGTATAAATAAATGAGTTCGAATTCATTTGTAACAAGAAGGCATCTCTTCTAAATGACACTAAATTAATACTTACATCTTTTTGCCTGTCATCCAACTTTAGGGCACTTTTTCACGCAAGTTCACGCTTCAATTAAGTAAATTTTCTCCTATACATTTAAAATTACGACGAGAATTACAACCTTTCACAATGAACAGAGATATTTAGACATTTTGAATTATTCTTTATTTTTTTAAATTCATTAAATTAAAAGAAAATAATTTTTTTTAGATTATTTTTCCATATTGTGTGTGTTAGAGTGTGTGTGAGTGTGTGTGATATTTTTGAGCATATAATTGTATCTACGTTTAAATTATGTTTATATTTTTTGTGAATACCAGTGTGGATGTGGAACCACCTTAACGCCCCACAAAACTTATTTAGTAATAAATTACAAAATAATGTAAAAGTCGGTATATTAAAAAACCCATGTAACTGCTATTTAAAAACTACAAAATAAAAATATTAAAGCCAACTCTAACTACCGCCATGCATCAAATTACACTTCAACTTTTAAACAATTTTTTTCAGCGTTGCTGAAACTCCCAGCACCTTAATTGGACCGGTTTTAAAAAACTAAATTACAGTTCGCGTTTTAAAATTTCGCTGTATAAGCAGGCCTCATATAGACGATTTTTTTTCGCTTACGTTAGAATACGTAATGTCAGTGTAACCGCGTATGAGATAGCGATAGTCATAAAATCCTATACAATTTAAAATATGAATTGACTCCGGAGTCAGATGGCCGTAGTAGTACAAAAAAGTGGTTACGTCGATAAGGACAGCAATAAGGTAGCGATCTCCTTTTTTAACCAGAGCGAATTTGCTATGTGCATCTATATTGAGCAAATGTGGCAAGACTAGGGCAAGACTCGTGCTTCCTTTTATTACCATCTCTTTTTACGGCAGGCCTCCGTCACTTGGCTGTAGGTAGGTACCGCGATAAGCAAAACTACACTTTGACGCATCGTAAGCGATGCGCTTTCATGATTTCTGCCACTCGCGCCAGACGACAGCGTCGCATGCTGTACGAAATAATAACAACGCAAGATGCATTTTTGCGCTTATCGTCGGCAGTCTTAGTCGGCAGTAGATAATTGAAGTGTGGAAATTTATCGTTTTCTAGGGAAATGATGTATCTGTTACATAGTAACTAGTAATCTGTGGTATCATCATCATCATCAGCCTGGTAAAACCCACTGCTGGGTATAGGCCTCTTCATTTGCACGCCAACCAGAACTGTCCCACGCTAGTCTCATCCACTGTTTGCCGGCTACTCTACAAATGTCATCCGACCACCTGGCTGCCGGTCTGCCCACTGACCGTTCTCCCTCCCACTGCCGACACTCTATCACTGTCCTCGTTCATCTGCCATCATTCCGCCTGGCCAAGTGTCCCGCCCACTTCCACTTCAGAGTCAAAATCCGCTTGCCGATGTCAACATCCTGTGTTCGGCTTCTGATCTCGACATTCGGAATTCGGTCCAGAAGTGTGCTTCCTAGCATAGCTCTTTCCATTGCTCTTTGTGCGCCTTAAACTTGTGCACTGCGTCCTTGGTCAGAGTACATGTTCCATGAGTAGTCAGAGTCCATCTGTGGTATAACATACAAAAACATAAACTAACGAACTTTGGTTCTAACAATCACATCTGGTATAGCTATTGTCGCAAGGCTCCTTGATGGAATTGAAATAGAAATAGAAATATTATATAATTATGTGTCAAGTGGTGATAGGAAGCATCTTTTCGTTAACAAAAGCTCTACATAAGAAACCTTCTTAGTTACCTCTCACGACACTCATGGAAATAAATATTCCCGATCATCTGGGAAGGTCAGAACAGCACCTTAGGCTACTATGGAGAGAATTCGAATATTTTTATTCTTACTCCTTCATTCGTTGCTGGTTCCACGTCAGATTGGAGTCATCCCCTGTATCACTTCATTGTACCTAGAGTGTTGTGACTGATTGCCGTTGTCGATTCTGGTTTACATGGTCTGTTTCAGGTGAGCTGAAGCCAAGCGCAAACCCATTAAGAATTAAAAAAAAAAACATGAGTTACAGTGGTAGCAGCATGTGGTGAGCCCAGGCCCGTTGAAAAAATTCTGTGCCGAAACACAGTCCAGTGTACCTAATTGAGCCTATCACCACTTTTAACGGTCAGACAATAAATATCTGTATATTAAATCTAAATTTAAATAACATCACAAATACGAGAAGTATCCTTTCCCCATATCCTCTATCACAAACCCTCCCACACAAGATATCCTTATGAAAAAGGGAAAGATTAAAGGCGACATCAAAGAGAGCGAAAGGGTGACATCGATTCGATTGCCCTATCGGAACCTGAGGGTATGATCTCAATACCCCTTGACCTTTCTGAGTATCATGGAATGTAGGGCGTAGTTTAATAAAATTGATTAGAAAATGAATTAAAGTTGAGTTTTTTTCTTCGTTTTCATACCAGTGGCTCGCCAGATATCGTTGAAATGAATCGATGTAGTGACTGGCTAATCTACCTGAACGTCAACCTTTCTACTAGCGAGCGCTCTCTCGTTTCGGAGGCCAAGACCTTAGTTTGGGTCGCTGAGGCAGTGGAAGTAGTAAATTTCCAGCCACAGGATGCTAAAAAAAATCGCCATCAACTATCCATACAAATTGGTACCCATTTGGAGTCGATGAATAATCTAAACCCGTATTTATAAGCCAAACTCCAAGCAACGATCGCGCATTCTAAGTCGCCTTTACCTTTTTTTTTTCATAAAATAAGATAAGATAAATATTCTTTATTTGCACACCAAAATAAACAAAAAATAACAACAATATACATAAGAAGGGTACAAAAGGCGGCCTTATCACTAAAAGTGATTTCTTCCAGACAACCAGTTTCATTTCATTTGTTCTAGTAAAACTTACGGACTAATTACAGGATAAAATATAATATCAAAATTTATAAAATATAATATCAAAATTTTTAGTGGGGCAAAACAGGCAAATAAACTTATATAAAAGAACATTGCCAACTCAGCCAACTAAAAGTTTCCACAGATAAATAGCATTTGAAAGTAATCTTAATTTGGTTTTGATTAGGGTACAATATGATATGCCCGACCAACCATAAGTGTCCACGAACGTTGCAGTGTGGTTTTTAATTCATTATCTTAGCAATCATATCAGCCGTGACTCTAGTGGTGGTTTCAGTCCATACAAAAGTTTGACGCACAATACGCGTAGACAGAATTAATAAAAGTTATATTTTATATATGGAAAAAAAGTTACTTATATTAATACTGTCTACGCGTATTGTGCGTCAAAGTTTTGTATAAAATTGACCCCTCTGCAACCGCCTTAACAAAACCTATACTATAATTTATAATTACTACCGTAAGTAATATGAAGAATTGGAGATCCCTTAAAGAATTATCAAAATCAAGTTGGTTTATGTTATGGACTGTGGTTCTACTGGGGACATACTCTCTGGTACTTTGTATCAATTATTACTTTGAAAATACTAAACGAAAATGTTTTCATTGTAAGGTACAAAATTGTACATAATTTATTCTGTACAATAATTAATCCTTAAAACCATGCTTTTAAAATGTAAAGTGGTTCTGCCCCGGAGCGTGACAATAATTTTTAAATAAATCACGAACGAATTTATAAAAGAGAGAACCTCCATTTCTCGAATTCGGTTAAAAACTTGAAGTTCCTTTATGATCAGTTTTACTGAAGTTTTCAATACATTTTCCTCTACATTCACGTCAAGTCAGTAAACTCATGCATGTACAACAACAGCATAGTAAATTCTGATAAAATATAAAATAATATTGTTACACAAAACAATCTGTATCGACAAAAACACACCGTGTCACATTACATTACGATGTAGCGAGAAAATCTTGTTTTTCTTTACCGTAACGTGAACTCAGGGACGTAATCACCAAGTCATTATTACTTCATATGGGGGGAGGGGGTCCTATCTGATTATAATTGAAACTTTTAAGTATAATTAAATCGAGTGTTTATAATACTGAACTGGAAGCCGATCGTGCTAATTGAAAACGTCGATGTTAAATCATTCTTCAATTTCAGTTGTAATCAAATTGCAAGTCAATTACTATTCAACTGTGGTGAATTCCGTATCGCAATAAATACAATTTTACGGCCAGAAATGAAATCTCAGCACATATTTTTGTTTTTTAGTCCATTTCAACCCACTACTGGGCAACGGCCTCCCCTTTAATCCTCCAACCATCTCTGTACTGGGAATGCTATGGCCACGCGTTATCGAGAGCATCCAGATGGTCCTGCCACCTCTCCCTAGGACGACCTGGACGCCGAAGCCGTAGCATCAATTAAACAAAAACAAGTACAAAATAAATAGAACATAAAATTGCATAACATAAGACATTTTGGTCATTCATATGTACCTACCTAATAAAAAAGTGTAAATAGGCCTTTCCTGGATATGTTGACGAAGAAATTGCGATGCGTATGTGAAGTCTACCAATCCGCACTGGGCACGCGTGGTGTACTAACTAACAACCATATCATACCCTGCTTGAGGGAAGACCTCTGCCCTTGCAGTGGGATGTATAGGCTAGATGACGAAATAGGTCTTTAACTTTTTGTCACACATGTCAAAAAGTCTTCCAATATCTTATTTTTTATTTTTTTATTCTTAGGAAGATTTACAGCTTTGATTACATATTAAACAAACACAACCCTAAATAACTGTATCTTTTATCTTATTATAATGACCCCCTCACTCAACCCCTAAGTACGTCCCTGCACCTTGTAGATAAATCCAGGTGTCTCGGCATCAAGGGAGCCAATCCATCATTATTGAAAACTAATCTTTCAAGGGGCGTCTCATCAATCAGCGTCTCCATCCATGAGAGTGTATTACCTTACGATGATAAAGTTGTGTTGGTGCGGATCCGGTGTGTACGTTTGCTTAATTTGAAGGAGAGTGCATGGCATAGGGATATATATATTCACAATTATGCTCTCTGAGGGATATGTATATATGTATGTATATGTAACTAGAGATATGTTATTCGTTTGAGTAGATGACAAAATGTTATACCTAAGTACTTAAGTACCTACGTAATTAAATGCTAACGGTCCAACTTAATAATGCTAATAGTTTTTTAAGGGGATAACCAGACTATCAAACTGAACAACTTTCTCTATGGGTCCACCATCGAAATCTCAAAAAAAATCAGCTGTCCCATATATTTGGGTCGAATAGGTTTGCAGTAATATAGGGCAAAGCAGATTCACAATTTCGATGTTGCTCCCGTAGATAATGTTGTTCAGTTTGATGGTCTGACCATCCTCTTAAAACCGTCAGCATACCTATTTAAGTTTACAACCTCATCATCATCATCATCATCTAAGCCGAGGGACGTTCGCTGCTGGAGATAGGCCTCCCCCAAGGATCGCTGTAACGACCAGTCCTGCACAGCCCTCATCCAACGGGTTCCTGCCGCCTTCACCAGGTCGTCGGTCCACCATGTTGCACCTACCCACGCGCGCGCTGCGTTTTCCGGTACGCACTCGCCACTCAAGAACTTTTCGGCCCCCAACCCCATCGGTCTTCGGTTCTGTGAGCAATGTGCCCTGTCCACTGCCACTTTAGTTTAGCAATTCTTTGAGCTATGTCAGCTACTCCGTTACAAGTTTACAGCCAGTAAAAAAAATCTTAACTTCTACAAGAAAAACCT
Source organism: Agonopterix subpropinquella (assembly GCA_922987775.1). NCBI lineage: Eukaryota > Metazoa > Arthropoda > Insecta > Lepidoptera > Depressariidae > Agonopterix > Agonopterix subpropinquella. The sequence continues at coordinate 22,776,247 of OV277705.1, forward strand.
GTCTGTAAAAATCTTAGATAATATAACAGAGTTACTAAGTCAATATCCAAACCTTTCAACTCAAACCCTTCTTGACAATATCTCGAAAGGACTACTAAAATAAAATCTGAACCCAAAGGCTTTACAGTTACAGCCGAATGGGAGAGTGCCCAATTTTATTTGCCAAATAAAAGAATCTACCGAATTTTAAAAACCTATTCTGCACTCTTGATAATTACGTTGAAATAGGTTTTTTTTCATCATCATCATCATCAGGTTATACAGGATGTATGTGACGGACAGTGGTAGAAAATTGCATTACTTACCCGTCACGCACTACAGGTGGAATTTGTTACTTTTTTTGTCCGGGACCTTTAGCGGGATACCGACTCACACTTGACCGGTTTTTTTGTTGTTATTCACACAAAGTTTGACGCTTGTATGTATTACCGTTTTTACGATAGAGCGTGAAGAAAAAACGTTGATAAAAACTAATTTCTTGTTGAAAGCCCCCCTTAATTTTAAACTTTTTGATATTTTTAATATTTGTTAACAAATCCGCCGTAATAACGCATAATCTGAGAAAATTTCAACTATCTAGCTATTACGGTTCAAAAGTTACAGCCCTAAATAGGTGGGACAGACGGACGGACGGACGGACAACGTAGGCTTAGTAACAGGGTACCTTTGGGTACGGAACCCTAAAAAATGAATGGAAGAGGATGACATTGCGCCGACCCCAAATAATGGGAAATAGGCAAGACAATGTTGACTTATTTAAAGAGGTGCTCCAGAATTTCAAAATTTCGATAAAATGTATGTGGCACCACCTCTGAAGTATGATCTACCAAACAGAAAAAGAATTATCACAAAATCAATTCATAATTCACGAGTAATCAGGTATCAAACATACAAAATAAAACATACAGGTCGAATTGAAAACCTCCTCCTTTCTGTTTTTTTGAAGTCGGTTAAAAGGTAGATTTTTATTTTTGCTTCTTTCCTTTTGTTTCCTTGTTGGATGTTGTTTAGTATCATGAGTACAATCACCATTTAAAGTTATGAAACTGTCTACACTACACTTACATCCTGTGTACTTCGCACTACTACTACAGGGCACAGGCACAGTAAGGTAAGTATAAGAAAGGGTATCTATTAGGTTATTTATTATTTGCGTATGGCTTTTTTATTTCCTCCAATGAAAAAGAATAATAAATTTACAAATCTATATCTAAATTTTGGAGCCAAATTTTGGCTTCCGGCGTTAGTTTCCACATATCCCCCAAACCCCCCTCAAAACTTCTTTTAGGACACTCCTCTACGATGTGCCTGACCGTCTGCTCCGTACAACCGATCTATTAGGTACAAGGTACAGTACGGACACTACCTTCCTCCCGCCAACTTTTTACCTCGCCGCCTATCGCCCTCTGGTTACCGCGCACTGGTTACTCGTTACCTACGAAGAAGACTTAATAAGGCTCTTCCTCCCTAGTGCAAGGCTCTCTTTCTAACAAGCAAACTTTTGCAATTAGCCATCCCGCTTCAGTTGCGCGGCTCCGGTCAGAATTTTCCGTTTTCTTTGAAAACTTGTATGATTTTTTATGAAATTTCAAAAAATAAGAAAACCCCATCATTCTATATTGTATTGTGAAGAATATTGCAAATTTTCATATTCTTCTGATCAACAATGTAAGAGTAAAACGGTTACAACTGGAAAAAAGGGGTTGACTTTGGATTCGTTTTTCTTCAGTTTTATTAATTAAAATAGATTTCGAGAAAAACCACATCACTTCTCATATCCTGTAGATTGTTCAGTTTTGTTTTCTGCTTAAAAAGTGCCATAGTTAATGTATTTAAATGGTTACAAAGTTACTCAAAACCGGGCGGACGCCCCTTAAGGTTCAATTTCTTTACTTTCGCATTGTGCTGACGTCATCTTGTCAATTTCAAATTTTTATATGCAGGGCACAGGCTTACCCTCAAGAAAAGAGAGTTCTGTCGTACCATTTACTTCTTTTGTTTTTTTATCTGTAGAACCACATAGTAAACGCCAGTGCATACTATAGGCAACCAACACAACATAAATCATTTGACACTGCTGGACACAAACCTCGGCATTGTCACATCGCAATCACAATAACAAAATGTCACGACACAAGAAAAGTTCGAGCCTCCGTCATAAAAGCCCCGCGAGCTCAAACTGTCCAACTATAAAGCTTTATACACACAAGTGTGTTAATAATAAAGTAACATAAACATAATGATTGAAAATGGCAGTCTTTTTACGAAAACATAGTACATTTCTTTTCTTCCATGTAATGATGTTTTAAGTATGTTTTCATTAAATTTTCCTGCAAAAAAAAAAATTCTGTTCCGTACAAAGGTGCAATCCTGCTCGACCCAGTATGGGACAGCTGTTTTTTTCGCGATTATTTTACTTCCTAAATAAGTATATTTGAGACGTAAAAACGTTAATTTTATAAAAAAATATAATTAATCTTGTATACTTTTACCTTTTTTTTTCTTTTCTTTTTTTTCTTTGTACTGTATTATAAAGTTTTTATGACTCAAAAATTTTCGAAAACTATCAAAATCACAAAGCTATCTTGGACGCACTTTGTACCTATATAATAGTCAGAGGATGATTATGTATAGTCCTAGGTATATTATAAAACATAGTTCACTTTAGGGCCTGTTATCTCATCATTTATTTGTCATATATCTGCTAGTTAGGCCATCTGAAGCTTATCAGGAAGTAGTGAAACAGGCCCTTAGGCGCTGTCCTATTGCCATCGCTCGCGCGATCATGCGTTCGTCCGACGAAAATCATTGTGCCACTGTGAGTTTAAACATACTTATATCTGCGGAATATCCTATAGAAGGTCGTGTTATCATGAGATGCGATCGAATTGTTCTTTTTTTATTTATTTTATTTTATTTTATTTTATTTTATAATATTCGGGATGCTAGCAGCCTCTTTTACAAAATAATGTATTCAATAACATGTCATTTGCCATTTACAACCACATTATATGTTTAAACGCACAGTGGCACAATGATTTTCGTCGAACGAACGCATGATCTCGCGAGCGATGGCAATAGGACAGCGCCTTATTAGTATTGAATATAAACTTTGATTTGATTAATTTGTTCTATGTAATGAAGTATTTTGCCATTCGATCTTCTGCTTCGGTATGATCCTGTCCGTATTTACATTACATATAAATTATGTTATTTCGTGTGAACTCAGCTTAACATGAAGTATGCGCAAGGCCTTATCTCGAGTTGGCGGGATGACGGAACATATTCGTTGTCACATTCATGTCATTTTGCCACTTACGACGGCTTTTCCGTGTTGAACAGTGTACTACGCAAGTTCTTTCCTCTTTTTGCTTTTTGTTTTTGTTAAGTTGAGCGTACTTTTGTTACCAGTGGTATTTGACGAATCTCAAGGCGTTTGTAATCTTATGACTATTTTATGATGTTTAATAGATACCTATAGCTTAATCTTCGAGACAGGGATAATAACACCCTACTCTTCGCAGTCGGGTAAAAATTACTGTTGATCTGTAGCACAGAATAGGTAATAGTATATAGTTCTACATATCTGTAGTAAGACAAGGAGCCCTTACAGTTTACTTGTTTGAATACGGAGCCCTACGCTTGTATGGCTCAAGGTAATTACTTTAAAAGTATCTATCTATGCCTAAAAAAATAATATTTAATTTTAATTTAATTTGCCGCCCCGAAGCTTATAGCCAGGCATGAAGAGAGATTCAGGTAAGAAAAGTGAAAATTAAAAGTAACTGTATTTATTTTCACAGATAATTATAGCAAAAAATCCTTTTTGAAAAGCAGAAGCAGTCTTTCATGTGACAAAAAAAACCGGCCAAGTACGAGTCGGGACTCGGGCAATTAGTGTTCCGTACTACTACCAGGAGTGCGATTTTTGAATCTCATTCGCTGAGTTCAGCAGTTGAAAATGTCAAAATTACTATGGAGATATGCATCTTTCTACTAATGATTTGACTTTCAAAAATCATACTTCAGGAGTGCAATTTTTGAAAGTCAAATCAGCAGTAGAAAGATGCGTATCTCAACAGTAATTTTGACATTTGCAAGTGCTGAACTCAGCGGATGAGATTCAAAAATCGCACTCCAGTTGTTTAACATGGGTCATTGATGAAACCACTATAAATTGACACTTACTTAGTATGTCACATAGTAACTGAAGATCATTTTACACTGGTCTTACTGGTGTTAACTTTTTTCGTATAGAAAAAAAACTGTGCAAGTTAGAGCCACCCTGATAATTTTCCCGCCATTTACATGTTATTTCTGATGTTCATGATTTTTTTCAGATCTTATACGGCAATGTTTTTGAAATAGAGGTGGGGACAGCAATTTCTCGGATTTCTTTGAAAATTTTGTTGAACTAAGTTTAAAAATAAAAGTATATTTTTAGACTCGTATTTTCATAAGCTTTCAATTGATACCCCACACTATAGAAGAAAGAAACTTTATTTACCCTTTCTTACTCCTCAAATTGCCCCCCAATATAAAAATTTAGCTTTCTTTACTTTATTTGTGATATTGGACCAGCAATTGCTATATCTGTACCGAGTTTCAACTTCCTATTACGGTCTCTGAGAAAAATGCCTGTGACAGACGGACGGACGAACGGACGGACAGACACCGAGCTGATTCCATAAGTGTTCCGTTTTGCCAATTTTGGTACGGAGCACTAACAATGAACCGTATTCAGGTCAAAATAAGTCCTTATCGCATCCATGTCAATCATCAGAATCTGTGACCGTAAACCTCGAGACCGTAAAGAGAAACTCACAAAGGCGCTAACCCGGCGAAGAAAAAGCGACGCTTGCCGCCAAACTGCCAGCCCTGAAAATGAAACAACCCGTGTAATAAACTCCCCCGGCACCCCGCGACAATCTGGCTGCAAATTGTACGCGAAAAACTCCCCGCTGTGGAAATATGGCTCATCATTTAGAATGAAATGAAAGATTAGATAGATTTAGATTTGACGTGATTACAAAATTAATAAACAGCCCTCAACGTTACTTTAATATCTTAAAGAGAGAAAATTAAAACACATTTGCACATTATCATCACTACATAGTATAAAACAAAGTCGCTTCCCGCTGTCTGTCTGTCCCTATGTATGCTTAGATCTATAAAACTACGCAACGGATTTTGATGCGGTTTTTTTAAACAGATAGAGTGATTCAAGAGAAAGGTTTATATCAGCATTGCACCCGTGCAAAGCCGGGGCGGGTTGCTAGTCACAAATAAATAGTTATGTCAATAATTCTGCATTTTTTCTTCTTTTTTTTGCGGTGACAGTTTTTTTAATTTTATGTTTATTTTATCATTTTTATAATACATTATACTATACAGAAGATCATTTTTTAAATATAAATTTCTAATGCAAAAATACACAAATTGCAATCGCTTCTGTGCACCTGGCCTTGCCGAACACCTGGGCCCTGTTTAATAAACGCGACAATGACAATCTGACAATGAAAATTCAGAGTATATTGCTGGTTACTCATGACGCTAAACTTGTAGTGCTTCATGTGTCCTAGCATTCTCAGCAATGTACTCTGAATTGTCATTGTCAAATTGTCATTGTCGCGTTTATTAAACAGGACCCTGGCTACTATAAAATATAAAGACACCAATGAAGAACCATTGACACGAAAAGTAGAAGAAGAAGCACACATAAGAAGATATCTGGTAGTTGTAGCAAAAATTCTGACCACCTGGAAACGGAATATTGTCCAGAGTTTTTTTTTTTTTTTTTTTTTTTTTATGTGTACCTATCGGTAAGCATTTGACCCCAATCTCACCTGATGTTGAGTGATGATGAGGCCGAAGATGTAGCATGCTTGCCTAGAAAGATGCCTATTCACTCTCGCCTTGAAGAGGCCCAGGTTGTATTGCTCAGGGAACAGGTCCGCAGGCAGGGCATTCCACTCCTTAGCCGTGCGCATTATAAAAGAAGAAGCAAACTTCTTCGTGCGAATTGCTGGTAGGTCAACGACATAAGGGTGGAAACCCAGTCTGCGTCTCGTCCCCCGCAGATGAAAGGGAGATGGTGGTATCAGATCTTGTAATTCAAGAGTTTATTTAAATGAGATTAATACGATCGAACATAGATTTATATTGGTCTTACCGGGTAGTTGCAACTATGGGGCAATCTTTTTTGCACTAATAAGAATCACGATTCAGTTCTTCTTTTTATACCAACACCTGCCTTCTATATGACTAGACCTGTCTATTGAGAGAAGAATTCAATCCTGATTCTTATAAGTACAATAAATTATTGCTCTATAGTTACAAATTCTCCCATAGTTGCAATTAGTCTAGAACTAGAATTAGACCTTATGATTAATTTTGATTCTTTACATAATTCCAAAGAGATGAATGGATAAAACAGTAAAATAAATGAAAACACTTACGGAAGGAGCCTGAAACCACATGAAAATGTTAATTTAATCTCGTCGGCTTTCCTTTTTACTGACCTTAAAAAAACATTGCGACATTTCTCTTCACAACCGCGCTATTCATCTTCTAAACCGCATCAAGAATTTTATTGTTCTAAGCTTCTAAGGGTGGCTTGCACCAACATGTATTTAGGCTTCAATTAAATATGGCGGGTTGGCTGGTTTGTAATAACTTCCAGTAGATGTCGCTCACGTTCCCGCAAGACGCAACAGATTGAAAATTTCGTTCTCTGGCTAGTGGACTCGGTAGCGAAATTGGATAACGCACTTTCCCGGTTCGGAAGGGTGCGGATTCAAGTCCCGCCCGAGACTGAATTTTTCAATCTTTAATTTGATTCAATTAAATCATCATCATCATCATCAGCCTATCATCGTCCACTGCTGAACATAGGCCTCTCCAAGGCGCGCCACAAAACTCTGTCCTCGACCTTCCTCATCCAGTCGCTCGCCGCTACCTTTTTTTTAGGTCGTCTCTCCAGCAGAGATTATTTTTGTGGAAAAATGTAACAAAAACTTGCAAAATGCACTTTGTGAGCTCACTGTTTAAGTTTTTAATGTCCATCATATTTAGCATTTAAAAGTCAATTCAATTAAATACTTCGTATTTATTATGGCTTCACGGCATGAGCGATGATTCTGCCAACGTCAAGGTAAAGGAAAACACTGGCTGTAGGTAAAACAAAACTGTAAAACATGTTTAAATTAACAATGTGAAAAAATGCTATGCAACACCATTTTTTAATTACTAGAAAAATTTATAAGGGTGGGAAACTAAATAAGTTTCCCTAAGGAACATGGGTTGAAAAACAAGACCAATTTCATGCCTAATATTATAAATGTGAATGTAAGTTTGTTTGTTAGGCTTTCACGCGAAAACTACTTAACCGATCATCATGAAACTTTGTACTCATATTCTTGGAGGTATGTAACATAGGATAATTGGGGTTTTCCAAAGTCGCGGGCAAAAGCTAGTTATAATATAAATACACCCTTAAAATTTTGTAATAAAAAATAGGGATGTTTAACACGTGTAACCATCGTGAAACACATAACAATAACACTAATTTATAATGAATATTACATAACATACTAATTTATAATGAATATTATATAACAGACTAAATCATAACAATAACACTAATTTATATTAATATTTACAATGAATGATCTGCTAAGTTCACTCACAAAATATCCTTCAGTGGGCCAAAAACAGCCACGGTAAGTTGTGATCTGGTATCTAAGGATAAAAAAACATAAGAAAATTGTATAACACAATTTTATGTCTTCACGTAAAACCCGAGTAATTAAGTGATACTTAAGTTGAGAGCTTAACGAAATTGCTGACAATAATTTATATAGCATCATTAAGAGTACCTTACATCCTAAATTCACTCGTGGACCGTCTCTTAAAACTGAAGGGCCCTCTAATTTTGTGGGCATCGCTAAGTTGTTGACTTGATGGATGGACCCCTTGAAGCTTTTTGTTCTTCATCGTAACAGAAAACGGTCGTTCGTTACTTATCTAGAAAGGGAAAAATTGTCTTTTTACAGAGTTTTTCCTGATAAGTGAGTAAAGATGCTCACGATTCCTTAATTATGTCCGAGTTGACATCCATTCTGTTAAAGTGTATGTCAAAAACGATTTCGAGCTCGAGACCTACCATAAGGATGCTTTTTCACTTATGCGGAGCGGAGATTATGTTAAACCGGCCAATAAAATAGCTTGATTATGACAAGCAAGGAAAATTAAGCAATTCGATTGGTTGATTTTATACAGCTCCGATCCGCTCCGCTTCAGGGGAAACGCACCCTAAGGTTTCTTATGGATACGTAAGCGTCGCTGAAGCATAGTTTTTGACTGGAAGTCAAGCAATTTTTTGACCTACGTTATGCGAGTCGTCGAAAAGATCAGGGATGGGGATTGCTGGAAGAAATCTCTTTAGAGATAAGCTCGCCCTTTGTATATGTCTACTCTAATTATTTTTTTCTGAATTTTTTTTTGTACCATAAAGTGTTAAATAGATGGGGTGTTTAGTCTCCAGACTAGCATAATATTTGCCACACCCATGGTGTTTGGCCTACAACAATAGCTCAACGGTGTTATACAAGAGGCAATCTTGGGTCTTATTATGTAACTACCCGATTCATTCGGTATCAAATCCAAATGGTATTTTTGTGCAGTTCTTAGTGATTTTGCTTCCTATTAATTTGGTTAATTAAGTTCAGACAGCCACAACACGTTACCATCTTGTAAATGATGTAATCGGGAACTTACACAATAATTTAAAGTTTACGTCTCTAATACCTACACCTTATAGAATCGCTACATCCGATTACTTTATACCTATATCCTGCAATCATGTATATCTTTACTTTGCTTTTGTATCTCTTGATAGCCCAGAATAAAACTAAGACAACATAAAAATCCGTATACTTTTTTTAGCCAAACTTCTGGTCTGCAAGTATTAAACCTCAATATACAGGATGTAACAAAAGCCAAACTTCTGGTCTGCAAGTATTAAACCTCAATATACAGGGTGTAACAAAACACCCTAGTAATACTTAAGGGGGTGCTTCAGACCATCAAACTGAACAACTTTCACTATGGGGCCAACATCGAGAAAAAATAAAAAAACTCAGCTGTCCCATACAAAACTGCAGTACCGACTCGACTAAATTGTATGGGACAGCTGATTTTTTTTATTTTTTCTCGATGTTGGCCCCATAGTGAAAGTTGTTCAGTTTGATGGTCTGAAGCCCCCCCTTAAGTATTACTAGGGTGTTTTGTTACACCCTGTATAGGACGATGGGCCGCCGCAAATTATATCGGCCTTTTAGCTTGGGCGATACGAGGTTTTAGGTAAACGATTTTTTTATAGATTGACAGAGCAGAACTCATAAAAATTCCATTCACACATTCTCTTCAAGCCTCAATCCTTCAAGCGCCGGCCTCAGACTTTCGTATAAAAATTTATCGCTCAAGCAGGATGCAATAAAGCGGCTCGGCATCGTAAACCGTAATTGCCCGAACATAACTCAGCGCTTTATCGCTTCAATTGCATACTCATGCTAGTACTGATTCTTGTTCTTCAGACTGGACTGAGATAAAGAATATACTGAAGAATCTACGACGATGTGATAGTAGATCAATATAATTTTTTTTTAAAACTAATCACAAAATTTATGCCAATTTTAAGGGAGTGTAAAAAAAATTTCTTCTAATAGGTATTAAAAGAATTCCTTTAAAATTATTCTCTGTTTTGACCATTACCTGCATGCATATGCTCACGACTATATTCCCTGAGTCAGAGATATTCTGAAACTTCAGAACATCCACGTTTCACTAGTAGTACCGAAACTATGTCCAGTGTGACGGGGAGTGAGCCCGTCGCCACTTGTAATGGACAGTAGGTACAATACATGACTCGAAATTGAAGCATGCAGGTTTCCTCACGATGTTTTCCTTCACCGAAAAGCCAGTGATGTTACAAATCGTACATAAATTCCGAAAAACTCATTGGTACGAGTCGGCCTGGACGGGGATCGAACAATCGCCTCCTGCACGGCATGCAAGGTTACTCGTCACTGGACCACCACGGCTTACCTACACGCACGGCCCTTACCTATTAAACAATGTTATAGTAAGACATTGACAAACTAGAAAACCACCTTATTTGTAAAAAAATTTTTTTCTATATTTAATTAAAAAAAAAATTTTGTAATGCGGTGTAAGTACAATATAATACGTTAATCTGCTCTGCTGAATATTGATGTAGTTTTTTGCTAATCATAAATAGGTCGGTACACTTTCCTCTGGACAAAACTAGATCCACTTTCAGGACAGGATCCGATCAGTCAGATTTTTTGCAAAAACTCGTCAATCTTGTCCCGCCATTTTCATGGTTTATAGTGTGTCGATATTTGTTGATTTGCTAAACATTGTATTGTCATGTATCAATTAAATTAAATAAATAAAATAAAATTGAGCTGTCCACCAAAAATACTTTCGCATTCCATTAGCCCACGTCCCTTTGGTAATATAGAAACTCTATTAGTTTTCAACTTTAAAAAACGTTCCTACAAGGTTTCAATGTTCCTACATTGTTTTTGTAGGCGTAAGGCAACTGAACAACTTTACAGCTGTTAGTAAATCTCCAAATGCAAAAAAATTATTAGCTATTGCATACATTTGAGTCGAATAGCAGTTTTGTTGAGCTTCCTGTATAAAGTTGTTCAGTTTGACGATTTGAAACACCCCAACCAACTTTAATTCACGTTCGTGAACACTATCGCTCAAATTTGATTTTATAATTGCCCGGATATTTGTACCTAAAGGTTAAAGGCACGGTGTGTTTCCCAAAATTCTCTTTGTAAAACGTGTATATTGTCAAAAGGTTTTGATCCCCACCGTCGTTTATGTCGTGATTATGAATACGGTGGTAACCTCAGTATGTGTGCACACTCGCGTTACAAAGGGAAGTAGGCGAGATGTGCGGAAGCTAAAGTTTCTGACTGCTTGTGAAAACATATGGTGTGGTTTTGTGAACGTTAACGCTACGCGCTATTTGGTGCGTCATTGTTGTAAAGATCCATAACATGTCCATCCCTGCCAAACCAGGGTCCTGGGTTCGAATCCCGGTTCGGTCATGGATGTTTACATGTTTGTGCCGTTGTCGTATGGTTTCCATAATAAACAGCCTATTAATAGTGCTTTATTGGGATCATTACAATGTATGTGCCTGTGAGCGTTATTTATTATTATTATTTATTTATGTTGTGGTCTTGTGGTCTTTTTTATATTCAGTGTATGTGTAACAGAAAATAATTTTCTGAGTACCCACGATAGACCGAACGGTGTACTATGCTTTGTTTGTATTGTTTCAGAGGAATACATGAGGACGCGTGTCACGCAGAATGGTCATGTCGAAGATAGTCCTGAGTACGGACGGTCCAACGAGACGAGCAGGTGCACTGAAGTTGCCAATCGTATTCTTGTTGTCCCCACCATCGTGTACTGTAAATGACAGACTCAAACCAGGGCACTAGTTAGTCTGATAGAGAATGTCGCCGAGTGCACAAACCTCAAACTAACAGAACGCTTCGTATATTATTCTAAACTGCTATGGAGTTTCTTGCTGTTTCTTCTTCATGGTACCTACTTGCGAAATGGTTGTAAATGTCGAGTCAGTGAATGAAATTAAAGATAATAATAATTCGATTCCTAATTATCATCAGAAAAATTGTGTAGATATGGAAATGAAATGAAAATTATTTATTCGTAAGATTTTTGGTGATGTTAAGGTATCTGATATTACAAAGGCCCACAAAATCTACCGATTTTGGCGTACAAATATTTAGTAGACAGATGGCCTGCAGTATGTTTTCAAGTTTAGAAAAGCAATTTATATATCGGATATCGCGCATAAAGGTTAATCCTGTGCAAACACGCGCTTTATTTGACGCAGATCGGTTAGGAGTCAGGACCAAACCGCCAATTTACATGTTTTTCAAACAACCATTCATTTGGAAGGTTAATTAGGTTGGAAACTGTGGATACTTTAGGTTGGATTTTCGGGAATTGCGGAATAATTACACTAAAGCGTGGGAATGCTGTAATGGGATTCTTTGAGTCTGCTGCGATCCGTAATTTCCATGAGGGTGTTACCATAAAACGGTTCGACATTTTTAATTTGTGTTTTAATAAGGTTATGAGTATGACATACATAACAGAAGTATTCATGGTCATTTTTTCCTTTTTTATCCTTTGTCGCCTATAAATACAGGGTGTACAATAAAATGGGACAGCTACTCAAAGGGGTGTTTCAGACCATCAAACTGAACAACTTTCTCAACGGGATCAAAATCGAAATCGCGAAAAAAAAATCCGCTCTCCCATACAAAACTGCAAACATAACTCGACTGAAATGTATGGGACAGCAGATTTTTTTTCGCGATTTCGATATTGGTCCCATAGAGAAAGTTGTTCAGTTTGATGGTCTGAAGCACCCCTTTAAGTAGCTGTCCCAATTTATTGTACATTCTGTATATCATTCATTAGTTAAGTTCTTCTTGTATATTATATTATAGTTTAGTTCTAGTTTAGATAATTATTTACTTACATACAGTGTGTATCCCCCTTCTTGAAGTGAATAAATAATATTCCATTTGACCCGAAGTGTCATTTGTCCGAAGTACTTTTCGTGTAGTAATTATAAGTATTCTGTCGTAGTACTAAGTACTAAAGCAAAGTTCCTGACAATCCCAAAGAGAAATACAGTCGCAAAAGTTTGTGTGTGTATGTTTGCCATAATTATCTAAAATTTGCAATGTTCACCACAGTTGTCCTGTAAAACTTTCCTAATTAGAACTTTGAGAGTACACACAATAACCCTTCTTTTGATTTCCCTATCGGTTCTTACTTGTTTGAGTCAGCTTTGACCTAAAAAGGAATATTGTTCAGGTAACTCTCCTAGTTAAACTTAAATTAGGTAAAGTTTGGCGGGTATTTTGATAGCGTACCTGATTAAGAAACCATTTTTGGGAATTTATTTACATTTAATAAGTATTTTATAAAGTTTAATTCCATTATGGAGAAGTAGGTCATTTTCGATGTACGTCATTATCTTGTCAAGTAATTTTCTGAGTAGGTCATTTTCTAGGTAGGTCATTTCATTATATATACGCATTCTTCATATTATACGCATTCGACTTTTTTTTCTTATTTACATGCAGTTTTCCTAACGATTTTTTCCTTCATCGTTTAAAAGTAGTCAGTTATTAGTTATTACGTAACAGAAATAAGAAAAAAACCGTGGCATATACATGGCATGTCGTTTGCGCAGATTTAAATCCGCAGCCTCATGACTGTAGACTGCAGACTATAGTTATTTATTCAAAACTTATATTAAAATTTAAATCCTTCGTCAAACCAGATTCACATAATGTTTTATATTATATCCGTTGTAAGCTTCGTGAATGGCATCTAAATAATCTGCTTGCAAGTTTCGTCAAAAGTGTCAAAACACAACTAACAACCAAAAGGTAAACTTGGCTCAAAGGTCCCTAAAAGCTAGCCGCATCACCCCACTACTGGATGGCCAACAGAATAACTTCGTCTACGTGGACATAGTCACTATGTACTTTTCCAGGATGTACTCTATCTGTACTACACAATTTAATGAATATGGTGCACCCATTGATTCCCATCGATTAGGTATTATCTCGTATCTTTGGGGCAAGCCAGCAACACCTCGACCCAGTGGGATTTTGGTGTTATGTTTTATCATTGATTAGGTATTACATTGCATGTTATTTTACAACTACCAACAACTATTTCAAACTTTCTAAATACGATTTATGTCTCGAAAACGTATTTTATAGAATTTATGTGGCACTAGGAGTGGTCCGGTACGCACTTGACCGATATTTCTATGATTAAGTAATTGAATAGACGTCAACGACTTCAATTTCACCCTGTAGACATTTATATACTTACTTAGATTTTTTTATAAGACCATTTACCTAATAAATAAGACATGCTTAAAGGAAAATTTCTTTCTTACTTAGGTAAGGTGGTCCTCCTATAGGTGGTTATAATTAGTTATAACCACCTATAGGCAGTATATAGGTGAGGTGGGTATAAACAGTGGCCCATTGAGTAGCAGTGGGTGGCGACCTTCACCTTTGAGGGATAGGTAGAACGATGGAAGCCATCGCTACCCGTAAACATAGGTTGAATCAGGTTGAACTTTGCTGTTGTTTTTGTTGGTAAAGTACTTACTGAAAAGTATAAAATGAATGAACAATGGTATATATTTACTATAAGTAATCTGTCTCTATGTGTATCTACAATAAAGTGTTAAAAAAATAAAATTACTTATAATTTTTTTTTTTTTTTTTTTTTTTTAATTTGTATTTTATTCAGTCACCTAAATTACATTATAGCTTTGAGTCTCGTGGGTGTTATTTCTAATTCAGTTCCTACCTTAGACTAATTATATGTGGACGCGTAACCACGTGTCATTCTACTAACAAACTTTCTGCCACTTTTTGCGGGGGGCGAGGTAACATGTTATCCGCAACTTTGGATTTTATTCCCTATGACTTTAGATTCTAATTTTGAATGTTCAAAATCATGAAAAGTAGTCTCGTGTGAACCCCAAACGTTCTAAGTTCAAAATTATTGTTTCGCTATTATAGGCTGTCTCGTTTAGTGATAAGGTATAAAATTGGGTGTAAATGCGCAAGATTAATTGATCTAATACCGTGGCAGAGGAGAAATGCTGCCGCAAGGCCGGTCCGGATATAATTAGTCTAAGGTTCCTACAAATAATTTCAAGAGTTCAAGCTGCGGAAACGTTCGAGTCTTGTTAATTTTAGTCAATACCTGCAAAATTAGATTATATCGACTTCGGATTTTGGTTTCACGTAATTTCGCAGAATTATTTTACGAAAGTGCTTACGAAACAGAATTATCTTTTTTATTGAAATTTTCGGATAACATAAAAATTCGGACAAAAAGCTTTCGCCTTTCTTCTTAAAAATACACGTAACGAAAACAATTTTAAACATTCAAAATAGCAATTCGGCTAAAACAAAGATAGCTGAGAATAAAAGCGGCGATCATCCAGAAAACTTTTCGTCTAAGTACAAATAGCGCCCCAGGGATCTTAAATATTTATCTGACGCCATCCTGCGAACAACTTTTCAATTCTGTAGGATAACGTCTTGTTGGGTAGTTCCTTAGGGATCTTTCCATTTTATTTGGATAAAAGTATGACAGTGTTATATAAAGCATATCTGCTATTTTCTCGTTTTTCTGTGGGTGTAATCCTTAGACTGCAGTATTTTTTAAGGTTGTTTCTTTTTACCCGACTGCGCCAGAAGGAGGGTTATGTTTTTCGAGCGTATATATGTATGTATGTATGTTTGTTTGTATGTCTATTTCTTTGGCACGGCCTACAGCCTAAACGGCTTGATGGATTTTAACGTGTGAGGTGTCGTAAGAAATCTAACGACACCGATGTCTACCGATTTTTACAAATGTAAAAATTGTGAGAGTGACATAGGCTACATTATTTTATTATAGCGTCTGTCAATTAAAAAAAAAGAGGGGGAATAAAATTTTTTTTGTAAATAATTAGATCTAGCTTTTTCCCGCGAAAAATGTATCTAGCGGTCCTTCTTTCCCTGTGCCAATTTGTCCAAATTCATTCACATCTAAACATTGTCTCAAACTTTCACATTTATAATATTAGTAGGATAGGATATGTTTTAGCATCCCTCTTCCATATGTACGTTTGTATGTATTTTTTTTTTATATATCTTGGACAATGTCACACAAATTATCTAGTCACATTTAAAGTACCAGAATCTAGTCTGGACTTGTATTATGACTTACGTATGTGTGCCTCGGCTTCGCCTCGGCCCACATTTACACGTTCGTCCATCAATGCCTCTGTTGCTGGCCGCTGCAGTAATGTACTATTATTAAAAGACTAGTAGCGTCTATCTGCTACTTGGTATAATAATATATTCAACTTTTGAATGGATCAGCCTATTGCTATGAAAACGGAGGTTAAGCCGAACTAAAAATAAATAAATAAATAAATAAATAAATAAATATCTTGGACAATGTCACACAAATTATCTAGTCACATTTAAAGTACCAGAATCTAGTCTGGACTTGTATTATGATGACTAGACAACGATATAGAATACAGATATAAATACAAACACGGGTACAAATATTCATATTCATCATACAAATATTTGGCCCTTACGGGATTCGAACCCGCGACCCTCGGCACAGCAGGCAGGTTCACTACCGACTGTGCTACCGGGCCGTCCTGTTATTGCTCCTGACTAGGGTTGCCAGATAATCGGGATTCGTCGGGATTGTCCCGATATTTTGTATGATGTCCAGAGTCCCGAAAAAATACAAAATGTCCCGACAAATAACAAAAAAACAAAAATTTCGAATTACCGTAAGCAATGCTTATTGTGAAAGAATATTCAGTATTTTAAATAACTTAGGTATATACCAAAGACAAAAATCGCATGGCACTTGACCTAATAAAAGCGGAGTTAGTGATAAGACTTAACTTTGACGAAACATGAACAAAGTTACCTGGAGGCTTAGACAATTGGAGGGCAATTGCGGTAGGTAAGTAAATCGCAACTGAACTATGATTGCACTGCGTGCGAAGCTTAGCTTTTTACACATTTTGTATTGCGCTAATCGCGGTACAGCTCATGACAGCCTAGCTGTCACAGCCGTTATGACATATGGCTCTAACGTTATAAGGATGTCAGTCACATAGTAAATAAGTAATGTTTAGACCATAATCCCAAAATCCCGACTTTTTGAAATTTTGCCCATACATTTTAGTCTTCCCATCTGGTAACCCTACTCCTGACCGATTTCGGCGACTGCGACTGCTTCAACTCCGTTGTTGGCGTTGATTGGCCTTCTTCCGAATAGGGATGAGAGGAAATAGGGGACCGCTAAACAGAATTTCTGCTGAGATTGGATCAGAAGTGCGATTTTTGAAAATCATACGAGCGATTTGGCAGTAGAAAGATGCATAATCTCCATAGTAATTTTGACATTTTCTACTGCCAAGTCGCTCGTATGATTTTCAAAAATCGCACTTCAGGAAATGTTCATGATAGTGCTAATCCTTGTAAGTATCTTTTTCTGATGAATAAATATCTTTTCATTTATTTATATATATTTATACTCCACCATGTAGACCCAGAGTGGATTAGTAGAAGTCTTACTGATGTATATTCTGTTTTGGTGTGCGAAAAGGATAATTAAATTGAATTGAATTGAATTGAGGATTTTTAAGCAGCATAAGGCTCAAATCACACCATAACTGCAGTGGACGGAAGTAGGTAGCTGGAAGATTGATAGTCCGCAGGTCGGCCTTGGGCGGTCGCTGGCGACTGTATACCGGGGCTTAAGCTTAGAGAAGTTTATTCCGTAAGTGCATCCAAACGAAGTTCCGTCCTAGTTTCAATATTTACAAATCAAAGTCAATTATTTTTTTTAGACACGACCTAGATAACTGTACCATGCATGTGATTGCAATAAATATATGAATATGATACCAATTATCTATGCATTACATTAATTGTCAGATTTCCATTAAAATATAATTTCAATGCCAGGATTAATTTTAGATTGGTATGGAAAACTTAGTGCCAAGATATCTGATTTCACGGAAGTCTGACAAAATAATATAAAGCACAGATAGTGTCTAAAAATGTATGTGACTTTAAAATGGTTAATATCAAAAAAATAAATTAAACTTCGTTTGTATGGAGTGCGCCAACGGTAATATTTCCTGATTTTTTTCGAGTCCAACTATACTATGTATTTTAGCAATGTAGATAAAAACTTTAAATTCTGCGAAATTGAAACTAAGCTGTGACAGCTGCTACTTTGGTGTGAATTGGGCCTTATGCCTCTGACCTGCGCTGCGGCAAACTGAATAGGTTCAGCTCCATCTAAGACAAGATAAGATAACATGCAATATTATTTATTATTTCTTTATCTAACTGGACCTATCCGATTTAAACACCAGAAAGATCCCAAATTGTTCTCATCAAAACAATTCTTCTACTTTTTTTGTAACTTAATGACTCTTAGTCGGGTAAACTTCGTCTTCACAATCTGGCCTGGCTTTTAGTTGAAAAGTAAAATTAAGTTGCAATTTCTAAAGGATGCTTACTTTTATCAATCCAACCATCTTTTTCACTGACTTTTATTCTGCTTTTGAGAAAAAGTTTTTCTAGAAAACTGAAGGTGCAGTTATAGTGAAAGATTTTTCTGTAAGATTAGATTTCAAAGCAAACACGATGGAACCATAACTCAAAGACAGAAATATGTACAGTAGGTACCACCGGGAGAATAAGTCTGCTCGTCAATCTTGAAATGAAATAAGAATAAAGTGTTATCTTATATTATTTATTTATTTATTTTATTATCTTATCTTTGTTCGCGCAGACAGTGACTGACATTTCCCGTCGGTATTCGAAACCATTTGATAATAATTAATAATCAACCTAATGACTACTCTGTTAAAGAGTGAAATTGATTGCCGTGGCAATCCATTTCTAAAACTGCCTGTCATAATCACGAAGCTATCTTGGACGCAGTATATCGTAGCTGCTCACTACGTACAGTCAAAAGCACATCAAGCTTTACACTTGCAGTTCGATTGTAGCGCTTATGGCGCACTAAATAAGAGCGGTACAAAGTCGAAAGTGTCAAGCTTGACGTGCTCTTGACTGTACAAACGACGACACATCAAGCTACAAAATATATCTATCAAAATAAGCTGGCCGCGCGTAGGTAAAGTAATGTCATGTTTGGCCAGTTCCATACATTTTAGATTTAGTATAGTCTTGGCGCAAACAAATGTCGCTACAAGTACCTATCATCTGGCCTGAACGAGAGATAAATCTTAATTAAACTTTATTAGATCACTATTATTTGAGTTTTGTTTGTTGATTAATTATCTTAAAAATTTTAATGACAAATGTGTTTAACACCTATTTTAAACGTAATTAAACATTGCTGAAGTACTGTTACTTACCACTGTCGTCGCTGTACTTGCGCGAGTTGGCAACTAAGAAGGTGGCAACTTTCTTAGTATGGATAGGCATGACCCTCTGTTGTGTATGATTTATTTACTCTATGGTAATGTATAACGTCGCGCGGCTAGTAGCTTGATGTGTCGCCGTGTGTAACACTCTTTTGTTATTGACGCGGAGCAGAGCGAGAAAAAAGGCGCGTGATAACGCTGTTGTGCACATCATGCTCGGCCTTCAGGTCTCGATGCACATCGATTACCATGTCACAGGAAAGCGGCAGCTTAACAGTCGAAATATTCCGTCGGAATGTCAGTCAAATTGTTCGGAGAACTCGCTGCAAATCCTTTGACATGTCGATTCTTTTAATATAGGATTAACATTGTTATGTTTTTGTCACAGGTTTGATTTATTTGTACACGATACAGAAAATATGAATTAAATTTAAATGAAACCGATTCATCGCTCGTCCAATTTAAATACGTTCTTTACTATACAGGGTGTAAGTGACAGCCTAGCAAATACTGAAACGGTGAACTCAGACCATCAAACTGAACAAAAAAAATCAGCTGTCCCATACAAAACTGCTGTCTGTACCTACCCGACTAAAATGTATGGAACAGCGGATTTTTTTTCGCGTTTCCTAAGGTAGGCTCCATATAGTAAAAGTTGTTCAGTTTGATGGTCCTGGTATCCTTTACCGTTTTTACGATAGAGCAAAAAGGTAAAATCTTAAAAAAATACGTTTCTTGTATTATCTACCTTGTACTTGTACCCTTTATAGGTAGGACAGACGGACATACGGACAGCGTCGGCTTATGAATAGCCTGCACCTGTGAATGCCCTGTTGGCACCCTTTGGATACAGGAGCCTTAAAAACTATATCGGAATTGCTTTCATCGTTATATTTCTCTACTCCGGTTACAAGAACCAATTAGTTTCACGCCCAAGTTCAATAAAATATCAAAGAAATGTATCCCTTAGAAGTAAGTAGGAAGTAGGCAGTGTTGTTCCTCGATAATCGATAGTCCATCGACTTATCGACACTCAAAGAATTTCAATAGTACTTACTGTATCGATAGCTTGGAATTAAGCAATAGGTACTATTTATAAAGTACTAAGATTTTACCCGACACTTCTTCTGCGTTGATTTAAAAAAGTGATCGATGCGGCAAACATCTAAATACAGGGTGTAACAGAACACCCTAGTAATACTTAAGGGGGTGCTTCAGACCATCAAACTGAACAACATTCACTATGGGGCATCGAGAAAAAAAAAAATCAGCTGTCCCATACAAAATTGCAGTACCGACTCGACTAAAATGTATGGGACAGCTGATTTTTTTCATTTTTTCTCGACGTTGGCCCCATACTGAAAGTTGTTCAGTTTGATGGTCTGAAGCAGCCCCTTAAGTAGGTATTACAAGGGTGTTTTGTTACACCCTGTATATTTAGCCGTTTATGCGTGATTAAGTCACACACTAATAAATCACAACAACATTTTATGTGATGATGATGTCCTCTTTGACGTATCCGTCAACGGCGACACCCTGGGCTTCACCTAGTAGAGTGTGACTAGCGAACCCAAGAAGGATGTCCACTTTTACCCTGTCAAAAAATTTTACAACTATTAACGTGTATAACTTTTATTCCTCATTATCAAATTAAAATAAATTATTATCGATGTAAATGGAATCAACATATAGTTTTCCTATATCAATATTAACTGTATACTTCACATACCTTTGAGTATTATACGACTTCAACAATAATAAAAAATAGTTTGACAGGTAAACGAATGTATGAGAAGTGGTCGTTCATCTTTCGATCTAAAGGCTCGCTCCAAGAAGCTTGAAATTTTAGAGAAAATTTCAAGCTTCTTGGCTCGCTCCGATCGCTCGTAAAACAGTAAAAAGTTCTCCACTTCATTATACGTGTAGTTATTATAACTTGGTTTTGGCCGGGACTTCCTAATTTGGCGCTTAGCGTCATGATCCGCTAGACGCATTACATCGAACTCCTCAGTTCGCTTTTTTACAGTGGAGCGCCATTCTGGTCTCATCAGAGCACGTTGCTCCCAGTCCTTAATCGGTATGTTGCATGCTGTCAGGTGCCGTTTCAGGACATCTTTGTAATGCAGGTACTGACCGCCAGACTTTTGTTTCCCATCCCGAAGCTCCGACTCGCACTGTCAAAAAGTTATCAAACCCCATGTATAGCCAAGCTTCTCTTCACAAACTCTACAGTCTACACCTTCTTCAAAATATGCGGCTTGGCCATTCCGTCAAAGGATACCGAGTAACCTATAGTAAAACAAAATCTCGAGTGTAACCTATCGATAATCAAACTTACTATAAATAGTTCAGCAGCACTAGTGAGAGGTAACATAATATTACGGAGAGAACCAGTAAAAGGCGTGGTTGTCGACACATCGCGATTTAGTTTCAGCTGGCCATTTTCTAGCTTATCTACTTTGACCAACACTAATGCAAGAGTGCGATTTTATAAATTACTCTCTTCTCAAATTTTATAAAATTAGCAAATTTTGGCACAGATGTTTCTTTTGGCTTCTAGGTTCTATAATCGTAATTTGAAAATTGTGGCGATTGACTTACTATACGTTATTTTGCCCATTGACTTACTATAAGTTATGGATGCCGGGTCTAAAACAAAATTCTCGAATAAAGTGTCCCAGACTAACCTACATATAAATAAAAGTACGTGTTAGTAATATAATCCAACTAAAAACACTGAAACTGACGACATTCTGATTGTATTTTTTCTTGCGTAGTTTTTACTAATTCTTACAGTACAGCAGCATGGCATGCAGACGTGCGCGTAGTCCGTCAATCAAACGAAGACTAGCGCGTAATTGTTTCTCTTTATGTGTTTTGGTTCTCTTTTGGTTCGACGCTTTTGAGCGCGGACTCTGCGTAAAGTAGTTGGTAAGTCAATGAATTTGCTGATGACATTAGCTAATGTCGTGCAAACAGTGAATAACCAGCGTAATGTGTAAGACAATGACAAGACAAGAAACTTATCAAAGTAAACAGAAAATCAAATCTAATAGAGCTGAAGTTAGTAAAACATAAACAGTGGAACAACTAACTCATTATTTGACCTCGTGCCCCCGGGGGGTCATGCTCCACCCAGCAGGGGAACTCAAGCTCCGCTCTGTTGGACTTTGTCTTGACATTCCGCTAATATTTGCTTGTAGAGTTAAATCTTCAGATTTACTATAATAATATAGATTGCGATCGTTGGTTAAGGAACCAAAATGTCTGGTCTTGACAATTTTACACTATGTAATGCAATATTGTATTTTAATTGTACTTTGTACATTTTGTTTTGTTTAAAAGATGTGTGTTGTAGAGTTTCTGGCCGCATCTTCTCCCAACGGAACACCTTCCGAAGCGGTGGTAGAGTCAAAAAATGTCGTCAAAAGCTACCTACATGATATTATTTTGAATAAAACATTTTTGGTATAAACCATCTTTCTATCTGCCCTGTGGGGGTAGGCAGAAACTTGGCTTCACGACTTTCAGCTGTACAGGGTCTTAGAGTAAATAGTTGCAACAGTTGCAGTTGTTGTAATAGTTGTTGTTGTAAGGGCTTATTGTACCCATGATACTGAACAACTTAGGGAAAGCCCTAAGAAACTTATGGGAAATTCGCAAAAATGTATTTCGATCTGTCATATAAATGTTCGATTAGCTGATTGCATTTTAGCATGGAAAGTCCAACATTTTTTTTTGCGAATTTCCTATAGGCTTCGCGCGACGAACAGACGAGCGACACTTTGCTGTCGCGGTGGGTTACAGACGAGCGACACTTTGCTGTCGCGGTGGGTCGCGCGACCGTAAAATGTATGAGCGCGACGCTCTGCGACCCACCGCGACAGCAAAGTGTCGCTCGTCTGTAAGAGCCCTTAGGGAAAGTTGTTCAGAATCATTGGACAATCACCCCTTAAAGTTATGCAACTGTTTACATTAACACCCTGTATTTACACACTGTTGTGTTGTGTCGTAATTCGTAGCCTCTCCCATGATAATTACACTTGATGTTATAAAAGAAACCATTCAAATAGTTTAGTAAGACACCCACGGGGTGGTCTATTCCAAGCCATAACCACAAATCACCGATAATTAGAACTGTAAGTTAACAATTAACATATCACGTTGGCAGCCACTTTAATAATGCAAACGATTGCATCGAACATCCAACATCGAAGTTCAATCCTTATTCAATGTCACTTGTATTCAAATTGCAAATTACAAATTCAACTATGCTTGAATACTTTTTTTTATTATTTATAATTAAATGACTCTTGCTTGTGCGTTAACACTGCATTTCCGCCAGTGTCAAGTATTTTATGGGAGAATCTGTCCCAATCTCAGGGATTGTTTTTGGACAGGAACAAGAAGAGACTGAGGATTGCGGAGCCTCGTGGCAGGCAAAAACGCGACGCGCGAAACCACGCGAGACGTGTGCTCGGGTCAGTCCCTGCAACGTGACTCCGCTTGAATACTTATTGCGCTAAACTTGACTTATTTACTTTTATAGCCTGCAATTTATTAGCGACAGATTAGCGATGTGTCAAACGGATGTCATGAGCTGTCAAATGATAAGCGTGATGCCGAATGTGTAAAAATTTGTTATTGAAATTGAAACAGATTTATTGTCACAGCAAAAAAATTTCTACAACATCATTTCATCTAAACATATTAAATGAAATATAAGATTAAAACATTGAGGTTTCAGCGTTTGCTGGTAGTGTGATAAAACCATAGAGAAGTCACACGCTCCCCCTAAGGGTAAAACACACTGACCAGCGCTGTTTTTCAGTATAACCCCTTATTCACGTACAGGCAAAATAGTGTCGACACTGTCGCAAAAAACAAACATTACAGATTGTTTGCACACAATGCCCTAGCCGCTGATAAGGGTGATTCTACGATGGAGCCGATTTAGGAAAATAAAAGTAAATATCACCTTTTCTTTTATTATTCTGTGTTAAAGTTTTAATTAGATATAAGGAACATTCTAAAAATAGCAACAGAGATCAATATTAATAACTTAATCGAAAAAATAACGTTTTGAATTTTCGTCACTAGACAGAAGTGACCATAAGGTCAACAGGAATGACACTTTTGTTTATGAATCTAAATTTATTCGAAAATTTGTAATAAATAATCCCTTAACAATAAAAATACAAAGTTATAAGTCCCATAATCATATTTTACTGTCTGCAAAATTGTTAAAAATAGCAATAAAAAAATTAAATAAACGTGTCAACACAAGTGACATCACTTCCTGTCCATTGATTAAAAAAATGTGTCGTCACTTGAATAGAGTTGTAAACGGATACGTTTTCCACGCGTGCGTGTGGGAAAAACATCACCAGAGTCTTGAATGTCTTGATCTGTAGAGTTTCCTTCATATCGGAACCATTTTCTACGCCTTCATCTTCATTTCCATTGTCATGTGAGCTTCTTGAGTCAGTAGGTGGTGAGGTAACATTGTTTACGTTTTTCCTTTACTAATCCTAACTTTATCTTCCTATAATTTTCTTTCTTATCTTTATGCCTTCTTTCTTCTTATTTAGCATGAGCTATTTAGGATCTCTTTTTCTGATCCACTCCTCAGCCTTTCGCCTTTTATTTTCTCCTGCTGCTGTTTATACCGTTCCTTTTTTCCTCTGTCTATTAATTTCTTTAATAGCATAGAAAAAACGTAAGACTTTATTAAAACAAACCATTTTAAGACTATTTTATTAAATAAGACCCTGTGCAGACATAGTACGTATTACTCGCGTTTCGAAGATAATTGCTTGATCCCAGCACACCGCCTTGTGACCGCGCACGATATTTGCAGCAATGTAACTTCAAAACGCGTTGAAATTCGCGACAAAATCGCCTTTTCTGGACAAAACATAATTTCTGTCGATAAACCCTCGACAGGAGTGACGTCGACAGAAGTGGCAAAATTTGAAAAACATGGCTTAGCAATGATGTTTTTGAGGCTTTGTTTAAGAAAATTTAGTCAAAGTGATGAGATCCCTCTTTTAGACAAGGCCACGTGATAAAAAGTTAAAAAATATGTTATAAACCTTTTATATATTTCTTCAAGAAGTGACGCGGCAACTTTTACACGCTGTAGAACCACTTTGTAATTCAGAATAATGAGCGCAACGTTCATGTTATAAAAAATATTGTCTTTGGGTAGTGACAGGTATACAAGAGTGTTGCCAAATAAGCAAAAAAATTATAGTCACCATAATTTTTTTAATGTATCCCACGCCAAACCTTACACGTCGACAGATGTGATGGAAAATTTTGTAACATTGTAGAATCATCTGTAATTTCCTATATTTCGCGGTTAAAATGATAAAACTTCGTAAATAAGGAGATGAGGATGTGCATGATATATGCAATCAGGGAATGTTAATCTGTTTACTGAACAAGCATTTTTTGTCCTTCATTAAACATCGGAAGGCGCTTGCGAACAGTCGACAGAGCGTGACAGATCACGTACTGTCGGCTAAGAAATTCGAATAAATTATGTATTTATGCGTGTAATTTTTTAAGTCACCTATAGAACAAGAGCTTTTAAGTCACCTATAGAACATTTTTCGTTTTCAGAGGGCGCTGCAGTGCGCATGTAAACATCGTGTCTCCGCTATTTATCATTTTAAAAATATAAAAAATGTGTTAAAGTGAGAAAAAAGTGCTAAACATTAAAGAATATGTGCTATAAAAAGTGTAAAAGTATAAAACACGGACAATAGTTACGAGATAGTCATTTTATTTCAAATTTACTACAGTAACGAACTCTTACGGTTTTCGCAAACCAACCCTTTTGGAATTTGTATTAGAGCTTTATAAAAAGATCTGAATCATCCAACCATGTGACCATAACGAAGAACTCCACTGGATTTAGTTAAGTACAAGATTAACTTATACAACTTTCAATGTTTCAAAACTAATTGAACCGTCGCCGCTAAGAAAATTGTACAACCACTTTTGTAGAAAAGAGACTACAAGCGCCATCTTTTGTCAACTTGCATATACGAAGACTTGAATCGTTTTGCAAATACAGGACCATTATACAGTAGCACCACCTAGCGGCGTAACGATTTATCACATTGATTTAGTCATTTGCTAAAACTCCACTCAGAGTAATACGTTTTTTAACCAAGAGATGGCGAACCCCAAAGCTTGTGCAGGTTGTCTACAAACGATCGCTTCCAGACGTTTTCTTACTTGTTGTTTGTGCGAAGAAAAATACGATATTGACTGCGGCTCTGTCGGAGAAAAGCGATTCTACCTCATGACGGCTGAAGATAAAAAGCTGTGGAAATGCCAAACTTGCATTTGTAAAATACCAAAATCGGGCAATATAAACACTCGAATAATAAATAGACAACAGATTACCTCTACGCCTGATCTGGATTCAGCGTTTCCTACAGCCACGGACCAGATCGATTATGTGACTCGAAGGAAAAAAAAGACGAATTGGCAATTAAATGATAGTTTGATTGATTTGCAGACAGAACCAAACAGAACCTCCATCCTTTCTCCGCGGTCTCCGTCATTCATCTCGATAGCCGACAGCCTTTCCAATTCTCAAAGCGAAAACTGTGATGAATGCGAGGAACTTCGATCCATAGTAAGTTCTTTAAAAGTTGAACTGGAAAATGCCCACAAAAAAATCGAAGGACTGATTTTGGAAAATAAATCATATAAGAAGATAATCACTGAACAAGATTCAAAAATAAAAATTTTTAACAGCTCTGTTCACGAGGACCCTCAAATAGATTCCGAAAGATCAACTAATTACAGTTATGCAGACATTTGTAGCGGACTTAAAATAACTCAGAAGCATCTGGACCCTCAAATAGACCCGGAGCCACAAATTTTAAATTCAAATAAAGGGAAAAAACAAAATAACTTGGAACTTAATAACCACATTCATAAAAAAAAATCTCCAATTGTAGAACGTAAGAAGATTTGGATATTTGGAAGTCAACGATGTGTAGGACTTGCGGCTAACTTATCTGATTCCAGGAAAAACACAAGTTATGATGAGTATACAGTATCCTCTACTACGAGGCCACATGCATCGACTGAACAAATACTTAAAGACTGTCAAAATTGCCAGATTGGTAAAATGGACAAAATTATAATAGGTATAGGAGAGAACGACTGCAACCCTGTTATGGTAACGTCAGAACTTTACAACTTCCTAAAATGTTATCAAAATAACGATATGTTTGTCTTAAATGTTGTAAACAACAATTACCTAAATGAAAGTTTGTTAAACGATCAACTTAAACTATTGTGCAATACGTTTGTTAAATGTCAATTTGTTGAAACCGGCTTCATGTCAAATAAGTTAAAATCAAAAATGACTTGTAAAAAACTGAATTTGGCTATAGATTACGCTGACTACAAGACAAAGTTTCTGGTATTCAATAAGCCCCATAGTAAAGTTATCACTTCAAATCTTAAAGGTAAAAACAGTATTCAAAACAATCTTTCAACTAGCCAATCTGAAGATCACTTAACCGAACAAAGCATCCGCAAGAACTCTTCCACCTCCTCAAACCCTCACCACCTGCCCAAAGTATCTAAAAAGACTCTATTTGATTATTTTCCAATTATAAATAAGAAACAAAAGCAAACCGATAGCAATAACACTTTTTTTCGATTCTAACAATAACAATAAAATACAACAATTTAGATTAATTCATCAAAATATTGCAAGTTTACTGTCTAAAAAAGAACTTCTTGAAATAACTGTCTCCGAACTAGCAGACAAAGGTCTGCAACCAGATGTCATATGCCTTACAGAAACGTTTATTAAAGAAGGGGAAGAGGCTAATGTAAAAATATATAACTATTCCCTAGCTGCAAATTATTCACGGGAAAAGAAGAGGGGCGGCACATGTATACTTGTTAAAAGGGGGCTAGTTGCTAAAGAACTAAAATTTTTTCAAAGCTATTTGGTACCAAAGATATTTGAATGCAGTGGTGTAGAAATCCCCGCGTATAATTTAATAATACTCTGCCTTTATAATTCACATAAAAAATTTGCTAATTATTTTATTAATAGTCTAGAGGGAGTATTATACGAACTTTTTAAAAAATACAGAAACAAGAAAGTTATAATTACTGGAGATTTTAATATTAACACATTAGATTCGAATAAATCAACTCAGTATCTTAAAGATATAGCAACAACTTATAACTTAAATTTTTACATAAATGAACCAACTCGAGGTTCCTCATGTTTAGATCATATACTCAGCAATATTAAAAAGGCGACTGGACATGTAATTCCCCTTCAGTTATCCGATCATAATACGACGCAAATGCTTTCTTATCCAGTTAAAAATAAACCGAAAGAAATTAAAAATTGGTTTACTTACTTCAGAGATTATAGTAACGAAAACTTCAGTAAATTTCAAGGTTTTTTCACTTCATTATCCTTTAACGACGTCTTTCAAGAGAGCAATGTAGATGTAGCTTTTAATTACTTTCACGATTGGATTTGTTTACTTCACAATCTGTGCTTCCCAAAGATTAAAATTAATGTTAATAATAATAGCTATGCACCAAAGTGGATATCTAGCGGCCTCAGAAAATGCTATAAAGTAAAAAGACATCTTCGTTTTGAATATTATAAAAATAAATCTAGCGTCAATAGAGATAGATATGATAAATATTATAAAATACTGAAAAAATGTACATTCCATGCTCAAAAAATCTATTATAATAACTATATACAAAAGAACAAAAATGCGTGTAAAGCATCTTGGAAAGTTATAAAAGAGGATACAGAGACAGGAATACCTATTCAAAGCTGTGAACAAATAATTTTAAATAATAATTTAATAACTGATCCGACAACAATTGCTTCAACATTTAATAGCTACTATATTAATTTAACAAATAAACTTAACAATAATAACAACTCTTTTGATAATCAAACATCATTTAACTCGATCCCGAATACAATTTTCCTAAAGCCATTTCAAAACAGTGAGATTGTGAATGTAGTACAGTCATTAAAAAATTCGAACGCGGTGGGATTCGATGAAATCCCTACTAAGATTCTAAAAAAGCTTAAAAACGAATTAGCCCCAATCTTAACGTACTTAATCAACCTATCATTTGAAAAGGGCCAATTCCCAAGTGTCTTGAAGCTTTCTATTGTAAAGCCTGTATTTAAAAAAGGAGATAGATCAGATTTGACAAATTACCGCCCTATTACTCTAATTCCTATCCTATCCAAAATTTTTGAAAAATGTATGCTCATTCGACTAACTGACTTTTGTTCAAAATACAACATTATAAAGCAAGAACAGTATGGATTTCAAAAAGGCAAATCAACCGCTCTCGCTGGTTTTAATCTTCTAAATTCAGTTTTACTTGAACTAAATGCAAAAATGCATATATCTGTACTATTGCTCGACATGACAAAGGCTTTCGATTTTGTAGCCCATACAATTCTTCTCAATAAGCTTGATAAATATGGCATTAGGGGACCCGCATTATCTTGGATACAATCATATTTAGAAGGCAGACAGCAATGTGTTGAAATAAATAGACTTAATATAGATAATGTTATGACAAAATATCCATCCACATACATGTATAATAACTCCGGTGTTCCCCAGGGTAGTGTGTTAGGGCCCTTACTGTTTATTCTTTACATAAATGATCTACCTGATACCATAAAGCACAAATGTACCATGTTTGCAGATGACATTTCAATAGTAATACCAAGCAAAGAAGATAATTTACATAACTTTGAACATGATATTAATAATTAAAGATTGAAAAATTCAGTCTCGGGCGGGACTTGAACCCGCACCCTTCCAAACCGGGGAAGTGCGTTATCCAATTTCGCTACCGAGCCCACTAGCCAGAGAACGAATTTTTCAATCTGTTGCGTCTTGAGGGGACGTGAGCGACATCTACTGGCAGCTATTACAAACTAGCCGCTAGTTTGTAATAGCTGCCAGTAGATGTCGCTCACGTCCCCTCAAGACGCAACAGATTGAAAAATTCGTTCTCTGGCTAGTGGGCTCGGTAGCGAAATTGGATAACGCACTTCCCCGGTTGCGTCTTGAGGGGACGTGAGCGACATCTACTGGCAGCTATTACAAACTAGCCGCTAGTTTGTAATAGCTGCCAGTAGATGTCGCTCACGTCCCCTCAAGACGCAACAGATTGAAAAATTCGTTCTCTGGCTAGTGGGCTCGGTAGCGAAATTGGATAACGCACTTCCCCGGTTTGGAAGGGTGCGGGTTCAAGTCCCGCCCGAGACTGAATTTTTCAATCTTTAATTTGATTCGAAATAGCACAACATGGCTGTAACATGTTCAAAATCAATAATATTTGAAAATGATATTAATAATACTTTGGAAACTGTAATTAACTGGCTCGAAAATAACAATCTTTGTGTAAATCTGACTAAAACTAATTACATACAATTTGTCACAAAGGGACGTAACAAAATAAATTTGAAAATTAAATATAAAGGGGAAATTCTTAAGGAGATTGACACTGTTACGTTCTTGGGAACGGTTTTAGATAAAAATGTGAGTCACACATATCACATTGAGAAGGTGTGCTCTAAATTAAATAGATTTGTTTATGTTCTGCACAGGCTGAGCAAAATTTCATGTAGAAAAGTAGCTTTGACTGCTTATCATGGGTACGTAGGATCTGTCCTTAGATATAATATCATCATTTGGGGTAATGGTACATACGTCCAAAAGGCATTTATAGCACAAAAAAAATGTATCAGAGCAATATGTAATATAAGCCCACTCGATTCATGTAAACCTTTTTTCAAACAACTTGACATCCTAACATTGCCTTGTATGTATATTTTCGAGATCTGCAAGTTTGTTAAGCAACACCCACATCTTTTTAAAACTGTTTCTGATGTCTGCCCTAAGCGCACTCGATATCCAAATAGACTCGTTGTAGATTATTATCCCAGGCTAACTTTAAACCAGAAGAATTGTTACTATATGAGTATCAAAATATATAATAAAATTCCCGAAAGCTTTAAACAACAAAACACCAAATTAATGTTAAAAAATTTATACAGATGGCTAATATTTCATAGTTTTTATAGCGTTGAAGAGTTTTTAAATTTTAAATAGTATAATGTAACATAAATATAGAATGTTAATAATTATTGTACCTCGGTTTAGTTTTAAGTTGTTACACATTTGCATGCTGTTGCTACAGCTGGACAGAAGAAGCTTATATTTTTTATATTTTACCATCTTTTGTATACCTGTTTTCAAAGCAAATAAATAATATTTCTATTTCTATTTCTATTTCTAAGATATCTAATTGCATGTAACAATACACAGCTGGTGTAAGACTCATATTTCCGGAGTTATTTCGTGCGAACATAAAAATCACACGTTCATAGAATCACCCATAAACGAGTTCGACAGCTTGTAATTAATTTTGACTTTGATTATAATTATGTAATGATGCCGAGTAATGCATGCGGTCCAATAACGTTTCAGTGGATATTTACAGAAGTACTATATTGCTGCGTGAGTGTGTTATCGTTCCAGTTTATATCAAACTAACCGATCGTTGTACTACGATAGGTTGCATAATATAAAGCGGCTTTTAGTCAGCTCCCTACAGTATAACTTTCCGAAACAAGCAAGCTGTGTACAGAAAAAATTCGATTAATCAAAATGAAAACAAAATTACGGAAAAGAACGCATCAGAACGAACGACTGCAATTATTTGTCGCTTAACCTTCCTTTCTTAATCAATAAATCAACTGTACTTATTGGTGATATGTAAATATACTAGTAATTATAGTACTTTGTGATAATTCTAAGCTTTCATTGCCTTGAAAGTATTGATCCGTTTTATTTTACTTGCTCTTCTATAGAGTCGATAGCATGTCATTCAAAAAAATTCCAGCCCATTTTTCTTGTTATATACGGTATTGGGACAGTTATGGTTTGTCCAGGTAGTTTATTGCTTATAATCACTACTAAAAATAATACCTACGAGGTCTTTATTAATATGCTGACGGTTTTTTAAGGCATCAATTTGCAGATTTGTATGTAACAGCTGATTTGTTTTCGCGATTTCGATGTTCATCTTCTTTTTCTTCCTGCCTTATTCCATTGCTTGGGGTCGGCGCAATATGTAATCTTCCTCCATTCATCTCTTTTAGCCGTAATTTCTGCGTTCACTCCTTTTCTACGCATGCCATCTTTCACATCCATCCATCTTATCTTTGGTCATCCTCTCTTCGTGCAGCCATCCACATTCATATTTAACACTCATCTTGTAATATAACACTCATCTCTCCGCATCACATGCTTAGATCAAAGTATGACATGCCCATATACCACGATAATCTATTGCGCAGTTTTTCGGTTATAGGCGCTACTTTCAAGCTTCCTCTAATATACCGACCTCCTCATTCCTAATCCTGTCCATTTCGGTGTTCATCTCCTTAAAAAACCGTCAGCATAGAAAGACAATACCTGAATGACTTAGTATGAAGGTATGCGTGTTCATACGAATAGTGGCAAAGTCAATGTACCGATGGGACCAATTCAGTTGCGTGATTTAGATAAGTAGGTAGGATGCACTGCACGCTATCGCGGGGTACAGTTAGCCTAAAAGCTAAGTATTAATTTTCACATAAAATGTTATCAGATTGTTGTCCACTGCCCACTGGGGTAGGCAGAGACAATAGAACGCCACCTGATAGGATAATGATTAATGAAAGACTGCTTTTGCTTCATTCATTTGTGTATCTTCATGCTTGTGGTTTACATTTGAGTATCTGACCTGGCCCTTTTTAACCACGTCACCGATTTGGTAAGTGTATGTACCCTTCCAAAATTTCCAATTACGATCGCTCTGTAAATTGCCCTCGTCAATCTGCTCTCATCCATTCTCTCCGTATGATCAAACCATATCAACATACCTTTCTCTATTTTTTTCCACTAGATCCTGCTTCAGACCACAACATTCTGTAATTAAACTATTTTTCAATTTGTCCATCGCAGTTACACTACACGAGAGAAGTCGGTATTACGTACATAAGTTCAAAAGACTCATTGGTAGGTACATGGCATGTCGTTCATGTGGATTCGAATCTAGACCCTCATCATTGAGTGACCTCTCCGGAACGCGCCACCGCCGAGATTATTAAACGATAGCGCATCTCAAAAAGGTAAAATAAATTAACGGCAAAGTGGGTCGGTCCCACCCAGGTCTGATACTTACTTAACTTCGTTACTTTATGAAACCAATATCCAACTCCAACCTGATCGTATAGATTCTACAACAACAGTAGATTTTCTTCAATATTCGCTATCCATTATCCACAGACATAATTAAATTGGTAACGGTTTATGCTTTGAACGAGCAATGTACTAAGAACAATCTGCCAAAGACATAAAAGGCGTTGGTATCTAATACCGGTCCGCCAAGGCTTCCCAGATAGTTTTGATTGCTCTTCCTATAGTGGTTGTAGCGCAATCATTATCACTGTCTCTAAGTTTGTTTGCAAGTTTTCAAGTAGATCGATACATTATTCCATAGATTTTTAAGAAATATATGCTGGGTACAATAGAAATATTGTGGTACAAAGGTATGATTAACACTGTCAAACTGAATAAGAGTAAGCATAATATTTATTAATCTACAAAAGATTTTCCTTTCGGGACCACACTTTTCTGTTACACCCGTACTTACGCATTCTACCTTGAAAATGCAGTTCTAAATCTGCCATTAAACTCTGATCTTGAGATCGGCCGGCAGCCATCTTTTGGCTGGATGAAAGCCATTTGGCCCTCGTTATTACGGACTTGGCTAAATGCCGCGTAGTAACCATACGTATTAAACACCAAATTAGATTTTTATCGGAAAATGGCAGAAGGAAACGGCTTCTCTACTGCACATGCAATATAATGAGGAAATTAAGTAGCGGGTTATGAAAGAACGGTTTTATAAAATCCCCATTGAACCTGAATCCTTGTATATTCTTTGATCCAACATCTGTTTTGATCTATAGTATAATTATGTATTATATCGGCTATATAAGCCACATTAGGGCGCATGAGCGCCAACAACGAAGGGATCAGAGGCATTCGCCATAGCCGAAATCGGCTAGGAGTAGCGTCATCATCATCATCATTATATTTGATCGATTTGAGTCTATGTAGTTGATGATTATGAAATGCAATTTTATAGTAAGAGTTTTCGATGCGTCTCCGCGAGACCACCGGTGACCGTAGAGCTGGCAGCTTCCTTGGTCAACGACTCAGCTTGACTGTTCAAAGGTGGAACGCTGCCAGCATGCTTGGCACCATGTCTCGCGGGGATCCACCCGACCACCCGATGACCTTTTTATCTCTAAAGATCTCATTTCTATTTTCTGATTTGAATTTACTGACATGAAATTTTGAAAACACATTTTTAATAATGTGTATGATAATTTCTTGTCCATATCAAAGGCACCATTACATGGGTAGTAAGTCAGTATTTATTCTGTACCATTACAGGCAATAATGTTAAAAGAAAAATTTATGTAATTATAAAAGATACAAAATAAGCATGAGTGATATTGAAAATAAAAGAATTAAAAAAAAAACATTTATTACTCTTTTCATCACAATGAAGACACGCATATTATTACATATTTTATTTATTTATTACATTTTCATAATAATACGCACTATTATACTCCAAATTCATAATATTATATAATACTTTGTATACATAATAGTTTTGAAACATCTACAAATATTTTTATCGTAGTCTTTATTTTAATTGTATTTTCATTTTACGATATCTCAGTATATGATAGCATACAATTAATATACTGGATCGATATACTGTTTAATACAATTATATTCTAATGTTATTAGTATTAGTGGTCGTAATAGATCTTTCTAGACCTTTAATCGACTTCCTAATTTTATACATTGTCCATCTCCTGACTAACTGTTGACAGAATATACTATTCTAACTCTAAGGTCCAGACTATAGTGTTCCAAATTTTGAAAGGCTTATAAACAAAAATTACAACATTTTTATACTAATACAATAAAGATTCAAAGGCAGAGCACCTAAACAAAAAATTGCGTAAAACGATATCTGTATACTATTTTTTTTTTAATTGATATTTTAACTCCACAAGCTTCTATATGATATTTCTGACATTATATTGATTTTAAATTGATAAATTAATTTTGGGTGTATGAATATAAATACTTAAAAATCACCTACCCATTTCTTAATCAATGAGATGAATACACATAAAGTACACACTAGTCAATAGATTAATTGTGAAACAAACTGAGATATTTGTAAGTCCAAGAGACTTGAAAAAATAATTAGAATGTAGAATAGTAATGGGTAATACTTTAAAACTATAGAATGAACGTTTTGTGCACAATTTATATTACCTATTATTTCACTCTTGAATTATAAAACCATATTATGTAATACTTCTAGGCACTACTATATTAGGTAATGATTCGTTTCCTACAATAAATTACTAGGTTTCATTAATTCTAAGGCTTAATCGGGATTAAAAGTTTGATATCATTTTATAAAATCTCTTTTCAAGAATAGAATAAATTATAAGTTAGGTATCTAGAATACATAGGTAATTATCGAGACGTATTAAAATACAAAAAATTCCATAAAAATTATAATTCGATATGGTTAAATTATTTAAGACTTTTTTATAAATGCAGATTATTATAACGCTAATTATTTCGTTTTCTTAAAAAATATATTTACTTGCTTGAATTACCAAATCAATTTTTTTTAGGAAAATATGTGACGAGACTATATTTTACAGATATGTACAATAAACCACATTATATTTGTCTATTTGTGGTTGAGTACTAATTTTATGTAGAAAATTCAATTCTATGCGCATTGCTATTCATTAATTATTTTAATAACCAATATTATGAAAATAAGCAGCACCGTTTAAAAAAAATCCTTTTAAAGGGTTCTTTTAAAAAAAAAAAAGAGATTTACACAGGTAATTAATAAGGATCACATTTCATTGAAAACATCTTTCCATTTCGCTATTCTGATGGCTATAAAGACGCTAAGCTTTTAGTTCCGTTAGGTACTACTCTTTCTAATACTGTGGTTACGTCCGTTTTGTCAGTCTGTCCGTCTGTTCCTTAATATTTGTACCTTAATTTTTATGTTTTTCTCTAATCTTGGTATGCAAATAAAGAATATTTTATGATTATGTTATTTTTAATTACTACCTCATTGAAGAAAATTGGCGTAAAGACAAAATAATAATATCCAAAACATACTTTTTTGTAGACATACAACGAAAGGGGCCAATAATTATGTATGTAGTCAAATACCCAATTACGCTAATGCGTTATTAATTTTGTCTTTAATGCCAATTTTATCCTTACGTATGCTTTACAGTTAATGTTATAATATTGCGGAAGCTAATTAAAAACGACTGAATGTTGATAATATTGGTTCGTTGTCCTTATACAATATTTTGTAAATCAGCCTAAATTAGATACGGGTTTTATAAAAGCTTTTTATTTGGATATTGGTCCTGCAAAATGCTTAAAGTGCTACAAATACTAGAAGAGAACCTTGCTACAATTATATGTATAATATATTGCGATTATTGGTAGCTGTAGCAACGTTCATATTACCCTGATGGGGAATTACGGTAGTGAGTTAGTGTGTTTGGTCTCGCAAAAGGACGAATAATTGCATAATGAATCGAGTTGATTTTGAATGTTCTATTTCATTTCATATCAAGTATGCATTCATGAGCGTCGGTGGCGCGTTGCGGAGAGGTATGGACTCCCAGTTATGGGGGTCCAGGTTCGAATTCGCACGGACAATATGCCATGTACCAATGAGTTTTTCTAACTTATGTACGTAAAACCGACTGCTCTCAAACGGTGAAGGAAAACATCGTGAGGAAACCTGCATACACTGAAGAAGAAATTCTGATGTATGTGTGAAGTCTACCAACCCGCATTGGGCATGCGTGGTGGACTAATGCCCATACACCCTCCTTGACGGTAGGCCTGTGCCCTGCAGTGTGACGTTTATAGGCTAATGATGATGATGCATTCATGTATTGATTTATCATTCCGCAGTTTTTTTGATTGTCTATGCATTTGTATAAATGTATATATGTCACGTACTCAATCGAAGTTCAAGCTAATGGTAACCATTCAAGTTTCATTGTTATGTGACAACTTCCGTAAAATTTTAATATTTTTTGCAAGTATTTTGATAAATAGCTCTGCTGAATTCTGTGAAATAAAATCCAAAGTCAGAATATAAAGGCATTTTCTATAAATTGATGAATCAAATCTATAATGGGTCCAAAGCTACGTCAAAACATAGAATTTCAATGTAAAAGAACTGTATAAATGAGTACTTGGTGAACAGGCATAAAAAGAAACGCAATATAGCGCTGTCATGATTTCTACTCACTTCTTGTAATATAGTAAACTGTGCTAAATATTAAGTAAATGGACAAATATTAGAAAACTAGGTTGTTCCCAGTTTTATATTTTTTTCTCTATCATATCGTAATAAAAGAAGAATTTACATTCGATGACAAAACGTGTTTATAGGAGATAAACATTTTTACAATACCATAAAAGAGACAGATATGTTTAAACGCACCCGTAAAATATACGTATAGTATTTTTAAATCTACAATAGTAAAAGTTGATTCAAACATAAAAGTTCTATATTTTCAAATCTAGATGAAATCAGAAACTTTTATATAATTCAAGGGATACTAGTATGTATGAACCAACATTTATGGATGCTATGCATCTAAAAGCACACCAAAATACTATTAGGTAGATACTTTTTATTTTTAACTTTCCTGTATATAAAAATATGTATTTAAATTCACAAAATCTCTATTAAAGCCTGTTCCATGCAGTTTTGGGATTTCTACAATGATTGAAACTCAAAATACATATATATCTCAACTTTCATTTACATTTTACTCTGTCTTGAAGTATATTTGTTTACATGTTGTAAAATTTCAATAAAGGATTTTTTATGTTTATGTTATGTTTATATTGTATTCGTTGTGGGCTGATTATTTTGATTGATTAAAAGTATTTTAGTTTTATGTAAGTATTTGCACAAATTTTCCTTTGCGAAATATTTTTGTCATCATTTCTTACTCATAATAGGATTTGTACATTATATGAATTGGAAATAAATAGTAAAAAATATAATAACAATATTATAATAATTATATTTTATAAATCACAATAAGGATTATTTCATTTACTGGCATTTAACAATATACAGGAAGATTTTTTTATCACCATCCAAATTTTAATAAAATGTTTGTTTATGAAAAAAAATCGATACGTGTTTTTCCTTTTAGTATCGCTCAGTACTAAAATATTGAGATATGACTACGCAAAAATGTCTTAAGAAAAACAATTCGACTGGACACAGTACGCACCTACCTGTGCCACAGATTACTTATTAATAGTTACTACCACTCGACCCGATTTTGCGCGCTTTTTCGAATTTAGAACTTTGCTTTTCAAGAACGAAAACTAACGAATGAATCTCTGTGGTCTGTAATTTTCTTTGGGTCAGAGCCTTTTAATTTTTAGAAAAAGTTTACTATGTGTCGTTGTGTCATTCAAAGAGTACTTTATTATAACCGTGTCATTGAACAAAAATAAACAAAATAAGGGACTAGTATAACATTTTAACAATGTTTTGAAAGTCTTGTGTGTTCCTGTTAAGTTTACAATGCGTGGGACTCTGAAGCTAGGGCTCCGCCCCCCGATCCTGCAGTACCCGGTCGGTACGAATACGAAACTTGATGACCAAGCTTTATGGAAAATTCTGTAGGATAAAATTTTTAAATGTGCAATTTTGACCTGCCCTTTTTTTAATGAAATGGGTTCTATAAGTGATACCAAACATGTAGAAAAAATTTGGATGGTGATAAAAAAATCTTCCTGTATATAGGGTCCTTCTTAATATGCTGCCATTTTTCAAGGGGATAATCAGACCTTCACACTGAACAACTTTCTCTAAGGCACCAATATCGAAATGGCAAAAAAAATCTGCTATTCCATACAAAACTTCAAACCTACTCGAGCCAAATTATGGGACAGCTGTTTTTTTTCGCTATTTCGATGTTACTGCCATAGAGAAAGTTGTTCAGTTTGATCATCCCCTTAAAAACTGTCAGCATATTAAGAAGGATCCTGTATGTTTATTTATACAATATTTGTAATGTTAATGATAATTTTATTAATATGTGATGTTGATGTATAATAAAAAAAATCATAAACAAATGAAATGAAAAGAAATGAATAAATGATTGATTAATAATTTTATTTTTTTATTCTACTAACGTTGCTGAAGATTAGTTTGAGTCTGAATGAGAAATTAGTATTTTGAGTTTCAATATCCAATTTCTTATAATAAATCCATCAAGACATTTATTATAATACACAGTTTTATTACTTGAAAATATATACGGACATATTTGGTGCACATAAAACTGTTTATACAAAATTATACCTATTGTGTTTTATCTCTACTTACTTAGTTAGATATGTATGGTATATACGATATGTGTTATGTATACCATCAATCCAAAATAATTATAATTTTATATAATATTATTTTACTGGGCGCATAACCAGCTGATACTTTTATTCTATACATTTCAATAATATTTACATAAATAATATATTACGTACTTACGTGACTTTTAAATACTAATAAATATTCGTTGTATCTTAATTATAAATGATATTCTACGATCCATTATTTTTAATGCTAATATTATCTACAAAATAGCTAGAATACATTTTGTATGGAACCATTTTAGTTACTCTACTATCACATACATAAAAAATTATGCTAATGTCATGCCTCGAGCGAAAGCATTATTGAAAACAAGATTTTAAAAGCTTGTTGAGCACGGAGCCTATAGGAAAAGCACTAACAGTCAAGCAACTTGACTATACTAAACACTCTGATCTCAACGATTACAAAACCTCTTTCAACCTAGGCCTAGTCAAAAGTAGTATATCTTGTCCGTTGCTTCGAAGTGTACGTGCTTTTTGCCGTGCGGTGGCAGCACGACCAACAACCATCAGGCCGGGTTACCTTTCCTACCATTCTTCAGAACATTCACTTCTTTTTTCACTGGACTTTTGATCACTGTATCACTATAAGGTTTCACTGGACTAACATCGTCTGTTGGTTCGTTGATTTGAAGTGATGGAATCGGAACTTTCTTTTGTACGTCAGTTTTGTCGGCCTGTGTGAGTACTTCTTGTACGTGGATAGTTAGTTCGGGTCTGACAACTTGTGTGAATGGCAGGAGTGCTCCGGCAACGTCCATGGTATTGTTAATGTTCCTGTGCCATAGCTCGAGCACGACGCTTCGCCGTTGCTACTTGTATCGCGGCGGTCCGAGCCAGCCGCAGCCGAACACCTGTTTGGAAATGTGGATTAAGATTGGGGATGTAAAATGTATGCTTTTTCTAACAGGAATCTCAAATTTGACTATCTTCTTTAATTTATAAGGAGTTATGCTGGTGCAATTTTCGGTTATGGGTACAAGGAATTTTCTAGTAAAAACCGTGTTAAGTGGAGATTCAGTAATAAAGTTTAATCCTTAGGAATATACTTTAAGGATTGGTAACTGGTACAAACGTTAACATCCATCATCTACTCTATTTCTGTAGAAAATTCAGATATCTACACGACTCAAATGAATGGAACAGCGGACCTGTTTCCCACGATTTTCGTGTTGGTCCCATATTGAAAGTTGTTCAGAAGTGCGATTTTTGAAAATCATACGAGCGACTTGACAGTAGAAAGATGCATAATCTCCAAAGTAATTTTGACTCTTTCTAATGCCAAGTCGCGCGTATGATTTTCAAAAATCGCACTTCTGTTTGAAAGCCACATCTTTCCCTTCTAATATTTGGTTAGGTACGCTTCAAATAAACAGCTTGTGTATAACATTCATCCAAAAAATTCTTACACAAACAAAAGATGATCTTACCTGGCAAACAATAAGAGCTAAGAGCAATAGCAGCATCAGAGCAACAAGGCCCCAGCCGACTGCAAGTTGTGTCAGAGCGAAGACATATAGTGTCTTGTGACACCACTGGTTCGGCTCGAAGAGTGTTGGCGCGTAGTCTGGCCACATGATTCCCAGGGTCCAGTAGTTTCCGAAGGCAAACCTGTTGAAGGAAAAAGGTTGAAACATCTTCTGCCTCACTCTATGACATTTTGCCATATGTATAAGCACTACCAGCAGCGCCCATACGTTCCGTTAGCGTGCACGTATCCGAGCAGGAAGAGCTAGATATAAGATGGGTCGTAGTTTGAGGAGCCACACTGCATTCACACCAGCGCGACCCGTCGATGTGACCCGACTTGAGTAGGTAATCATTACTCCAGCCGACTATAAATTACATGCATATTACCTGTACCTAATACACACAATATACATAATATGCTAATATTTCACTAGCGTAGCCAGATAAAATTTCTGATACACATCACTCGCATCTTCAACATACATACACGTCGGTTCCGGGTACATTTTATTTAGACATATCAGGCATACATACATCTATAATAGGTAGGTATAAATACATATCAGAATTTTATGAAATGCCTCTAAAAGTTGGAGCGAAGCATGATTAATACATTTTTATAGCAGAACAAACCATATTTGTAAAGTATCCTTGCAATGTTTTCTCGTATAAAAAATATCTTTTTAATTTATTCATTGCGTTGGCATCAAATTGTAAGGCTTCGAAAGCTTGTCAGTAGGTATTGAGAGCGCAAAGCCCGAATGAAAAATTATCATTGTAGGCTTTAGCGGATGAAAAATTCAGTAGAATGAAATGTTTCGAAATAATGTTTTATTAATTTAACATTTTCGGTACATGAAATAAATGAAAATTTTTGGAGTGTTTTTGTTCCAAACTCAAGCACCAATAACCACGACCGTTTTTGCTTTCAGGGTGATCAGAAAATTTTACGTGTCATAATATTACTTTTAAGGATCAATTGTAAAAAGGTTCACATTAAAATTTGTAAAATTTAGAAAAGAATAGAAATAGAAAATATTCTTTAATAAAGAAAAAGTGTTCAATGACAGAAGTATTAAATAATCTGTGATACATTGTTCATGATAACAATCCCACTAATATTATAAACTCGAAAGTTTGTAAGTATGGATGGATGTTTGTTCCGCTTTCACGAAAAAACTGCTGAACGGATTTTGATGAAATTTGGCATACAGATAGACCATGACCTGGATTAACACATAGAGTACTTTTTATCTGGGTAACGCTGACAATGTCGCGGATAACAGCTAGTATAATTATTTTGCGTGCTTAATACCTAGTTACCTACTTAAATCTTATTATTTATCACACGGTCAATGCATTTTGATTTCTGGTCTTAGATTTTTAATCTAAATGAGGATTTTGCGAGAATCAAGCTCTAAATCAAACTTTATTTAATTGTGATTGTACTATTTATTTTAGTTCAATTCTGC
Organism: Agonopterix subpropinquella; assembly: GCA_922987775.1. NCBI lineage: Eukaryota > Metazoa > Arthropoda > Insecta > Lepidoptera > Depressariidae > Agonopterix > Agonopterix subpropinquella. The sequence goes on from OV277705.1 coordinate 22,818,975, forward strand.
TCTAATCAAAATTTTGAAAATATCAATCTCTTTTTTTTTAAATCAAGTCTTGTGTTTCTATTATTCACCGTTTAGCAGTTCCAAGCGTTTATAGATAAAAACGGAGGCTACTTTGGCTTGTTTTTCTATCGAGAAAATGTGTCTTAATCAAAGACATATATATTACTAGCGTAAGGACATGGCCTATGAGCTTGACTATTGTCCCCAGTTCGTTGGCTCTAAAATGCAAGGAAAAATGTCAGTTTAGAGCACTCGAAAATATATGACACGATATAGTCCGTATACGAGTACTGACAGATGGCGCAAATTTTTGTTTCTATGAAGAAGGTTTTTGTAAAATATTCTGACGGGCCTATCCTTACGCTAGTAATATATAAATCTATGGTCTTAATCGTGTTTTGGCTCTAATCAAAACTTCAATTATATGTTCAATTCACACATATCCAAAAATCATACTCCTACTGTACTTCATGATATATGAAGCTTTGAAGAATCCTATTTTTTTCACATAGCCCCTTGAGTACAGCAAAGAGGCAGGCAACAAACTATGAACAGACACTTCGTCAACGGATGCATCTATCTGACTCAGTGACAATGCATTTTTTTTGTTTATTTTGTAGACGATAGACAAGCCCTTTCATAGAAATAACATGTTCCACTTGAATACGGTTTCCGCACAGCATTGATGTCCCCGAGTTCACTTCGTCACTATGGCAAATGACAGACCGCGATGTGTCACTTTGTGTTGTTTTGTTGTATTCACCATGTTGTTTGTTTGAACGTGCGTGCTTCCTATCGCGGTATGTTCAAAAACCCAAATACCAATACCAAATAACCAACCACCAACTTACCAATAACTATATTGGTTAAATCCATGGTTTGGTATATTGTTCAACTTAGCTTGTTTTGCCCCACTAGAGGGCACATCTGACTGACTGTCAAATCCATGGTTGAACGCTACGTTTTACTTAAATGTCCGAAAACTACTCATTGACTGTCACTAGATTTGCACTTACTCTAGCACGTACAACTTTGAAACAAAGACTTCTTTCGTTGCCTCCTGCACGCACTTCAAGTTTAGAACTAGAAGCTCTCTAACAAAAAGTAGAAGTGCTTGAAGTAGTTGTTAGCAAAAGTACTTCTGTACCTAGTGATAAAGTTTCCTTGAAACCTTTTGAACAAAAATATTCGCGTAGTAAGGAAATTTATTGAAACCTTTTCAAGCAAAAGTTCTCATAAGAATGCTTATACATAGATAAAAATGTATGTTCACCATGGTTATGTAGAACTATATACCTACTACCTATTCTGTGCCATGGTGGTTAGACTTCTTACGTGTAGATCGCAAGGAACTTTTTTTTTTGTGGTTAGCGGTCATATTATAAATCATGATGATCATCATCATCATCAGCCAATATACGTCCCACTTCAGGGCACAGGCGTAGGCCTTGTTACGGTCCTGAGAGAAAATTGAGTATCATGAAAGAAAAAGACTACCAACACCCATCAAATAGTGTCTTCACTGTCTTGACACCCGGTATATGCACGGTTCAATAAAAACCCTTCTTTTTGCAAAAGTTGGTGAAAAATACATAATCATAGAACCGAATTTTTCTCATTTTCACCTCCACAAACAACGTACGATTCCCGCAAACTGTTCAGTATGTATGAAATCATTTTATGGATAAGGGAGAGGATTGAATTTGGATTATTCGTGAACTAGTCCACGGCCCGGTGCTCCCGCGATTCTTCCGTTATTTCCGGGGGGAATCTTATTTATTTTCACGATCTTACGTTGATTTTGTTCTCGAAGAAATGAGATTTTGTGTAGTGAACGGACAAGTTGAAACGAGATGAGGATTTTTGAAGCGTTTTATATCTCTCTTCCAGTAGTTAATGATGTACCTTATATCGTACTTGGATCAAGATCGTAATAATACGTGTATAATCAAGACTTCAATCTGTTTTAAAGTAAAAAAAAAATGAAGATTTTACTACAGTGGCCTATTTAAACAGTACATGTTTATTGAGTTGTTTCTCAATGCTCTAATCGTTATCTACGTATTAATTCTATGTATGTAAGTAATTTATAACCTGCAGTATCGTCCTGCAGGCACAGGCAAAATAAAAACCTACTGTGAAAAATAAGGGTGAGAGGAGTGGGCCATCCTCCACCACGCACCAATGATCTACATAAAGTTTGGAGTAGCCCTCTTCCAGAACAATAATAAGATGGGTCAGCAAGAATTCAAGGTGGACCGACGACTTGGTAAAGATCGCGGAAACCCGTTGGAAGAGGGCAGCGTAATACCGGTTGTTGTGGCAATCCTTAGGGTAGGCCTATGTCCAGCAGTGCACGTCTATCGGCTGAGATGATGATGAAGAATTCGCGGTAAACGAAGGAGGAATCTCTCAGAAGTCACAAAAACTCTGATACTCACCAGCCCATAAGAAACAGAGTAAGAGTATAAGCTAAGATCCTCTCCGGGACGCTGGCCGAGGAGTTGGAGCTCCTGCTGGCAAGTTGGGCCCACAGCAGCCAGCAGATGCCAACGCCACCAGCCGCTCCTCCCACCACCATGTACACCGGGATCCTGGGCTCGGCTGGACAGTCCCGGATGTATTGGACACCTGGGGAAAAAAGTATTGTTAGCTCAAGGATGAAAGAAGCAACGAATGCAAAATTTTAAGTGTTGCTGTATTATAGTCTTGATAACTAATTAACAAGATTTATCATTTCGATTCAATCAGTATCTTAGACAATAAAGCAGCCGAAAATCGATTCGATAAAAGGTATTTAGGGATTTTCAAATGTGTTACGACGCTTTGTAAAATCTGATATCATGCAATGCAATTGGAAGCACTCGACGATATAGTAGCCATTTCTTTTGTGATATCGACTGGGTTAGATTTGGTAGAAAAACACCTAGGTCGCCTAAATGGCTTGGTTTCCACTGGACGTCTTTCGGTAACGAGTCTTAACCCTATTATTTTTGATAAGGCACGTGAATCATGTGAACAACGAGAAAAACCGCGCGAGGAGCGTCGTAGTGTCACAGATTAAGTCGCGTGACGATGATGACTGTGTTGGGGCCTTTACTAATGAGCAGGATCAATTCTGTGAATTTGATTAAAAAATATATATCTGTACTATCACACAAAATTAAATTGCCAAGCCCAGTCTAGCTGATAACAAAAAAATAGGAATCATCCAGTCATCTAATTTCTGCAAAAGAATTAAAGGCCTACGATGATAATCCATCTATCTATTGTTGACTCTACCAGTTTAGCATTGTTTGATAAAAAACAATGAAGCTTGACTTAATATAGCGCTCTGGTAAACTGGCCTTAGGAACGTAATCCGTGCAAGACAAACAAAGAGGCGAGTCGCCGGCTTGCCTGCTTTGATACACGAGCATTCAATGAAGCTACGATATCATTTAGAGCTTAGGCTAAGTCGACTGGAGTAGCGGGTCTTCTGCCAGGGAACGCCATTATGTGTCAATCTGTGTGATAAGCTCCTATGGCGGTCATCATTTAATCATTTTTAGGGTTCCGGACCCAAAGGGTGAAAACGGAACCCGATTACGAAGCCTTCGTTGTCCGTCCTTGCATCCGTCTTAACTGTTTAGGGCTTTTGAACCGTAATAGCTAGACAATTGAAATTTTCACAGAATATGCGTTATTACGGCGGATTTGCTAACAAATAATAAAAATCTCAAAAAATAAGTGGGTCCTCATACAAGATACTAGTTTTTATCAGCGTTTTTTTTCTCGCTCTATCGTAAAAACGGTAATACTCACTAGCGTCACTTGGTGTGATTATAGAGCAAACTCTACTCTATAAAAACAAATAATAAAAACCGGCCAAGTGTAAGTCGGTCTCTTGCTAAAGGTCACGGAAAATTTATTTTTTGTATGCAGGGTATACAATTAAATACGTTACATATCAAAGGGGGCACTGTCCATCAAACTGAACAACTTTCTCTATTGAGCCAACATTGTAGACGGATGACGGACTGATCAAGGGCTGTGATTAGGCTGTGATGGATAGATGGGTGGAATAGCAAAATCCTCCCACGTACTCTCTTCCGTCTTAGTACCTAATCCTAAACTACAGGTTTACATACAGTGTGTAAGCTAGGACGTCAATCGAAGCAAACATGTTGCATTGTGTTGTCAAGCAACCAACTACGAACACACACTTAGAATACACAAACACTTGACTTGATTGTTACTAGGTTGGATGGAATTCTAATACCTACCTACTGACTGTCTATAACTCTATAGGGTTCTTATATGCTGATGGTTTGTTAAGGGGATGATCAGACCATCAAACTGCTCAACTTCCTCTATGGTAACAAAGTCAAAAACGCGAAAAATGAATCAGCTGTTCCTAACAGGTTATAACAAAACACCCTAGTAATACTTAAGGGGCTGCTTCAGATCATCAAACTGAACAACTTTCACTATGGAGCCAACTTAGGAATAGCGAAAAAAACTGCTGATTCATACAAAACTGCAGCATCGACTCGTCTCAAACATATATGGGAAAGCTGTTTTCTTTTCACTATTTTGAATTTGGCAACGTAGTGAAAGTTGTTCAGTAGTTATTATACCTTACGGAATAGAGAAACTGACAGCTGAGAGAGCGAGATGTACCTAGCGGGACCACTGTATAATAGAAAGAGATACGTGGCGCGAGGCAATAGAACACCGTTTTCTGGGATTTATCGCTGGGCAACAATTCGGTTTTTGTGAATATAATGCGAATCGGAAGTGAAATCACTACATAGTATAAAACAAAGTCGCTTCCCGCTGTCTGTCCCTAAGTATGCTTTGATCTTTAAAACTACGCAACAGATTTTGACGTTTTTTTTTTAAATAGATAGAGTGATTCATGAGGAAGGTTTATATTATACATGCATATTATCAGCATTGCACCCGTGCGAAGACGGGGCGGGTCGCTTGTCGTCGATAATTTTGTGAAATATACTTACACTATTTCATTACATTATCCACGATATCACGTTAGACTCAGAATTATAGACAGTGTTCGAGTTTTTTCCTGCAAATAATCTCCTGAAAACAGCCTGAAAACCGTTTCATTTGACAACTCAAGTCAGTTCCTCTACTACTGTAAGGTATAGTAACTTTATGGTCACATCACGACATGACATTTTGACGCATTCCTATAGTTCTTTCTAAATTGGTCTGTGTCTAGTACCTGTCTAGTACAAATACTATAATCATACGATACGCATGTATGCTTTATCCATTAAATCTATACATATTCAATCTATATTTAACGGAGGCTGTATTCTGGGCTGGACTGAAATCCATTGAAACCTTAGAAAGTACCACGGCAGTACAATGTAAGTCTCAATACCCTTGATAAAAGAGGAAGTTGATATACGTTCGTTCGTATGAATACGAAGCCTTTGAAACTATGATATGATGTTCCTCTGTACACGCTTTGTAATTTAGATACCGGGGATGTACGATTTTTCTAGGTTTATTTGATCCTGTTTCGTGTAAAATTGCAGAACAGGGAAAAAATCAATCAAATTACTTATTCTTTTTTGTCGTAGTCATATTATACAGATGCGTTTGATACTTCAAGGGGTGCTTCAGGCGAGCATCAGGCTGAATAACGTTCACTAACAATGAAAACGCGACAAAAAATCTGCTGTTCCATAGATTTTGAGTTAAACGGCTTTTGACTTTCTCTATGGATATGGAATATGAATGTGATAGAATTTGCTGATCTCTAAAAATTACTATGACACTATGTGTGCGAATTACTAAAATAACTTCCTTGTTTTGTTAGCTTTCTAAAACGGTATGAACGTTCTAATAATAATTGGGTGCTCGTGTGGAACAAGTCCTCAACAATGCGTAATTCCGAACTACATACGTAGTAAACCATGCCGATTATCGCTTGAGTAGCCACAAGACTGCACGAGCGAGAAATCCTACGCTGTAAGCTTTTTACCTCTTCAACGTACACGATGCAAGTTAATCGTCGTGGAATACTAGTAGAAACTAGGTATTTCAGTTCCGGGATTACGACTAATCATGTAGTGGAAAGTTACATACATACATACATATGCTCACGCCTATGTCCCACTACTGGGGTAGGCAGAGACAACAGATCGCCACATGCTACGGTTCTGACATACATCTCTCGCCTCCTCAACATCCATAAGTCTCTTCATACAAGCTCGTCGGTTCCGGGTACATTTTATTTGGCCCTTCTTCAGTACGCATCCGATTTGGTCAGCGTACGTGCGCCTAGGGCGACCCCTTTCAACCATTCCATTCACACTTGCCTTGTAAATTTCATACGTCAACCTACTTTCACACATTCTTTCTACATGGCCAAACCACCTCAACATGCCTTTTTCAATCCTGGTCACTACATCTTCTTTCAGACCTCATCTTTCTCTAATCACACTATTCCGTATCTGGTCCTTCAAAGTCACACCACACATACTACGCAGGGACCGCATTTCAACAGCATTTATTCTAGATTCATGCTTCTTCTGCCATACCCAACTCTCACTGCCATACATTAAAGTTGGTGCCAACACACCGTCGTGAATCGCCAAACGAGCCTTTTTAGACATAGTTTGACTCTTCATGACGGTGTGCAAGGCTCCATTAATCATATTTCCTGCTTTCACTCTTCTCTCTATATCTCCGTCGTACTTTCCGTCTCTTGTGAACATACAACCCAAGTACACAAACTCACTGACTTGCTCTAGCCTTTCATCACCTATCATAATCTTACATTCAGTCACTATTTCATCACGCTCGATAACCATAACTTTCGTCTTCTTCACATTAACATTCATTCCCTTCTTTTTAAATGATTCATTCATACATGTTACCATCTCCTGCAAGTCATATACCGATGACGCAAGCAGAACTTGGTCATCGGCATACAACAGAAATTTGACAGATAACCCATTCATCCTTAGACCACACTCTCTTTCTTTCAAATCACTCAAACAACTGTCCATGAATAGGTTGAATAGCCACGGTGACGCTACACACCCCTGTCTGACACCTCTGGAGATACCAAACCAATCGGTATGTGCCCCGTTTATCCTGACACATGCACTGAAACCCTCGTAGAGAGATTTCAGTGCCCGTATCAAGTTATCATTCACCCCATACATGGCCAGGGTATCCCACAATTCTTCCCTCATCACTCTGTCATAAGCTTTCTCTAAATCTACGAAAGCGCAATAGACTTTTCGGTTCTTGGCCAAATATTTTTCGGAAATGCACCGCAAAGAGAAAACTTGATCAGTGCATCCCATGCCCTTCCGAAAACCCGCTTGCACATCCCAGATTTTTCTCTCCGTTGCAGTCAATACTCTCTCAATTTCTCTCTAGTGGAAAGTTATATGAATAAAATGCTATTATTGGTGTTTTTGCTGAGAATTGGTAATTTCCAAAAGCTTTTTAAGAGTTAAAGATTGAAAAAGTCGGGCGGCGAGTGGGATTCGAACCCACGACCTGCGTTTCCGGGGCATGCTCCTCTCCAACAGAGCTGTCGGCGCAGGCCACGACAAAATTTTTAATCTATATTATCGTCTTTAAGGACGGCAGTGCCATCTACCAGAGTTCATTCGTTCATTCTGTTGGAGAGGAGCATGCCCCGGAAAGGCAGGTCGTGGGTTCGAATCCCGCTCGCCACCCGATAGCTTTCGCATGCAACTTCATCTGCGGCTGCGACTTTAAAAAAGTATCCTATTTGTTAATTCAAGACATCATTATTGTATCCAAATCTTTCAGCTGTTTATGCGTGAACGTGACAGAGACAGAAGTATCCAAACATCGTATCGTCTTATCTTTCACTTACAATATTAGTATAGGCACAGAGTACTATAAATTACTACCGGTATAGGATAGTAGGATAAATGGCATAATAAAAATAATATCTTTTTTTATTTTTATTAATGATGGGTTTGCTCTTGACCTCAATCCAGTCCTCAGAACGAAGATGGGGTCGAAGATGTAGCGAGCTTACCCAGAAGATGCCTATGCCCAATGGTTACTAGCCTTGCCCAAAGTTTGACTCTAGGATGACGATGCGATGCTTCATGGCCGTGTTTACACATCAATTTTAACAGTTGATTTTGAGAGCTTCGTTGACGTTCTCTTAGATGGCTGATGTATCTCTTGGCTTTAAAAATGCATCCGCACATGCTACATGTCAATTTTCTCTTTAAGATAGTCGCAGATAACTATAAAACTGTATGAACGACTAAGATGTTGATATTTTTGTATTAATGAGCATAAATAAACTCAATATAAAACCTGAAGTAGTCAAAAACTTTGCTACAAATACTAACTACGTAGTTGTGACAAAGCTCACTTTTATGTTTCAAGGTGCTGATGGCCCCGATTCGGACTGTGCCACGACTTAACTTAACTAAATGTATTCCTGTCACTTTCTAAAATAAGATTAAGAAAAGAGACAGAAAACCAACAGCTGACTTTAGTGCTGTCAAAGTGACGTTACACGCCCAGAAACGCCTTAAATAAGATGGCGTACATTATGATGACATCTTATTTTGGGCGTGTAACGTCACTTTGACAGCACTAAAGTCAGCTGTTGGTTTTCTGTCTCTTAATCTTATTTTAGAAAGTGACAGGAATAAATTTAGTTAAGTCATGGCAGAGTCCGAATCGGGGCCATTGTCTGACATTCTGACTGAGTTCAAGGTGTAATGAGTAATGAATATGTCAAGTAGTGATAGAAAGCTAGCCTTTCTTATCCACAAAAACAGTGAAAGAAAGCTTATAATCTCTTTATATAGTACCTAAAGCATCCCCGAGAAGAAATGAGGTGATCTAGCCGGAATCGAAAAGATGTTGTTTTTCATAACATTTTAAGCAAAATATTAATATTTGTGTTTGAAATATTCAGCTGTTATTTGTAATCTTTATTGGCGTTATAAACTCAAGGATTTAACATAACATTTTAACCTTTTGAAACCCTGTCTATTTGAGTTTAATAAATTGAATGAAAAGGAAAAACAATTGCGTATTTAATACGCTAGGCTTGAGTTTGAGTTTGTGGTCAAGTAGGGATTGTAGTTTTCAATGAACAACATCTTCTTCTTATCGTGTGGGCAGAGCCCTGGTGTCAGAGTTTTTTCAGACCGCCTTACGGCCTCTGACGTGGTTTTTATGTAACGATTACTACCACCAGAGATAGTAGCCGAGACCAACGGCTTAACGTGCCATCCGAAGGACGGAATCATTTTTGTGTCAATAAGGTGATTCAGCCTGCAATTTCCTAACCAACTGGGGGAAAACGCACAAAGTGACATATCACTAGGTGTCCCCCGTGGGAATCGAACCCACGACCTCCGTGTCGAGATCCCATGCTCTTAACCATTAGACTACAGAGGCAATCCAATTACAGTTCTAATCACATTACAATCTTATTGCTATTAATTCAACTGTGTTTAATTCCGTATCGCTCTAAACGTCGCCAAATGCATAGCGCAATACCGAATGTGTTAAAAGTTGTGGTTCGCACGCGGTCCAATCATGATTCAGTTGCGATTTATTTATCACGAATTGCTCTAGGTCAACCCAGATATGCCTTGCTGACAAACCAATCTTCAGTCATGTGGCATAGTTTTCTATGGTAAACTTACATTTTTTGTATTTCTTGTGTGTCTCGAACGTTCAAGAAACGTTCAGTCTGAAAGTTTATTTCAACATACAATACACGCTTCGAATCAAAGGCTGTGATAATATAAAGAGAACACAAAAATAGTATACAATTCATAATGAAAACCAACATTCTGCGGTAGTGTTGCCATTCTGTTTCAATTAGCTACCAATAATATCGGGTTAGTTCCACCCGTTTAATATGTACATATTGAATATAATTGATTCCGTTTATTATATTAATTGAATATTAATAACATCCAAATATTATACTAGTAGTTGTTCATTTACTGGAATTCTGAAGTTTGGACGGTACCTATATGAACAAATAGAGCTTTGCTTTTGTTTGAGTTGGGTTTGGCTGAGTTTCAAAATATTGAGACCTTCTCTTAAGACGTATCGCCGACCGAATGACCTTGACCTTTCAGAGCTGCCTCACCTCTACTAAACTACATCATTTTGGTAGGTATACCTATAATTTTTGACTGGCTTGTCCTTCATCATGTTACTGTCGTGCCTTCTAATCAAAGGGAATCAAATTCGAAAATAATAAAATTATCGAATCTTAAAAATATTTACTTCATAGCAATTTAGATCTTAATATTGTCTACACAAATGGTGTGTGTCGTAAGCAAAAGTGACTTCAACTTATAAAGTAGATGCGCATAATACAGACTTTTTCAAATTTTTAGGCCTTCCTTTGAACACAGGTTTAATTTGTATTTTATAGAAAAATAAGAAATACCTAATACTTCATTGCAAATAAAGCCGAGACGTTGAAGATAATTGCTATATTTTTCATTAATATGTCTTTCAAATAACGAGAAGTCAGCTACTAAAAACCAGCAAAATATAGCCCGGCCCAGCGTTTACATAGTGGGTGCAGCGTCTTAACGGAGCGAATTTCTTCTACAGCGTATACAGATTTCCTCACGATGGTTTCCTTCGCCATTTGAGAGCAGTCGGCAGGAATCTGAATTTCTTCTTCAGCCTGGTCATACTGAAAGTATATTGGTTAAAGCAAAAACAAAGTAAATTCACTCACCCATTATGAGCATAATGACAGGCAGCGTGGACAGACAGGCCAGGAACACCGTCATCAAGACTGAAACAAAAAACTCAATTACGTCCGCCTCCGCCGAAATCACTGCTATCTTGTTATTAAATCTCTTTTGGTATTATTCTGCTTTACTTTTTTAAATAAACAGCTCGGTTCATTTTTAAAAGATTGATGTTCGTAATTTAAAAAAGGTTTTTTCGTTAATTAATTTTATGGCAAACATTCAGATTACGTATACCAAAGAGAATGTAACTCACTATGTTATAAAAGAGTCGGGCTAGGAGTCGGGACTTCCTTATTCGTAGGGACTTCCATACTAACAACTGGTCGTGACCGATATCCAGAATGTTTGAAACGTGTGCTACCGTTCAAAGGAATTTAATGGCGTCAGTGCACGTTTCATATAACATTTTTTTGTTAGAGAGTTGCGAGAGTCTGACGTTTCCTATACGAAACACAGAAACCATTACATTTACTTCATTATCAATTATCCCAGTCACCTCTTACGACACCTACTGCAAGAAATAGGATGATGAAATTATACTTAAATCCTCGTTAAACATTCTTCATGGCAGCACCACACCCTGGATACTTCATACTAAGATGCTCGCACTGTGAAGAAGAAGCTAACTCATGTAAGTATGCTGTGTAGGTGCGTGTGAGAGGATTACTTACACCACTGCTTTCTTTCGACCACTTCCCGTATCACCGAGATGGTGTGAGGTTAAAATTGGTGAGGGGCAGCGAGTGTCCGTATTGTACGTAGGTAGGAGGTACTCTTTTCTATAGTATGGCACAGTATAATAAATAGTATTATTTTACTTCATAGAGTACTACGGATACTCCCTGCCCCCTACCAGTTTCTACCTCATTCCCTCTTGGTAGGAAGCGTAGCATAAAATATAGGCAATAGTGTATGCTATTCTTACCCGCACTAACTCAATATCCCAAATGCTTACCTCTTCTGGTTAGTTTTTCCCATTTGTATGAAGTGACAGGCAAGTATCCAAGGTAATAAATGTATATTTGATCAGTTACTCACTGGTCCTATTCATGATCTTAGCGGCGCGGCAGACGAAGTCGACGGTGCCCGAGGCCTCCATGTTGGCGTCCTTCAGCTGGTAAGCCACGGAACCGTACGTGGTGAGGCCCACGCCGAGGCCCAGACCCCCTCGTTCGTTGTACTTCGCCTGCTCGCCGCATAGCCTGCGCTGCTCATCTCCTGATACCTGGGTAAATGTATGGAGCTTTATTGATAAGGTCTGTATTAATATAAGATATTGTAATTAAGCGTAAAAACTTAGGTGAATTTTTAATTTCAAGGATTTGTTTTTAGGGATCGTAACCGGAAATTAACATAATCAGTAACCGGTACATCTTTGGATGTACCTAATTCGATTAAAATCTCATTTAGCAAAATGGCATTAGAAATTTCATGTTTTTACTAATTTCCGCACCCGTGCCCCTCTGTCGTCCACCCAGGGAAGCTCTGTTCCGTGACATTCTTTGACGTCCCTTATCCCGGATGCAGTGCCATCAACTATTACCTACTTACCTGACTGACAGAGCTAGAAGCTCTTCTCGATCCAGTGTCGGACAGTGCTCCCGTGCCGCTCTGTCGTCCACTCAGGGAGGCTCTGTACTGTGACACGCTTTAACGTCCCTTATCCCGGAGCAATGCTTGCTATCAACTATTACCTACTTACCTGACTGACACTGGAAGCTCTTCCGAATCCACTGTCAGATTGTGCACCCGTGGTGCTTTGTCGTTCACCCAGGGAAGCTCTGTACCGTAACATTCTTCGACATCCCGGATGCAGTGCCATCAACTATTACCTACTTACCTGACTGACAGAGCTAGAAGCTCTTCTCGATCCAGTGTCGGACAGTGCTCCCGTGCCGCTCTGTCGTCCTCCCAGGGAGGCTCTGTACGGTGACACGCTTCGACGGGCACCTGTCACAGAATAATTAGATTAATTGATTGATCACCAAGTCGATTTAAGTGGTATGATCTTGTCGTTGCAGGTGGAGACTCATTTGCATAAGTAAGTTTCACTAGTTTCTGAATAGTTTCCTTTTATTTTACTTTAAACGGGATTGGAATTGATTGCGGGCTGACTATGATGACGATGACTAAGCCGATTTTGAATATGTGCGACCGAATATTTAGAAAATCTGGATGCTGGAGCTCCATTATATTATATAGATATATAAATAGAGTCGATTAATTTTACAGAATTTTACTTAATTGTGGTGAAGAAGAGCGGTTTTTCACTACGTCCGATCCGAATCCGATCTTGTATGTAAAATCGGATGACGGAAGCCGGCCGATGTTACCACAGAGTTGCGACACTACCAATGAGCGAATCACGGAAGTGCGACATCATCAAAGAGCGAATCACGGAGATGCGACACACAAATTGCGAATCACGGAAGTGCGACATTTCGAAATTGCGAATCACGGAAGTGCGACATGTCTCTCATTGGTAGTATTGCAACCCTGGGGTAACATCAAGCCAAGCCGGCCGGATCTAGTGCGTAAACTACCATAGAAATAGTTCTACGATTCCTCCGGACCGTATTTTCACGGGTTCGGATCGGATGTAGTGCGAAACCGCTGAGTGAAATAAAAGGAAACTAATCTGAAAATAGTTGAACTTAGTTATGTAAACGAGACTTGTCCTAAAACGATAGACCATAATCACTTAAATAAGATGATGATGCAGACAGGAGGGCTATTGTGTAAGTTTCCCGAAGATCGGTAACGTATTATGGCTGTACAAGGCAGTTGTTATGTAATATCTAAGTGTAATATGGTGTTTTTGTTAGTTATGTTATTGTTGAACAATAAGACCCCAGGTCCAACACTCAATACTATACTCAAATTAAATTATATGCACAGACCATAGACATATAAACACACAGTACTTAATTACGACGAACTCAAAATGCAACTACGAATTAAGCTCTGAAAAGAATTTGAGAATATTTACTTAAAAATTCGACTGCTTGCTACCGACTACCATACAATTATACAATTTATTCAGCTCGTTAAATTTAAAACCATTTTTTTCCGGAATCGCTAAAACGAGGGTTGATTCTGTATTGCATAACTTCGGGGAACTTGATTTGTTCAAATAAATATGTTACGGTTAAAAAAGAGATATTGATGAAACAATAAAATCATACTTACTTTTGATTGAATTTTTTAAAAACTCTATATAAAATTTTTATACTACTAATGACATCACATAAATAATCATCTGATAGTAAATGTAGGCTGTAAATTTATAAAATGAAAAAAGAACAACGGATGAACCAGGAAGCTGGAAAATAAAGTATTGTCTAGCATGAACGTATAGATAGACAATGCAACAACATATTATAGTAATCTTTTTCTTCGTAAGTTAAAGTTTAAACATTTTTTTTTATTTTAGAATTTTTAATTTTATTTTTAACATTTTACTTGTATTTGAATGGTTCTCGAAGTAATTATTATTCGTTATCTCATCTTTTCATTCAATTTAAACTTCAATGGTTTGAATCGTATTCAATAAGGTTTTTCGTTTTACGTATGCCTACATTTCAAATTATTGGGATTAGAAGGTATAATTTCTTTGTATTTGTTTTTGCGATTTTTATTTATCAACTAGTATGTATAAACTTATAAGTTCTAAGTACCTACCTCTATGTTTATCAGTAACATAATTTGCAGTGTAACATTTCAAATGGGTTAATAATTTTAAAATATATCTACTATTCATTTCCTTACAATTACGTGATTATCTATCTGTAAAATGTGTGGATGAATAAAGTTGTTTTAGGCGATTATCACACTAGCGACGCGTCCCGCCGCGGTGCGCGGAGCGGCAGATAACGCGCGCGGCGACGGAGGCGCAGATCTGCCTCTCCGCGCGGTGTAATCTGCTTCTCCGCGCGGGGTGGCAGTGTACGACAGTCCCGCGCCCAAATGTCCACTTCGCTTTCATTCGTCGTAGAGAATGATATATGCGGTCACTGTATTCTTTGCATTTCATATACCAAATTGCTGGACGTTGCTCGATTTCAAATATAAATTTGTCGACGTCCAGATCCATCCTGAACACGTGTAACACGTCCTTTATGCATAAAATCACGCGCGGGACTGCGGAGCCAGTGTGGTGTGTTATACCCCGCGGCACGCCACGCGCTCCCGCGCAGATTAGCAGAATCTGCGCGCGGGACGCCTTCCCGCGCATTGACGCGTCGGCAGTGTGTTGTCCTAGGCGTGTTTTCTATATAAATTGAAATACTTGCATACAATGTTAAAATCTGCGGCCCCGTGCTACACGACGGGGCGCGGTGCAGTGTGATAATCGCCTTATTTTTATTTGATTACTATTTTACCACAAAATATATATATAGAAACGACTGTATTGTAAAAGATAGGCATATTCAAACAAAAAATTTTATACATTATACAGGGTGTACAATAAAATGGGACAGCTTCTTAAAGGGGTGCTTCAGACCATCAAACTGAACAACTTTCTCTATGGGACCAATATCGAAATCGCGAAAATAAAATCCGCTCTTCCATACAAAACTGCAAACATAACTCGACTGAAATATATGGGACAGCAGATTTTTTTTTCGCGATTTCGATATTGGTCCCATAGAGAAAGTTGTTCAGTTTGATGGTCTGAAGCATCCCTTTAAGTAGCTGTCCCATTTTATTGTACACCCTGTATATCAATACATAAAAATAGTCTATAAATATCTACAACATTCTTCGTTAAAAAGAACAAGCTTGCTTAATAACTGACATGCTACGTATATTATCATAGATATAACCTTCATCTAGGTATACATACAGTCAAAAAATCGCAACATGCTTCATCAATATGCATACCTAACCTATTAATAACATTAATAAGGGTTACACACAGACTGCCATCAAACCAAAGGTTGGTCATGGATTGTTATTGATTGTTGTAGTTGTTTTGTTAATTATGTTTACAAACCCCCTACCTACTCCAAGTTTGAGGTCAGAATAATGTATGCGCCTATAAACGTTATTTATTTAATGAACATTCGCCGGTAGGCCGGCAGTAGGTCGCGAAATGTTGCGAATCTTGTTCCTAAACATGATTCGCAAAAAAGCGTCGAATTTGTCAAGAACACAATCGTGATTTTATGAAAATTTTTAGCTTTTTATAGTACCTACTCTGTGGCTTTAAGTTACTTGGTACATAGGATGACATAAATATCCCAAGTTATCAAAAACGTAACCTAAGAAACTATCAATTATATTTTAATTAGTTCAAGACTGATTAACTTACCGGCTGTTTGGCTATCTTCACTCGCCCGCCTCTCCCGGGCCACCAAAGGTTCTTGAAACGTCAACGTCAAGCTGCCCCTTGGACTGAGTCTTGATGGGTCCACTTCCCCGGTCACGAGACTACCCCTCGCACTCCTTTCCGAAGGCGCAATACTCCCTCTCGGACTCCTCTGCGAATCCGGAATTAAAGAACCCCTCGGACTCCTATTTATCTCTGGTCCCTCTTTAGTTTTAAATGGCACTTCAGCTATACTCCCTCGAGGGCTTGACCTAAACTGGCTTGGACCTAATTCTTTCAGACTCCTCGCAGGATCGATCTGAATACTTGCTACAGAATGCCTTGGACTTCGCCCGATATCTGGTACGAGGGAATTCCTAGGCTGATTCCAAGAACTACCCTCTGGCACTAAACTCCTTCTTGGACTTCGGGCAGTTGAATCTGGAGTTATACTATTCCTTGGACTTCTGTTGAAATCCTGAGGGTTCAGACTTAACCTTGATCCATAATTCATGTCAACTGCTAGATTATTTCTAGAGGGGGCTAGAGAATTTCTTAATGGTAGTGCTGTGTCTGGGGTGATAGAATTCCTGGCTGATCTTACATCTCGTCCTTCTCTTGCTTCTGGTACTAAAGAATGTCTAGGACTTCGATGATATATGTCTAATGCTGCTTCTGGGGCAAGACTGGGTCGTGGGCTTCTTTGGGGCATCGGTTCACATTCTTCATCAGTTTCTGTTGTGGCTAGAGACGCTCTTCTGGATGGTTGAGCTGATCCTCTTGGCGATCGAGCTTGTGGTGAAGTTGCGGCGCTTCGGGACGCCCTACGGCGTCTCTGTGATGAAGAAGTCCTATGCAGCATATTGACGGTTGTCTACTAGATTACCATATCACACATCAGTTAGTTTTTTCGACCTGGAACAAACAAAAGACAAAGTTAATTATTTTTAAAAGTGTTCAAACTTTACAATACAAAAGATCGCAAATTCTTTTTTCGTGCATCAGAAATTTTAATGGAACTTCGTAAGCCGGATCTTAGGTTCCAATTTAAACTTTTGTTTCAGAGGCTTCGTTATAAATTTACTGAGTATTACTTGAGAAGGTCGATTTCATAATATCCATAATTTGTTGGTCTCAGGTGATTGCTTGAAATATTATAAAGGTATTTTGGTCGATACTCTGGTATTATTCGGCATTAGGGAAGGCTCAGGGGAACGGTATCATGGACATAAAAAGTTTGATCCGAAATAAGGGAAGACAAGGTTGATCGTCATTACGGTTTGGAAATATAGATAACTGTTTCTAGCTATATTTCTATAGAAAACTTTGGGATATATTTTTATAAGATGCCAGAAAAATGTTTAAGTCCCATGATAAGCAAGTCCTCTGTAAATAAGGTTAGTATAAACTCGATGATTATACGTCTTGACAATGTTACTATGTAATTCAATAGGTATTGTATTTTTAATTTGTGCTTTGTATATTTTGTTTTGTTTAAAATACAGGGTGAATTTGATATCATTGGCATCCTTTTAAACTAAGAGTCTATCCATCAAACTGAACAACTTTTACTATGGGAGCAAACCGATAGGAGCAAAAAAAAAATCTGCTGTTGCATACATTTGAGTCGAGTAGGCATTGCAGTTTAGTATGGGACAGCTGATATTTTAGTTGCTCCGATTGGTTTGCTCCCATAGTAAAAGTTGTTCAGTTTGATGGGTAGACTTTTAGTTTAAAAGGATGCCAATGATATCAATTTCACCCTGTATATGTGTTACAGAGTTTCTGGCCGCATCTTCTCTGCAACGGAACACCTTCCGAAGCGGCAGTAAAGCCATTTTTTTTCCGTAGTCGAACAAAGAACCATTATTTCATCCTTTCTGTCTTTCTAGCTTCTTGCTTCTGCTACTAACCCTACTGCTCTAATTATGTAATCCTTTTACTAACCGTTGGATAATATTGTAATAATTAATGTTATTGCATGGCTAGGCCCAGGAACAATAGACAAATCCCTATCTATTCAGAATTTGTCAGAGGGAATTACTATCTACCTACGCGGATGGCTCGTATCGTATACAAAGACAAAGTTTGTTGTGCTTTGTTTGCACATCGACAGTTATTTGTCAAGTCGAGTTTGTTTAGTTGTCTTTGCCTGGATGTTCAGTATTGAACTTATCGTATTGAATTTGTATAACATAATGTCAGGATAGAGGAGATTAAAAAAAGAACGATATTTTGTTTAGAATGATAAATTGAGAACGAATTGAAAAAATGGTAAGATTGGTACTTAGGATATTTTTTGGTTCATATGTGTCTGCTAATAGAGACACAAGTCCTTTCTCTTCCTTTCCTCTTAACTCTGCTACGATGATTGGATATTTACCACAAAAACTTAAAATTTTAATAAAAGCTTGCAAAATCAGAGCCTACTTAAAAAATTCTACTCTTAATTTATAGAAACAAATAACCACAGGGTACTATAATAGGTATAGATGTATAGGTAGGTATAGGTATAACTAAACACACTTGTAATATTTCAAAGAGCGGTGTATAGTATAGACCATCAAACTGAACAACTATCACTAAGGAACCAATGTATTTTTTTTAATTTGATGTTTGGGACATCTGAGTCGAGTAGGTACTCTAGGTACCTACTGCAGTTTTGTATTAAACTGCAGATTTTTTGACGAATGATGGTTTAAACTTTAGACCGTCAATTAAATCCATCGAGACTCTAAACCACGGTTTCCCAACCTTTATTGCGTCACGCCTCCCCTGATATAATAAGTAATATTTGCATGCCCCCCACCGAAATTTTAACGGCAAGCGCGGCTGGAAAATTGCTATCTGAGACCTGCTGAGCCTCAACATATCAGTAACAACAAACGAATTGGTGAATTAGTAACAGAATGAATGATTTAATTGATAAAATGAATTAATGAGTGGAATTTACGTCGTTAATTAGATTTTTCTTTTCAAAATGGAAACGCATTGTGCCCCCCTTACGATATAACTACGCCCCCCAAGGGGGGCGCGCCCCACTGGTTGGGAAGTCCTGCTCTAAACCATCCACCCCATTAGACCAATAAGACTAATGTGTTTTGTTACACTCCTGTATAATATTATACTCCTTCTAGAAATATTGTCTCGTTGCGCGACTCGAACACGTACCCAAAGAGTAAGATAAGTATATTAGAAAAGAGAACCCACTCATAGCAACATTATGCATCCACCTTATATCAAATTGAAGGCTAGCTAGCGCCATCTATGTTTCTCCGGAAATAATTCTACCTATACCATACATTCCTACTTATAGATATAAGTATATCTCATACCGATAGATATTATTGTTTTGAATGCTAGTTTTCATTCAATCCCGCACCGATCGAGTGAAATTCCAGTAATCTGTACATTGGTAAGAGAACAACAGAAACTCCAGAACATCACTAAATTGGCACGAAATTGAACGAAAACTACAAACAACACGCACATTACGGAAGATAGGTACCTAGCCATTTTGTGAATTTGTCAATTTGACATTGACATAGACAATAAATCTTTTTTTTTTCATAGTTTTACGAAATATATATACGAGATGGCAGCACATTCTATGCAAATTGAATCGGAAAAAGCCCCCAAAAGGCGATTGTCCTCCGCCTGCACGTAACCCTCGTCTAAGCATGCAAGTTTTTCAACTGAGCTGTCGCGCTGTCATATCAAAAGTCATCATTTAATTCTATGAGGCTACGTCAGATGCCTCAATCGTTTCCAGTAGATTGTGAATGTAAGCGAGGCATGTTGATAATTAATTTAGATTGAGCCCTAGGCTACGAACATGTCTTAATTTAATTCCAAATGTCGATTAACTTGTTGCTACAATGTGTTACATAATTGATTACTTCCACTATAGGCTGCTACAGTTTAAACTAGAACGTAAAGGTCACAGAACAATAGCTAAATTAGTCTTAGTTACCGCGATTTTGGTTTATTTTACAGTCGACGACACTAATTTGAAACCTATAAATTAACTAGAGTTTCTGGCCGTATCTTCTCGACACAGTGGTAGAATCAAAAAATGACGTCAAAAAGCTATCTATGTGATATTATTTGGAATAAAAAATTTTGAACTTTGATTTTTTTTTTATTTTAACAGGATAGAGGTGATACTCATTTGAACCTTATACGATGGTGACAAAATTCATATTTATACGTCAAAAGTTTCACATTCTACCGACTGCTCTCAAACTGTGAAGGAAAACATCGTGAGGAAACCTGCATACACTGGAAAAGAAATTCTGAAGTGTATGTGAAGTCTAGCAATCCGCATTTGGTACGCGTGGTGGACTGACAGCTATACGTATACACCGTCAAGGTAGGCCTGTGCCCTGCAGTGCGACGTATATAGGCTGATGATGATTTTATTACGTTTTGTTATTACACGTTGAGACTGTATAGTAATGACATCTACCTATTGTAAACATGTAATTTATCGTAATAAATATAAGTGAAATGAAATGTCCTATTTAATTATTTGGACGGTAAGATTACGCGAGCGCCACAAGTAGGTACCTAATTAAATACAGGGTATAAAATTAAACGCATTAAATATTACGTGATTTCGATTAAATTTTACGTGGTTTCGTAGTGAAAATGGTTCAGTTTGATGGTCTGAATTACCCCTTTTAATATGTAACGCATTAAAATTTACTTCTGTACGTATAACGAGGCGGTTTTTTATGTATTTGTACGAACGTTTTCGTCATCTATAAAAGCTATAACAAAGTTAACATTAAAATGAGAAAGCAATTATAGCTTTCATTCCCCCACCAAGATAAACATAAAATGCTGGCATTTAACGTCGAGTTATAATTTTAAGAATTCATTAGATGTCTAATAAGAGAGATTGGATGAAATTACTTGAGAACGTAAAAATATTATATAATTTTTATTTGAAGACATAACTTTTTGAAAGTTATAAAGCATCAGTTTAATGTTTTATTTTGTTTGTAACTTTTGGAATTAGTGATGAAATAAGTGCTATTTACAAAAGGTACAAACTTTGTGATTATGTTAATCTTTGTATTTATAAGCAGGGTTAGCAAAATAGTAAACGCATTTTCTGATTGATAATATGAGTATGATGGCGATATGATATCAATTATTCATCCATTAAATCTAATAAGTAGTTATTATCAAACCCCGGGAAAGAAAACTATAGGCCACGATACCGTGTTCGATTCCACCAATTTTGCCACTCGCAATTGCTCTCTCAGCACTTTACACTGATTACAGTAATTAGTAACTGCCTCCTTGGTCTAATGGTTAAGAACATTGGGCTCTCGAAACGGAGGTCGTGGCGTTCGATTCCCACGGGGGGCACGTAGTGATATGTCACTTTGTGCATTTTTCCCCAGTTGGTTAAGGCATTGCAGGTTGAATCACCTAATTATCTGAAAAGAAAAGATGATTCCGTGCTTCGGACGACACGTTAAGCCGTTGGTCCTAGTTACTTCTCTGGTGGTGGTAGTCGTTATATAAACACCGCGTCAGAGACCGTAAGGCGATCTGAAAAAACTCTGACACCAGGGCCCTGCCCACACGATAAGAAGACTGATTAGAAATAATTTCACGATTTCGATGTTGATCTAATAGATAAAGTTGTTCAGTTTGATGGTCTGACCATCCCCTTCAAAAACTGTCAGCATATTAAGACAGACCCTGTATACTGCTCAGTAGCTCATTTGGAAAAGAACCTGCCTTGCTGAGCATTGAATTCCCGTAAGCGGCAAATATTTGTACGCTTTTTATTTGGCAGTATCTGCAAACTCGACGTTTCTCTAGGTGCGATTTTGAGTAAGATCCCTTCAAAGCTCTCAATCCAAGCTAATTATTTTGAAAAAAAAAGCTGAAGTCTGAACTGAAACATCGTTAATATTTAACGATCTTGTCTGTACAACATCATGATGTTTAATTTTTTCCTTTTCTGCGTAAGTATGTCAATTTTCTACCCTCTAACGCGTATAAAGAAGCACTTTCTACAATGGCAGTGAAAGTCTACCGGTATCATTAACAGTCGATGTATCCCGAACTAATTACGTTTAACAAGATCAAATTCAGTTAGTAAAGTTAAACTCGCAAGAAGTAATTGAATTAAATACTCGGCTCATTTCCTAACGATCCCTTGGAAGTAAAAGGAAAACGTCTTTTAGTCTTATGAAACTTGGAGACCCTTCGTAACACCAAACTTTACAAAATTATTCTTATTTTTATGCCAATTAAAAATTAAGAGTCAATTCAAACAAAAACAAAAAGAGCAGAGGCATTAAAAAATGCCATACAAATATTAAACTTTATCTGTTACGGGTATAAAAACGAAAGCGCAGCGCGACACCGTAATTTTTCTTACCTAAGAAACTCTACTGAATGCAACGATACCACAATCATGTCGGTATAAAACTACTCAGTTCTACGAAAATCTTTATTTGACGACTTTATCTAAATTTTCAGCTCTACTACTAGTAAAATGTGCCCAAACTGCGCAAGAGTCTTTCAAATTATATAGAGTCATCGTTTCTGAGCAGACGAATTTAAAATACTTAGGAACAATGTGGCCAACTCTTCAAATTGGATTACTATAAGGTATACTTAATAAGAGGGCGCACTTGAGGCGTTTAGTTTCAAAACGCACTATAAGTGCTAGTTTAGAAGTCTTTTAGCATGTTTTGAACCCAAATGATTGAACAGTATGATAAGAAAATCTCAGTAGCGTCATTTTGTGATATAAACAGAAATATGTTGCAGGAGCGTTTTAGCAGGTTTTGAAACTAGACGCCTCACTTCATCCTCATCCATCATTCTTCTCTGCCTAGAATCTACATCAACGAAGTATACCTACCTCAATCCTTGTCACGACAATATCTTTAGCAGAACTTGGAACCGGTAGCGAAAGTAACGTAAATATATTTCTCACTCTAACGTAAATATTTGTTTGGTACCTACTGGTATACTCGTAAATACAGATCCTGATTTTAAAGTAATAAATTACAGGTTCCATGCCTGGTATCGGTACTTATTTTAATTTGACACCCCACACCGCGACCTACCACAATGACTTCTTGTTGACCCTTGACCCAGTCCTTAATTTAATTTAAGTATCGTTATGTTATCAAGCAGCAATTTTTTAAATTTCTGATACAACGAAATTTAAATTTTACAGCGCCAATTACATTTGTTAACACGTTTTAAAAACTGTTTAAGGTACAAAGAATAAAAATTACAAAATATGATAATACTTTTAATAATTTCGAAAGGTATCGAACTTAGAACTCAAAAGGAGGAAAAAATTTAGACCCATGAACTGCTGAGACTCTCTTGTACATTCATAAAGTAGGAATTTCAGACAACCATTTTTCAGACCCCCTACGTGGCCCTAAGTGACACTGGACGACCACTCCCCCCCCCCCCCCCTTCCCTCTACAAATTAGTGTAACGTAATTTATGGATTCCTCGTTACCTTTAAATTACACTGCCTGTGCCTACACGCATCTTGGCTTCTTTCGCTCGTAGGCGTACAAGTGCGTCAAGCACGACTTCGCAATTTCCGGTCTGTTTCCCGCGTAATCGCTGCGACGGAAGTGTGCCAGCCGCCATTTTACATCGCAGCATCAATTTTGTGGAGACATGGTAACAGTGTTGCCAATGCTACGGCAATTACCGTGTTCTACGGCTTTCAGGCCAAAAAATTACAAAATCCACGGCCTACGGCTGCAACCCTACGGCCGTAGCAGATTCTACGGCTTTTTGCAAATTCTACGGTAATTGACTAATTTATTTATGAAAAATTCACTTTTAGAGTAAATTTTTTAATAAATAAGTGTATGGTTCAACTGTGTACTGTATCCAATTCCGAATCCGAATGCAAATATTGCAAGTATGTTGTCTACGGTATGTTGGCTGGGTTTTGTTCCTCTTTCTTGCTCTGTGAGCAAAAAACAGATGAGATGAAATTGTTTTCCACACAAGTAGATAAAATTTGCAAACGTTTAATTAACGTTAAAAACCTTAAAACTGCACCATTTGGCTAATATTGAAAAGTGTTTCCTTTCTTAAGCAGTGACACGGCCCACCGTTGGTCTTTTTTCCATATAAACACGGCTTTTTTACCTAATGTACACGGCCGCCTAAAAATAAGCATTGGCAACACTGCATGGTAATTTGCTAAATTCAATTTTTTTCGAATTGACTTTGTTAGAGATTTTATTTTAATTAGTTTTGTGCTTCGTTGTGTGGGCTTTTTTGATGTTATCGGATTTTTTTTAATTAAACGATAATAAGGGGGCGTGTTGGTAGGTATGACAAGTAGGTACCTACGTTTCTGCCATATGTAGCTGAAAATAGACATTCCGATCTATTATACTTAAAAAATATTCTAAAAATTATAAAAGTGAACCTTGCTACAACCATAACCACACAACAACCTTAGAAGAAGACTGTAGCTGGGATTCTAACTCCCATCTCCTAAAAAGGGAGTAAGTAAAAAAGTTAGGTAAGTTTATAAAAATGTGCCGTGTATAAAAATTCGTGGGGAAAACTAAGTGCTTCATGAGCATAAGACTATCAAACTGAACAATTATTTTTACTATGTGACCAACATTGAAACCGAAAAATCGTATTCGTATAGCTAGCGTACACATGAAAGGGATCTCGTATGAGATTTTACTAAAGTTTAGTATGTAGAACTTTGCATCGATTTTTTATATTGTTTCACTACGACTTTACATAAAATATTAGTACTGGCAGAGGTACTATTTCAGGAACTATTTATTTGATGTAGTTTTTATAAAAAGAAACGTCTCCTTCTGTAAGAAAAAAATTGTTAATTCGTGTGTACGCCAGCGCAACGCCAGCTCCGTGGTTTATTAAGAAGACTTATTTATATCTCCGCTCCCTGAAGACCTAGCCTCATGAGATTTTGGATGCCTAGGCCTAGGGCACTATTTGAGAACTATTTTTTGAGTGTAAATTCGATGCTGCAATGCAAGCCGTTTTAGCCACAGAAAATGTGTACGCTACCTTGACGTCAAGCCAGCGTACCAGGTAAAAAAAATCGATATCTCGTAAAGTATAGAGGCACTATTTATTTGACCTAGGTACTAATTAGGCACTATTTAGGAACTATTTATTGGACATACGGACACGAAAAATCTGCTGTTCCATAGAAAACGTCACGCTACCCAAATGTATGGAAAAGATTTATTTGGTGATGTCAATGTTGATACCGTAGTGAACGTTTCATTAGTTTGATTGTCTGAAGGGATCCCCTTTAAAATAAGTAATCCATTTAAGTTTACACCCTGTATATCTATTACAGGTGCACACAAAATTTACCAAGTACCTACGCGTATAGTAGTCGCAAACTATAAAGATCGCAAAATAAAATAGAATTTATTTAAAACTTCAACAACATTTATGCAGACACCAAAGAATATAACTAACAAGTTCAACGAGCAACTGTAATTGCCTCTCAAAATCTAATTGGAAATTGGAATCTTCAAGTCGACACTTGATCAATTTCCAATTAAGGGTGGACTTATCTAATCTACCAATAGTACTAATGCTTGTGAAGTCGGTCTGTCGCGAATTATTCGAGCGATATCGAAGGGCGTGATGATCTAATTGGTAGGACAAGCAAGGAGATTAAAGCGGGTTAAGCCTGGCGGTTTACCGGCGCCACGCCACAACCACAAAACGCCGTTTGCCGGCGAGCTGCGGACTGAATTTTTCATATATTTTATAGTGAACTCGCCACTCAGCTTCCTGCGGCCGCAACAGACTACAAAACGGCGCGGCGACACAAACGCTGAAACTCGCTACTAACGCACCGTTCTGCCTTCTAAGAAGACTCTTACTTCATTTAACGAGCGGCTTATAAATTGTGGCCGCAAACCACCTGTGTCGTGTCGATTACCGACCGCAAGTGCCTGAAACGCACTTCCGTTGGACTAATGCTCATACACCCTCTTTGAGGGCAGGCCTGTACACTGCAGGATCGGGACTATTATTAGCCCAGTTATTTTACGGCTTGAGCCGGGACTAATTACTAATTGCATTTTATTTTCGCTATAATATTGAAGACCCAATTTGAGCTTAAGAATGTACCAAAATTAAAAAAAAATTACGTCAGCAACAGTTCCAATTTTAAAATATAGATATTATCTCGTTCTAAAAAACCTGATGATAAATTTTTTTTTGCACGTTTTAAAGGCTTTACTATCATACATACTTCAAACATGGTGTAAATATTTTTGTCTACTTAGAAGGTTATGAAAAATACATTCATATTTTCTAATAAATACCTCATTTTTTAAATTTTATTGCCTATTTTATATATTTTATTGATTAAAAATAATGTATATTGTTAAATCTAATTCAAATGAGAGCATTGGTATTAATATTATTAATTTAAAAGCCTTCTGTGACACACAATTTTGATTTCTATGTTGCGTAGCAGTTTTTTTTTTAAATATGGTTTAGGATAGTATTTTTGTCACTAAATGGTGCCGGTAACAGTTTAAAAGTCCAATTAATAATTACTCCCTACCCCGCCTAACAAAACTCCGTAAAATGACTGGCCTATATAGGCCGATGATGAATTTGCCAAATTCAGAATATCTCTTTAAACTTTTTTTTTACTTAGTCTTTGCAATGTCCCACTGCTGGGCAAAGGCCTCCTCTTTTAGTCTCAAATCCTCCAAACTACTGGCCAATTCTACAAGAAGTCATCCATGTTGTCTCTCCACCTTTTTCTGTGTCTACCTCGACCCTCTCTTAAAACTTAAACCACCAGAACCTAAATGGCAATTTGAAGGCAAAGATAATAGCTCCCAGGTGATACAAATTGAAAATTGAGATGATTATCAATTAATTTATCCTTGTACTAATTACACAAATTAACAGTTTCATCAAGGTTTGTAATTAAGCAACTGGGGTGAATACATTTTAATTGGATAAATTGATATTCAGTTACGATTTGCTCGAAGTATTTTCTTCCGATGTGCTGAGCCGTTAGCGACTGGATGAGGAAAATTGAAGATAACAAATACCTATCTTGGACATAATTACACAGATTATCTAGTCCCATTGGAAGTAGCAGAATCTAGAGTAGACTTGTATGATGACGACCAGACAAATATATAGGCACAATTTAATAAAACTGTAGAAGACATTGCATACGTGAAGAAATATATATTCGTTTCAAATCGTTTTGCAACTTACAAATGAGTAGGTAAATTTATGATCAAAGAACACATGCAAATAATATGATAGCTAAATATTATACACAAAATAGGAGTAAGAAGACTATCATACTTCCTTGTCTATTGTAGCATTTCTTATAAAATTCATTGAGGCGAAACGGGATTGGGAGTTTTCCTTTGTCGTGGATGAACATTGGAGATATTTGCAAAAAAAACTCATTGGGGGTGTTTCGAATACACCGCATTAAGATTATTTTTATAATTTTTTTTAAGCCGAATATAGTTGTTGATTGCACAGAGAGCGAGTGGTGTACTAAACGTCTTGAACACCCTGGGAAGTCAGCCTCTTCTTCCATGCTTCGAGTGCCAGATCTCGGCGATAAGCGTCATTCCAGGAACATGCGGCCTGCTCCGGCTGGTGTCGCTAATAGTCCCAATGGATCTCTTATCTTATAATAAGGTATTGCTGGGGATAGTAAGACATACTTCAGAGAGGAACTCTAACTTATCCTGCAAGAACCCTTCGATATGGATCGAGATCACGCATAAAGCAGGCTTGAAAGTGTACTGACTGATGGCATAAGTCAGCCTCTAATGCTGGCAAATCTTTTCCAGACGATGAAATTCAATGACAGCCATCGACTCGATATACGAAGCAGTTTTCAGGGGCAGAAATAGAGAAGAAAGGGCAACAAACAAAATTAAAGCGAAACAACGAAGAACGCGAAGAACTACAGTAAATCCCAATCTTTTTTCCAATCCAAGCTTAAATCTAAAGCCAGTGAGTCTTACATTAGATTCCATTAAAAACCCGGTGAAACTATTAGTTCTAATCTCCCGAAATAGTGACGAAACAGAACAAAAACAAAGGCATTGCCGGCTGTGAAGGCGTCAGCTTGAACGGAGACGACAGGAAAACTATCTGTTAATTCGGGACCAAATCCCGGAACACGGAAACGCTTTCCCGGAAAACCGGAAAAACTTGGCGATTTAGCGGTTTAGGCTCGAGAGGATTCTACTAGTTATAGATGCAAACGTAGTAGCTTTTATGGTTTTACAAATCCAAACATTTTCTACTTTTCGTAACATGGTAATTTTTTGTAGTACTTATAAAATAAAATTAATAACAAAATACGTCCTTTATCGGTCCTACAGACGTCGAAAATGTACGTCACCTAGGTCGAGCAAGACTGTAAAAAGACGTCATTACTTGAAAATAATTAGCTCCACCAATCCACACTGGGTATACATGCACAATATTGTGTCGTTGAGTATGGCCCACTAGATTTCACCTCCATTCGTACGAGGAAGCTTTTCCTTCCACGACAAAGTGACAAAACGAGAAAATCGTCATGCGCGCTCGCTTTCGAGGTGGCGTGCTAGACTGGCAGCAAGCTATACAAGGTGTTACAAAAATACAAATAAACATTTAAGGGGGTGGTTTAGACCATCAAACTGAAACAAATCTACTCGAGCTAAATGTATAGGATAGCAGATTTTTTTTCGCGATTTCGATGTTGGTCCCATACTGAAAGTTATTCAATTTGATGGTTTTAACAACCCCCTTAAAAGTTGTAAATGTTTATTTTTACTTTTGTTACACCTTGTATAACTTTAGCTACTCAGGAGTGCGATTTTTGAAACTTATACTTTGAACTCAGCAGTTGAAAATGTCAAGATTACAATGGAGATATGCATCTTTCTAATGCTGATTTGACTTAAATCGCACTCCTGAAGTATGATTTTTGAAAATCAAAGCAGCAGTGGAATAAGATGCATATCTCCATAGTAATTTTGATATTTACAACTGCTGAGTTCAACGAATGAGTTTCAAAAATCGCACTCCAGTTCTAAACAGAAACTGGCCCAAACGCGACAAAAGTTAAAAATGTGGTATGTGCAATGGGAGAAAACTGGATATTTATTTTCCCTTTTGAGCGAAATACCTAAAATGCACCATGCCTATGAAGCAAAATGCCTAAAGTCAATGTCTAAAAATCAGGATGCCTATGAAGTTTTAATGTCTATAAAGTTTTAATGTCTACGAAGCAAAATGCCTATGTTGTTTAATGTCTACAAAGTATAATGCCGGTGCTAGTTAAATGCCTACAAAGCATGATGCCACTTTTTTTACATCATGGCCTAACTTTTGCTCAACTTTGCCCCAACTGGCCCAAACTGCCCCAACTTTGCCCCAACATGCCCCAACTTTGCCCCAATTTCCCAACTTTGCCCCAACTTGCCCAACGTTGGCCTAACTTAGACCCAAATTGCCCAACTTTGCCCAACGTTGGCCTAGCTTTTCCCTATCATGCCCCAACTTTGCCCAACGTTGGCGTAACATTGCCCCACCAAGCTCCTAATTTGGCCAATGTTGGCCTAAATCCTTCTACAGGGTGTTAGGGACAGCCCTCCACAGACTGAAACGGTGAACACAGACACGCAAACTGAACAACATTCACTATGGAGTCTACCCCAAAAAACGCAAAAAAAAACAGCAGTTTCATGCAAAACTGCTATGCCGACCCGACTCAAATGTATCAGACATCCGATTTTTTTTTTTGCGTTTCCAGGTGTTCAGTTGCAGGAATGTGTGGCCAAACGTTCAAAACTCCTCAAAAGTTTAGAAAAGGTATATGTCTAGAATGAGCCTCATTCTTCTACCGTATAAAAAAAGGGGCCAACTTTCTTAGGCTGGTGTGCGTGAGGCGTAATACAAATTACGTCTGTGTGCGTGTATATCTTTGACTACTTATTATAAGGACTGGCCTTGCGGTAGCATTTTCCCCTCTGCCACGGTATAAGAGCAATTGATCATGTGCATTTACACCCAATTTTATACCTTCTCACTAAACGAGACCTATAATTGCGAAACAATAATTTCGAACTTAGAACGTTAGGGGTTCACAAGAGGCTACTTTTCATGATTTTTAACATTCAAAATTAGAACCTAAAGTTATGGGGAATAAAATCCAAAGTTGCGTATTTCATGTTACCTCGCCCCCCGCAAAAAGTGGCAGAAATGTTTGTTAGTAGAATGACACGCGTAACCAGTCCCTATATAAGTAGTCAAAGGTGTATATCGATAGGGTTTAGAGGCCAGTACTGGCTGCAATTTTTTTCTACGCGTTCCTAGCTTCGACTGTCTATCTTCACATATAACTTATCTAAGCTCAAAAGTTATATCTCCACACCGCGATCGCGAAACACACTAATACAAGTATATGTCAAAAACGCCTAAGTATAGGACATTCAATGGATCGCAAAATGCAGATCAGATGGCACCGTAAAACGAACCTAAAACGTATCTGTGACCTCAATTACAAACTAATTTGCAGATTTGCGTTCATTTCACCATGCCAGGCTCGTGCGGTTTGTTTGAGTTAAGCTTGTGTATTAGTCAAAGGATCTGTAGCATATTGCAATGCGTGGCAATACTGCGAAAACTTGGTGTATAGGTATTCGCTTTGTTACTAAATATTAATATTGTTAGGATGTACAATGTTACGGATGTTGTTGTAGGTTTAGACGAAGCATATTGCTGATTACTGGCTGTTGTGTTTTGATTGACGGAGCGTGTACTGACTGCTTGGTTTGTGCAGACTTTAACGAATTATTTTTGTGAAATTAAATAATCTGGGATGTACACTTACTTCAATTTGTATAGCACTTCTTTCAATCTTGATAAGCCTATCAGAAGAATTATATTATAGACTAGAGTTTACCCGCGACTTCCTCCGCACAATCATAAGGTTTCAAACAAGAAAGTTTCATCGAGATCGGTTCAGTAGTTTTCGCGTGATGCTCGAACAAACAAACAAACAAATAAACGAACAAACAAACAGGCAGACAGACAAAATGTTCAAAATTGGTGGCTTGGAATCAGGGACACCTAAAAACCATATCCTTACTTCTTTTTTTAATATCTTTAATGGATAGCCACACTTCTGTTACTGTTTTATAAAAAGTATGAAAAATTGGGGCATACTCCACCTTACTCGATTACACTTAAAACGATAGTTTGTGGCTGTAGCGAAGTTATTTACCATCCCGAGAGAGATTATGGTTGCGAGTACGGTATGGTGCGGTATATTTGTGTATACGTAAGCTAAACATACACAAACTGAAAATAGAACGGAGTTGGGTGGCCGCACAAGTGACCGAGTTCGCTTACATGTCCTCGATGACAAACTAAATGCAGATTGGCGTCCATCCGACCGCATGATGCGGTTCGGTTTGATTTCAACGATCTGAGGTTGTTTGGTTTACGATGCGTTTGTTTACCAGAGATACGAACTGACAAATATACCCAAATTACTCTTGCTAGCAGCTATCTAATTACAGGCACAGGCAAAGGCCTGCGTGGGTACGAAATACGAATATGTACCTACAGAGGTTCCAACTTAATATGCTGACAGTTTTTTAAGAGGATGTTCAGACCGTCAAACTGATCAACTTTCGCTATGGCACCAACATCAAAATCGCAAAAAAATTAACAGTTGTTCCATACAAAACTGCAAACCTACTCGAGCCAAATTAGACTAAAAATAGTTATTTGTTATGCAAGGCTGCAAAGTTGCTTTTTGGCGCGAGTACTTGTATTGAAACCATTCTTATAGGATTGAACCACGAGCGAAGCTAGAAGGTTTTTCTTTATTGAATAGAAAGATTCGAATTTTAAAAACTCTTTCCACGCTAGCGGATAAAATGCGCTTTTGCACTCAGATTTCGAATGACAAACAGAATCTTTCCGAGCTTGTATATAGGAACAACATATAGGTACAGGTTTACTGTATTTTATTTTTTATTTTTTTTTATTTATTTATTTATTTACTGTATTTTATTATTCGGTGTATTATTAGCCCATTCGGTATACGATTTGGTGTAAACTGAACGTAAAGTCTAGTTTCCACCAAAGCGGAAAAGAGGAGCGGAGAAGAGAGGAGATGCTTAGCTGCTAGGGTGTATCCACTGAAGCTGAGCAGAGCGGAGTCGAGCGACTTCGGGCGGATCAGGCGGAAATGTGAGCTGGCTTATTGACAAGGAAAAAGGGCCCCGTCCACCCCGCTCATCTCTACTTTGATTCATAATATCAGACGAAAGACGTCCACTGCATCGGTACAACGACCGGTTCTGCGCTGCCCTCATCCAACGGGTTCCCGATGCCTTCACCTGCGCCCGCGGCATGACGGCGGGATAAAGCGCTATCGCGCCCTCTAGCTCTCTTTCTTTTTGCGCTAACGAACGAGTTAGCAGGCGCGATAAAACGTTTATCGAGGCGTCATGCGGCGAGCGCTGGTCGTCGCGTCCATCCACCATGTAGGTACCCATGCTGCGCTTTCCGTACGCGGTCGCCACTCGAGAACTCTCCGAGCCCACGATCATCGGTTATGCGAGCAATGTGCACATGCCCATTGCCACTTTAGTTTAGCAATAATATGTTGTCTAGTTTGGTTCTTCTGATTTGATTGAATTATTCAATACATAAGAAATCTGTTATCCGCTCCGCTTGAACCGTATCTACTGAAGCTGAGCGGAACGGAGATAGGTAAATGCCTAATTCCTATTGGTTGTTCACGACACAGAATTATAACGTTCCACTCCGCTTTGATGCATTCCGGGCAAGACTAAATAAATATTACATTTCATTCAGTCATTCTAGTCTTATACAAAGAATCCACAGGTTCAGATTACTAGCGGATTTATTTTATTACGTGGAAACTTTCAAAGGATTCTATAAAACGTTTTATAAACCACAAGGTATTAAGGTTTCTGTGAAGTACAGTGAAATACCAAAGGTGTTGTATTACTTATGGAACTTATGTATTTTCATCCATTTGACCGGTTTGTGTTCGCACGTTATATTATGTCAAAGCGTCAAATATCACATGCCTTCTATGTCAAACAATACAAACACTTTACTTATTTCATTCTTGTTTTATTTTTGGCCAAGGTAATCGAGTGGCGAGTAACCATGTACCCATATTAGGAGTCGATGGTTCGGTCCCTAACCAGATCGACTCGTACCAATGAGTATTTTGGAATTTATGTACCTACGATTTGTAACACTACTGGCTTTACGGTGTAGGACATCGTATGGAAACCTGTATGCTTTAATTTTTAGGCATGTCTTGTACCCATTGTCTATTATACTCGTAGGTGGCGACGGTCTCACTACCCATTACACTGGACAGATTTTCGTTACTACTAGGGAAACGTGGATGTTCTGAATTTTCAGAACATCTCTGACACCCCCTCGGAGGAATGTAGTGTGAGCATAATGCCATGATTTATTTTTGACTAAAACTGCTAAAACTTAATCTTTCCAAGCATTGTACATGAACTATAAACCTCTCCTTTTCAGCTAGGAGCAAGATATTTATTAGTATAGATCTGAAACTCGGGATTGAATATTTCGAAATTATTTACACGAGCTCTCAATAACAACAACGAAAAGTTTAAACTTTGAAGTAAATTACATTAAAATGTACATTATACATTGTAATAATGAGTCGAAAAGTTATTAGCTTGGTACTTTAACTTCTCTGTTTTGCTTTTGAGGTATAAGTTAATAGATTAGAGCGGGATTTGAGTGCGAAATTTGAGTGCGAGATTTATCAAAGTTTGAAGGGCATCGGAGGGGGGGGGGGGGGGTCCGGGCGGGCTTGACATAAAAGTGTCCCACTTCCTGTCCTAAAGGACACTTCCTGTGTCCGGTTAAATCCGATTATTTAATTATACATGATGGTTATCAACATCAACTCGATCTCGGCATAAACATGACAATCTATGTAGGTATTGCAAAATCTCGAGCTCGCTCCGCTCTCTCTATTTTTCATGAAAAATCTTAGAATTTTAACAAAGCGCTTTTTTGTTGTCAAAATATAACTTTTCGTGGTTGTCCGGGAAAATTACAGATTTAACTAAAATATCCGGGGTTTTTGAGGGACCTACTAGTAATTTTCCGAATCCAATAAGTTTATCGTTTAGCTTTTTTACATAAATACATGCATAAGCTCATGACCATTAGTCCTTTTGGAGTAGTCAGGAATCTAATATTTCGGAATATCTTTTATAAGTTAAGTAGTGAAATGTACACACCAATGCCTCACATTTTAAAAGCGCTCTCTATTACGGATCTGCTGATGCCAGAAATCTTTTCAGAGATACGCTCACCCTTCGTTCTTGTTTATTATGTTATTTTTAGTAGAACTCGGTAGCCTGAGAGACAAGTTCTCTTGGGTTAGTTTTTGCGATTTCAATGTTGGTCCCATAGAGAAAGTTGTTAGGTTTGATGGTCTGGTCATTTCCTTAAAAACTGTCATCAAATTAAGAAGGACCCTGTATTTACTTTCATGTTTTTTATTTATTTGATCAATTTGTTACAC
Organism: Agonopterix subpropinquella; assembly: GCA_922987775.1. Taxonomy (NCBI): domain Eukaryota; kingdom Metazoa; phylum Arthropoda; class Insecta; order Lepidoptera; family Depressariidae; genus Agonopterix; species Agonopterix subpropinquella. Next base: position 22,853,692 of record OV277705.1, read on the forward strand.
CTAGTTTAAGTTTCAAATAAACAATCTTTATCTTTATCTGTATTTCCGTGTAAACAATAAAATGTTAAATAAATTAAGCTACAACTACTAATGTTTTAAGCAGCTGCAGTTGTAGCAAGGATCATATTTGGCATGTTTTCGTTAGACATAAATTTTAAGTTCGACCAAAATTATTAATTACCTTGGTCTATCCTCGACCACCTATCACTTGAACCAAAACCTCAAGGTTAATACGAAGAAAATTAAATCAGTCGCAAGTCTTCAATTTAACTAAAGTTTTAAAGCACCGCCTAAGTTTTGTAATGGAGATGGAACGGTGACGCATCAGATTCTGAGGTAAGCTGTCAGTTACCATAAATGGGCAAAGAACTTTTAAGTTCTTGAGCGTTTTTCTTTATTCTTTATTTTTTTTAATTCAGCTCCTAAAAAAACCAACAGATGGCATGATTATCGCTCCATAGCGTAGAAAGAGAAGTATATAGATAAACGTAGTATATACATCTACGAATAAGAATGTATAGAAATGTAAATCAAGCCTTAAAAGTGACCCCAAAAAAAGTACACAGTGTTCGAAATTTGTTCCTTAAAAACTACACCTTGCCGCCAAAACTCATACAAAATGTCATTTTTCAAAGGGTGCCAAAAATTATGTTGCTTTTGTTTAGAGTTATTCTTCCATAGTTATTCTTATTCGTAGATTAATAGTCTAAGCTCCATAGAGACATTCGCGATATCATGTCCAAATCATATCAAGCATGAGTGTGCCTGTCTTTTTTTAGGGCCAAGGGATCGTGCCCATACAGCCATGTCAGACGTAAACATAATTTTTTTTTTCAAAAGGTAGATTTATTTTAAGGTGCTTCTCTAACAAATACAAGTTTTGTTTCTACGGGCGACCCATTCATTTTATCCGTGTTGAAGCACGTAACTAAGGTAACAGACTGTTCTAGGACTAGCAGCCAATAATCCGGGATTACGTCGAGTCTAAACACAACCTACGTCGCAGGGATTAAGCCATACGCCTACGAACCTAACTTGTTATTTCATTATGCTACCTTTTATTTATCCTTTTCTAAATAAAACAGGTACCTAATATTGGTCAGGCTAAGCTTGGGACTACATATATAGCAAAGGTACAAGGGTAATTTTCATCTATATTACCTACAAGATTGATTTATCTATACAGGGTGTAACAAAAGTACCCTGTATATTCGTGAAAGAAGGCCCTTGTCCTACAATGGGATCCTTCAGACTATAAACTGTTTGTTTTCGTTAAAAGTCACTGAAAATGTGGATATATCGAAGCCTAATGTTGAATTCACCGCACTACAAAAAGGCTAACCGTTAAAAAAAATGCTTTTTTGTGTTAAAATTAATAGCAAATCGAAGGTCATAATGACAACTCATGTAACCTTTTTCATTAATATTCAATGCAAAAAATACGAGAATACATTTTTTAAAAATGTTGCAAAGATTACAAAAATGTGAAAAAAACATTTGCAAAAATTTAATGAAAGTTACAAATCAAGAACATCTGCTCCCACTCGAAATTGGAACTAAAGATAATAAAGAATGTAAAGAGTTTTAAGTTTTTATAAAAACTTTAATGAAATAGATTTTTTATTCAACTGGGATCAGTGGTCGGTGCCCTAAGCAATGACATTTCAAGTGCATTTCCATTAAGCTTAGTATTGGGAGACTAATCTCACTAATATTATAAATGTGAAAGTTTGTGAGGTTGTAAGGTTGTATGTTTGTGTTTCAATCACGCATAAACGGCTGAACGGATTTGGATGAAATTTGGCACGCAGATAGAATGTGTTCTGGATTAACATATAGGATACTTTTTATCCCAGTAATGGGTTCCTGTGGGATAAGTGGGAATAATTTACAATGATTTACTACGCTGACTTGTGCTGACATATGTATTTGGATAGATTGTAGTGGTAAATAGAAGTTGCTTTTTTCATCGCTTCGCATAGAAGCCGCGTAGCGCATTTAGAAAATGGTTATATTTTCATACATTAGGTGAAGGTTCGATTCTTGGTCTAGAATCTAGATGTTTTTTTTTTTTCATTTACGTTTTTTAAATAAAATTACCTACAACTACAATACCATTATCTTTCAGAATTTTTCTTTTTTTAATGCGACAATAGGTAGTCAAACAAGATATTATACACAAAAAAAGGTAAATATTAAAAACGTACAAATAGGAAACCAATCTTAGTGATCGGTAAACAACTATAGATAGAAAGGTATAGCAGAACCCTATCAAAGATCAATAGCTGTAATCTGGACGGATGCCCAGGATGCTTAATACTCTTTGGATGGTGACGCGTTTTCGCTGACTGAGGTACGCGCCAGCCTTCTGGTTACCTGTAGCGTCGACTATCCTAGAAACTATTTTCTTTAATAACTAGCTTCCATCTTCCGGGCATCTGGACCCTAGACCTCTACACCAAAAGGCTGTGCCTAAGACCGGTATATAACCTACCTCTACCTTTTGAGGAGAAGTTTCCCGTTCTGACCAGTACATCTACAGTACACGTATGTAAATTTACGTTTGTAATTACTTTCGGGGTGGTCACGAACATTGCTAAAAGTACCAAAGCATAATTCGGAAGCTTCAGCGAAAGGTAATACGTAGCGATAATAGTTTATTTCCTGATACCTATTGACTTAAGTAGTAGTCGCCATAGTTGAATCGGCTCTCCCAAACTATACCTAAATTTCTCTTTAAAATAAAGACATAATACATTACCTGCATTAGGTACTCAAACAAGATATTATACATAAAAATAAGTAAACTATTAAAAGCTAAATAATATGAAACCAATCTTATTGATCAGTGAACCAACTACGCATAGATAGCAGAACCATATCAAAGATCAATGGCTGTCAAGGGGAGGGATGTCCAGAATGCTTTACCTACTCTTTGGATGGCAATGCCTTTTCGCTGACCGAGGTATGCGCTAGCCTTTTGGTCACTTCTAGCGTCGACTAACTTAGAAACTATTTCTTTAATAAACAGCTTCCATCTTCCGGGTATGTGGACGCCACAGGCCCATGGTCTCTACACCAAAAGGTGCAAGTACGTAGCTTTTGTATAAGACCTGCATATGATCTAGCTTACTTTTGAGGAGCGGTTTCCCGTTCTGAGCAGGAATGTAGGTACCTACATGCTAAGTACATGCACACGTATGTAAAACAATTGTAATTCCTTTCGGGGTGGTCAGGATCATTGGTACCTAAAGGTACCAATTACCTTTTTAAGCCTGCACCTGCAGTAAAACTTACTTTTAGTATAATGCTGAGGTTTTAGCGAAAGGTAATAATGATAATAGTGTATTACCCATAAAGTTACTATAGAGTGACTAACAGCTCAAAGAGCAAGATGCTATGTGTAATAGAAAGAAGTACGTGATGCGAGGCAATAGAACCGTTTTTGGGGATCTTATCGCAGGGTAAAAATTTGGTTTCTGTGATTATTTGCGAACCTAAAGTGAAATCGTAGATAATTTTGTGAAATACACTAACACTATTTTATTAAATTATCCACTATTTCACGTTAGATTGAGAATTATACAAAGAAATATAATTTTTACCCAGCCGATAATCTCCTGAAAAACCTCCAAAAACGGTTTAATTTGACAACTCAAGTCAATTATTCTACTACTGTAAGGTTTAATAACTTTAATGATACAGCTACTGTACTGTAGTCGCTATAGTTGAATCGACTCTCCCAAAATATACTTTTCTCTATAAATTAATGAAAAACTTCTACACCTGTTCATCTTGACGCTTAGGTCAAGATTCAGAGACGTTTATTGAATTAATCGTTTCCTTATCTTAAAATTCATCCATTTTCAACGATACTTGGACTTAACTCAAAACGTCTCTGTTGTGTAAGGTGAATTGGAAAAATACAAAAAAATCCTCTGTCTTTTAACCTTTTCTAGCGTTCTTCTTTTTAGCGTTCTTTAATTTAATTGTAGTATCGTTTTCATCTTAAATTCTTAATAGATGGCGTTAGTCGTATTTTTAAAGCAAATGTGCAACAATTATTAATTCCAATACCACCGACTTTTTTTGTTTTCGCTGAAAAACCTTGAAAGCATGAGCTTAAAAACTTAGTTTATTATCGCGACATTGTCGTTGAAATTTAGATTTAGCTAAAGTTTATTCATGACCTTCTTATTATCTTATCTCATTATGGGGGCTGGCATGCCAGCAACACATCGACCCACTGGTATCTTTTGTGTTTACCCCTACATATTTATTTTCTTCACCCTTAAAAAATTTGGAAAATGAGGGAGACAATAGCATTCAGGGGAAAAAACCTATAATCTCCCAGTTTTGAATAACCATCTCTCAGGAGACACATACGTTTAGCCGCGAAAACATCGCAGTCACACAGTATTATGTATGTTCCATGGTTTCCTCCTCATCTCCGCACGCTCGGCAAATGGGATCTAGGGTGAGCTTTATCGTGCCTGTGGCGTACTGCCCGGTGAGGACTCCGATGATGGCACGAGCTTTGCTCCTGCTGTTGTTCAGTATGACCTGTGAGATTCGTGGTATTATATTGCTGATAGTGTTGCAGACCCAATAGGCTAGACCATTCTAGCCGTGTCTTTTATCAGCCCATTCCTTAATGGCCATTCTAATGTTACATGCCGGGATTCCTAAACTTGGTTCTGACCATGATCTTAGACGAAACATGAAACAAAATCACTTGTCCACGCTGACGAAGTTGCGGGCAACAGCTAGTCTTTAATAATACTGTACCTACCTACTCTCCCAGAATTTTAAGTATGGAACCAATACAGGGTGTAATTGACAGCCTAACAAATACTGAAACGGTGAATTCAGGCCATCAAACTGAACAACTTTCACTATGGAGCCTACCTCAGTAAACGAGAAAAAATAATCAGCTGCACCTACAATACAAAACATCTGTACCTACTCGATTCAAATGTATAACACAGTTGGTTTTTTTTTACGTTTCCTGAGGGTGGCTCCATAATGAAAGTTGTTCACTTTGATGGTCTGAATTCACTTATACCCTGTATAAATAAATTATATAGCTTTATTTTATTATTTTTTTAATTTTGTTGCTATTTAGAATATCTCGGACTCTCCCATCGTGCAAATTTAAACTGAACAACTTTTACTACAGGACCAACATGGAAATCGCAAAAAAAAAACAGTTGTTCCATGCATTTTGTTGAGTGAATCGCCTTGCACGTTTTCTACGGAACCGCTGTTTTTTTCGCGATTTCAATGTTGGTCCTATAGTGAAATTTGTTCAGTGTTATGGTTTTTTACATCATGTTAAATCATAAGTATATAAGTAATTACACCTGTACCACAGGCCAGTGGTCTGTATACATGCTATCAAGCAGACAGAGGCAAATGAATACCTACTTATCGTATCGAATACTAGCCGCTATAATGGGCAAAGTAGAGGGCAAAAGAAGCGTCGGTAGGCCAAGAAAGCCGTGACTCGCGAACTTTATGTAGTGGACAGGCATCGCATATGCAGAGATGACTGCAAATCTCCAGTCATCATCATCCACTGCTGGACATAGGCTTTCCCCAAGGATTGCCATAACAGCAACGACCGGTCCTGCGCTGCCCTCATCCAACGGGTTCCTGCCGCCTTCACCAGGTCGTCACGGCCGCCACTCAAGAATTCTTTGGCCCCCCGGCCATCGGTTCTGCGAGCAATATGCCCACTACCACTTCAGTTTAGCAATTCTTTGGACAATGTCAGTACTCTGGTTTTTCTGCGGATCTCTTCATTTCTGATTCGATCTCGCAGGGAAACTCCGAGCTTAGCCCTGTCCATTGCCCTTTGGGTGACTTTCAGCCTTTTTATGAGGCCTTGAGTGAGCAACCTCCAGTAATGGAGAAGAATCCGAAGAAGAAAGTGAAAAAGATGACATTGCGATGAAATGAAATGATGAGATTGTGTATACTTTGTACGCACGTAAGATAAACTACTTCGGTGTTAACAAAAAAAAACTATAATTAAATAAAAACTAACTTCACTGTGTACTCCATCGGCGCATAATACTTCTGTCACATGCTGAAAATACACTCTTATTCTGATTCTCCCTAAAAGTTTTAGCATTTGTGTATAAGACCGTGTGGAATAGAGAATGTGTTCAATGGCACTTGTGCGGAATCTATATTGCGTAGAATCACGAATAGGAAGAAAAGCGTTTGTCAAAAACTAGCCCAGTCATTTTACGGTTTGAGCCGGGACTAATTACTAATAGAATTTTTTTTTCGCTATAATATTGAAGAGCCAATTTGAGCTTAAGAATGTACCAAAATTTAAAAAAAATTACGTCAGCAACAGTTCCAATTTTAAAATATAGATATTATCTCGTTCTAAAAAACCTGATTATAATTTTTTTTTTGCACATAATTAAGGCTTTACCATCATACATACTTCAAACATGGTTTAAATATTGTTGTCTTAGCAGACAGAGTAACTTAGAAGGTTTTGACAAATACATTCGTATTTTCTAATAAATACCTAATTTTTTAAATTTTAATGCCTATTTTATTGATCAAAAATAATGTATATTGTTAAATCTAATTCAAATGAGGGCATTGGTATTAATATTATTAATTTAAAAGCCTTCTGGGACACACAATTTTGATTTCTATGTTGCGTAGCAATTTTTTTTAATTTGGTTTTTGATACTATTTTTGTCACTAAATGGTGCCGGTTACAGTTTAAAAGTCCAATTAATAATTACTCCCTACCCCCCTAACAAAACTCCGTAAAATGACTGGCCTAAACATCGATTAATCCCTCTTACGAGTTACACGCGAAAAGAAATATACAAAAAGCAAAATACAATTTCACATTTTGTGAATTGGGCGTTTCGCCTCCCTCGGTCTCGCCTCGGATATATTATTTTTCTCAAATCCTAAGATATTTTTTTCTTTACCATAACACTATCCACGAAAATATTATACGGCATACGAAAACAAACTAAAATATTCCCTCAATATTGAAATTACATCGTAACTCGAATCACAAATGCGGTGAAATGTTTGCGTCTCTTTTGATGTCGATGTCGGCCTCTTGTCGGCTTGTCATGCGTCACTCAATATTGACTTTGTAATTCTGAGTATCTGACATTACGTTTGGATCGCAAACATGTTGTCTATTTCAGGTCAGTTGTGGTTTGTTTAATGTACACGACGTGCGATTCACATACTGTTAGTTGCTAATGTCTACATGAACCCTACGGACCCATATGTGGTGGTATTAATGTCGGCTGTATCAATAATAGCAGTGGTTGTTGGTCTGACCAACTACCGTATATTGTCAATGACCATTTTGTCTTTATGTTTACTTATTGGTGAGCTGTAGGTGAAATAATGTAGGTATTTGTAATTAATTGAATCAGGCGTTACTTTGCGGAAATCCATGACTAATAGGTAGATGACACGATTGTATCGAGGCCTCCGCTTCTAAATATTAATTATATAAACTTGTACATATTACGAAGATAAAAGTGTCAATTCACACGTACCACAACCGCACAACAGCCACAACCACACCACAACGACGCCATGTGGTCGGGCGTATATTTTGTATTGAAAATGAATATTACAATTTACACGTACCACATTTTGCCTATGTTATCGACCACCTGTGTAATACGACCACATCGCAACCACATCGCGACGGCAACGCCACCACCGGCGGCGGCACCGCGGCCACATCGCCACGACATGCCGTCAAGCCGTGTTTCCTCTATGACCACGTGGTTACCACATCGCAACGACAGCGACAACGCAACCACATCGACATTTTGTCGGTACCACAACGCAACTGCAAAAAGCCGCTGCGACACTATTCACACGTAACCACAGCTTGACCACATTTTGTCGCTGCGACGTGGTGTGGTTGTGGTACGTGTGAATTGACCCTTACGTTATACAATAACTACAACCTGCCCACCAATACTGACGCAGGCAGGGCATTCCACTCCTTGGCTATGCGCATTGTAAAAGATGCTAATCTGATCATCCTCTTAAAACTGAACTAAATAAACAACAACACTCCAATAATGACAGAGCCAAAAGAACTCCCAAAGAGCTCTTTTTCCAAAATATATCTGATTACTGTCAGATATATTTTGGAAAAAGAGCTCTTTGGGACAGATCAATGCGACTAAGTTTATCAGTAGGTATTTGTGCCACCTGACAGCATGCATACTTAATTTGTGTGATTGTGTAAATTCGTACAATAATTTGTTAAGATTTTATATGAAACTTGGAGTCTACTAAATCAGGGCCACAGCCTATCACAAACACCCGTGCTAAAAACATCGCTGTCTTTTTTCCGTCTCCATAAATGGATAAAAAAAAACTCATTTTTCCCCCTCCTACAAACTTTACTTTCCAGCGAGTAAATTCAATTGAAAACTTACCCAACGGTCATTAGTCAAAAGTTTAGCGGTACACGAGCAAGTTACCGAATCATTCGAACGATCGGTTCATTAGACTTTCATTCGTTCATTCGTTCGCTTGCTGACTTTAGATTGTAAATAAATCGTATGGAAAATTTGTTATAGAGTTTGGGCATTTTGTTCGGCTTGGGTGGCTAAGTTTTGCAATATTCTTTCTTTTAATATACCATAAATTTTGCCGCGACTTCATCTGGACCGGTTCCTGTCATCGTATAGCGATATAGAATAGAGATAGGATATTATGCCAGTTTTTAAGTTTAATCATAACGGCTTTTAATACAATAAGTTTCATTAAAATCGGTCCAGTAGTTTTTGAGTGGTACTCGAACAAACAAACAGACAAAAAACGAAGTCAGGAATACCTACACCATATTATCATAAACTTTTTTGTAAATACTCGTATAGGTAATATACAAACGTATTACAGTTTTATATTAGCGCAAATTTATGAGATTGAATTTCTGATGCCCCGTGTTCCAACAATTTCTTAGTTGGATCTTGTTTTAGCAAACTCTCTTCAAAACTTGGTGTGATTTAGTCCGTATTATCTGATTTACTATTTGTGTCGTTTAAGCTGAATCAATCTATTTAATTGGTTGAGTTTACACATATCCGCTAAGCTATGCTATGTTGGATTCTGGTCATTATAATTTCCTCGGCACGTATACATTACAAATAATAAATAGCTCTCTTTTATTTATTATGCGTCTATTAATAAAAAAAGCGTATTTACGGATTAAAGATAACAGTTATTAACATTAGTATTAGGTTAAAATGTTTTGTTTATCATTTAAACTATGATACTTACGTTATCTTGGTCCATGAGTATCTGAAACAATACATTCTATTATAAGTTTATGATAATAAATGTTAAACGTTCGACAGGTGTTTCTACAGTTAGTTCAAGAAGGTATTGTTATCATTCTAACATCCTTGGTACAGTTAGTTTAGTATGAAAAGATAAAGTGCTTCATCGGCAACGTGAATCTGAAAACGCTCCGTGAGAAAAGATATTAAATGGCTTAGTATAAACTTCCCCACCTTTATTCATTCCCGTGTTATTGTACTGATCTTATTAACGAGTCTTTCGAAAATTGTAGACCCCGTCGACAAGAGGTAGATAGAATATTATTCCAAGACGGTGTTATAAACCAATTAAGTTATTCATGATCCGGCAAAGTTACTGCTATAATAAAAATTATTAATCCGCTTTAGTATCTTAAAGTCACGAACTTCGACATTATTCCGTTCATAATAGAATTAATTTTGTGTTTTCGTATCGTCGAAATACGTTTCGGTTGAAAACTTTAAATTCGTACTTTTTTCATAAACTAGGGTACTTATTATACTCCTTATTTAGAAGAGCAGTTAGGTACGCGGTATATTGTTAAGTGCACATTGTATATCTCGAAGAGGACACATTCAGAGTTTGAGTATGTATGTATGTACAATAACGTACATTAAATAAATCCGCCCAAAATACATAGGTACTACACCGGGGCAGAACGGGTCGCACTTTTGCGCTGCGGATTTCCGTTCGTGCGATACGGCGCAGTGTTGCCAACTGCTACCTTAGGGCTGTAGCTAAGTAGTTGCTAAGTAGATTGCCCAATTTTCATTCCCATAATAGTTGCTAGAAGTATCTAAACATCAAAATCGTTTAAACAACGCAAAAAAATTGAAATTCCTCAAAAATATTATTGGTTCTTCTTATCGTGTGGGCAAAGCCCTGGTGTCAGAGTTTTTTCAGACCATCTTGCGGCTTCTGATGTGGTTTTTATGTAACGACTACTACCACCAGAGACAGTAGCCGGTACCAACGGCTTAACGTGCCATCCGAAACACGGAATCATTTTTCATTTCAGACAATCAGGTGATTCAGCCTGCAATGTCCTAACCAACTGGGGAAAAACGCACAAAGTGACATATCACTAGGTGTCCCCCATGGGAATTGAACCCACGACCTCCGCGTCGAGAGCCAATGCTCTTAACCATTAGACCACGGAGGCAGTTTATTATTGGTTATAAATATTATTATATTATCATGTCATAGTCATATTTGTGCTTATTCTATTATTTCTGTTCAATTAAAGATTAAAAACTGTATGTATCGCACGTAAAGACAAAATGAAAGTGTTTTACAACTACTTCCATAACAAAAAAAATAACAAGTAAGAACGAGAGTGCAATATTCTTACTCGAGGAAGTGAAAATTAAATAAAATCAAATATTTAGGTATTTTCATACTTTAGCCTTATTTATGGCTCCATTTTTGTTCATTTTATGGCTCTGTCTTCAAAAACTCTCAATACCAATAGTTGCTAAAAGTAGCCAAAAAGTTTAGCAAACAAAGTAGCTGCCAGACATCAGAAAATTGCTAGATCTAGCTATAAAGTTGCTAAGTTGGCATCACTGATACGGCGCACTCCACCCGGATGAGGCCCGTCGTAGTGTGCTATACCAAGCGGATCTTTCTACAACGTCTGCCAGTATTACGTCAAACTAAAAAAAACCGTTGTAAAGATCGATGATATATACGGGATATAGCTAGCAACTCAATTATGAGGCGGCGGTTCGATTCCTGGCCTGTACCAATAAGTTCTACGGAATTAATGTACGGTTGTATTTATCAATATCACTAGCTCGGTGGTAAAGAACACATCGTGAGGAAACCTGCATACCCGAGAATGAAGAGAAAATACCATAAGTTCGGAGGGATGCGTAAAAATATGGGTGAGCTTGGGGCGAACACAATAGACCAGCGATGGTCGCAGTCTTCTTCTTATCGTGTGGGCAGAGCCCTGGTGTCAGAGTTTTTTCAGACCGCCTTACGGCCTCTGACGTGGTTTTTATGTAACGACTACTACCACCAGAGATAGAAGCCGGGACCAACGGCTTAGCGTGCCATCCGAAGCACGGAATCATTTATCTTTTCAGACAATCAGGTGATTCAGCCTGCAATGTCCTAACCAACTGGGGAAAAACGCACAAAGTGACATATCACTAGGTGATCGAACCCACGACCTCCGTGTCGAGAGCCAATGCTCTTAACCATTAGACCACGGAGGCAGTTTATTATTGGTTATAAATATTATTATAGGTATATTATCATGTCATAGCCATATTTGTGCTTATTCTATTATTTCTGTTCAATTAAAGACTGAAAAATGTATGTATCGCACGTAAAGACAAAATGACAGTGTTTCCAACTACTTCCATAACAACAAAAAAAGTAAGAACGAGAGTGCAGGGAGTGAAAATTAAAGAAAATCAAATATTTAGGTATCTTCATACTTTGGCCTTATTTATGGCTCCATTTTCGTTCATTTTATGGCTCTGTCTTCAAAAAACTCTCAATCCCAATAGTTGCTAGAAAAGTAGAGGCAAACAAAGTAGCTGCATCAGACATCAGAAAATTGCTAGATCTAGCTATAAAGTTGCTAAGTTGGCATCACTGATACGGCGCACTCCACCCGGATGAGGCCCGTCGTAGTGTGCTATATCAAGCGGATCTTTCTACAAAGTCTGCCAGTATTACGTCAAACTAAAAACCCGTCGTATAGAGCGATGATAGACCATACGGGAGAGAGCTAGCAACTCAATCATGAGGCGGCGGTTCGATTCCTGGCGTGTACCACTAAGTTATACGGAATTAATGTACGGTTGTATTTATCATTATCACTAGCTAGGCGGGGAAGGAAAACATCGTGAGAAAACCTGCATACCCGAGAATGAAAAGAAAATACCATAAGTTCGGAGGGAGGGAAAATATGGGTGAGCATGGGGCGAACACAAAAGATCAGCGATGGTCGCAGTGTTACATAACGACCCTCCTTGCAACTACAATCAAACAATCGAAACCCATCAAATACGTTGCGACCCGGCCCGCTCTAGTGTGATAGTCAGGTTATATTTTCAGTATTAACCAATTAAATAAACTAATATGTATGCTGGTGTGTTTTCAGATTTTCAATAAAATCTATTTATTTTAAAGTTACAGTGCCTCAAAGATTTCCATACAAATGATAGCTTTTTGATTTCGACAGATCGTTTTAGAGCGATTATTTTACTCTCTGAAAATGTTTGAGCCGTAAAACCTTTAATTTTATGTTTTTAATTAATCTTAAATATTTTTAGTGTATTATAAAGCTTTGTTGGCTCAAATAGCTTTAAAAGTAAAATGAAATCTCTAAAACAGCCTGTCAAAATCACTATGCTGTAATAATGTCTATGGCTGTATTGGACGCACTATAATATGCGCTTACCTTTATAAGTTACTAGAGTTAACCCGCGACTTCGTCCGCACAAATTATATAACAGATTTTAAGTCAGATCATAAGCTATCAAACAAAAAAGTTTCATTAGAATCGGTTTAGTAGTTTTTGCGTGATGCTCGTTCAAACAAACAAACAAACAAACAAACAAACACACAAATAGACAGACAAAAAATCCAAAAATTGGTGATATGGAATCAGGGACACCTAAAAACCATATCGTAACTTTTTTTTTGTTAATATCTTCAATGTACAGACACACTTCTGTTACAGTTTTATAATAGTTTAGATAACGCAATAAATAACACCAAAGATGAACAGTTACTGTACACAATGGACTTATAAAAGCATTCGTTGTAACACAAAATAGATGGTAGGATTACATCATTTTTGATGAATGTGTTGCCAGGTGTATATAAGAACAAATAAATAGGAATTATTGTTTGTATAGCCATTTGGGAGCAATCTATATTAATCATTGTTGAGGCGAACACATTAATTTACCTAGTACTCGTATGATTCTAATGGTGGCAGTGTGGTTACGGCTTAGAATGGACCACACCAATGCTTACCGTGGGTGTCGTAGGAGGCGACTAAGGGATTAAAGAACTCTTGTGCAGTGTCAAACATTATTGATTTTTAAACATGTTTCAGCCATGTTGTGCTATTTGGAATCAAATTAAAAATCGAAAAATTCAGTCTCGGGCGGGATTCGAACCCGCACTCTTCCAATCCGGGGAAGTGCGTTATCCAATTTCGCCACCGAAAGTTGGTAAGTTTGAAATAACTTTCAGTAGATGTCGCTCACGTCCCCTTAAGACGCAACAGATTGAAAATTTCAGTCTCTGAGCAGATGGCTCGGTGGCGAAATTGGATAACGCGCTTCCCCGGTATGGAAGAGTGCGGGTTCGAATCCCGCCCGAGACGGAATTTTTCAATCTTTAATTTGATTCTTGTGCAGTATTTATGTGGGCGAAAAGCTAGCCACCTCTCACCACTTGACACGTCATTCCACCATGAAACTTACATTGCGAAATGTGAGCATTGCTACACAGAAAGTTGGTAGTTTTACCTATGTTTCTGTCCACCACGAATGGGATTAGGGGTCGTGAGTTTATGATTGTACGTGGTCCGAACGTAAGCTTATTTATTTATTCAAATCACTGAGGCATAGATATACATGTTGTAACAAATAACCCTATTAATATGTATTTAGAGGGTGGTTCATCTTTCGCCCGATGCGAAATCATGAGTACGTGCCTTAAAATATGGATGTACTTACTCTCTCATCTATACACCCTGAATCGAGTCACTAATTTAAAAAAAATCCTCCAAAACTAAATCAGAATGCTACGAGACTGCTACGAGGTAGGACACGTAGCGCGTAGCTGCTCGTAGCGCTACAAATTACTAATTAGTCACAATTTGTAGTGCTCGAAATTCTCGGAAATGATATGCAAACTGAATAAAAAGTTATTCAATCAAATAGTATGGAAGGCAGTATAGGTTCCTAGGCACTCTCATTCTGTGCCCGTAATATTTAAAGGGGTGGCTTGGATTAAATCATCGAACTGAACAACTTTCATAATGTGACCAATATAGCAAAGAAAAAAAAATTCTGCTGGTTCAAAACTGCAGTGCAACGTATGAAACAGCTGAATTTTTTGACAGTGAAAGTTGTTCAGCTTGATGGCCTTTAAATATTACTAGCTATTTTTGTTACACCTTGTATAAATAGAACGAATCAGTTTTTTATGAAAAGTCGATAAACATACAGGATGTAAGGGACAGTCCTCCGCAAACTGAAACGGTGAACTCAGACCATCAAACTGAACAACTTTCATTATGGAGTCTACCTCAGGAAACGTGAAAAAGAATCGGCTGTCTCATAGATTTGAGTCTGGTAGGTAGAGCAGTTTTTTATGGGACAGCAGATTTTTTTTCGCGTTTCCTAAGGTAGCCTCGATCGTGAAAGTTGTTCAGTTTGATGGTCTGAGTTCAGCGTTTCAGTTTGCGTAGGGCTGTCCCTTACATTCTGTATTTTTCATTCATATTTATAGTTATCAAGGTAGTTAGCTTATTGCAGATATATAGGGTCCTTCTTAATATGCTGACACTTTTTTAAGGGGATGATCAGACCGACAAACTGAACAACTTTCTCTATGGCACCAACATTGAAATCGCGAAAAAGAAATCAATTCGCCCATACAACATCGCAAACCTACTCGAGCCAAATGTATGGGACAGCTGTTTTTCTTCGAGATTTTGATGTCGGTCTCATAGAGAAAGTTGTTCAGTTTGATGGTCTGATCATCCCCTTAAAAAGTGTCAGCATATTAAGAAGGACCTACATGATTTATTTATTGACGAAACGAGTTGTGGATCTGAGTAAAATATTTTGTTTGACGAAACCTATTGTGGATGTGAGTGATGTATAAGTGAGTGATGTATTTACCTTTGACGAAGCCTGTTGTGGATGTGAGTGATGTATTTACCTTTGACGAAGCCTGTTGTGGATGTGAGTGATGTATAAGTGAGTGATGTATTTACCTTTGTCGAAGCCTGTTGTGGATGTGAGTGATGTATTTACCTTTGACGAAGCCTGTCATATATACGCACTTTGTATTTTTATGTACAGAAAACTAAATATGTACGTTATCAAGTTGTATATATAATGCGTTCACTGAGTATGTAAGTTATTTAAATCGCATCTAATTATAAATGTAGCGTCAACCCACGCAATTAACTCCCGCACGGGTCGGCTCCGTTACTGCGGAACCCTGGGGAAATCTTTGGAGACCCGCAACAAATTCAATCGAGAGAATATTCATTACGTTCGCCCCAAATTGGAATTTATGATTCACTATTAGGTAGGTTAACGTTTAAACTCTAAAACACTACTTTTGTTATCATTTCGACGACAACAACTTGGTTTTTAATCAAATCAGCATAGGATTGCCACTCCACTCTTAATGACATCATACGCAGGTCTCTTGCCAGTGTGAACGTACCGGCCACCCTTGAGCCGAAAGGTGTCGTACGGGAGGATGGCAAGAGACCAGACGGGATGTCTCTCGTCCCCTGGAAGATGGGTCGGGTGCTGGTGTGGGATACCACCTGTGTGGACACTCTGGCGCCGTCCCATCTACGGGGAACGAGCAAAAGAGTTGGCTCGGCGACGGAATCTGCCGAAAAGGTAAAAGAGGGTAAATACAAGAGTATCGGCACCCAATACAAATTCATTGCATTCGGTGTCGAAACCCTTGGTCCGTGGGGTCCCGGCGCCCAGGCGCTTTTTAAAGATCTGGCAAAGCGCCTGGTAGACTCACCGGGGATCCAAGGGCTGGCGCTTTCCTCGCCCATCGGATCAGTCTAGCCGTTCAGCGAGGAAATGCTGCCAGCATCTTGGCTACCCTCCCGCGCGGTCCAAACCTGCACCATATTTTAGGTTAAGTTAGTTTTAGGTTCTCAATATTTTTATTTATTTTTAATGTACTTACCCACTTTTATTTGTTTTACCAATAAATAATTCTATTTAAATTATTGCCATTATGCTAATGACTATATTCCCTGAGGGGGTAGTTAGAGATATTCTGAAGCCTCAGAAAATCAAATCTAAAATCACATCAAAGAAACAACAAATCAACGATTTTAAAATTTTAGCCTTTGTGGTTCGTTATAAAATACCACCCCTTGTCTTTCCGTTGGAGGCGTACGCGGTAACGAACTGGACCCTCGGACCTGGGGGAAACTTGTTTAGTTATTTGTATTTTTAGGGTTCCATACCCAAAGGGTGAAACGGGACCCTATTACTAAGCCTACGTTGTCCGTTCGTCCGTCCATCTGTCCTACCTCTTTAGGGCTGTAACTTTTGAATCGTAAGAGAACGACGTAATAATGTGCGTTAATAATAATAAAACCGCCTTCAAAAAAACTAAAAAGTTAAAAAATAATATTGCAGCCGATGACTTTTTCGTTCGCATCATAAGAACATTAATTTGTTTTATCGAAGTCGCTGTCAAGCCGATTCGCGACGGGGCTTGCATTAGTTTTTTGGCTTGGCTTGACACCGACTTCTATAAAACAAATTAATGTTCTTATGATGCGAACGAAAAAGTCATCGGCTGCAATATTATTTTTTAACTTTTTAGTTTTTTTGAAGGCGGTTTTAATTTTTTGTTAAAATTTTGTTTATTTGACAATTTTCAGTGGTGAATTCATTAGTTTGATTTAACAGTAGTGCTTCAAATTAACAAACGCACTAGTCGGCACTACGATTTTCGAAGGGTCCCCTCGATTTCTCTGGGATTCATCATCAGATCCTGGTTTCCTTATCATGGGACCACCCTTGGGATATCTCCTTTCCAACAAAAAAAGAATCATCAAAATCGGTTCATAAACGACGTAGTTATCCGCGAACACACATTAAAAAAAAAAAAAAAATATACGGTCGAACTGAGAACCTACTCCTTTTTTTGAAGTCGGTTAAAAATGACAAAAAGTTAAAAATCAAGAGGAGTCCTCATACAAGAAAATAGTTTTATCAACGTTTTTTCTTCTCGCTCGTAAAAGCCGTAATATATAGAAGCGTCAAACTTTGTGTCATTATAGAGCAAACTGTTCAATGTAAAAACAAATAATAAAAACCGGCCAAGTATGAGTCGGTCTCGTGCTAAAGGTCACGGAGTAAAACAATGTTTTTTTTTTGTAAGTATAATGTTGCGTGGTGGTGTGGTGCGGAACCCTCGGCGCGCGAGTAGACTTGCACTTGACCGGTTTTTATTTTGTATACTCCGTTTTGGTGTTTAATTAAGTATGTAATTGATATTATTGATAGACTGATAATTTTGGTGTACATTATGTCATTGAGTGTCATTGGCTATCAAAATATCATTGCTTTCCACTTGCTTTCAAAGCATCGACTCCACAGAATAAGAATGATTCATCCATTCCTAAATAATCTAAAATATCCAATAGTACTTCCTATTTCTAAAGATTAATCTAATCACTGAGAGTTTTTTTCGGCAGTAAAATATCTTCAACAACAGTGTGCTTGCTGTCTGATACTTTTTATTTCCAGAAAATATATCTCAAGAGACCCTATTTTAGGATTTTTCCATTTTAACCGTAGAGAAACAAATCGAAAGCAATTCAACCCTATCGAATTTCCATTACACCTGTCGACCCCACTATTGGCGTGGTAATATTGGTTTAAAAGGATCTCTTAGTATGCTCGTGATCCATTTCAGAAATGTTGAGCTTTTTTTGGGATTTTATTACACAAAAACGTAAGAATCTTTGTTGCGACCATAATTTTTAGTCCTTATAAAAATGTGTCCACGTTTTGTCGTCACAGCTGGGCCCTGGAGAGCAATCGCGCTAAATAAATCACAACTAAACCAAAATTGAACCGTGTGCAAACCAAAACTTTTAAAACATTTGGTGTCGCGCTAATCATTTGACAGCCGTTTGACAGAACATTCAGACGTTTCAGATATCAATGGCATAGCAAATAAGTCAAGTTTAGGCATCGCGTGGCTGGAGGGCTCTCGAGTGGACGTCTGTCATTGGCTCGCGATTTAGGTAGCCACGCGGCTCCGCCATTTTATGGCGGTTTCGAGTGTGTGTTTTTGTATAAAAACAGGGCTTTGAGATCGCCTTATCCAATTACCGTACAACGTCAAGCACTAATTGCTCTTTTTAAACTGGATATTGGCAAAATCCACCAAGGAAACGCCATTAAACAAAAAAAAAGTCAAGTTTAGCCTAAACATACTTAAATCCTACTTAATATCGAAAGTTTGTAAGTATGGATGGATGGATGTTTGTTCCGCTTTCACGCAAAAACTGCTGAACGGATTTTGATGAAATTTGGCATACAGATGGACCATGGCTTGGATTAACACATAGGGTACTTTTTATCCAGGTAACGCAGACGAAGTCGCGGTCAACAGCTAGTAACGAATATTTATGTCACGTTATGTTGAATAGTAACTGGCTTGCAATGTGATTAGAACTGAAATTAAATAAGGATTGATCTTAGATTTTTTAAATTAGCACGATCGAGGTCCTGATTTCTTAACAATTTCAGAGTAAGTTCCATAATCGTCACTGTAATATATCTACTGCAGTATTTTTGGATGGAAAATGTATTGAATTTCGCAAGCAGCATTCCCTGTGGTTACTTTGAGAACTTATTTTGACATACAAAATGCACCCCAATACCACCATTACAGTGTCAAATCATGGTATAATTGACTGAGTCATTAAAGTAGGACCTCATATTATATCAATGAGCCGAAGTAGATTTAACAAATTCCAACTTAGACAAGATACAGATGGAAATTCAAATAAAACTAAGTCAAGATACCAAAGTAGCTATATTTACCCTCGTCTGCATACGAAACACTAACTTTTGAAGCGGAGCGGGCCGGAATTTATGTAGCGTTTGCATGTAGAATGTATGCTAAATCAAAATTACTTCGTTCCTCCACACAGGTACTATACTGATATCGTGAAGATAATTTTGTAAGTAGGCCAGTTGCAAGTGTGCAATATGTTGGTTATGACTGTACAGTCTTGGAAATGATTACGATTTTCTTTTATTTATTAAAATGAAACGTGAATCCACAAACTTCTGTAGTGCGTGAATCATATACGTCCCACTGCAGGACACAGGCCTCAAGGAGGATGGATGTCCTTGACTCCAAATTCCCGAAATTCTGATTTTTTTATTCGTCTGTTTGTTTGTTTGTTTGTTTGTTCGAGTATCAAGCTAAAACAACTGGACCAATTTCGATGAAACTTTTGACCTCTTTTTAAAATGGGTCATTAATTTATCTTCGCTACGCTGAAGGGAACCGGTGCGAACGAAGTCGACGGCAAAATCTCGTCAAACACGGTAAAGCAACGAAAAGGAACTGGTAATTAGATTTCATCTCTAACTGACAGTTCAATGAGTCTAATGGAACAATTTTACAGCTTCTATATCGCTCCGGCCCACAACCTCGTTACAAATCCACAAAGGCTCAATATCTCTCTGCAAATTACTATATTTAGGGTTCCGTTACCACGTGTCGCACAATTATTAACCACTCAATAGCGCTAAATCATGTCTTTAAGTACACAGAGCTACACAGCGCATATTCCAGCTATCTACGCGTTCGAAGTCGTAATATTTTCAAGAGAAGATCTAGGATCTTCAGATGGCAAATGGTAAGGAAAACCTATCCCAAGCGGTCAAAGGGATCCCTGCACTAAACACTCTCGTTCTTACCTTCCTGAATCTGGTGGAACGGGAAACCACTAGGGTCAGAGGATATTGGCATCTGAAATGTTGACTGTACCCAGATTAGTTTTCCGAGTGTGACATTTTGCGTTAAGATGGCCTTTTGCGAATAAGATATTGTGCGCCTTATCCCTTTTAGTTGGCACTATGTGAGTGAGCCTTATGCAGCTTTGGGGGATTCTGATGAACTGATGAAGTTCACAGGGATCCCTTGGGAGATCAGGCTAGGGGATTCTGGTGACCGAACCCCTTCTAACGATTCGTCTTGGTTGGTGTTATTTGAAACTATACAACACAGTTCAGAACCCAGTAAAGTGAGAGCTTGATCCAAACTTAGCTCGTATTTCCTCGAACCTCCTCCACTTATTTTCTAGTTTATTTGTTTCTAAGAAAGCGTCTAAGTCCACTGCTTAGTGCCAATTTATTTGTAGTCGCTTCAGAGCATAAGCTTATTGTGGTACAAATAATTGGAAAAGGTATAAAGCTGTTTTATGTCTTTGCCTATTTTTAAATGTTACTGAAGAATTTCCATAGGTCTATTTGTATATTTTATGTATTTATTTAATAATTACTTAAAGATTACAATAAAATTACATACCCAAGGTTTAATTGGGAAATTCAATGGAAATTCAGACCAGGCACTCTACTCGAGCACTTTTTAAGTGGTAATTAATTAATGACTAGTAAGTTAATTAGTTAGTAAAATAAATTTTGGTGCGGGAAAAAATTAATCACATGGAATCGAATGAACACTCAATCATAAGTGTACGGCCTCGAACCCGCACGAATGACATGCCATTGAGTATTTCTAACTTATTCTATTTATTTTTATAAATTAGGCGCAGTAGCAAGGTACGATTACTTATGTAGGTGCGTAATACCGAATGCTCTCGTAAACATAGAAAAAAACATCTTGAAGACGCTGAAGAGGACGTAAAATATACCAATCCATATTGGGCACTCATGGTGATGGTGAACTAACGCCCATATACCTTAAAAGAAGTCCAGTGCCAGTGTAATTTACATAGGGTGATGTTTTTACATATATTTGTTTTGAAAACAGTTAAAAGGCTTGGGCTAAAATTTCCTACAAATAAATAATTTCACGAAAAGGGTCCCAGTACCTATGTTATGAAGAAATTAATATGTAAAGTGCCATTTAAATATTTATCCGGAACCACTTATGTAGAAACCGCACGGCGATGATCATTATACCTTCAATTAAAATGACATGCTCTATTCACCACCACCATTCTAATAGGTAAATTGGGTCAAGGTGACCATTTTTCAAAAGTCATGAAAATAATTTCATCCTGAACAAATCAAAGGAAATAATCTGAAGGTCTTGAAAAAGACACGTTTTTGACTAAAAATAATAGGCACATTTTTAGGGTTCCGTACCCAAAGGGTGAGGGGTTACTAAGCCTACGTTGTCCGTCCGTCCGTCCGTCCTTCCGTCCTTCCGTCCTTCCGTCCGTCCGTCCGTCCGTCCGTCTGTCCGTCTGTACGTCCGTCCGTCTGTCCGACCTATTTAGGGCTGTAACTTTTGAACTGAAAGAGCTAGATAATTAAATTTATCAAAGAATGTGCGTTATTACGGCGGATTTGTTAAGAAATAATGAAAATGACAAAAAATTAAAAATTAAGGGGGGTTCTCAACAAGAAACTAGTTTTTATCAACGTTTTTTCTTCACGCTCTATCGTAAAAACGGAAATACATACAAGCGTCAAACTTAGTGTGATTGTAGAGCAAACTCTACAGAATAACAACAAATACTAAAAACCGGCCAAGTGTAGTCGGTCTTGCGCTAAAGGTCCCGGACAAAAAAAGTTTTTTTTAATTTTAATAATATTGTGTTCTGTGGTGGTGTGGTACGGAACCCTCGGTGCGCGAGTAGCCCGACTCGCACTTGACCGGTTTTATTTGGAGACGTGTCTTCTATTTACACTAAGACAGGGTGTTAATACAGAATTTCTGGAGGACTGTCTGGGCTGTTACGGCCCAGCCGAGGATGAGGCCGAAGGCCGAGCAGTGGCGTAGTGGGTTTCCGCCGCCCGGGGCAAACACAGATTTTGCCGCCCCCTTACCTTACCTACACAAAAAATAACAGAGCACAATAAATTTTTTGCATATCGATTCGGGTTGCGGTCAGACATCTTTTGGTAAATGTATGCAAAAATAGAAACTTAGAGCGAAAGAGCTCGACTTTTCTCCTCGATACGAATCGGTTAGAGCCAGAGATTTTTACGTACAACACGTGCAAAGTAGCCTAAATAAAAAGCTAGGTATGGATCGAGCGAAGCATGCTCGAAATTTTAGCACCATGTCTTAGCTGTGATCAGAACTCTTTAGGATAGACAGAGCTCAATCAATCTAATATGTTTTTCCCCAATTTTTCGCCCCTAGTAAAGTGCCGCCCGGGGCATTTGCTCCCTGTGCCCCCCCCCCCCCCCTCGCTACGCTACTGAGGCCGAGCTACGCGTAGAAGCGAAGCTCCAAAGCGTCCCCCCTGGAACCTGGTGGACCTGGTCTCCGGGGTCAATTTGCCCGCCCAGGGAGATACGACCATTACTCACTGGCTAATCTTTCCACTATAGCATGAGTGATTGTCTTGCAATATGAAAGAAGAAAAATAAAAAAGTAATGATTTTCCATTCCAGTCGATGTCAACAGCTTTTCAAATCAACATAAACATGTCCAGAAAACAAATCAATTCCTGATCAGTGTCGACCAATGGATGATCAGCAAAAAGAAAAGCACTGTGAAATAGGTAACTTAGAACGATTCTAAATATAGGCTATCAAGATGTACCACAATAAAACGTAGCTGGCACGTAATTGAGCATCGGAACGTTCCAGTACAAACTGTTATTCGGCACGTAGCAGTGATATATATTAGTTCCAAGCAATCTGTTACTCTCGCAAAACAAATGATAGTCTTATGTGTAATACTGGGCTATAAAAGAGAGTTACGACTGAATTTTGGTTGTCTTATGTTTGTTATAGGGTTTAGGGTACTAAAGGTACATTATTTATTATTTAGTGAGAGCTTTTTTCTAATGCCAAGTATTTATAGGAGCTTCTTTGCAGCGTAATTTGTTTGTAAATGGCCTAGCAAAGGCTTAAGAATAATCTTTAACGCCTCGGCACAAATAGGAGTGAGAAAGGAGTACACGGAGAAAAAAATAAGTACCTACCTAAGAATAATCTTCTGAAAAGAATATAGATAAAAAGAAAAGGTTGTGTACTTGTTATAATTATAGAGAGTGCAGGTTATAGACACATCTATCAGAAATGAACATTGTAACAACAAATTGTCACGCAAGTTACCTATACAAAAATGAACACTTGTCAATATTCTAGTAAAAAAACGAAAATCCATTTTTCGCTACGTGTAGGTATTCCAAATGTGAACCTTCTACACGTTTGGACTATCTTATCTCGGCCACCCTGTATATTTTAAGTAGTGTTATCGATATAACGGTTACCTAACCTTATCGGTCGAACATTGATCGTAGTTCATGCTTTAAAAATAAACCCATCCCTGAAAAACTAGTAGAAGGGTGACATCGATGGTATGAGCATATCATGCATCGACCACTTGACCACATGACAAAGAAAGTAAACATGCGCCGGCGAGGGGACCAGGAAGTTCCCGACAGACATGGATGGCTATTAAACAGGGGTATGAAAAATGCACAGATATCACCAACCCCACGTAATAGGATTGCTCGTGAAGGCTAGGAAAAGAGAGGGATTGATCATAGTTCACGTATAGGTCATGTTGTGATCGAACCACAACCTCCCGCACAATGTCTGCAGTTTGCTTCTTTCCACTGAACCATCATAGCTTCATTTTAATTTTCAAAGGCGAGGCCAGGCTGTACGCTCTTCTATTTCCACTTCATAAAAGAGCGTTTATTTCCAACGCGAGCTCAAAAGCGTTTTTTCTCAGTAAACGTTTTCCATTTTCATATATTTCCATTTATTTCTTTACATTTTATTTATTTTCTAGCGTTCGTAAAAGCAGCAAAGGAGCGGCTGGAATAAGCTTCCGATTGATATTCACGGTAACCTTTTATATTTTCTAACGCTACTGTTCCCTTACTGTACAAAGGGACTATTTATAGTATGTATATAAAAAAGTGTTCGTTTATTCATCTACATCTAGGTTCAGTATGCAATTACGAAATACATTTCATATTATATTATAATAACGACTCATTGGCCATTTGTTTCTTCGCCAATTCGATTTAAACAATATTTGATTTAACATAATATAACCCAGTACATTTTTTCATACCTTTCATGATAGTTAAAAACTTTCATACTATTATATAGTATAAAAGTTTCGTTCGGTCGTTCTACCTTTTAGAAGATCGATCTTGTGAAAATGTAATAATAATTACAACTTCAATTATACATGTAACTATAAGAAATCACATAAGGAATGAGGTGATACATCACCAGTTCACCGGTTACTCTTGTAAACCAAGATCAACAGCAGTGACCACTCGTAGCACTAGACATTTATGTCCAGCGAGCCCGCGGGGCATGACTCCTAATCTGTCTCGAATTTTTTTTCAAAGAATAGTTCCTAGGTATAGCAGGAGGAGTAGGAAAAAATAATGGTCATACATGAGAGAACTAAAATAGCTGACTGGATATAGATCTAGAAGATTAGACAATTGAAATGGCAATGGACATGGACAGCCTATTACTACATCTGACGAAGAATTGACGAACGATGAGGAGTCCAAGCTATAGAATCTAGACCACTGTCTGGCTGGCGTAGTGTGGGACGTACGACGCGGGACCGATGACCTGAGACCGGTAGCGGGGAGCAACTGGGTAAGGAAGGTAGAGTTTTACGGCGTGCCTTGTGAGAGGCCGGTGAGGATGGTGTCAGGTGAACTTGGACATTGTCACTGAAAGTATCTAGTCACATTTAAAGTGCCAGAATCTAGTCTTATTGACTAGCCAATGACAATTAGAATACGTATCAACTCTCATGACTCGGATACAAATATTCATATTCATCACACAAATATTTGAAAATGAAATTGTTTTGCGGATGATTCACACCATCTTATTTTCACATCGTCTTATTTTAAATATCGCTGATTTCCCCCTTGGGGAATACATCCGTAAACATACGCATACGGTAAGAACCTCAAATGGAAAAACCGACCTCATAACTCTCAAAGACAAAAACAATTTTTACAAAATGTTCTGTCTTTTTTCTTTCTCTTTTTTCCTTTTGATCCGAAACTGCAAACACTTACACGGCGTATAGTACCTAATCGTCAAAGACTCGAAGGCTATGCGGGTCCATTGTTACGAACTTAATATTATGTCATTGTTCTCTCATGCTGGGTTTGTAGTCGGCGAACGCTGCGAAGTATGAGTATGTTGGTTATTGCCTTAACTGTCCCACTGCAGGACAATAGCTTCCTGTCATCAAAGGTCAATGATACTAACTATTACACTGTAAACCACCACGAAGAAAGAAGAAGAAGATTAATAAGAAAAGTTCTTCCCGTGGGTGTCGTACGTGGTGACCAAGGGATTAAAGATTTCTGATACAGTTTTAATGTGTGCGAAAGACTACCCATCTTTTAACACTGGATTGCGAAATGTGAGCATTGCATTAAATTCTGACACAGAAAGTTGGTAGTTGTAGCAATGTTTCTGACCACCGCGAAAGGGATCACAGTCGTGATCTTATGTATGTAAAGGATTTTTTCAAATGAAAATCCGCATACATCAAATACAATGCAAAACGTCAAAATGAAAAAACAAAACATTGGCACAAAATATTATCTACACCTTTGGTTACCATTCATACAACCAGTAGCCGTTAGCCTGATAAAGCTTTATTAATTGCAGTTGACCACTAACTGGCCTCCACCAATCCGCTCTGGGCCTGAGTAGTAAAGTATATGGCCCACCTTTCATCCATATAAATTGTGAGAGGCCTTTGCCCTGCAGTGGGATCCAACAGTCCATCTACTTCTGAAAAGACACAAAGGACAAAATATCTAAGAAGAAACAAAAGTAATAAATATTTGTAAAAAGTTTTCAAACAAAGTTTAAAGTCCACTAAATAAAGAATAGAATAGAATAGAATAGAATCATTTATTGCACTCATGTTGTAACATTTGGTCTTATGCTAGGTATAAGTAAGTATCAAACATGAACCCTGTAAGGGCACAGCAACATTTAGGTATACCTAAGTGTTAAATCAATATGCAAAATTTAAAAATGTAAGGGCAATCATCATAAAATAATCATCATAAACTAAACAAACATAAATAAAAATTAATTAAGTATAACATTCACATTATTCACATTGCAGATTCAAGCTTAGGTAAATTAAATACTATTTTTAACTTAAAATTATATGCGATTTCATCAAATACATGCGGTACATTCACATTATTTAATTACAAAATCAAACCAGGCAAATTAAATTAGATTTTTAAGACTATAGGCAAATTAAATAAACAAACACAAATTGAAACGAAAATAAAATTAAATACATTCACATTATTGAAATTTCAAAATCAAACTAGGGCGAATAAAATTAGATTAGGTAAGTATTAACAAAATTTTTCAATGATATATATTTTTTTTTTAAATAAAATAGAAATAATAAATAAAATCACAGAAATTCAAAAAACATCTCGTGAGCTATCGTCAAAAAACTCTTGCAGCGTGTAATAGCATTTGTTTATAAGGTGTTCTTTTAATTTCTTTTTAAACTTTAGATGATCGTAATTCTGTATAATACTGGGAATATGATTATATATCTTAACTGCCATGGCATAAGGTCCATTGTGGATCATTTGCATGTTCGAGAATGGCAGAGCGAGTTTATTCTGGGGGCGTAAATTTTTTGGACGGGAATGTAGTGGGAACATATGAAAATGATTTTTAACAAACATACAAATTTCGAAAATGTAAAGTGATGCGAGTGTCAGTATCTTGAATTCTATAAAATATGTTCTGCAGCTTGTCATGCTGTCTATGTTTGCCAATATCCTAATGCATCTTTTTTGAATGAGAAACAGCGTCGGCGCGTCTGTACTATTTCCCCATAGCACTAACCCATATTGGAGCCATGCTTGGGCATAGGCAAAGTAAGCTGCAGTAGATGTTTTTAGATCAGTCGACTTTTTCAATTCCTTAAGTGCGTAAGTGAATCTATTTAACTTTGTAGCTATAACTTTAATATGACATTTCCAGTGTATGTTACTATCAATGTGGACGCCTAATAGAGAGTATGTGTCGATGCATTCCAAGCGTGTGTTTTGAAAGGAGAAATTTATGGTTAACGGTTGTTTCTGATAGGGCCTGAATTGCATAATTTTTGTCTTCGTGAAATTTAGTTGTAAGTTATGTTCTTGTAACCACTCCTCTATACTTGTCAAGGTATTGTTTAATAGTGAATCTACGCTCTGGTTACTTCGGCAAGGAATAACTACGGAAACATCGTCTGCAAACAGGATACTTGGGTTATCTATAACTTTCGGTAGATCATTTATGTATATTAGGAACAATAGACATCCTAGTACACTTCCTTGTGGTATTGATTGAGTTACGTCTGCTTTATCTGATCTTATATTTTGTATTGTTCTAGATGAAAAATCATAATGATCTATTTGTACATACTGTTCGCGATTTCTAAGATATGAAACAAACCATTTATAGGCGATACCTCTCACTCCTATACCGTTCAATTTACGTAGAAGAATATCAAACAAAACCCTATCGTATGCTTTGCTCATATCCAATAGTATTCCCAAGGCAATGTTTTTACCATCTATTATCTTCAATATTTCGTGTATATAATTAAAAACAGCCAAAGTAGTTGATCTGTTTTTTCTGAACCCGTTCTGGTTTGTACAAAATTTTTTAAATTTCTCACAAAATGAGTATAAACGTTTGCACATAGCAGATTCGAATACTTTAGAGAACGTTGGCAAAAGTGCTATAGGACGATAATTGTTGCAATTGCTTCGGTCACCTTTTTTATGAAGTGGTTTGATTACAGATATCTTCAAAAGGTCAGGCACAGTTCCTTCTGTGAATGATTTATTAATTAAGTATGAAAGGGGGGGAGCTAATTCCTCGGCACATTTTTTTACAAGCAATGGGGGTATATCATCATATCCGAAACTATGTTTATTTTTTAATTTTCTTATGATGTTATAAACTTCCTGCGTATCAACCGGTCGTAAGTACATGGAGTTTTGTGATGGGTCAATTACCGGCCGGCCGATTGCATGGGTCCCCCCGTGGGTCCCGTTTGTTCCTATCGATACGAAAAAATTGTTAAATGTATTTGAGACAACTTTTGGATCCTGTAAAAGTGTAGTATTAACTTTTAACTTTACATTTTTCTTCACTTTGACAGTTACTTTATTTGTACGTTCTTTTATTACTTGCCACATGGCTTTTACGATATTGTCTGACGCTTTGACTTTTTTTATATATTGCAGTTTTTTTGACGTTAAAACTGTTCTTTTTAACAGTTTTTCGTATTTCTTGTAATTTTCATTGAGAATCGGATCATTTGTTTGAGATGCTAATATTTTTAGATGTCGTTTGTGTTTGCATGATAGTCTTAATCCCTTTGTTAACCAGGTTTTTTTAGGTTTGTTATTAAATTTTACGACTTTTTTTGGTATACAGTTATTGAGAATTTTTGTTATAGTTCTAGAGAACAGCTCATAATCCTTATTGATATCATTGGTTTCGCTAAAAATGCTAAACCAATTTATTTTTCTCAAATCTGTTTTGAAGTTTTGAATATTTTGTTCGTTAAATTTTCTTGTTTCTTTAGACCAAGTAATATTTTCTTTAGTTCTAGGAGCTGGAATAGATACTAGTATTCCTTTATGATCAGAAAACCCGTACTCACAAGTTGAAATTTCGGATCTATTAATTTTGAAGTTGGTAAAAAGTAGGTCAAGGCAAGTAGCGCTAGTGGTGGTTATTCTAGTGGGTTCATGGATGTTTTGATAAAAATTGTAGCTAGTTAGAAGGTTTAACAATTCTGAAGAAGATGTACCCTGTTTTAGGACATCTACGTTAAAGTCTCCTCCAATCATAATATTCTTGTTATTATATTTACGAGTTAAATGTTGTAAAAGCTTTTCTAATGAATCATAAAACACCGTTGATTGTCTCTTATTATCTGGCCAGTAAATAATAATTAAAATAGTGTTTAGGTTTCTAATCTCTACGGCACAAGTTTCGAATACATATTCAATTGTCATATTCTTAATATCAGGCAATTCCACGAAATCATAATTTGTGTCTGCTTTAAGGAACACGCAGACTCCGCCGCCCTCGCGTTCCCTCCGGCAGTAACATGTAGCCAGCGTGTATCCTTCCAGTCGCAGTAGGTCTAACTTGGATTCCGTAATCCACGTTTCAGAAAAGCAAAGGGCATGTATTTTCTTGTCTATTTCTGTTGCTGCTTCCACTAGGTGGCGTTTATTTATTAAGCTTCGCATATTCTGGTACAGTATGTTACAGTTACTATTTACGAAAGTTATGACCCGATGGAATTTTTAAATCATTTTTTGGCGCATCTTTTCCATGACTGTTTGTACTTTCTCCTCTGGTGTCTCGTATCGTAGGGTCAGTGTAGCTAGTTCCGTCTGATTGAGTATAATTTGCAGGATTAGTAGTGGACGTATATTCCTTGTTTCCTATGTAGACTTTGTTCCCTTTTATATACGCTGGGCCTATTTGTCGTGCTTCTTGTAATGTTTCTCTTAAAATTCTTCTTTGTTTCAAATCATCTAAATTCATAAATTTTGAAATCGCTATTCCTGTATTTTTGAGCGAATATTTATTCTGTAGCAGGTATCTCGTCATTCTTTGGCTGATTAGTTCGATTTCTACAGGTCGCCGGTACCCTTTCTTGCCGATACGATGGATGTTTTCAATGTATGGATTTATATTTATTGACATTATTTCACTAAATATATTCGAGACACGTTGGATTAAATCGTCTTCATTTTCATAATCGTATTCATTAAGGCCGTATAGAACAATTCTTTTTGTATCTTCTACTTGGTGATTCTGGTTATTAGTTTTCTGTGTAATGTGTTGTACTTCAGATTTTAGTTTACAATTTTCCTTCTCGAGACTGTTGATTTTTTCATTTATGACATTCAATTTCTGTTTGATAATAGTTTGTTCAGATTGTAAAGAATCTGTGTTTTTGTTTATTTCGTTCCTCAAATCGGTGACCGCAGTGTTTATTTGTTGTGTTAAAATGTTTGTGACAGTACGAGTTATTTCCGTTGTGATCGATATCTTTGCATTTTGCAATTCAAGTTTCAGCAACTGGCTAAATTTTTCATAGCTGATTGTATCAACTACGGTATTTTTAGGAGTTTCTGGTCCACTGTTTGATTTAGGTGGGGACTGTGGTGGGGATACTGGTACCTCCAGATCCTCCAGTACATCCTCGCCGTCATCTTGTATCATTTTGCTTAAGCGAGAGCTCGCTGGTGTATCATCTTTTTTTCTGCGTTTAGTAATATTTAAGCACATGGGGCATATCCAAAACTGTTTATATTCTCGGCTGTTTTCTCTGAATTGAGCCGAAGTTATGTTATTACAGCCATAATGGTAAGCTCCTTTACATCCCGTGCAAGTAAGTAATGTTGTTCTATCAGTAGCTGTATTACACGCCAAGCAATTCATTTTTGCTGATTTAAAAATATATACATTCTATGAATGGAGTAAGGTAGTAAAACCACAAAAGGTAAATATAAAATTAAAAAAAAAAAAAAAAAAAAAAAAAAAAAAAAAAAAAAAAAAAAGATTTTGTCTCCCGCTCGGAATCGAACCCTGACACTCAGCGTATAGGTAAACTGAGGCGGACCTGTCCGCCGCCGGACCAATTTGCACTTAACTACAGTGTTGAAATTTAGCTACTCTTGAGTGTTCTATATCAAGGTCATTTGCATAGACGGTCAATGCACCGGTCAGTGACTCATGTTTGCACTATGATGGTCACTTTCACTTTTGCACTTGAACTGTTTGTTTTATAGATAATTTCGTGTATATCGTCCTTTAAACTAGTTTTTATAACAAATTTATTTAACAAAACTGAAGAATGTAGTATCCACTGTTTATTGGTATAAGTTTTTTTGCGAAACACTTAATTTAAACCACTTTTTAGAATATTTTTAGCAGAACTTCGATAAACGTGTACGTTTCTTCGCGCGTCCGTTCTCATTATTATGCAATCTAAATCTAAAGTCTTATGCAATCCAAGTAAAATACGATTTCCTTTGCAAAAATTCAGAAACTAAAAGTGTTGTCCGCTGCTTCAACAGCAGATTAAAGTAATCTCATCTTAGAAACGTGCAAAGTGTAAGTCTTTTTTAATAAAAGCTACATTTTCTTCTTTTATAAACTGCGGTGACTGTGGTGTAATTTAATATAACGAGAGTAAAAGCGCTTAGTGTAAGTGATAAGTGATCGGTAGCGATAGGCGTAAGCGTAAACGCATTCGCGAGATACTTCTACAAGATCCTTTTGTAATAGTCCTATATAAACCCGGATCAATGGAAATAGTGCATAAAATTTTATGGAAATGATCATAGAACTGAACAAACAACTTTTTCTAAGCTGCCACGCCGAGCGCGATGCCGAGCTATGCGTAGGAGCGAAGCTCCGAAGCGTCCCCCCTTGGATCCTGGTGGAACTAGTCTCCGGCGTCACTCTTCCAGCCATCGAGGCCGCAGGCCGAGCGTGTATAAGTGGAGAAAGTAGATTAGTTGGATGTCATATATTCTTAAAGTCATGGTGCCACAACGGAGTGCTAATTTTGAATTTCACATATTCAACTTAATACCTTAGAAAATGTTTTAAAAATACCGTTGCATTAGTGCTATTTTACGACAAAGTCATGCGTACAAAATTTTTTTTAGACCTAAAAAAATCTTTGGCATGCATCTTACTTCAACCATAATCTCAATCGGGCTTGACACGTCATTTCATCTGAGAACCCGCCATCATAGTCTACTTGTACTTATGCTTAGTAAGCCTTGCGCCTTGCTACAATTGCTACAAAAGATAGTTATGGTAGTATAAATATCTGACTACCCTGAATAGAATTATCAAACATCTATGTCTGTATAATATGTTTGTTTTTTTAAAACCATATTGTTTAAAATACTCATGATCCAATTGCAGTAGCGAAATCGACGCCCGCGCTAGATAAAGCTGTGAGTACAAATTGCAAGACCGACTCTTGTAACTTATACCATACTCTAGATGTTGGTAAATAAGAGGCAAAAATAGGCCTCTCTGATTAAATAAGCCGCAGAGATGACAGCTCAACGTTATTATCTTGTCTTGTCCTACCCCCGGCACCTCTGTAATGGCTACTAGTTAATCATTCCATATTTAAAATAAACAAACACAAAAATGCACAAAAAAGGGCAAACTGAGCCCAAAAACTAATTTACTCTGTGGTGTTTGGTTAAGAATGTATAGTACATACATTCTTGCAATACAAAGGTGCTTATTTTTTCGATTTGATGATGATTGCATTAGTCAATATACTTATAAATAAATAAAAGAGTTCCGTGACTGACTGAAAGACAGACAATGCACAGGACAAAAACAAGGAATATATATTCTACAGAGGATGTAGGGGTGCACAAAGAAAGGATTTTTCGAAAATCAACCTCTAAAGACGACGCTCTCTCTCGTTTTTACAACTACCGACTATTTATTTAAAAAATCCATTGAAGGCTTTGATTTAAATATGATGATGCTAAGTTGACGAAGCTATTATCATATCAATGATCAGTTTTTCTAACTTATTTACGTAATACACCGTGCTCTCAAACGGTGAAGAAAAAGGTCGTTAAGATAGTTACACGGTCAGTATTTCATCAGTCTGGTCCATCACTCTGGTCAATCATTGAATGACGCCAGAATGATGCCAGAATGACGAGTGGGTTACACGATCAGTTTCCCATCAGTATTTCATCATTCACAATGGAATGACGGAATTAATTTTCATCAGTCTGGATGGATGGTTTACCATCATTCCGTCAGTCCATCATTCTCCCATCATTCTCCCGTCATTCAGACCAGAATGACGAAATACTGAACGTGTAACCTCTCTCTAAGGAAACCAGCAGACGAAGACTTCTAAAGAAGACACTCTGATTGTGTATGTGAAGTCTACCAACCCGCATTGTGTACGCGTGGTGGACTCCCCGAAGGTGGCCTGTACCCTGCAGTGGGACGTATATAGCCTAATCTTCTTCTTATCGTGTGGGCAGAGCCCTGGTGTCAGAGTTTTTTCAGACCGTCTTACGGCCTCTGACGTGGTTTTTATGTAACGACTACTACCACCAGAGATAGTAGCCGGGACCAACGGCTTAGCGTGCCATCCGAAGCACGGAATCATTTTCCTTTTCGGACAATCAGGTGATTCAGCCTGCAATGTCCTAACCAACTGGGGAAAAACGCACAAAGTGACATATCACTAGGTGTCCCCCGTGGGAATCGAACCCACGACCTCCGTATCGAGAGCCAATGCTCTTAATCACTAGACCACGGAGGCAGTATATAGTCTAATGATAATAATGATGAAGATGATGATAAACCAAACACACTTATGTTGTGTTTAAAACTTTCTTCATATGGGAAACTTAATTTCTATGTTCACCACAGTTTCGTTCCTAAACATACCTACTTATGTTGTGTTTAAAACTTTCTTCATATGGGAATCTTAATTTATATGTTCACCACAGTTTCGTTCCTATGGGAGAGGTGTGGTTTGAAGTAAAACTTAGTGCACGAGGGACCGAATAAGCGATTATATTTTGATCATCCAACCAACAGTGCATATTTGATGATAAGCCGCTTAACCCGCAAAGCGGTTTAGTGTGAAACTCGGGTTGAAACATTGTTTTTGCGTACCTACCATATTGTGTTAGAATTAAAATAGTATACAGGGTGTACAATAAAATGGGACAGCTACTTAAAGGGGTGCTTCAGATTATCAAACTGAACAACTTTCTATATGGGACCAATATCGAAATCGCGAAAAAAAAATCTGCTGTCCCATACATTTCAGTCGAGTTATGTTTGCAGTTTTGTATGGGAGACCGGTTTTTTTTTTCGCGATTTCGATATTGGTCCCATAGAGAAAGTTGTTCAGTTTGATGGTCTGAAGCACCCCTTTAAGTAGCTGTCCCATTTTATTGTACACCCTGTATTTACATTTTTTTTATGAGATCTCTACAAAAGCTTGCAGCATCTAGATTTTGAAAATCTTTACTTTACTATATTCAACAAAGTTAATCTTGTATTGTATGTATACAGGGTGTAACAAAACACCGTAGTAATACTCAAGTGGGTGCTTCAGACTATCAATCTGAACAACTTTCACTATGGAGCCAGCTTTGAAATCGCGAAAAAAAAACAGTCGTCCTACATTCGAGTCGAGTTTGTAACTGCATCGTTTTGTATGGAACAGTTGTTCAGTTTGATGGTCTGAAGCACCCCCGTAAGTATTACTAGGGTGTTTTTTACACCCTGTATAATGGTGTTAGGGTAAAAATTTGCATTACTTTAAGCGGTGATTGTACTCATGATACATAACATAACATACAAGAAATTTAAAAAAATATTGTGATTTTCCATAGATACTAAATGCAAACAGCTGATCGAACGTTTGTATGAAAAGTCGATAACTTTTTGCAAATTCCCTTTTTTTTCCTTTGGGAAAGTTGTTTAATAACATGAATACAATCACCCATTAAAGTAATTGTGTACCCTAACACCTGTAGAAATTTGAAACAGTTAAATACTAATTCTATTTATTTAGTTTATATTTTCTATTGCTGCTTTAGTGACATTTCGTTATTTTATCTACACTTTTCTATTTGCATTTAGTAAACGAAGGTACACACACTACCTTAAAATATAGGTCACATCGGTAAAGATAACACAAGGTCGTAAGTTTATATCGATCATTATTCGACCACCGGTCAGTGCCAAGCGACACGCGATCTTAATCTTAGTTGTTTTAGATAATAAATTACATTGTGGTTAAGTAAGGTTTAGGTTTTACAGAGATTGCATTGAAGGTTTCTTGGCAACGATTGACTTTTAAATTCAAATGAACTATCGTTTTTGGAGTTCAGTGTCGTACTGACTCGGACACCGAAACACACCGCATACTCACAGTATTTGAAAAAAAAAACAAGTAAGTAGGTATTATGTAAAATAAAACCGGTCAAGTGCGAGTTGGGCTACTCGCGCACCGAGGGTTCTGTATCTCCCACACATCATCATTACTAACATACAAATAAGTGTTGATTTCTCCGGGACCTTTAGCCCAAGACCGACTCACACTTAGCCGGTTTTTATTATTTATTGATATACTGTAGATTTTGCTCTATAATCACACCAAGTTTGACGCTTGTATTTATTTACGATAGAGCGAGAAGAAAAAACGTTGCTTAAAACTAGTTTCTTGTATGAGGACCCCCATTAATTTTTATCTTTTTATCATTTTATTATTTTTTAACAAATCCGCCGTAATAACGCACATTCTGTGAAAATTTCAACTGTCTAGCTACTACAGTTTACAGCCCTGAAAAGGTAGGACGGATGGCCAACGTAGGCTTAGTAATAGGGTCCCATTTTCACCCTTTGATACTGAGCCCTAAAAAAGACCAAATATTAAATTACGAACATAACTTTAAAAAAAACATAGGGCTTAACTTGGTGTAAAATTTGGTTTTCTTGTCATATTCTCTATTAATTATAGGGTGTGTACACACGTTCAACATTAGGTGTAATAATAAATTCTTAAAAGTTTGACGGCACTTCTTAAAATACGTGACGCATTTTTACATTCTGTATAAAGATTATTTGAAATTTTTGTGCTTAGGTATCCTCTAAGGTAGGTACCATATTGAATTTTGAGATTTTGTTATTCTTTCATCAACCAATAAATTGGTGGTCGTATCAAGATCTTCCGACACTGTTATTACAAAGAATATCATTCATTTGAACGCAAAAAGAGACAA
Source organism: Agonopterix subpropinquella (assembly GCA_922987775.1). Lineage (NCBI taxonomy): Eukaryota > Metazoa > Arthropoda > Insecta > Lepidoptera > Depressariidae > Agonopterix > Agonopterix subpropinquella. The sequence goes on from OV277705.1 coordinate 22,889,849, forward strand.
ATATGAATCGTGAATCGAGGCCCATTTGGAAAGCTTTCAGGGGAGCCATTTATTTCAGCCAAACGCTCCGATGTTATTAAGATAATGCGCCCCTGAGTGATATCTTTTATAAATCGAAAATTGCACGAATTTCATTCAATCGGCTTTATTATACTTCGAACCGTATGAGAATACAGTGTCTAACAAAACACCCCTGTAATATTTAAAAGGGTGTAGTTTAGACCATCAAACTGAACACCAAGCCAACATCGAGAAAAAGTTAAAAATAATTAGCATACAAAACTGCAGTACCTAGTCGACTCAAATGTATGGGGCAGCAGATTTCTATCACTATAACGAGACGAGTGAAATCAAAATTGGTGGGGTACAGGGACCCGAAGCACACCTAGGACCCCTAGGGTGCCCTACTGATATATAAAGGGAGAAATTGATAAGTATCATTATCATCCTTTTAAACTAAGAGTCTACCCATCAAACTGAACAACTTTTACTAAGGGAGCAAACCGATCGGAGCAAAAAATAAAATCTGCTGTTGCATACATTTGAGTCGAGTAGGCATTTTAGTTTAGTATGGAACAGTTGATTTTTTTTTTTGCTCCTATCGTTTTGCTCCCATAGTAAAAGTTGTTCAGTTTGATGGGTAGACTCTTAGTTTAAAAGGATGCCAATGATATCAATTTCACCCTGTAGATACAGGGTGTAACAAAACACCCTAGTAATACTAAAGGGGGTGCTTCAGACCATCAATCTGAACAACTTTCACTATGGAGCCAACGTCGGCGTCGTAAAAAAATAAAAAAATCTGCCGTCCCATACATTTGAGTCGAGACTGTACTGCAGTTTTCTATGAAAGAGCGGATTATTTTTTCACGATATCGATGTTGACTCCGTAGTGAAAGTTGTTCAGTTTGATGGTCTGAAGCACCCCCCTTAAGTATATTTTGTTATACCCTGTATACTCTTTCTTATACAAATTACAGCGAAGGTGGTTTGTAGTTAAACTATGTTTCTATTCAGCACTAAATCATACAATCCTAAGTCTAACCCATAGGGTGTAAGGAAAAGTAATCATTAACCTTTAAACCACATACTCCATCCATCAAACTGAACAACTTTTACTATGGGAGCAAACCTGTCAGAACAATAAAAATCAGCTATCCCCAGGAAGCTGGCATATAGGTATCATACAAGCGGTGTAACATGATTATACTCCTTGGTGGTCGGTAATGATCGTTCTTCTTTAGTAAATTCCCGTCCTTGTCCCTTTGTAATTCAATGACAAAAATAAAATAAAATGTTTTTATTTCATTTTTGGTCTGACAGAAAGGGACACTAAAACGTTGGAAATATCGACTACGGAGACTTACGAAAGAAGGTCGATGGTAAATTTTCGTGTTTCCATGATTGTAAGGAGGATTGGTATCCTTTATCATTCTAAGCCCATGGCTATCCCATACTAAACTGTAATAATACAGCTGATTTTTTTTTGTTCTGACAGGTTTGCTCCCATAGTAAAAGTTGCTCAATTTGATGGGAAGAGTGTGGTTTAAAGGTTATTGATACTTTTCCTTGCAACTTGTATTAAATTAACTCTTCAATAGATCTCGTTAAACTTGTGGTTACATCAGATGGTAAGGGTAGTTGAACTGAACTAGGTATGTAAGGGTCCTTTAACTTCGAGTGATGTGGCTTACAACTCACTGGCTGTTTAGCTGAGATGGGTATCAAATATAATTATTTCCGAACAAATGAACGGTTAAACCAGGATCGGTTTATCGTGTCAGTATCAAGCTTGCCTCGTGGGGATATAATTCGGAGCGCGCTTTACAAACGAAGTCTGGTTATATTTTCAATACTAACCAATTAAAGTCAATGAAATTTTTCAGGAACAATCTAGAAACTAATCACTATGATTGTATGTTGTAAGATTTTCGTAAAAATATGCAATTTCCATACTAGGATTAATTTAAGATTTGTATGCAAATTTTTGAGGCACTATAACCCCAAAACTATACTTACATTTTAACGAAAATCTGACAACACACAAGCATAGAGATTAGTTTCTAGATTGTTTCTGATTCGTTTGTATGGTGTTATCTCCGAATTAAATTAAAAAATAAACACTTATCTTTATGTTATCTTATCTGCCACACACATACGGAATTCCGGAATCACTATTTCGTACGAATTTGCCCCCTCCAGAATTCCGTTCAGAATTAAAAGGAATTCGTGATCTAATTCTTATTCCGTATGTGAAATAACGTGAAAATCTAAAAAAGAGTTTCTATTGGATGGGACTTGAACCCGTAAACAAAGTCGTAATAACTAATCTGCGACTTACAATTTAGTCCAATCAAGCTATCGACACTTCTACCGGACCTTCCGAATTCCGAATATTGCAAATGCTTTCGAACCTGATTTTCCAAACAGTGGTAAAAAGGAGAACATAAGCAATTTGGAAACGTAATAAATTGGTAATACAATAAATGAACCGCGAATTCGATGACAACATGGTGAACGTTATCCATTCGATATTAATTGAAACCACAGACTTCGTTCATGAAATTATTATACATGACAAATTGATAATATACCTAAGTATATTTTAATTTGATTTGATAATGTGCGGTGGGACATAATAATTACTCTAAAAACTGGCCAAGTGTGTTCGCATCACGCGTATTTAGATTTTTTTAGCAATTTTTCGTCTATTGTCCCAAGTGGGTTCACTACGTAATTCCACGTAATACCAAAACACGTATAACTAAGGCTGACATCAGACGGACTGCACCACAACAACCGCACGAAGTCGCATCAGCAACCGCACGCAGTCGCTATATCAACTGCATGCAGTTGTCGACTTCGTGCAGTCATGATATCAACTGCACGCGGTCGGCTGCAGTTGAGTGAAGTCAATATCAACTGCATGCAGTCGTGCCTTCAACTTCGCGCGGTCGGCTACAGTAGGCACGACTGCATGCAGTTGATATTGACTTCACTCAACTGCAGCCGACCGCGTGCAGTTGATATCATGACTGCACGAAGTCGAACGTACAACTGCATGCAGTTGATATAGCGACTGCGTGCGGTTGCTGGTTCGACTTCGTGCGGTTGTTGTGGTGCAGTCCGTCTGATGTCAGCCTAACGGCGCGTGAAGTTACCCTTCTATAGACAGGTATGGTATAGAGTTATTCTTATGCTTCGAACTTCCGAGGTAGCAAATGAATGAATATCGACCCAACCTGTCGGGCGGACCGACAGTCGCGTGCCGGATGCACGAGACCGACAGCCAGACAAATTGCACCGTGAATTAAATACAGCCTTTTGTTAGAGCTCCTTGATTTCAACGAGATTCTAATAATGAGATAGGAACTATATTTTAGTAAAAATGTTCCTATGATATATAGCCATATGAATAGGTAATAATAGTGCATAGTCTAGTAAATATACGGATTTTTGTATGGAGTAGGTTGCATTAATTGCATTTGGGTGATATTTTGGAAATAAATATCTGAAAAACGCAAATACTCAATAATCCTCGATTTTTAATCCTGTATTATTAAATAATTAAGACATTTACAAAACATTTCATTTAAGTATGAACAAAAAATTTTTAAACTGATAGGACGGCTTCGTTCAATCCGTTTTACTTCTAAAAATAATAATCCAAATACAATATTTTGGTGTGACGGCCCGGTAGCACAGTCGGTAGTGAACCTGCCTGCTGTGCCGAGGGTCGCGGGTTCGAATCCCGTAAGGGACAAATATTTGTATGATGAATATGAATATTTGTACCCGAGTCATGGATGTTTGTATTTATATATGTATTCTATATCGTTGTCTAGTCATCATAATACAAGTCCAGGCTAGATTCTGGTACTTTAAATGTGACTAGATAATTTGTGTGACATTGTCCAAGATATTTATTTATTTATAAAATAAAGTAAATTTTGATTGATTGATTGATCTTCTTTATGTCATGTTTTGTTTTAATATAAATGCACACAATCCAGCTATCACTTTAGTAGCTGATTAGGGCTTGTATCTTGAATACGTATATAAAGTTAATTCACACAATACATGAAAGACACTTCGATTAAATCCACGTTAACATAACATTCATCCACTTTCGCAGAAACCGTATTAAAAAGATTATAGATTACTAGGTACAAAGCCAACAGCACGACTGTTTCATTTATTATAATGAGATTTTAGCTAAGTATCTCCAGCGTACATCCGAACGAAGCCTTAAAACTGCAACTAGTACATTTACGCACTCATCGTATCACAATCTACACTAACTTTGTCAACTGAGGACATTTATGTCATCATTATCATCCTATCCTATCATCGTCCATTGCTGAACATAGGCCTCTTGCAAGTCGCACCATATAACTCTATTATCTGCGGCCTTCCTCCTTTAGTCGCCTCCCAGTTTTAGGTCGTCGGTTCAGTGCCGCAGGGCTTTCCACAATACAGCTGACAGTTCGCGGAATCCACTCTAGAACTCTGAATCCCCCATAGGTTATCAGTTCTTCGGCGTTTCTCGCAATTTCGAAAATGGTCACTTTCACATAGAGAATGTTGTTCAGTTTGATGATCTGATCATCCGCTTTAAACATGGTGGTAAAAAGGTGCTTCGTACTGTATAGTACGAATTACGCGCCAGTATTGGCGCGGCGGATTTTTAAGCAGATGATCAGACCATCAAATTGAACAATTTACTTCGTGAGACACATATCGCGGAAAAAAACAACTGTCCCATACACTTGCGTCGATTAGGCTTGCAGTGAAAATGATTTTTTTCTCGATTTCTCAATATTAGTCCCTTAGAGAAAATTTTTAAATTTGATAGTCTGATCATCTCCTTAAAAAAGTGTCAACATAATTATAATGAAATCGGCTTGGCTTCGAAACGTTGGGTCCTTGGGGCCCAGAAGCAAAGAAATTTATTAAAGAGTTATCGATGCGTCTCCGCGAGACCACCGGTGACCGTAGAGCTGGCAGCTTCCTTGGCCAACGACTCAGCTTGACTGTTCAAAGGGGGAACGCTGCCAGCATACTTGGCACCATGTCTCGCGAGGATGCATCCGACGACCTCTTTTATCTTTAAGATTTCATTAAATTATTGTAAATGTTAACTCTATATTATAACTAAATAAATAAATAATTATCATGAAAGACCCTGTATACTATATTTTTGATATATGATACTTCAAAAAGTGAGCATAACTGTAAACAAACTTATAATATCTGTATATTTTTAATCTTCCAGAGAGCAGTTCTTATAAAAATAAAGGCAGGGAAGGGAACAGTAAATGCGCAGAGTATTATAACTAAGAATAATAGCATTCTGCTGAGAGTCGCATCCAGTAGGCAGAGCTGCTTGCCTTACCGCATTTCTATGATAGCTATTATTTACTCGACGCTTGGCCTAAGTTATAAAGGTTTTAACTATTATTTCAATAGTATTTAGTAAAACGTCCTAAGGAAAATGTTGTGTTCAAGAATCTCTAGCGCTGACCTTGAATGCGCTGGCCGTATGTACAAGACACTATGCACTATTTTCGTCTAAATTCACTCATTTGAATGCTAGAGTTTCGAGGTATAGTTGCCGTGACCGAAGTCTGTCTGGAGCATTATCGAAATCTTCAAATAACACTCACAGAATTCTCAGATACATTTTGTTCACAACATCCAATTTCTGTGCTCTTCACTTACCTACAGTTAAATTATAGGTAAACACTGGTATATACAAATGGCTGTAGGAATAAATCCATGTCAACTCAAACCCTTTATGTGTGTGTATAATCCTCGCTCTTGGCCAGTTATTATTTGGACTAAGAGATACAACGTTAAGGGGGATTTCTTGGGGCGATAGTTGGTATAATCCAATGTGTCAGTTATTGATTGATGACATTACTATTATTATCATAGCCTTGCCTTGGTAGCAATCTGAAATGAATTTGTTAGTTGACATTAAACAACGCGGCAACACTGCTAGCGTTATGACTATGAGGACTTTTGCACCTGGATCGATAAGGGGAGAGTTATTTGATTAATGTTTGTTTGTTTTTTCTTTCTTTTTCATAGTCTGTATTTTGTTATACAGGGTGTAACAAAACACCCTAGTAATACTTAAAGGGGTGCTTCAGACCATCAAACTGAACAACTTTCACTATGGGGCCAACGTCGAGAAAAAATAAAAAAAATCTGCTGTCCCATACATTTGAGTCGAGACGGTACTGTAGTTTTGTATGAAAGAGCGGATTTTTTTTTCGCGATTTCGATATTGGCTAGTGAAAGTTGTTCAGTTTGATGGTTTGAAGCACCCCCTTAAGTATTACTAGGTTGTTTTGTTACATCCTGTATAATGTACTAGCGACCCGGGTGTGATCTATAAATATTATATGATACACATAAACCTCGCGGAAGAAATATCTAAATGACAGTGAACAGCATATTTAAATCCATAGCGTGGTCATATGAATTGATAATAATAGTACTATATTGTGTAGAATCACGAATAGGATGAAAAGCGTTTGTCAAGACCTTCGATTAATCCATTATTATCTATTTAATATGGCGTGGTTTAAAAGAAGTAAGCGGAGAAACAGACACTTACTTCTTTGTTTTATACTATTTATAGATATTTTTGTATCCTTTCAGTAGTTCCGTAATTGCCTCCGTGGTCTAATGATTAAGAGCATTGGGCTCTCGACGACACGGAGGTCGTGGGTTCGATGCCCACGGGGGACACCTAGTAAAATGTCACTTTGTGCATTTTTCCCCAGTTGGTTAGGACATTGCAGGCTGAATCACCTGATTGTCTGAAAAGAAAAATGATTCCGTGCTTCGGATGGCACGTTAAGCCCTTGGTCCCGGCTACTATCTCTGTTGGTAGTAGTCGTTACATAAAAACCACGTCAGAGGCCGTAAGGCCTCGTTCAAGGAGACGATGCACTTCACGCGTCACTTCACGCGGCGCGGCCTGCCGGAAAAACAAACATATGAAGATGTATGAGAGCGTTCACGGAGAAGCGTTTTTGCATGCTTTTGTTTGATTTGAGGCGTCGCATGTGGCGGCAGCCGCGGCAGGTGACGCGGCGGCTGACGCGGCGGCTGACGCGGCGGCTGACGCGGCAGCTGACGCGGCGGCTGACGCGGCAGCTGACGCGGCGGGTGCAGCGGCGGGCAACACGGCTATAGTTGTAAACGGGCGGTTTTAAACGAATTCCTACGGATAAGACCAAGTAGCTTATACAACGTGTTAATGAATTAACGCAAAACTAGAAAGTAGTTTGTTTAGAATCGAGAGCAGAATCGAATTATCATGGTTTCAACATAGGTAATTTTTTTCAAAATATTAATTCATTTGTGTCTAAAATTTTAAATTTAATGAACCCAACGCCAACCCTCCGCACAGGCACACTCACCCGACTTACTACCAAAACAAGATTATTAAAATGTATCCATGAGTACGTTAGCGCTTTCATTCATTGCTGAAATGATAATAAATCATTTTTGCCTCAAAACTTAAAATGCGAATAACTTTTAATTTTACCATCAAAATAATGAAATTATTGTTTCTATCTAATTATTTTGTTATAAATCAGTTGGGGTGTATGAGGTTTTGCGTTAATTCATGAACACATTGTATAAAGTCTGACAGGATGCAAAAAAAAAGCTGCGGTAGCCGCGGCGGGCGACGCGGCGGGTGTAGCGGCGGCTGCCGCGGCGTGTGTAGCGGCAGCTGCCGCGGCGTGTGTAGCGGCAGCTGCCGCGGACGGAACCATGAACGGAGAATACGCTTGAAGTGCCGCGTGACGTGCCGCGTGAAGTGTCGCGTGAAGTGCATCGTCTCCTTGAACGAGGCCTAAGGCGGTCTTAAAAAACTCTGACACCAGGGCTCTGCCCACACGATAAGAAGAAGAAGTAGTTGATATTTAGTAGTTCCATGATGGAACAATTGGTTCTTGTTCCATAAAACTCGACCAGAATTACGTCAAAAAACGTTTAGTGCATAATCGCATGTATACCTATTTGGAAAACTTGGTCACCACATATTCACCTCTATTTCATGACTTGTACTACCCAACACAAGCATCTGAAACATGACTAGCATACGTCAATGTCTCACTGAGTATCAAACTAGTTGCCGATATATAGGACATGGGTGGACACTGAGCTCATTGAAATGTGAACTCTAACGCTATGGAGTAGAGTGCTCCAGTTTCATACTGCGTTGTGCATTCAGGACGTGAAATGAAACCATGATAGAAATACTAATTTATATTTAAACGTTGAAATACGGATATTATAGTATTTCTAAATAGACCACATGCTCACGACTATATCCCCGAGGGGTTATTACCATAATGAGAAAATCCACATTTCCTTACCAGCAGTTTCCAAACTCTAGTCTAGTGTGACTGGTACCTATATACAGGGTGTAACAAAACACCCTAGTAATACTTAAGGGGGTGCTTCAGACCACCAATCTGAACCACTTTCACTATGGAGCCAACGTCGAGAAAAATAAAAAAAATCTGCCGTCCCATACATTTGAGTTGAGACAGTACTGCAGTTTTGTATGAAAGAGCGGATTTTTTTTCGCGATTTCGATGTTGGCTCCATAGTGAAAGTGGTTCAGTTTGAAGGTCTGAAGCACCCCCTTCAGTATTACTAGGGTGTTTTGTTACACCCTGTAGAGGGCATGAGTTGTTTTTGGTTTACCAATGGGTTTACCTCACTTTAGTATGTTAATTATACTGATCATATAGACCCGAGCGCGCTGCATGCAAACGAAGTTTAATCCTCTTTTCAATAAAAACCAATTGAAGTCAGTGACATTTTTAAACACGATCCAGATACTAATAATGTCTGTCTGTGGTTTGTCAGTTTTCCGTTAATTAGGTATCTATACAGGGTGTAACAAAACACCCTAGTAATACTTAAGGGGGTGCTTCAGATCATCAAACTCAACAACTTTCACTATGGAGCCAACTTCGAAATCGCGAAATTAAAATCAGCTGTCCTATACATTTTAGTCGAGGCAGTACAGCAGTTTTATAATTGGGACAGCTGATTTTTTTTTTCGCGATTTCGAAGTTGGCTCCATAGTGAAAGTTGTTCAGTTTGATGGTCTGAAGCATCCCCTTAAGTATTACTAGGGTGTTTTGTTACACCCTGTATACTATTTTCAATGTTAGTATTAATTTAAGATTTGTAATGAAGTCTTTAAGCTTCTGTAACTTTAAAACTATAAATTTTATCTACAGGGTGTTAGGGTAGACAGGTGCATTACTTTAATGGAAGATTGTACTTAATGACATAACTTTAATGCAGTGGCGTAGCGTGGCTTTCTGCCGCCCGGGGCAAATACCATTTTTGCCGCCCCCTTATGTTTATAACAAAACATTTACACAAAAAATTACGGAGCGAGCGAAGCGAGCTCGACATTTTTTTTGCGTATCTTTTCGGGTTGTGATCATACATCTTTTGGTTTATCCGTGCAAAAATTGAAACATAGAGCGAGTAAAGCGAGCTTGACTTTTCTCCTCAATACGAATCTGTTAAAGCAAGAGCTTTTTACGTACAAAACATGTGCAAAGTAACCTAAATAAAAGCAATTCGAGTGAAGTAAGCTCGAAATTTTTAACGTCTTAGCTGTGGTCAGGCCTCTTTAGGTGTAACTCTAATTAAAACAGAAACTTATTAGAGCGAGTGAAGCGAGCTCGACTTTTCTCTGCTCTACGAAGTGGTTATAGATATAGAAAGAGCTAAATCAATTTATTTTCCAGAATTTTTTACCGCCCCTAGTAAAGTGCCGCCCGGGGCATTTGCCCCCTCTGCCCTTCCCCCCCTCGCTACACTACTGCTTTAATGAACTTTAATAATTACGAGCTTTTACCCGCGACTTCGTCCGCATAAATTATACAACGTGTTAACAAATGAGCGCAAAACCTCATACACCCCAACTGATTTATAACAAAAGAATTAGATTGAAACAATAATTTCATTATTTTGATAGTTAAAATTTAAAGTTATTCACATTTTAAGTTTTGAGGCAAAAATGATTTGTTATCATTTCAGCAATGAATGAAAGCGCTAACGTACTCATGGATATATTTTAATAATCTTGTTTTGGTAGTAAGTAGGGTGAGTGTGCCCGTGCGGTGGGTTTACATCGGGTTCAGTAAATTTTAAATTTTACAAATTAATTATTTAATATTTTGAAAAAAATTACCTATGTTGAAACCATGATAATTTGATTCTGCTCTCGATTCTAAACAAACTACTTTCTAGTTTTGCGTTAATTCATTAACACGTTGTATACCAGATTTTAAGTCAGATGATAAGCTATCAAACAAAAAAAGTTTCATCAAAATCGGTTCAGTAGTTTTTGCGTGATACTCGAACAAACAAACACCCAAACAAACAAACAAAAAAACGAACAAACAAACAAACAAACAGACAGACAAAAAGTCCAAAAATTTGTAATTTCGAATCAGGGAAGCCTAAAAACCATATCGTAATCTTTTTTCTGTAAATATCTTCAATGTACAGACACACTTCTGTTACAGTTTTATAATAGTTTAGATTACCTTTACTGATTACCCTCAAAACCTGTATGCATTTTTCAATCCCCTTAAAATATGTAACGCACTTAAATTTACAACCTGTATACATAAAAATATAATTATTTCACTCACTCATAAACTGTGATACTGCTGAGTACTAACCTACTTAACTAATAAATAGTTTTTGGTGAGATAACAATATAGCTAGAGCCATTACAGTCATAATTTAATTGATTAACCTTTGTCTCAACCTTTACCGTGTGTCGTGTCGTGTCATACGAAGGTTGAGCAAATGCCATTAGTCTATACTAAACTCGTCTTTTATACGTTGTGGGTTGACGTTATCTAGTCTCTATGTTATTATACATGGTGTTAGGATAGATAGTTGCATTACTTTAATGGGTGATCGTAATCATGATATTGAACAACGATCCAAATGGAATGTAAGAGAAATTCGCAGAAAAAATAATGTCGCCTTTTTATACAAACGTTCGATCAGCTTTCAGTACAGAAAATCCAATTTTTATGCCAATTTCCTATAGGTTTCTTTGGGAAAGTTGATGTTCAATATCATGGATACAATCACCCCTTAAAGTAGTGCAACTGTTTACACCCTAACACCCTGTATAATAGTAAGTTTAGCATTCAATCAATACATAGTATAAAACAAAGTCGCTTCCCACTGTCTGTCTGTCCCTATGTATGCTTAGATCTTTAAAACTACGCAACGGATTTTGATGCGTTTTTTTTAAATAGATAGAATGATTAATGAGGAAGGTTTAAATGTATATAATACATGCATAGTATCAGCATTGCACCCGTGCGAAGCCGGGGCGGGTCGCTAGTTTTTTATAAACGTGGCAAATTAAGTGATGACCGTCATTTGGTTGATATTACGGTAATACTGCAAATTAAATTTAATAATTATCAAAAAAAAACAAATAATACAATTATTTGTTTTTTGATATTATTTTGCTGACGAAATAGGTAAGTATATAGATAAATAAATAATATCGTAAACAAAATTCTCATATTTTCTCAGAACTTCAATATTAAGTTAGTTACTCCCACTGTCGCTTTCATTTTTCATGCGCAACAGCGAACAATTTCGTAATTCAATTTGAAACACAAATTTACTTTAAGTAAACACATTTTTATTACAAGAGTCATAAGAATATTTGAGAATATTTTATGAATTCAAGTATTTTAAGAAGAAATCAAAATTTCATATTGGTTTTTGCATCTTAAAACAGTAGTCCTACTGGGACAGAATAATAATAATATCAAAACTCGTGTAATACTAGCTACGACCGCGACTTCGAACGCACACACCGTTGATATACGGTACGACGAACCGGTTGGTAAAAAATAGTTACTACTACGCCGGACTGCCAAACCAGAGGCCTTGGGTTCGAGTCCCTGTTCGGTCATGGATGTTACATGTTTGTGCCGTCGTTGTATGGTTTCCAAAATCAAAAGCATAGTAGCTTACGTTTGGGATCATTCCAATGAACAATGTATTTATTTATAAACATACGCACCTTATTTATTAAAATTCGTTTAATTCACATAGGTAACTGAAGTATCTTCCGTTACTGCATTTATGAAAAAAAATTAATTCCGACAAAATTTTATGATCGAGTAAACAGATTGTGATAAAACGAAAACTAAATCGTACTCCAAATGCACAAACTTATATATAAGACTAACTTATATTGTAGGTATATTATATACACATAGATCGGACAGTAAACAAGGTGAAATTCGAATAACATTTCGAACAAGTGACAAAATTTTCCAAAACATCGTTAACAAGGTTTTAGAAGAGAGTATCAGACTACAATGGATATATTTCGTGAAAGCCTTTTCAAATGGAAACATCATAAATAACGACAAAGGGAGGCGGATTAACCTTATATTATAAAGCAAATTGAAAAGAAATAATTTTGATTCTGTATTTTTATAAAATAATTCTCATAAAATAAACCTAATCTTAAACTAGTCTTTAATTTTATAAAATAATTCTCATAAAATAAACCTAAATAAAATATTGGTAGAGGTAGACCTAAGCATTAAAAATGTCATGTTAAAAGTAGCCGAAATCGACGGGAATGTATGACAAGTAAATAGACCGAGAGGAAGCAATAGAGGTGTGTTAGAACCACCCAAAATGGAAATCCATAACAGGCGCTGACCTATTGCCACCGCTCGCGCGATCATGCGTTCGTCCGACGAAAATCATTGTGCCACTGTGCGTTTAAACATACTTATATCTGAATAAAAATAGAACAATTCGATCGCATCTCATGATAGCACGACCTTCTATAGGATATTCCGCAGATATACCTAAGTGTGTTTAAACGCACAGTGGTACAATGATTTTCGTCGGACGAACGCATGATCGCGCGAGCGATGGCAATAGGATAGCGCCATATAGTCTATGCGGAAGGTTACATATTACATACATAAACCTTGCTAAAAAACTTCAAAAATAAAAAGAAAGTTGCCAGACGTAGCAAAGTTTCTTACTATCCGGATTATATTCAAGAGACGACATAATTATTATAGAAATTGCTACATTACAAGCTTCGAATACTTGCAGTCCTAATTAGATTGTAGCCAGTAGATTCAGAGGTAGGAAATAACAAGTAACCGTGCCTTTTGTAAGTCGGTTAAGTAAACAAGCGACGATCGATTGACGGGTGTGCTCTGCCCATGCTTTCACATGGCAGGTTTCGACTATATTTTAAGCGAGATGGGTTTGTAAACTAGAACAACTTTTAATCTATTTTAAAACTGTTACATAAGTGTGTGTACAGGATGTAAGGGTAAACAGTTGCATTACTTTAAGGGGTGATTGCACTCATGATACTGAACAACTTTCCCTAAAAACTAATAGGAAATTCGCAAAAAAGTAAAAGTAAAGTAAAAAGTGTTTATTTAAGTAACTTAATCTACGATACAAATTAGGTTATGGAATCTCCTTTTTAGCAAAAAATTTGCTTGTGTGGGGATATTCCGCTCTTCTATAACTATCACAAATGGTAAATCAAGTTAAAAAAAACTATTTTTCATACAAACGTTCGATCAGTTGATTGCATCCGCATTTAGCATGGAAAGTCCAAAATTTTTTTTACGAATTTTCTATAGGTTTCTTAGGGAAAGTTGTTCACACCTTAAAGTAATGCAACTGTGTACCCTAACATCCTGTATTTATTAAAGTGTTACGATATTATAGCTAGTGCTTTGGTTTCCCGACTTCAAGCAATAGATTTTTGGATTCTTTGTCTGTTTGTTTGTTTGTTCGACCATCAGAGTCATTGATACCTGAACACCATATCGTAAGCGTAACTTTAAAGTACAGACACGTTCTGTTTCAGTTTTTAATAGTGAAGATTTCAGTTCCGAATTTATACTGCACCACTTTTCCTATCTGTTAGTTAACCAGCTAATCAAGTTTTAACTCTTTTAATCAACGCTACGTGTATTTTGCTAGCTTGTTATGTATGTAGAGTAGTTTTTTACTTGATGTAAGGTACAGCCCTCCTCAGACTAAAACGGTCAACTTAGACCATCAAACTGAACAACTTTTACTATGGAGCCTACCTCAGGAAACCCGAAAAAAGCTGGTGTACCTACCCGAATCAAATGTATGGGACAGCTGAATTTTTTTCGTGTTTCCTGAGGTCGGCTCCATAATCACATCATCTCAGCCGATGGACGTCCACTGCTCCATAATAGTGAAAGTTTTTCACTTTGATTGTATGAGTTCACCGTTTCAGTCTGCGGAGGGATGTCCCTTACACCCTATACATAACCATTCGTAAAACAATCTAGACCGAATCAAATTAAAGATTGAAAAATTCAGTCTCGGGCGGGACTTGAACCCGCACCCTTCCAAACCGGGGAAGTGCGTTATCCAATTTCGCTACCGAGCCCACTAGCCAGAGAACGAATTTTTCAATCTGTTGCGTCTTGAGGGGACGTGAGCGACATCTACTGGCAGTTATTACAAACTAGCCAACCCGCAAGTTCAGCATTACAACTTCCCCGGTTTGGAAGGGTGCGGGTTCAAGTCCCGCCCGAGACTGAATTTTTCAATCTTTAATTTAATTCGAAATAGCACAACATGGCTGTAACATGTTTAAAAATCCATAATATTTGAAATCTAGATAGAATTGTGCAAAGCTCAATAGCCCACAAAAACCAAACAAATTTTTCTTCCAGTCATAATTTTGGCAATGGTACAGATATTTCCAACTGTATTGCATTTAAATAAGCCATAAAGTCACGTAACCTGGCGGCGGCGACGGGTACAAATGGCGCTTTCCCACGGTACCACACAAACGTTACTTTCAGAGGGTATATAGAAAATGATAAATTTAAGTTCCTTATTTACCAAGGTGTTCGTTAGCGCAATGGAGATTCGGTATTGGAAACGATCGCTGAAGTTTTGGATGGGTGACCATTATATTACTATTTCATCATTAGCGTCTCCGTACTTCGAAAGGCAAGTTAAGCAGTTAGAGGCCTATCGTGGTAGCTTGAAAATTATCTGACAGCAAGGTGCCCACTACTTAAGAAGAGAAGAAGAAGGTGCCCACTAGCTTGCCTCTACAAAATATCTAGGCTCTCGCATTGTGGACTATTGCCTACCATTTATCCATAAAAGGAGGTCTTGCCCTATAGTGGGATCCCATTGGCTATAACTTTTAGAAATTGAAATAGATTTATTGTCACAGCAAAAAAAAAATTTACAACATCATTTCATCTAAATATATTAAATGATATAACATTCATAAATACTATGACAAAGGGACTAGGCTTCAGCGTTTGCTGGTAGTGTGATAAAAACACACTGACCAGCGCTGTTTTTCAGCATAACCACTTATTCAAATACCGGCAAATAGTGTCGAGACCATAGAGTAAGAAGAGATGGCATATCGGCTTGTTTCTATAGAAAATGTTGTCGCCAACAAAGGGGGTGAAAAACGGGTGAGGGGAAGGGTTAACATTTAAATACGCTACTTCCCGCTATTGTGACGTCAGGCCCAGTTGAGTATCTGTGCACAGTTCGATACAACATCTCTTCCCCAGGGGAGCGCGTTATTTTCTCTATGGTCGAGACTGTCGTAAAAAAACACGCATTACAAAATGGTTGCACACAATGCTCTAGCTGCTGATAAACGAGTTTGATAGCTTGTCATTTAATTTTCACTTTGATTAAAATTATGTAATGGACCGTGATAACCTTTTTTATTTTATTTCCTCATATTTATCATTACCTAATTCGTTTCTTTTTCCTAGTTTTATTTACATATTTCACATTAATAATTTTTTTCAAATTTTCTAACAATATAATTGTTTAAAATTTATGTTAATGCAGTATGTACTTTTTGTGTTACGAATACTTAAACGCGGCATACTTAAAAGTGTGATGAGTACCGTGAGATTTGTGTCTTGGTATGACCATAGCATTTTGCAGAGTAGATCGTGAAAACTTGATTAAATAATTATTATGGTTTACGATCCAGCCTCTGTCATCAGTATGGACTAGTATGAAAGATAATCTTATGCATGGAAACTAAGAAAATTGCAGAAAGCGTTACCAAAATGATAACGAAAATATAAAACCTATAAAGGTAATGAGCTTGTGACTTGTGAGTGTTGTATATTATTATGTGTATTTATATTAGAGTGTTAACAAATAATTAATTAATAATCTGTTGTAAAAAATTGTCTAAATAAAGGGCTTATTCATTCATTCATGTACACACCACTAGTTCTTAATTATGTACTAACAAAACGCTAAAGGCGTATTCAAACATTGAAACTAAATAACATTCCCTGAAAAACATGGGTCGAAAGCTAGGACGATTTAACCAATCGTTCTAGGTCGAAAGACGAGAAATTTTTTGGGAAACGAAAAGCAATTTTAGACCTCCCATACGAAAGTACGGATCAGCCGATCGATTTTGTACTATTTGGTAGGGGAAGCCCAACATTTCTTTTCGTTTTCGACCCATGTTCCTTAGGGAAAGTTGTTTAGTTTCATTGACTTAATAGTGAATACACCCCTAAAATTTTGTTAGTGATTAAAAACTAGTGGTGTACCAACTTATTAGAAGAGTCGGCCTAGTTGTATGACGGTGACGTTACGAAATTGGTGATCTATCAATTAAAACTAGTAGGTAATCCGTAGGTAGCCTCGTGGCTACTTACAGTCCGATGAACTATTGAGGTCACCCGAACAGGTATAGTCACCGAAAACATTGCCGACACATTTTCACCTCAAACTATAGTCTAGGTTTGGTTGACCTAACAATATCATTCATTTCATTTTCTTCAATTCTAATAAAAAGGTTTACTTATCCTTTAAAAAGAAAACCATTAATGAATAGAAGACGACTAATATCATTCATCATAATCATCATCATGAGTCTATACAGTACTACATACTAAGGTGACAGCCTAGCCTTGGGGCTAACACAAAAGATTCCACTGGGTTGAAGTGTTACTGGCTTGCCAGCCCCCACAACAAGATAAGATAAGATAAGTGACAGCCTAACAAATACTGACACGCTGAACTCCGACCATCAAACTGAACAACTTTCACTATAGAGCCTACCTCAGGAAACGCAAAAAAATCAGCTGTCCCATACATTTTAGTCGTGCAGGTACAGTTACAGTCGTGCAGGTACAGTTTTGTATGGGACAGCAGATTTTTTTTTCGTTTCCTGAGGTAGGCTCCATGGTAAAAGTTGTCCAGTTTGATGATATTTATTTTAAATCGGAGTTTCTTAGAATGAGTGGACGATCTATTATGTTTATGAGAAAGGTTCTTAGGTTCACATCTTTGAAACATTACCACAAGAAGTAAGAAAACACATTGTACTCCCAACTTCTGCAGATCACAACCAATTTAACTAACTTTTTTGTTAGTTCTATTTTACTCTAAACTCTAAGACTGGGTCTGAACTGAGATAACAAGCCCTTCTTCTGTCCCTCTTTGATTTTTCTATATAATTCCTTAGGTAGATTTCCATACAATTTACGTCACAAATTCTATTCGCGTGGAAGGAATCGCTTTGTGCAGTTAATGGAAATCTATTATTCCTTTCGTTACGAAGACAGTCTAAAGCAATCGCTTTCGTGTCGTCAAGTTATGTAACAAACAGTTGTTTGGTCAGAGCTGTCGCTTAAGACGGATTGAATTCGAATTTGGTAAATTAAGTTTACCGGCTGCTCTCAAACGGTGAAGGAAAACATCGTGACGAAACCTGAGTGCACTGAAGAAGACATTCTGATGCGTATGGGAAGTTCTCAAATTCGCGCGTGGTGAACTGACGTTCATACGCCCTCAAAATAAAGGTAAGGTCTGTGCCCTAGTAGAGAAAGAAGAAAGAGTATCGAAAGCTAGGTAGGTATTTACACGATGGTTCTTAGCCATGTTTTGTAGTAATTGATCCAGCTGTATCGGACCAAATATTTTAATGAAATAGATTAAGAAAGTAAAACCATGTAAAACTAACACCTGAGCATAGGTACAATCAACCAGTTCAGTTTGAATCATTCATGATCATCGTAGAACCTTGTCACGATCACGTGTATTAACTTCATTAAGCTTATCTGAAACGTGATAGTAAATAGTTTGCTGTGAAAAGGTTCTACGGTGTGGGTAAATGGTACATTTAATCAGCACTATTTAGTATTTATTTTAAAACCGCGCATTTTATTGGCGTTGTTGGTTTTAGGTTTTATGTAACGAAAAGTTAAAAAATAGTACAAATTGATACACTATAATATAATAGTGTATTATAATTAAGACATAATATGTCTGTAAACTGTAAAAGTCTTTATAAATCCTGCCAAAGGAAATCTTTGGTTCACGACACGCCGTATTTTGACTCCTGCGCCGGCGACAAACTCGAACAACAAATAACGCTAAGCATCGTGGAATAAGTATAATTGTACGTATCTACAGAATCCTATGACGTGTTAAACTTACTACCACTATACGTTATATTCTCATAGCAATAAAACTCTACTATTCTGTAGTATTAGGAATTAGGATATTATTTATTTCTTATACTGTGACTACGGTACAAAACTTTTACGTGCGTAACAGATGGGTGTGATAGACGAAGAAACAAACTTTGTTTATTGTCGTGTTAGTTTTTACAACATAAATAAGCTTTATGCTTTCCTTATGTCTTCGCTATGTGAAAGAAAAACTTCGTTTTTTCGATTTTCGATATTCACTAGAGGTTATAGCAATGTTCGATATAGGTAGTTTTTTCTGTTTTGAATTGACATCTACTTTTTTCAAACTAAGTATAAAGCCGAAATTTAAAAAAAATGCGAATGCTGCGATATTAAAGTAAATTAAAAAGGATAAAGGATAGTTGGGATTTATACTATCCCCAAAATCTAGCGTTTTTAGGGTTCCGTACCCAAGGGGTGCCAACGAGACCATAATATTACTAAACCTACGCTATACGTTCTTCCGTTTACCGTAATAGAATATGCGTAATTATGGCGGATTCCCTGACAAAAAAAATGGAAGTAAAATATTTTACCCTACGAATAAGAATAACTATAGAACTACGAATACTATAGAAGAATAACTCCAAACAAAAGCAACATAATTTTTGGCACCCAATCAATGACTTTCTACTCATTGCACCAATGGCAAGGTGTAGTTTTTAAGGAACAAATTTAGAACACGGTGTACTTTTTTGGTACCACTTTTTGAGCTTGATTTTCATTTCTATACATTCTTATTCGTAGATGTTACCCCATACAACGAACGTGTTTTTTTTTCAACATTTGTTCGTTTTTACTCTATCGTAAAAACGGCAATATACAGGGTGCAAGGAAAAGTATCATTAGCCTTTAAACCACATACTCCACCCATCAAACTGAACAACTTTTACTACAAAAAAATCTGCTGTCCCATACGTTTGAACCGGCCAAATATGCGTCGGGTTTGCGCTAACGATCCCGGTGGAAACACAACTTTTGGTAATATTTTATGGTGGTACTTGAATATAAGTCTCCCAAATCAAAAGTCTAGAAACTTACATGTTGGTTAATATCAAGCCTTACAAAAAGTGTAGCAAAAATACTAAACAGCCGTCTTACATCCATTTAAGTTCGAACGTCACGTAGCAACGTTGTAACGTAACTATAAATCTTGACCCCATCGCACTGGCATCATTTATTCATTAACCAAATGGAATTGTACGATAATCGGACGGTTACGAGCTAACCCAAATGTTTTCAGATGTGAACGAATTATTTTATTCGTTTCCTTTATTTGCTTAATTCTACGGTTGGTTTGAGTATTCAAGTTGATATTCAGAATAAAGTTAAAGACTAAAATTATATCTTGACACTTATTTACAACTCTATTTCGATTGGATAAGGACAAAATTTCATTGGGCACTTTAAAATGCTCAAGCAGTTCTCCGTGTGCGCTGACCCTTAAAATAGAACTCAGGCAGTTACAAACATTGCTCCGTTAAAAAAACTTACCGGACTGAGGCGCGGCCTGATTGCCCGTTCATACACACAAGTAAAACCGTGCAATTAGTTTGTAACTTGGTAACGAGAAAAGAGAAAATTTTCTTCCTTTGTAACTGGTTACAAAACACAGTTACATAGGCGGCTGAAAGGAAATCTTCAGCATGTCAACGATTGTTCAAGCCGCGCTTGCACGAGCTATACCGTTTTGCCTTGGAGGGCGATTACGGTAAATAAATCGTAACTGAACCATGATTGGACAGCATGCGAAACACAACTTTTAACACATTCGGTATTGCGCTATTCATTTTTTGACAGCCGTTAGAGCCGTTTTGAGAGATCACTCAGACGTTAAAGGCTTTCAGTCACATAGTAAAGATTAGCGCGATACGGAATTGAACAGTTGAATTGTGACTGGATTGCAATGTGATTAGAACTGAAATTGGATTAGGATTGAACTTGGATGTTTTAAATTAGCGCGATCGCCTTCCAGTTTGCGCAAGTAGGTAGGCGCGCGCAAGGCGCGCGCGCATGATGAGCATGTGGGGCTGCGACAGGACAGACAGACAGACCCCGACGTGATTCAGTTTTGCCAATTTTGATACGGAACACCAAAAAGAATGTTTAAATACAACAAAGTATTTGTGTTTGCGTACAATATGTTTTTATCTAGCTTTTAAATCTACACATAAAATGCAAATGCAATAAAGTAACTATTTTAAAACGCAATGCCGTCGTGTGACCTCTGTTTTTGTACGACCTCAGAAGTGGACAGTAAAATATCTTCAAAGATAAGACAAGAATTCAAATTAACATTTACTTACCTACGTAAACCGCTGCCGTGAAAGCAGTCGTATAGTTTCAAGAATTTTAAGTTGTTGATAAAAACTAACAGGTTTTGAGAAGAGTAGTTTCACTAAATTTTAGTGCGTTAAACACTATATAAGAAACGTTATCCCTTAGTCGCTTTATACGATACTCATTAAGAAATGGAGTGTTTCATTCTAAGCCGAGACCACGGCATTCTTATAATGTTCTGTGACGGTATTACTATGGCTGTGTGCACGACACTAGCGCCATCTAGCGCACTACGGCCCCATGGATTATTTGTACATAAAAAGTTAGGATAAAGTTTGTTATTTTAATTTAAAATAAAGTAAAAACTAAGTAAATGAGCAATATTGACGATATTAAAAATGTTATAATACCTACCCACACGATAAGAAGAATACCTAACTAGCTGGGGATTCCCTTTCTTTGTTACAAAATTGTCATACAAACTTTCACCATCATTTTCACACCTTTGGGGGTTGAATTGAGAAAAATCTTTTTTTTTTTTAACACCTTTGGTAACCTATGGTAATAAAAACATCCCTGCCAAATTTTAAGTATTAGTATTTGCTGGTTTAGCTATTTGAGAATTGAATGAGTGTGCGGATTTGCATAGATTCAAGCAAATCTGACACAGCGTGCGCTGCGATCGACTTGACAGTTCCGAACACCCACTTCGCACATAGCCAATACTTAAAATAATCCTATGTACTTTTACTCAGTACTCAGTACCTATTTATTTCCGAAAGAGGGCTGAATTAATTTGCTAATTGAAAAAGTTTCGGCAGCTTTTGACTTCGACGGTATTCGGGTAACGTGTTCAAAGGTAAGCGAAGGTTGAAAATAATGAAATTTGTATTTGAAATAGGTTGAAAAAATCGATCAAACACAAGTCAGGATCGTAGAATACTAATCGGAGTGCAGATTGAATTGGGTCTTAGTTGGGAACAACCTTTATTTTATACTACTCTGAATTCGGAGCCTCAATCCCTGTTTCAAATATTAATTTTAAACATGTTACAGCCATG
This sequence comes from Agonopterix subpropinquella, assembly GCA_922987775.1. NCBI lineage: Eukaryota > Metazoa > Arthropoda > Insecta > Lepidoptera > Depressariidae > Agonopterix > Agonopterix subpropinquella. Next base: position 22,911,816 of record OV277705.1, read on the forward strand.
TTGTGCAATTTCGAATCAAATTAAAGATTGAAAAATTTATTTCGGGTGGGACTTGAACCCGCACTCTTCCAAACCGGGGAATTGCGTTATCCAATTTCGCCACCGAGCCAACTAGCCAGAGAACGAAATTTTCAATCTGTTGCGTCTTGAAGGGACGTGAGCGCCATCTACTGGAAGTTATTACAAACTAGCCACTGATCTATCAACTGATCTCAAATATCATCAGCCTATATTATATAGGTACGTCCCGACCTCACTTCAAGGACTGTTCACCACACATGCACAATGCTGATTGGTGGCCTCCACATACGTATCTGAATTTCTTCTTCAGTATACAATTAAAGCTTAAATTAATTAACGCAAAACTAGAAAGTACTGTGTTTAGAATCGAGAGGCGAATCGAATTATCATGGTTTCAACATAAGTAATTTTTTTCTAAATATTAAATAATTTTTTTGTAAAATTTAAAATTTACTGAACCCGATGCCGACTTAGCGAACTGGCACACTCAGAAGATATTTTTTTGGTCTAAAAATCTTTGCTTTATAGGTTTCCACATGATGTTTCCCTTCACCGTTACCTGCTTCGATCAATATTTGGTCGCAGCTTACCTGACATATGGTATCTTTCATACGTACATGGGATAATAATTGATCTAATTTACTATCACTATTTTAAATTGTAGCAATCAAGGCAAGCAATGGTGCTGAAAAAATGTCTGAATTCCGAGTTTCTCCTGACCACAATTTCTATAATGCAAATATTTTGAAAATACGACTCAGTACCTAAACCTGTCCTCCTGTTCTACGTATCATTATATTTCCTGTTATTTGAGGTCGGCTTTCGCTCTCTCTTAACCGTCATTCTGCACTCACTCCTTTCTTACACATAACATTCTTCACACAATCCATCCATCTTTTCTGTCCTCCTGTTCTACTATAATCCTAATTTCCTATCCTACCCTACTTGTATCCTACTCATAATATCAATTTATAAGTTTCAGACGATGTTTGGATGTTTGTGACCCAATCACTCTAAGCTGAACGTGGCTGAACGGATTTGGACGAAAAGACAATGCAGGTTTTGTATGGAAGGTTGGCGTTTTATTTTTCGCCCTTGTTTTTGGTGCGGCCATCAACCAAACTTAATTAGATTAGTTTAGAATAAAGTAACAAACAAAACTTGTTATTACATGTATATCCCTAAACTCAGTCCGAACAGAGATATGAAGGCTTGAAGTTGAAAATATATTCATTACGTTTAGGTACTTCAAACCTTTATATTATCTCAGTTCGGACTGAGTTTTGAGATATTTGTAATAGATAACAATTTTTGTTTGTAACTTTATTCTGAACTATAATAATCAAGTTTGACGCCCTAAAAAAATAGGCGAAAAGAAAAAAGGCGCCATTTTTAGGCATTGGCTTTTGGCACACGGCTGGAATTGCTTTTAATGTCAACGCAGACGAAGTCGCGGGCAAAAGCTAGTTTTTGCTTAAAGCCTGTTATAGCGTCTAGGATTAATAAAATACTTACTTTTTCCCTTTGATATAAACTTATTGCGTTCTTTATCAGTAAAGGATTTCACGCTCTTATGAATAAGCAAGTAAGGTTTATATTTGTACAGATCTTGAAGTGGGGTCAATCAGCGAAGCAGAAATACTTCTTAGGTTTCTGTTTTTAATTTGATCGACTCATAAAGTAAGATGAAATAATTATTTGTTATTACTACTGAGTGGATTATGGCAAATAAAAATATATTAGGTCGAATTGAGAAACCTTCTCTTTTTTTGAAGTCGGTTAAAAATAATGATGGATGGAATTGAAGAACTTTAAGCGACAAACATTGAAATCGTGATTTACATTTTGTATGGAATTTTTTTGTCGCGATTTCCATGTTGGTCCCATAGTAAAAGTTGGTCAGTTTGATGGTTTAAGTTTACAGTATCTCCAAAAATATGTAACACATTTAAGTTTATACATTGTTTTACCCTATTGTTTTTTTAAAAGGCTGAAAGTCACCCAAAGGGCAACTTGAGAGGGCTATGCTCGGAGTTTCCCTGCGAGATCGAATCAGAAATGAAGAGATCCGCAGAAGAACCAGAGTAACTGACATAGCCCAAAGAATTGCTAAACTTAAGTGGCAGTGGGCGGGGCACATTGCTCGCAGAACCGATAGCCGGTGGGGCCGAAAAGTTCTCCAGCGGCGACCGCGTACCGGAAAGCGCAGCGTGGGTAGGCCCCTCTCACGGTGGACCGACGACCTGGTGAAGGCGGCGGGAAAACGTTGGATGAGGGCAGCGCAGGACCGGTCGTTATGGCGATCCTTGGGGAAGGCCTATGTCCAGCAGTGGACGTCCATCGGCTGAGATGATGATGATGATTGTTTTACCCGCTCACTGTTAACTTGTTTAACTCCTATGTTTTTTGTATGTTTTTACTCCTAACCCGACTAAGTATAAGCCTTTTCATAAAACGTTACAAAAAGATACGATAAAAAAAGAAAAAAAATTACAAAGGTTTTCATTCAACTGAGCTACGAAACTCCAAATCCGTTACAAAAATACTTCTTTTGTATTGAAAACCCAAATCCTATTTTCTCGCGCGAATGTGTTTCAAATGTTTTAATAAAACTAGGTATTTTATTTACGTGTTTATAAAAGAATAAAGAAAACGGGATCAAAAATGTATATTGAAATCATTAGATTGAACCCACGTATAAAAAAATATATCATGCCCAAACTTTTCATTGACGTGTTCGCGTCTAAACAGCTCAGACTCCTGAGATAATGAAGACACATAGACACATAATTGATCTAATTAAAAAGGTAACTAAATTAAACTAGCGCGCATCCTTCCTTCATTACAACGCAACAGTCTAAATAACAAAGATAAAGCCTCTTCAATTGCGCTACGATCGGCACACTAGTATAAGCCTCGGCCGTGTGTGCATGTCCTTTCACCTACGAGTTCACCTACATGCCCCACGTGGAAAAATGACTCGGCCAGTGGACAATCAAAGGGTGAACGCGTCACGTGCCTGTCGCAACGGCCGGCACCTTGCTGACTATTGTCTGACTGACTGTTATATTGGTATCTCAGGTTTTCTGAAATCTAAACATTAATAAGTATTTGTGGCGCACAGAAATTAATTTAAAGAAATGTATTGCTAATTTAACGCCAAGTTTTAACGCTAATTGTAAAAAAGCAATCAAGAAAATTTAATAAATTTAATAATTTTTTTTAATATTTTTTTTTTTAATCATTGTTCTTAACACAAAGGCAAATTAAAAAATTAATGGTTTTCGTAAAAAAAGATGTTGAATCAGCTCTTTGTGGTTGTTTAAATTCTTAGCCAAATCATTTTACGGTTTGTGTCGGGACTAATTAATAATCGTTTTTTTTTATTTTAAAATTTTAGGGCGGCTCCTCATACCAAAAACAAGTATTTATCTTGTATTTATCGACGTTTTATCTTCTCGCTCTATCTTAAAAACGGTAACAAATAGAAGTGTCAAGCTTGGTATGATTATAATGCAAAATCTGCAGTATAACAACAAATAATAGAGGGATAAGGGATAGAGGGTATCTTTTCGTGCTTCCTGTTTACTCTCTTGTCGGTACAATGGGTTGCTTCAAATATGCCGCTTCTAAAATCTGGAATGATCTGCCTCCACCTGTTCGAGACGCGCTGAGATTTACGCTCTCAACATTCCGTACAAAATGTAAAGAATGGCTAATGAAGCAGCAAATAATAGCGGCTGGTATCCCTCCTTAGGACCTACCTAGTTACCTGTTTTTGTTTAATAAGTAATTGTATATATTTTTTCAGCTTTTATTTCTAATTAAAATTTTTATTTTGTTTACTGTGTGTTGTAAATTGTCAATATTGAATGTTTGTTTATAGTTATTAAGAATACATTATTTATTTATTTATTCATGTTTAAGGGAGGGACAGAATAGCAGTGGCAGACGGCAACCCCGACTGTTAAACTGAGTCCTTTACCTTTTTGTCTCCATTGATATTTTTAAAACCATGCTATATTTTTTATGTACCTGTGTATAAATAAGAGACAAATAAATAATTTTTAATTTTTAATTTTAATTAATTTAATAAAAACCAATCAAGCGTCTAAGGATCCCGGAAAATATATTTTCTTAGTAATAATGTACGGTGGTACGGAACCTTCCGTGCGCTAGTTCTACTCGCACTTGGCCGGTTTTATAATAACGTCTTGTAAGTGACGAGAAGTGACGTATTTAAAGTAATATTTGATAATAATAAACAAGGCGACTTCAAAGGGCAAACATTTAAAACGGAAATATCACTTGAACCAACTGCCTGTTATTGACAACTCATTTCAGATATAATCCCGGGATTAAATTAATTTAATACTTCACTGGGATATGCTTATTGATATTTAAAATAACCTTTTAATAACCGTTTGTTTCTCAAAATATCATGGACTAAATTTTTTCTATAATAAAAGTGTGTGTTGTATAGGTTTCATCTGGCCGTTTCTTCTCTACAACAGAACACCTTCCGTCTCCGTCAAAAAGAAAACATGAAATATTTTTTTTTTAATTTTGACATTTCTTCGATATGTCACTGACGCAAAATATCGCAGTAGTAGCTTTACATTCGCAAAATGTCACACTGGCTGTTCAGTGTCTAAATAAACCTTTTAAAAATTACTTGGGTGTTTTGTTACCCCTTGTAGAATCCTTTTTTAAAGTCAATGCATACTGAGTCCCGGGCAATAGCTAAGTATAAAAATGTATATCGAAAATCTAGTATGAAAATCAATGCGTCCGCAGCAAAGTTTATAATCCCAGATAAAGTAGAGTGCTTTTAAGATTATCAACGATCGAGGGGCCTTAAATCTGACAGAAAACTGTCGACTTAAAAATATTGCAACGCTGCGTCATAGTGTTATAAAAACTATAGTGGTTCAGCTCTGCGGTCGCGACAGGTCCATTGTGCGCGGTGTGCGGAAGCCGGGGGGAGCGCTTTTCAGTGAGATTTTCATTAGTCGATAACTCCGTGGGACTTCCCGCAGGCGGGCTAACGACCAATGAAAATTAACAAGTCGATACAGTGGTCGTTATGCCACCTACGGGTATTCCCCGCATGCGGTATATCGACCAATGAAATTAGTCGGGCTTTTTAAAGAGTGCGGATAGGACTTTTGAACTTACCAACCATGTTCTTTTGCACCATGCGTTCGTTCCTTATAGACCAGTGAAAACGGTGAAAATGCGGGCCTTATGGCATGCGTTACGGAAATCTCTCGCATAATGAATGGGGGTTATTATATCGACCCGTGAAAATATTTCCCCTAATGCGGGGACTATGGTATACGTTACAGAAATCCCTCGCACCCCGAATGCGGGCCAGAACGACCAATAAAAATGCGCCCTAAGCATTATAAGCTTTGTAACTACTGTACCGACTTACCTGCGCGCGCTGTACCGACATTGCCGGTGCCCCGTGCCCCGCACACCGCGAGAGCATAGACCTACCGCGACCGCTAAGCTGAATCACTAGTTTTTATTACACTATGGCTACGTCGTCGTAACCCTGCTACGCCGTAGCGCGTAGTGGCACGTTACAAAGGCATTAAAACGCAGTGTAAAATGGGGTGAAAGTACAAATAAAAATTTAATTTACATATTTAAAGTCAAAAAGAGAATATTCTGTTTTATTAGAGCAATCACCTGGTGTAATTAAGCCTTTATTACATGCATTAACATATACAGGGTGTAAAATTAAATGTGTTACGTTACATATTAAACGGGGTATTTCAGATCATCAAACTGAACAAATTTCACAAAGGAATCGAAGTCGCGAAAAACAATCAGCTGTAGATTTTGGTCGAATAGCCGTTTACGTTTTCTATGGAACAGCAGATTTTTTTTTCGATGTTCGCTCAACAGTGAAAGTTGCTCAGTTTGATGGCCTAAACCCCCCTTTTAGATATAACTAGCGTGTTTTGTTAAATTAAACGCGTTACATATTAAACGGGGTGCTCCAGACCATCAAAGTAACTCCTATAGAGAGATGGCACCGGCATCCAAATCACGAAATAAAACAGAAAACGTCAACCCACAAAACATGAAACACACCCTAAGATATTTAACGTACTTATTTAATCCTACTCCCTGTATACTAAAGTGGCAATGGGCGGGGCATATTGCTCGCAAAACCGATGGCCAGTAGGGCCGAAGAGTTCTCGAGTGGCGACCACGTACCGGAAAGCGCAGCGTGGGTAGGCCCCCACAAATAATGGGAAATGGATAAGAGAATGATGATATTTGTGACAATACATTGATGTTGATGGTGATGATGTCCTCCTCGCCGATAGGGCTACGGCGACTGCTGCTGGTATGATGGTCTTCGCTTTTGTGCCCGAATGTATTATTATTATTTTGGTTGTAAGGGCTTGGTCAATGACCAATAGCTACTGCGACCTAAATAGATCTATTGTAGCTGTCACCCTAGACCTAAAGGTCATTTCCTAGGCCCACGGACTTCATGAACCGTGTTATGCTCTTGGAGGGGAGGTCCCTAATGTCAGTAGGTGTTATTACGTATCCACCTAGATGGCGACTCCTGCTGTGAATGAGCACTTCGCATTCGCAGAGGAGGTGTATGGTGCCCGGATGTAACTAATGTAGCCAATCTTTGCGGTGAAAGTACGTCCGCATATGGTACACTTGAACGTGCTATTTTCGTAATTGTATTGTATAGCCGCAGGTGGTCGGGCTTTAGGCTGCCTGTCCATTGATGCGAGCTGGCTGGCTAAGCTGTGTAATGAGGAAAATATTAACCAATCAGGATTGCATAAAATCTCGGCCGAGCTCCTGATTGATTAATATTTTCCTCATTACACAGCTTAGCCAGCCAGCTCGCATCAATGGACAGGCAGCCTTAAGTAGGTCCCGCTTGGTATCGAGCATAGTCTAAAAAAACAAGGTCTTCTATTCCAGTGACACAAGCCTACGTCACAAAAAAATGGTCGCTAAACATGGTAAAAGGGTATGATGACGTAGGCTTGTGTCAGTCACGTGGTCAGTCACGTGATCGGAAGAGAATACCAGGCGCAGTATATTATTGTACCATGGTATCGAGATCCTCTCTTCTGCTTTCTTCGAAAGTGGGAACATTTTCCTGGACAAGATGCTTCCACTCCGGGCGCTGTGCTGCGCGTTCCTTCCAGCTCTCCGGGTCTATATCACAACTCTTCCTGTGCCTCTTCAGCACGTCCTTGGAGCGAAGAAACTGACCCCGTCTTTTGCGCTTGCCGTCTCTGAGCTCCGAGTTAAGACACGCTTCGCCAGCCTTTTGTTGGGCTTGCGGAAGACGTTGCCGCACCAGCTTAGTTGCCGTCTAATGAGACGTCGTGAATCGTAGCCTATCTAATGAGATAGGCTACGATTCCACTAACATTAGCACGGCGCAGCACCTATATGTATCGAATGCGGTCCACTTATGCAACAACAATTCAGAAATGTCTCCAAATCTAAAGCTTTTCATCGCTGGCCGATATCGATTGTCAAAATTTAACATTCTACCGCAATTGATGTTAAAACAAAAGGGAACTAGTTTACACACACAGCAAGCCTGGATCTAGGTCAGACATCAGTCTGAATTTCTGAAATGGTAAACAAAATGTACATGCTAAAATAGAAAGGATTACTTTTTGAATAATAGTCCCGGGATTAAAATACAGTTTTAGCCCGTATAAGGTTTTAGTACCTGCATGAGTAAATATCTGACAGAGACAAAGCTTTATACAGGGTGTAAAAAACACCTTAGTAATATTTAAAATAAATAAAAAATTAATAATTTAGAAGAATTCAAAATTAAATGAACATTTATTTCGGTGAAAATCTATAATTTAAGATAAGATAAGATAAATATTCTTTATTTGCACACCAAAATACACAAAAAACACAATAATAAACATGAAGAAATTTAGTAGGTTGATTAGTAAAGTTTACTTTAAAAAAATATGTTAGTGTATGTTAATTAGGTAGGTATCTGAGTAGAGTATTTAAAGGGACTATTCAGATCGTCAAACTGAAAAACTTTTACGCGAAAACTAAATCAGCTGCATTCATTTTGGTCAAGACAAAAGCCGTTTTGTATGGAATACGTATTTTTTTCACGATTTACATTTTGGTGCCGTAGTGAAAGTTATTCAGTGTGATATTATAAACCGCCCGACCCCTTAAAAGTATCATCATCTCAGCCGACGGACGTCCACTGCTGGACATAGGCCTCCCCCAAGGATCGCCATAACGACCGGTCCTGCGCTGCCCTCATCCATCGTTTTCCCGCCGCCTTCACCAGGTCGTCGGTCCACCGTGTGGAAGTAAAAGTATGTAAATCATTTATTTATTTGTTTATTTATTTAATTAGACATGCCAACGGTACACAAGTAAAAGTGTATAAAATAAATGATGAGGACAATATTCCAACTTATATTTTAAAAACAAGCATGCATCATGCACTCATAGCATCATTTAATTTTACACCATGTATAACAAACACAAACAAACAACTCCTTATTATACTGTATGTAGGTTAGTACTTGATACTATCAGTTCGGTGTAAAATAAATACCAATAAACATCAGTACAGACTGCATATTATTTAAAACCAATGTTAAATCATCACTCTTAATACAACTACGATAGAGTTTAAATTTGTCCAGCAACATTTGTTTCGATAAGTCAGACAGATTTGTTCGAAATGGACAACAACGGATAATTAAATTAATTACCGGCATGAGTACCATGACATGAATCTCACTTGTTGATAAGGTTCCATTTTCAGTGTAATTACTTGAAAACCCGACATAAAATGAACCATAAAGATCGCTTATCGATTTCAAAGACCTATGAGTATTGTTATTGTCAACATGGTGCATTATTTCGATTTTAAAATCCTACTTTTCATTGCAGTGTTACGCTGAAGTAGCACAGTACAACAAAGAGTATCTATTAGGTAATAACATGCGAGCAGATGTTCCTCTACATTTGACAGCCTTGCTGGGTGGGCAGATTGACCCCGGAGACCAGGTCCACCAGGTTCCAGCTTCACACCTACTCGTAGCTCGGCCTTCGACCTCGCGGTTGATAGTGCGCGAAAGGACATTGACCAATCAGGATGTGCCATGTTCACGTGCCTTAAATCCCATGCTTTCTCGCACTTATCGCCTGTCAAGTAATCTGTGGTAGAGTTACTAGGTACTACGTAGCGTCCCAATTTAAAACATGATAGGTCGCAAAAAATTGCACTGTTCTTATTTTTTGGGATGTTGTTAGCATAGATACAAAGATTGTAAAACAAGTTTGCAGCTTTGAAAGACCTGTGCTACTCGTAACTGCATGGTACTCGAAAAACCTTAACCGAGTTTTTTCAGGTTTTTGCTTAAAAATTATAAAGGGTGCAATCTAACGCATTTGTGTGTCTACAAGGTCAAGGGTGACTGGCGTACTAGAGCGAGATAGAGAAATATTTAGTAGCATCCTATGACTACCGCGTATGATTGATTTTTAATTAGGTAGCATAGCATATGCTCACGACTATATTCCCCGAGGGGGTAGTCAGAGATATTCTGAAACTTCAGAACATCCACGTTTCACTAGTAGTACCGAAACTCTGTCCAGTGTGACGGGGAGTGAGCCCGTCGCCACTTATAATGGACAGTAGGTACAATACATGCCTCGAAATTGAAGCATGCAGGTTTCCTCACGATGTTTTCCTTCACCGAAAAGCCAGTGGTGTTACAAATCGTACATAAATTCCGAAAAACTCATTGGTACGAGTCGGCCTGGACGGGGATCGAACCATCGCCTCCTGCACGGCAGGCAAGGTTACTCGCCACTGGACCACCACGGCTTTTTTTAATTAGGTACTTACTAAATAACTTCGGGACTCTGGACTGATCTGCGCAATGGAAGATTGACGAGCGGACTAATTTTCTGGTCGAACTGTAACCTATTTTAGAGCCACCAGTCGCGTGGTGGACTTACGCCTTGAAGGTAAAGTTACACGATAAAGAATGATAATATAGACAAAATAGGTATCAAGAATTTCCATCGATCAAAAGGAATTTTAGGTAAAAGCATGAGACGAAAATTCCTAAGAGCGTTTGATACACCTCCGAGCATTCTATAGCCTTAACGACGTTATCTCAAGTTTGTAGACTTGAGTTATGTGTGAAAATTCCACTTTATACAATAAATTATTAAAGTTTAATTTCCCCTCGCCTTCGTGCTGGGTAGGCGCTTGGGAGGCTCGTTGAGGTAGTGGTGCTTATGTATCGATAATAGAAGTTAAGCAATGTCAGCTCCGGTCAGTCTTTGGATGGGTGACCATTTTAGAAGTAGCATTTTAGAGCTTGGTCTTCTTCTTTCGTCTCAGCATGGAGCGCATGAGAATCACTCACGCTGTAGTAGAAAGATTAGACAGTCAGCGTTGGTCGTATTGAGGCTGACAGCCCAGGGTGCACCAGATCAGCTCAGGTTTCATCACTAGGGGAGGCTCTTTCCTTGCACCCTGATGGGTGACCATTTTAGTAGTATATTAGCCGTGTGCTATCTGACTTCGAATAGGAACAACCCAGTCCGATGTCTTACACATCTTTGATGCCCGAGCCGTGTGGCTGTTGGTTATAGCCACTGCATCTGACCCCATGTCTGATCGTATCAGTCTCCCGTTCCATCAGACAGGAGGGTAAGGACGAGAGAGTGCATCTGTGATTAGCGCGTACAATTCACTTCAAAACATCTTGCTTCTTCTTTTCTCCCGCTTATTTGCTTTTCTGTAAAAATTAGCAGTCGCCGAGAGTCGAAATTGGCTAGGAATCCAACGTCATACTCAATACTCAATGCTTTATTGCGTTTCACAATGGTATATACAACGAATCATCGAATGTTGATGGATTTCTAACCAAGAAGATAAGAATTTATCTGACCCAGATAGTTAGTTTAGAGTTTAAAGGGTGTAGATTCGTTCAGTTAGGCCAGAGGCCCTAAGGTATCCAAGTGTTTCAAATATGAACACTTAAAACTCTTTTTTATCTGGAACAGAGTGTAGATATACTTCATAGTTTTAACTTTATTATGAAGAACGTAACGCTGAGTTTACCGAAACTTTTGTTGAAACTATTTTCAATTGAGTTTCAAGAGTAACTCAGTTTGTGTTATAAGACTTCATAGATCAAGTTTATTGTGAACGTAGCGTAGGTGGAAATATAAAGGTTTGACTAATAAAGTTAAATCTACCTTTGTCCAACTAAAATTGAATATGGAAATAGTGCACAAAAAGACAATGCGGGTTTTGTATGTAAGGTTGGCGCCTTATTTTTCGCTGTTGTTTTTGGCGCGGCCAGCAACCAAACTTGAATATTTTATTTCAGAATAAAGTAACAAACAAAACTTATTAACATGTATATCCCTGAACTCAGTCCGGACGGAGATATAAAGGTTTGAAGTTGAAAATATTACCATTACAAGCACTTCAAGACTTTTTATATCTCAGTTCAGACTGAGTTCCGAGATATTTGTAATAAAAAGTGTTCTTCTTCTTCTTATCGTGGGAGCAGAGCCCTGCGGTGTCAGAGTTTTACAAAACAACAACAACAACATAACAAGTGTTGTTTTTAACTTTATTCTAAACTATAATATTCAAGTTTGATTGATGGCCGCGATAAAAAAAGAAAAAAGGCGCCAGTTTTAGGCATAGGCTTTTTACTATAGTTCACATTAAATATGTACAAACCACAAACCTGACAAGGCACGGTACAGCCGGTCCCGACCGATTTTACTCTACAGCTGAATCCTATTCTAAGTGCTCAAGGACAGTATTGTCAGTTAGTTTCGAAGGAGAACAAACCTATGTACATACTCGACATCTGAAGATAGGATTCAGTGATGTTTGACATCCACTATAGCAGGACAGTTGCTGACGAGACTTCAATATACGGTAAAGATACATATTGTAGGGACTTTAACATTAAATGGTAACCACTATGCCGATTGATAATCTTTCTCGTCAATCTTCATCTAGGTGGAAAAGGATGCCGTGATAGGGCTTAAGAGGCCTTTTACTGCTCTGTAGTATCTTAATAACTAACTTAGTAACTATATTTTTTCTTTTTAGGTTTGAAAAACTTTTTATAAGAACGTAAATAAATAAAATACATAGTGACATTAAATAAAATTACAAATAATGGAACCTAAAACTAAGGTGGTGTAGGTCCGTTGTGGTAGGGTACCCAAAACGCTGGCGGCGTTTCCTCGCTGAATGGGTATGCTGATCCGTTGAGTGAGGAAAGCGCCAGCCCTCGAGTCTATCAGGCGGTTTGACAGGTCTTTAAAAAATGCCTACGCGTTAGGTCCCCACGGGCCGAGAGTTTCGACACAAATCCCAAAAAAATGTATTGGGTGCCGATCCCTGAACTGAAACTTGAAACTTTGAAAAAACCTTATACCACCTACCACACCACACCTACTTTATCCCTGTACCATGGGCTGGTCATATCTACCGAAGAACTTACAACCGATGGAATGTCAGAATTCTAGAGTGGAGACCGCAAACTGGCAGGCGTAGTGCCCGCTCTGCTGCCCGCTGGACAGACAACCTAAAAATGTTAGCGGGGAGCGAATGGATGAGGAAGGCCGAGGATAGAGTTTTGTGGCGCGCCTTGGGAGAGGCCTATGTTCAGCAGTGGACGATGATAGGCTGACTATGAATCCACCAGTAGGCCTTTCGTTTTTCGGCAGACTCCACCGCCGTGCCAGCCCTTCTACTAAGTGCCCTGTAAACTGGATAGTTACTTTTTGCGATAACTTTCTTTTCTGACCGAAACTAGAACAGACATGATATTCGGTTTCGATTTCGGCTGTTACTCTAGCTTCTGTGAGTCCCTAAATAGAAAAGATGAACAAATAAAAACAATAAAATTCAGTTGAGCCCAGTTGAGAGCTCTCCACACATTCGATATCGGTTTTGTGTGTTTTGGCTTCAGGTTTAGTAGACTTCCACTTTTGTTTGATAAAATATTTTTTTCGTTCGTCATTTCAAAAAATGTGTTATGCTGGCACAGAATAAAAGCTATAAAGTTTTTACAGGGTGTAGTAATGTTTAAAGGAGTGGTTTAGGCTATAAAACTGAAAAAGTTTTACCATGGAGTCAACTTCGAGACAAAACAATTATAATATTTTTGGCTTCTGGCCCCATGTATCCAGCATACTGGAAATTGTCGCACTTGCTGCCAGTTTAGGACCATAAGTGCGTTTTTGAAAGACACCTTCAAATCAGCAGTAGGAAGATGTATAATCTCCATAGTAATTTTAACATTTTCTACGTTTCTACTACTTTCCTACTGATTTGAACAGGGCCTGATTACCTAGTATAACGTGTCTGTTATGTAAGAGAACGTTAAAATTTATCGTTTAGTTTTCCTTCTTAACTTTCTGCACTAAAAGTTGCTAACCAGTTTTGTGCTGTCTCACTGTTCGGCATAATCGAATAACTTTTGCTATTTGCTATTCCTAACAGAAATTATATTTCAAATTATCTTGTTTTAAAGGTTTTTTTTTTTTGGAGGTTTAGTTTTATTTGATTTACCTGTAGCTATAGGTGGGATGGAATTTAACCAAAGCTTTTGTCGCGCGTTGCGGAGAGTTATGGAGGTACAGGTTCGAATCAGCATGAATGACATAACAATGTACCAATGAGGTTTTCTAACTTATGTACGTAATACGTACATACTGCTCAACGGTGAAGGAAAACTTCGTGAGGAAATCTGCATACGCTGAAGAAGAAATTCTGATGCGTATGTGAAGTCTACTAATCCGCATTGCGCTGACGCCCATACCACCTCCCTGAGGGAAGACCAGTGTGACTGTGAGTATGTAGAGACTCCAGTGACATTTTCTGGGGCCTGTCTCGACCTCGACCTTGATGATGAATGTACAGTAGACGCTGAACTGTGGGCATCAACTTGCTACAATTTGAGAGTCAAGGTCGAGGCAGAAAACGTCACTGGATGAGTTCTATGCCTACTATATCGTCCTGGAAGATTTTAGGGCAGGTCTTTACCCAGAAATGGGACAGCTTTAACTTGTGATACTGTGACTTATCGATTTGTAAATGATTCAAATTGCTTTTACGACTTTTTTCTGATGGTTTAACACAAAAGTGAAATTCTTTTATTTTTTGGAAAATGTTAACGTATTTTTTCCCTTTGCCTTTTAATTGAAATAAAATTACAGTCTGAATTACAGACTTAATTCACTGAACCTTACTGAAATGACGAACAATAGATCTAAAATATTCAGAAAGCTCTAATCAAATTGCTAAAAATAGCCTTTATTTGCGTATTTTAGTAGAGTTCAACAGGCAATCGATTTCAGTGTTGAATGTTTTTCATTGTGTAGTCTTCTTTCGAAAACTCTTCTAGTGAAATGTCGATGTCATGAATATATGGTAAAGTTACCTACCCACTACCTTGTTTCTTACAAGTACTTGTTGCTATCATAATTTCGGATTGTACTTACTTGGTCAAATTTGTTTGGACTTGACTTGACACAGACTCCAATAAAACGAACAATGAATGTTCTTGTAGATACAAATGTAGTCCGTTTGAATTTTTTGTTTATATTTTTGCGTATTTCAAGATTTTGGTAGTATTATATTAGTTTGACTCAGTAAATTAACAGTTATACACAGAACAGTCACATCTATACGAAGCAATTGCTTAAATCACCGATCATTGAAATTGAAATTGAAATTGAAACAGATTTATTGTCATACTAAAAAAAAATACATCATTTTCTATCATCTGTTGAGAAGTTACATTGTCCGAAGCGCTTCATCACATCTTCACCAAATTAAAATGGAAAACCTCGGTGATAACACATCGAGAACAAAAAAAGAATCATCCAAACCGGTCAAGAAATGCTGAAGTTATCGTGTAAAATACGTATCAAAAACATGCAGATGTATTGAGAACCTTCCCCTTTTTTCTCGGAGTAGGTTAAAAAATAAGAAATCTGTCATTTAAAATTATATTTTTTTACTTCAAAAAATTTAAGAGAATAACCTTTTATGTACCTTTCAGTACCTTTAATGGGCACTGTAATTTCAGTCGTGTTCTGATTTCCAATTATGGTACAGACCATTAACTTGTATCGTTCTTTTAAAAAGAACAATAGTACAAAACTCGGCAACAGTCTACTAAATAACTAATAACCTTTCTTACGTACATGAAGATAGTTATCAAAATAGAAAATCAATAACAACGTCGCAATATTGCCTCGTATCCTTAGAGAGGTAGGTGTATTACTGTCAATAGATAGCACATAATATTTTTTACCTACTAGCTTTGCAGCTTTTTTCGTCGTACTTATCTCGTTTAGTTATAAAGGCAATATGTAACCCCCAAAGATTTTTTTGGGTACAGACCAAAAAAAATCTTTGGTAACCCCATATCTTTTCTAAAGCATCAAAGAATGCCAAAAAATGTCGTTTCAATCATAGATGAAGCAATGCTTACTAAACTATTATAATAACAGGAATGACGTTGCAAGTTTTACCACGAGCGGTTGTCATACGCGTGGTGTTTGCGCGGTTCGCGTTAGAACTTGCCACGAGGCACCACAATCTGTTCTCCACTATGTTTTAGCTTAAAAACAATCCTAGATATTTGGGATAGATACTCCCACAAACTAATTGACACTGGCGGAAATGCAGTGCTAACGCACAAGCCAGTACGTCTACCATGAGTTGTTATAGTAAAATCAACTGACGTGGCTACATTCGTAATAGTGAAGACGTTGAGCGAATAGATAACATACAATTCGCACCATGAGTTTCATCGCACGCAACGAAAATCGTTAACGTATAGACGACAGGCACTGTAGCTCATGGCGTTCCATGACTCACTTCACACTTAATCGATGTGTCTCTTTCTTATTGCTTATTAGAAACAAGGATAGCAGAATTAGCTAAAAAAAATTTGAGTCCAAGCCAAAAAAAGCTAATTTAAAAAGTATAGTGTCAATACCGTAAAGTAATACGTTTAAATTAAAAAGGTTTGTTACTGTAAGCATTGCACTGGAGTTGTTTACGTTTTCATTCTTACAGTGTTATGTGTTTTTGATTGAAGCGGGTTTTATAGATTAATTTAAATTTCTTTCGCAAGAATGTTAAGAAAATAAGATATTTATTAATCTCGGACATTGTCACACAGATTATCTAGTCGCATTTATAGTATCATTACATTAGGTTTATCCGTAAAGCGGTCACAGACAGGCTCCAAGTTTTCATCAACAAATGCCTCTGGCAAATCTTGAAGATCTTCTGACCAAACACTATCTCAAACGAGGAGCTATGGAGACGGACGGGTGAGCAGTGTCATAGCGTAATTATAACAATAGTGGGTGCGCTTAGCGGTCGCGGTGGATCTATGCTTGCGCGGTTTGCTGGGGGGTGAAGCACCGGCAGTATTGGTACCGCGCGTAGGTAAATTGGTACCGGGACACGCTTCCCCCGGGCCTCCGCTCACCGCGCACGATTGGCCTGTCGCGGCCGCCGAGCGCGCTCACTAGTTTGATTACACTATGGCAGTGTATAGAGAAAGTGATCCTTAATCGAAAGTGGCAGTAGCTAGGCCATGCATTAAGGAGGCCTGATGATCACCCATCCATGACACCCACCTGGCAAACGAAATAGAGGCCGTCCTAAAATAACCTGGCGCCGCCGCTCTGTGGAAGTTGAGGCCAAAAGCCTTAACATGACCTGATGGGATATCTACAGTGCTGTCCAAGATCGCAACCGGTGGAGAGTCCTAAATTGGGGGTGACAGGAAGAGAAGATTTAAAATAGCAGAATCTAGCCGGACTTACAATCAAAAAGACAAAAAGAAGATGAGGTCTAGTGAATCACAGTTTGATCTATGGCGTGACTGTGTGATAGTTAGAACAGTAACATGCTTCTAGAACCATTCATGGAATTGTACAAATCGCGAAATTGTACCGATGGCGATGCTTCCATATTTTGAGTGATTTGGTGGAAACGCATTTAATGTTCTTTTTATTATTGTATGTTGTATGTAAATAATAAAGCTTTTATCTATAATAGAGCCGTTTATTAAATATGTGCGTATGGATTGAGGTGCCACATTTGCTATGGAAAAATGGATTATATGCCCATTTTGTAGGAAATTTGTAGATTTTGTAGGCCCAATTCTGGAATTTGTAGCAAAAGTATAAAGAAGTTACATGAACATAAAGGTGGCACCTGGAACTCGGAAAGTACGTGATGAATCTTTTTGAAAATTTTGTAGGATTTAGTAGGAGTTGGAAAAAGATCCTACAAAAAAAACCAGCTCTCTACGACTAAAATAGCAAATGTGGCACCTCAATCCATACGCACATTATTAAATAGTTAAGTCTTAATTAAATTAAATCACATCATTTATTATTGAAATAACTCAGATGTATAATAATGTTATAACAATGATATTACAAACAGGGTCCCGTTTATCGATGTGTCTCTTTCTTATTGTCTATTAGAAACAAGGATAGCAGTATGTCTACTTTATTCGTTTTCGTAAATTATTTGTATTGAATTCCATACAGCGCCTCTGGCGGATAGTTATGTAACTAAAATCTGCACCATGAGTAAAGTTCCTGTAGTTGACTATCGCCGTTAATGTAACTAAAACGACACTACACTTATTGTAGTTCCCATACAATTTCGGCACCATATTTGACGGATGTCATAGTAATTTACTACAACGAAAGTAGTTGCGGCTGTCACCTTAATTTTTCTCCGTGACATGGTAACTATTTGTTGGAAATCGGTCAAGTGCGAGTCGGGCTATACGCGCATCGAGGCCGAGGATTCCGTACCACACCACTACAACATATTAACGTAAAAAAAATTTTTTTTACTCCTGGACCTTTATCGCGAGACCGACTCACACTTGGCCGGTTTTTATTATTTTTTTGTTATACTGTAGAGTTTGCTCTATAATCACACAAAGTTTGACGCTTGCATACAGGGTGTCCCGTAAACCGACGTCAACCAGGTGGATGCTGATAGGTTAGTTCATGCCTAACCAGAATACACTAAAATAAAAATATCTGTCAATCAATCAATCAGTCTGTCAACATTTTACTTTAGGAAATGGTCCTTAGTTTTCGAGATAAGGACAGTTTTATGAAATTCGTGAAACTCTTTACCTTATTCACTATTTTGAGTGCACCCCGCTATTAATTGTCTATGCAGTATCTGTGTTAAAACTGTCAATATCTCGAAAACTAAGCCACTTTTACCAAAGCCAAATTTTGATATTCCGCTTAGTCATGACCTAACCTACCAGCATGCGCCGGGTTGAAGTCGGTTTACGGGACACCCTGTATATTACCGTTTTTACCATAGAGCGAGAAGAAAAAACGTTGATAACAACTAGTTTCTTGTTGAGAACCCCCCTTAATTTTAAACTTTTTGACATTTTTATTATTTGTTAGCAAATCCGCAAACGCACATTCTGTGAAAATTTCAACTAAGTACTAGCTCTTTTGGTTTAAAAGTTACAGCCCTAAATAGGTCGGACAGACGGATGGACGGACGGACGGACGGACGCACGGACGGACGGACAACGTAGGCTTAGTACCGTTAGTACCTAATAGGGTCCCGTTTTTACCCTTTGGGTACGGAACTCTAAAAACGTAAACAATGCCATGCTTACATAGTAACGAACCTCTTTGATTTAATCGTAGGTACTATATGTTATGTATGGTGTTGACACAATACGTTTTAACCCTAGAGTAGTCGCGCCCTGCCGTGAAACGCGAGTGATCGCGTGGGGAGCATTTTGCCGCTCATATAGAAAATGATTTTTATGTTACAACCTACCTACCTACTTAAATAAAATAAAATTTAACATTTTTAACGTGCCTTTTGGTTTTTGGAATAATAAATGCTTAGACGGACAAGTTCTAACAGAATATAGCATTATTTTTTGTTGGCCGGCACTTTCACATTTGGACCAAAAATTTATAAAATGCCGATGATGTCCTTTCTTGAATTTTAGTAACATCTTTATCTCAATACGCATAAAATAAAAAATATTTAAGCCTAATAAGAAAATTAAATGTTTTCTTCATCTACGGCATGTGTTTCAGTAAAATAGTCCTGACACATGTACTATCGCGGACTTTTCCGCCTGACCACCACTAGGCTCATTTTTGCTTGCATACTAAAAAATAAAAGCGATATCTTAAACCGCCGTATTGATGAATAGACCAATTAATAATAGTTTCCAAACAATAAATTTTGGGCGAAATTATGCGACTTTTTTCTTAAGTGGTCAGGCGGAAAAGTCCCCGATAGTACACAGGGCAACAGGTCAGGTTACCCTGTTTGGACTTTGAACTATTAGACGTTGAACGTTGCGAATCATGCGAAAGGGTGCGGTATGTTGTTGTTGTTTCGTCTCACAGCACGCTGCGCCCGCGCCGGCAGCCGCGTCTATGCAGGCTCTCTACCGCACTATTTTGTGTTTTGTACGTAGTGTAGTTATGGGTATATGGGGTGCGTAACCTGATGTGTGTGTCGCCGTGTGTACATAAAGTGTTCGTTGCACAGTAACTTTGCGCATCTATTGCACTCTTTTTTGGTCCTTCTATCTGTCTTGGATGGACCACTGCTCATATTATACCTTCTCTTTCTGAGGGTATTTTCAGATGTTCCGATGGTAAAAATCAATTTCTCATTGGTTTCTGTAACATGCTTAAGTATTAGTATCGACTTTTTATGCCTCACACGTCATTCACCTATTTTTTTAAATCAACTAATTAAAACAAAAACACCCAATAATTAGACAAAATAACGTAAATAAATATATTATTATTATATTTACATCAAAAAAACAACAAACACGATGAAACTAATAATAATTAAACGTACTGTAAAAAACCATAAATGAATTTTACTTACGAGCGTAGTCGCGCAGTGAGTAATTTGCCGCCAAACGCGACACACCTACAACAACCCTTTCTTCGTGAGGTAACCCGCGCACTCAATTTCTTCTAATTTCTAAAATGGGGAGGTGAGATATGTAGGGGCAGCTACTGGGACGCTTGACTTTTACAAATGCATCGTTTACAAAATACCATTATTTTTTTGACGCGGGCGGCAAAATGCTCATAGCGCGAGCACTCTAGGGTTAAATTTACTTTTTTTGGCTTGGGTTCAAAAGATTTTGGCCATTTTTGCTATCCTTGTTTCTAATAGGCAATTAGAAAGAGACACATAGATAAGTGTGAAGTGAGTCATGGAACGCCATGAGCTATAGTGCCTGTCGTCTATACGTAACGATTTTCGTTGCGTGCGATGAAACTCATGGTGCGAATTATATGTTATCTATTCGCTCAACGTCTTCACTATTACGACTTATTGCATCAAAGTCTAACAGGAAGGAGTCTCTTTGGTTTGGAATAAAGAGACTCCTTTCCAAGAAGGTTGAAATTTTTTCCCAAATTTCAACCTTCTTGCTCCTTCCTCTTAGATCAAAGCCAAAAAAAGTCAATTTAAAAAGTATTGTGTTAATACCATAAAGTAATACGATTAAAAGGGGTATGGGTAATATTGGCGTCTTTTTTTTTCATGCAGCCAGTTACCAAATGTTGTGGGTATTTTAGGGCTATTATTACCTTACATTTTGCTTACATTATTATTTAAAAAAAAATGGTCCTACGGTGTAACGTTTCGGAGATATTTAATATTAAAGTTTTAAAAAATCACTCTAATAAGATCATTAAAAGTTACTCATTTAGGTTTTTTTACCACTTTATTTGTTTTTATAGCCCAGAATTATTAGTTCTAATTATTTGTGACATCATCACGCATATTTTGTGCAGGAACGCATCGCAATCCTCGCAAATTTGCGGTCGCTCGTTTAAATTAGTATAAGTTTCTACACTGATACGGTCACGAACTAAATATTGTGGGTACTTAAGTGGGTAAAACTAATAATTCTGGGCTATAAAAACAAATAAAGTAGTAAAGAAACCTTAATGAGCTTTTTAGAGTGATTTTTTTAAAACTTTAACATTAAATATCTCCGAAACGTTACACCGTAGGACAATTTTTTTTGGACAATAATGTAAGGTAATAATAGCCCTAAAATATCCGCAATATTTGGTAACTGGCCGCTTCAAAAAAAAAAGACTCCACCTTCCATACAAAAATTACCCATAGGCCTTAAAAAGGTTTGTTACTGTAAGCATTGCATGGAGTTTTTTACGTTTTCATTCTAACAGTGTTATGTCAGTACCACAGACTATTATAGTCAGTACAATCAAAGAAAATATAATCACTACGTTTTAAGTACAATTATATATGTAGTGATCTGTGAGTGTTATGTGTTTTGATTGAAATCGAATTTATAGTTCAATTTCAATTTATTTCGCAAGAATATTATGACAGACTCAGTCAGTCAGATAGTTTTCATCAACAAAATAAATGCATCAGGCAAATCTTGAAGATCTTCTTAACAAACACCATCTCAAACGAGGAGTTATGGAGACGGACGAGTGAGCAGTGTATAGAGAAATAGAGAAATATGATCCTTGCCTGAAGGTGGCAGTAGCTAGGCCATGTATTAAGGAGACGATCACCCATCCATGACACCCACCCCCACCAGGCAAACGAAATAGAGGCTGTCCTAAAATAACCTGGCGTCACCGAGCTGACCGAAAGTTGAAGCCAAAAGCCTTAATATGACCTGAGGGGATATCTACAGTGCTGTCCAAGATCGCAACCGGTGGAGAGCTATTATACCCCACAGTGACAGGAAGAGAAGAAGATTTAAAGTAGCAGTAGCAGAATCTAGCTGGACTTGCAATCAAAAAGACAAAAAGAAAATAAGGTGCAGTGAATCACAGTTTGATCTATGGCGTGACTTTGTGAGACTTAGCACCATTTGCATTTTGAGTGATTTGGTGGAAACGCATATAATGCTCTTTTTATTGTATGTAAAATAATAAAACTTTTATCTATAATAATAAGTCATTTATTTAATAGGAAAGTCTTAATTAAATAAAAAATTACATTATTATTCAGATAACCCAGATGCATATAAGTAATGTTAGTAACAATGATCTTACAAACTATTTTAGTTATAAATAAATAAATCCGGTCAAGTACCAGTCAGGCTACTCGCGCACCGCGGGTTCCGTACCACACCACCAACATACAAAAACATTTTTTTCTCCGGAACCTTTAGCACGAGACCGACTCACACTTGGCCGGTTTTTATTATTAGTTGTAAATAAATAAGTAGTAGTAGTTGTAGTTGTTATAAATTGTAGAGTTTGCTCTATAATCACACCAAGTTTGATACTTGCACATAGGTGCAATTCTCTCTCTCTTTCGCTCAATCGTAAAAACGGTAATAGTACCGTTTTTACGATTGAGCGAAACGTTGATAAAAACTAGTCTCTTGTATGAGGACCCCCCTTAATTTTAATTTTTTTGTAATTTTTATTATTTGTTAGCAAATCCGCCGCAATAACGCATATTCCGTGAAAATTTCAACTAACTAGCTTTTACGGTTCATAAGTTACAGCCCGAAATAGGTAGGACAAAGGGACGGACGGACGCACGGACGGACAATGTAGGCTTAGTAATAGGTAATAAAATAATAAAAACGGATCCCTGAAAAACAATAATAACCAAAGATTCCCTATCAAACAATGATGTGGGTAGTTACAAGGTGGCATGCAAGCGCACCCATTGTTGCAGCATTGGGGAGTACCATATGTCTGCCAACGCGCGCAGGTTGTGGCTATTAGGGCTGCAGCGCAAACGGCCCAGCAGAGATGCACAGCTTTTGCATTATCGCGTGGAACCCATCACTGTGCGCCTCCGTAAACGTATTGGAAGCACTACGGAACATTGGCAGCCCCATCAGTACCCTCAGTTGTTATACTGCACATTTAATGAATTTCACGAGGTGAGGGGGCGAAAAGGGTCCGTTTTACTTTGTGCGCGCATATGAACACTGTAGCACCTTTGCATATTCCATTCGTCCTCAGATTCAGCTTCTGCTAACATTCTCCAAGCAAAATATACTCTTGTAGACATATTTGAAAAAAAAACTCAACAAATAAAACGATTTCACGGAGAAAAATTTAGGTGACAGCCGCAACTACTTTCGTTATAGTAAATTACTATGACATGTGTCAAATATGTAACTCATGGTGCCGAAATTGTATGGGAACTACCTGGGAACTACAATAAGTGTAGTGTCGTTTTAGTTACATTAACGGCGATAGTCAACTACAGCAACTCATGGTGCGGATTTTAGTCAAATTTTAGTTACATAACTATCCGCCAGAGGCGCTGTACGGAATTCAATACAAATAATTTACGAATACGATTGTAGTTGCGTTTAGTGAATTTACTATAGCAACTCATGGTAGACGTACAGAGTCTATTAATCTGTCAGTTATTGGGTGGTCGCGTATCGGGTACTTACTTACCTATACCTCGGCTTGTTACCAGGCTTTCCCATTATGTATTAGCTCAAAGTTTGTGTATAAAAAATATTTGAGATTACGACACTCTCAAAAGTCACTCTACATTGGCCATTGGCTCTAAAAGCTATTAATTTATAATTTAGTTTAAAAAAATGTTTATTTTTTTGGCATGTTCGGAAGATGGTCCATGCAGGATAATTTCTTAGAAGACTTCGTCGTAACCACAGAGTTCGGAGACGTAACTATTAGTTAATCCAATTTAAAGGCCTAAAATTCTCTCACTAACTTGTCTCCTCTCCACCAATCGTCAGTGGGCCCACGTGGTGGAGTATGGCCCACTCCCTTTCAAACAATATTCGAGAGAGGCCTTTATTAGAATCCTACAAGCTATACCTTCATTTTTAGGGTTCCGTACCCAAAGGGTGAAAACGGGACCCTATTACTAAGCCTACGTTGTCCGTCCGTCCGTCCGTCCGTCCGTCCGTCTGTCTGTCCGTCCGTCCGTCCGTCTGTCCTACCTATTTAGGGCTGTAACTTTTGAATCGTAATAGCTAGATAGTTGAAATTTTCTCAGATTATGTGTTATTACGGCGGATTTCTTAACAAATAATAAAAATTTCAAAAAAGAAACTAGTTTTATCAACGTTTTTTCTTCACGCTCTATCGTAAAAACGGTAATACATACAAGCGTCAAACTTAGTATAATTATAGAGCAAACTTTACAAAATAACAACAAATACTAAAAACCGGCCAAGTGTGAGTCGGTCTTACGCTAAAGGTCCCGGACAAAAAGTTGTTTTATCTAAGTTAATAATGTTGTGTTCTGTGGTGGTGTCGTACGGAATCCCTCGGTGCGCGAGTAGCATGACTCGCACTGGACCGGTTTTATTCTATTCTAACAGATTTATAAAATTAAAAAGTCAAGTCAAAAGGTCTCGTATAAGTAGATAAGCAGTATGCTTACAGGAGTGTACAAAATGTGTGGCTTTATTTTATATGAGGGCTTAAGCCAAGGATTAAAGTATTTGCGTCTGACTTTTGAAACGTCAACCCTGTTTCACATTTTATTTTCATTTCACATCGCGGCGTCTCGTCTCTCTTCATACTTGTATTTTAAAATATTAAATCTCGTAAGAGCTAGAGACAAAATGTATTTCTTTTAAACATTTGTTCTATTATTTTACATCATTTTTGTCCAGTGCTTTCATGGAGTAGGGATTAAGATGAAAAAGATAGGGAGTAATATGTATAATCAGCATAAGCAATAAGAAATATCTTTTGTGTTATTTCATTTTAAAATGAATATACAGCGGCCGTAGTATGGCGCGTAAAGGAACGAGAGACGAGGCGTGATATACCTAGCCTTATCGGGCACATACTACGGACGAAGGTTGTAAATCTAAATGCATTACATGTTTCATAACTGGCTTCACACCATTACATAACACTACACCCAAAAACACCATATCAAATACTGAGCCCTAGCCGTCGCCCTGGAGTGCGATTTTTGAATCTCATTCGCTGAGTTCAGCAGTTGAAAATGTCAAAATAACTGTTGAGATACGCATCTTTCTACTGCTGATTTGACTTTCAAAAATCGCACTCCTGAAGTATGATTTTTGAAAGTCAAATCAGCAGTAGAAAGATGTATATCTCCACAGTAATTTTGACATTTTCAACTGCTGAACTTCTTCTTATCGTGTGGGCAGAGCCCTGGTGTCAGAGTTTTTTCAGACCGCCTTACGGCCTCTGACGTGGTTTTTATGTAACGACTACTACCACCAGAGATAGTAGCCGGGACCAACGGCTTAACGTGCCATCCGAAGCACGGAATCATTTTTTTCTTTTCGGACAATCAGGTGATTCAGCCTGCAATGTCCTAACCAACTGGGGAAAAACGCACAAAGTGACATATCACTAGGTGTCCCCCGTGGGAATCCGTATCGAGAGCCAATGCTCTTAACCACTAGACCACGGAGGCAGCAGAACTGCTGAACTCAGCGAATGAGATTCAAAAATCGCACTCCTGGCCTTTTTTGCAATGTGTTTCTGTAGCCGGAAGGGGCCTTTTACCACCATTTGTAATGACTCTGAAACCTAAACATGTCTGATGCTATAAATTTTAATCTAAATAAGTTCAGTAGGCAACCAGAAAATCAGAACACTTCTGAACATTACAATCACGGAAACAAAGGTGATAAATGAGTATTTCCTTTTTAGCCGAACAGCGACTGAACCAAATTACTTTCATATTTTTTTAAGTGGAATGACGCATCAAGTGGACAAAGGTTGATGGCCTTTTTGCTCACTAATAATACTGCGAAAGAAACCCTATCCCATGGTAAAACAAACGTTATAATTTGTACAAATGACTAAATAAAAATAGCGTAGAAACACAGTATTTAAGCCGCTCTTCTATCATGGACAGTAATTTACAAAGTATAAGTCACTCCATGTACAACTAGTGGTTAGTGAAAGGGGAAACATTAATCTTTACTGAAAAGTATACAGTATAGTACCTATGCACTTATTGAGAGACTTACATTTCTCAGGTTTACCTTAAGTCTCATGTTAAACAAGTCCTCTGTAAAAAAGGTTACTATAAACTCGATGATTATTTGAATGACCAATATTTCTGGTCTTGACAATTTTACACTATGTAATGCAATATTGTATTTTAATTGTACTTTGTACATTTTGTTTTGTTTAAAAGATGTGTGTTGTAGAGTTTCTGGCCGCATCTTCTCTCAACGGAACACCTTCCGACGCGGTGGTAGATTCAAAAAATGACGTCAAAAAGCTATCTATATGATATTATTTTGAATAAAAAATTTTGAATTTTGGTTTAAATACCTACGTTAGGAAATGAAAAGGGCTTTTTTTATGTATTTTAATAACTTTTTCACATGGCTGTAGACGCAAGTACAAAGCACAATGGAAGACGGAAGCGGAAACTACAACTTTATAATTACATTTTATGTTGCTGTTGCTAACATAGAAGTTTTTGTGTAAGGGACAGCCTGAAACGGTGAACTCAGACCATCAAACTGAACAACTTTCGCTATGGAGCCTACCTCAGAAAACACGAAAAAAAAACAGCTGTCGCGAACATTTGAGTCGGGTAGATACAGCAGTTTTTAATGAAACAGATGATTATTTTTTCGCGTTTCCTGAGGTAGGCTCCACACTAAAAGTTGTTCAGTTTGATCGACTAAGGCGTCCTTTACACCCTGTACAAAAAATTAATATTCTTTATTTCTCCGTGCGGATGACATTCCAAGTTACCTCAGCACCAGGTTCCATGACAGGCCTCTCCCAGTGAGGATACGGGAACTGGAGAGCAGGTCTACAAATTTAAAGACCTTCAAGATCCGAGTCCCCGTCGCTCACCTCAAGAAGTTCCTGATCCCCGAAGTGTGGCCTACCCTACCGGAGTCGTGTTTAGACGCTTTAGGGAAGCGAGGACAATAAAACCAAGGGCGTGCTAAGTGTTGAAATAATTGTGTTTCCTCGTAAGTGTAATTTTTTATGTAGGTTTATGGTATTCATATATTATAATAATAGGCCGTTATGATGATGTTTTTTACTGTTGCCTGACTCAAAAAAAAACAATCCGAAATTTAAATAATTAATTAATAATTTATAAAAACAAAGAAGTATATTAGTATAAATATAGTAGTATAGTTATTTAGAATATGTATCTTATCTTATCATTTAAGGCAAAATCTGAAAACAGAACCGAATCAATATACCTGAACAACCTTTGATAGATATTCTATTTTAAATCGTTAAACAAACGCTCCACTCAAACAGACCGGCCTCGTAATACTTAATTTTAAAAAATCGTTTGGTTTCAAGGGTCAATATTTGTCTGACTAATTCATCTGGACGCAATTCTTTTTATAATTTGTCTGAATGGATTATCCCATTCACCACAAATCATTCACTAAAATATATCCGTATAGCTCATTAGGCGCGATAAATAAGATGAGCTAATAATACATACAAATTATAAAATAAAAACCGGTCAAGTGCGAGTCGGGCTACTCGCGCACCGAGAGGGTTCCGTATCACACCACCACAGAACACAACATTATTAACTTAGAAAAAAAAACGTTTTTTTGTCCAGGACCTTTAGCGCAAGACCGACTCACAATTGGCCGGTTTTTAGTATTTTTTGTTATTCTGTAGAGTTTGCTCTATATCACACTAAGTTTGACGCTTGTATGTATTACCGTTTTTACGATAGAGCGTGAAGAAAAAACGTTGATAAAAACTAGTTTCTTGCTGAGAACCCCCCTTAATTTTGAAATTTTTGACATTTTTATTATTTGTTAACAAATCCGCCGTAATAACGCATAATTTGAGAAAATTTCAACTATCTAGCTATTACGGTTCAAAAGTTACAGCCCTAAATAGGTAGGACAGACGGACGGACGGACGGACGGACGGACAACGTAGGCTTAGTAATAGGGTCCCGTTTTCACCCTTTGGGTACGGAACCCTAAAAATAACGTCCAGATGAATTAGCCAGACGAATATTGACCCAAGTTATCATTATAAAATTGCGTTCATGCTAATATCAATTAAATAGGAAATCTTGTCCGAATGAAAGTTTATATAATTAAGTTACTTATATCAAAAGACAGTAATGAAAGTAGGTACTTACCTCTAAACTTTCCTCTTCTTCATCACTTAAATATTTAATCGACAAAGTTCACCAATTAAGCAATTATCTACCTTACCTAACAAACAGTTAAAATTAAATTTTATTCACGACAAAAAAAAATACCGAAATAAACCGTTCTTAAACTTTTTTCCAATCCAAGTCACATAATTTTCACTAAAACTTAAGCGCCACTAATTTTTACAGTTTCATTTTCGATGAGTTTTGATATTTGCTACGAACAGCTACATTTTACAGACGTCCGTAGCGAACGCGGTCCGTAGAGGTACTGCCCGTAGCGCGTAGCCGAGCGCTACGAGCATCCAGAAAGGCTTGCTTACTAGATTTTCGTAGATACCTAGATTATTATCGAACGATAAATTAGTTTTTGCTGTCACTTGCTTAACAAGTAGGTATAGGAGCTCACGACTATTTCCCTAAGGGGGTAGTCAGAGATATTATAAATATAGGGCTAATAATCAAAGCGAGTACTTTTTTGACTTGAAACTTAGCTTTTAACTTTTGAATTCCGTGTTTTTAATTGATGTTTAACTTCGTGAGATTGGTGTAATTACGCGAAGAAAAAATTTTCCGGACAAGTGAGAGTTAGACTCGTGCTCTGATGGTTCCGTACAAACTTAATTATGTATGTAGAGACCAGCTTAATATTTTTCACAAGATATTCCATTAAATTAACGATTTCGAATCTTGCTTTATGTCACAGGTCAGTGCCTAAAAGAGGTGCCTTTTTTCGTCTAATTTTTTTGGCGCGGCCATCAATCAAACTTGAATATTTTAGTTCAGAAGAAATAACAAACAAAACTTCTTATTACAAGTATATCTCTAAAGTCGGAAAGGAGATACAAAGGCTTGAAGTGAACGTAATACGTAATGAATATAGTTTCAACTTCTAGCCCTTATAATTACATATCTCCGTTCGCACTGAGTTTAGAGAAATACAATGTAATAACAATTTTTGTTTGCTACTTTATTATGAACTAAAATATTCAAATTTGGTTGACGGCCGTGCCAAAAAATTAGGCAAAAAGAAAAATGCGCCACCTTCCGTACAAAAACCCGCATTGTCTTTTCATGACCCTAGGTCAATAAGGGAATAATTCTATAGTTATGAATTTGCCGGTATTAAATATGTGACATAAATGGCCGTATCTTTTGATTGCGTTGAATTAAAAAGTACGCCTCCAAGGAACTTATTAGTAAAGACTGACAAACCTGATACCTTTACACGTTCCTGAGAAAAAAATGGTCTTGACGGTAACCTATCTTACTTTCGAAATTTTGCTGACCGAATTTCAGTTATTCGAAAACGGTTTATAGAATTTTCTAGTGACAGATATTTTGTTACACATAAATTTGTTACTCCTTATAAAGACTTGACAGAAGTATCATTTTCCAGAAAATTTAAAATCAGAATTTCATAATCATTTTTTTTTTCATTTGACAACTGTCTTCTGGGTTCGAAGTTTTAAAAAGTCGAAGTAACTTCTTCCATAGTACCTATGACTAGAACACAACACAGTAAAGTTTTCTGTAATAATTAGTAGACGGCAACATGATACCAGGATTAGAGCACCAATATGCTTGCTAGCATG
Organism: Agonopterix subpropinquella; assembly: GCA_922987775.1. Classification (NCBI taxonomy): domain Eukaryota; kingdom Metazoa; phylum Arthropoda; class Insecta; order Lepidoptera; family Depressariidae; genus Agonopterix; species Agonopterix subpropinquella. The sequence goes on from OV277705.1 coordinate 22,941,666, forward strand.
CTGCTTGTTTGCTTTGAACGGAGGGAGCGAAGTGAGCGGAGCATTAACATGCTTGCTGCTTGCTTGCTTGCTTGCTTGCTGCATGCTTGCTTGCTTGCTGCATGCTTGCTGCATACTTGCTTGCTTGCTGCATGCTTGCTTGCTTGTTGCTTGCTTGCTTGAATGCATGTTGGGGGGTACAGGGGGGCTGCGCCCCCCGCGAGGGGGGTGCGGGGGGCGGATGCCCCCTGCCTGAGAAAAAAAACCGGTGTTCTTAAAATTGTAGGTTAGGTTAGGTTAGAACATGTAAGACACTTAGCGGAGCGAGCGAAGCGAGCGGAGCATCAACATGCTTGCTGCTTGCTTGCTTGCTTGCTTGCCTGCTTGCTTGCTGCATGCTTGCTTGCTTGCTGCATGCTTGCTGCATACTTGCTTGCTTGCTGTATGCTTGCTTGCTTGCTGCATGCTTGCTTGCTTGTTTGCTTGAATGCATGTTGGGGGGTGCAGGGGGACTGCGCCCCCCGTGAGGGGGGTGCGGGGGGCGGATGCCCCCTGCCTGAGAAAAAAAACCGGTGTTCTTAAAATTGTAGGTTAGGTTAGGTTAGAACATGTAAGATACTTAGCGGAGCGAGCGAAGCGAGCGGAGCATCAACATGCTTGCTGCTTGCTTGCTGCATGCTTGCTTGCTTGCTTGCTGCATGCTTGCTTGCTTGCTGCATGTTTGCTTGCTTGCTTGCTTGTATGCATGTTGGAGGCTGCAGGGGGGCTGCACAGCAGGAGGTGCGGTTGGTGGACGCCCCTGCCTGAGAAAATTCTGGGTTAGGTTAGGTTCACTATTTCTGCGGAAAAGTGACCGTACGGAAAAACAAATATTCGAAAAAGTATATTATCTGACTTACATTACTTCGGATAAATGTGGCACAGAATTTTGATCCATTGGTTAGAAGAAAAAAAGGACAATAAAAAATATGGCTTTTCAAAATATGGCGAATAATATTTCGGGGAAACAAAAAAAAGGGAAACAATAAAAAGTGTAACGATTTCGGAGAACTAAAATTCGGAAACCTCTAATTCGAAAGTACGATAGGTAACCGGTCTTGACAGACGGACAGACGGACGTGCGGACGGAGAACAAAGTGATCCTTTAAGTGTTCCACATTTTCTTTTTGAGGTAAGTACCTGCCGTACCCTAAAAATTAATTACACACTCATAAACTAAAAAATGGCTTTGTCAATAAGCAGTAGCAAGCAGACAGTAGTAACTGCCTCCGTGGTCTAATGGTTAAGAGCATTGGGCTCTCGACACGGAGGTCGTGGGTTCGATTCCCACGGGGGACACCTAGTGATATGTCACTTTGTGCGTTTTTCCCCAGCTGGTTAGAACATTGCAGACTGAATCACCTGATTATCTGAAAAGGAAAATGATTCCGTGCTTCGGATGGCACATTAAGCCGTTGGTCCCGGCTACTATCTCTGGTGGTAGTAGTCGTTACATAAAAACCACGTCAGAGGCCGTAAGGCGGTCTGAAAAAACTCTGACACCAGGGCTCTGCCCACACGATAAGAAGAAGTAGTAGCTTGTAGCGAGGTCTCTGAACACCCCAAAAGGGATTATGGTCGTGAGTGTATGTATTTGTAATCATGTAAATAACCAGTCGCTGTAGTCAAATCACCTTTGTGAAATCATCATCATCATCAATCAACATTTTGGCTATCGCAATCCCAGATTATACTCGAGAAGTTCCACAGTTCCACTGCAAACTACAGGGTGTAATGGAAATTGTTGGCATCAATTTAAACTAAGTCTCAAAAAAAATCAACAGTTCTACGGGTGTAAGGGACAGCCCTCTGCAAACTGAAACGGTCAACTTAGACCATCAATCTGAACAACTTTCACGACGGAGTACGGAGCCTACCTCAGGAAACGCGAAAGAAAATCAACTGTCCCATGTACATTTTAGTCGGGTATGTACAGCAGTTTTGTATGGGACAGCTGATTTTTATTCGCGTTTTCTAGAAAAAAATCGATACCCTATTCTATATCTAACTAAACACCCTAGTAATATTTAAAGTGGTGGTTTAGACCATCCAACTGAACAACTTTCGCTATGGAGAAAACATAAAGAAAACATAAAAAACCGATGTTTCAATTTCAATACAAACCTGTCAAATATACAGGGTGTAACAAAACACCCTAGTAATACTTAAGGGGTGCTTCAGACCATCAAACTGAACAACTTTCACTATGGAACCAACATCGAAATCGTGAAAAAAAAATCCGCTCTTTCATACAAAACTGCAGTACCGTCTCGACTCAAATGTATGGGACGGCAGATTTTTTTTATTTTTTCTCGACGTTGGCTCCATAGTGAAAGTTGTTCAGATTGATGGTCTGAAGCACCCCCTTTAGTATTACTAGGTTGTTTTGTTACGTCCTGTACCTATAGGACAGCTAATACTTTTTATTTTTCGCGACTTTGCAAAATCATCGACACTACGATTACAATTTTAAGATTATAATTAGTCTGATTTTCGGATTCTGAGGTCCGGTATATACTCAGCGGAACCCTTCGTGCTCAAATGTCGTAACTTTGTATCATCCAATACAGAGTACCTATCAATGTAAATAACGGTGCAGCCAAAAAACTGTAATTTCGAATTGGACTATAGAGTGATGAGTTTTTGACAAATTACATAGTCAAAAAGCCACCGTCGCAGGACGCTCGGTAGATTAGATTAGATTAGATTCATTTATTTCATATTATAACATGTCACAGTATTACATAAATATTTTACATAAAATGTCCATTCATAATATGATCGTCATATTGTATATTGTATAATAAAATTAAAATAAAATAGTAATGTCAAGTAAAATAATGTCAAAACAATATAACCTTAAAGTTAAAAATAGTCTATTGACTATTTTAAGAATAGAAAAAATGTCAACAACAACAAACAAATTAAAAATGAATATAAAAAAAAACTTAAAAACTTTTTTTCAAGAATTCGTCAACAGAGTAGAACTCATTATCCAATAAAAAGTTTTTCAATCGGCGATCGAATGTTTCGTCGTTTGTTTCATTTCTTAGATCAGTGGGTAGGTGTTCGTAGTACGTGGGACCGATGACGCGCGGGTTGCTCTCAGCTAGTGCGGTACGCCGCGGCACGGATTTCAGTCGCCCAGTGTTCCGTAGGTAGATGTGAAACAATGAAATACCGATTTAGTGCGCTTTTTTGAAAATTTCTAACTTTGCGCTTCAGGAGCGACGAACCACGACGAACTAAATTGCAGCTGTCAATACGGCCTGCACTCTCCCAATTTCGCATTTTTTTTCACAGCTGTCTACATGGAGTGAGATTGTCATGCTATAATTCGTCACGGCATATGAGTCGATTGTACTGTCAAGGCGCGCCAATCAACGTTTCACATTAAAAAGAAAATCTCTCATTTCACCCTGTATGTTTAGCTTAAGAGAGCGGTATATAGGTACCTTACTATACAGACTTTCGAGCTAATGTATTTCTGATGATTGCCGAGCGCTTCCGCTCGCATTTCAACTAATGTCCCGTGAAACATTGATAGCTTTATTTTAATTACATTCTGCAATTAATACACGTATGTTCATGTTTAATCTATGATCAATAATGGGCATTTTGTGACGGAAGACTATTGTTGGAAAACTCGATATTGTCCTCACTTTATATTTATTATTGTATTTGTGATAACTAAGTATAAACTATAAATTTTTTTGACCTTGCGACTAAAATCTGATTTCTAAAACCAGAATTATAACAACACCACAATCATTGTTATTAGAATGACGCACGTGACAAGGCGCGGCGAGAGCATGGACTAAACAATATCATGCTTTTGTAAATTATACTTCTTCTTATTGTGTGGGCATGCAGAGCATAGTCTGCACTCTGCAGAGCCCTGGTGTCAGAGTTTAAATTATACTAAGAAACATAAATAAATAAATAAAAATATATTTATTCATCAGAAAAAATTCAAAGATTAACATAGCTTAGCTACACACTTAAGGGGTGCTTCAGGCCATCATAACTTTTATTATGGAGTGAGCATCGAAATCGTGACAAAAACTTTGTTGTTTAATAGAAAATCGACCTAAAAAACACAAACAAATGTTCAGGAAAGGCCATTCGGTCAATTTGGCTGAAATTTTAGGGAACGTTGACTGAAATTGTGAAGTTACAACTTTAAATACTTAATGCTCAGTTTTTGATATTTCCATGAAAAATTATTTCCATTTATGTTTGATTATACGAAAAGTTCTGTTAATAATAGGAAACGAAAATCACGCAACAGACGTTCAAGGTCATGTCAATATCATGTTGGTTTAACCAAATAGTCAGTCAGGGCTTTCGTCTCTGGCAAAACTTAATCTGACTAATGATTAAATGAGTTGGTGGGTAGTTAGTATTGTGTTAGGAGTACTTGAGGGGTCCATTAGGGGTAACTGCTCTTCCTGAGCATTGTGCGGGGTTCTTTATAAAGCAGTAACATTTTTATCGCGGTTTGCATTATTGGTCTCGTAATAAAAGTGGTTCAGTTTGAAAGTCTGAAGCACCTCCTAAAGTATTGTAAAGCATTTAATTTTACGCGCTGTATAGAAGCTTCGTAGTCGTCATAAATATAATGAAAGCTCATGTATCAAATATTACCCGCGGGAGATGAGCAACTCATTTTTCCCCGAAGATAAAGTTTTCACACAAAACTTTGTAACGAAAGTTTGTACAACTCGATCGTTTATCGTTTTCTCCGCTGGATTCTTGGGAATTTTACCAGGTGCGGATTTAGTGGAGCATATGCTCTCGACAATATTCTTTTGTCTGAGATATTCTTTATTCTGTATACACGCGCAAACGACCGCGTACCGGAAAGCGCAGCGTAGGTAGGCGGACGGCGGCGGGAACCCGTTGGGTGAGGGCAGCGCGGCACCGATCGTTGCGGCGATTCTTGGGGGAGGCCTATGTCTTGCAATGGACGTCTATCGGCTGATATGATGAGTATACACGCTCAACAATGGATTGACGGACATGCACATCTAGTTTGAATTCTCTACTTGTGCGCAACTCTGCGTTTTTCACACTACATATCGCGGCAAACACGGCTTTAGCTCTCTGAAAAGCGCAGGTAGTTTTATATGGAGCGAAAAAATTAAAAGTTTTCCCTTGTTGTGTCCAACTTTGAATTTTACATTTGATTTCCAAATAGCACCAACCCAGAGAGGTGTTCTAAGAGGCGACTATTCCTTCACGCATTGTCAATAACTCAGATTCCTTCATTGAATAGCTGGTGCCTACCCGAAAGATAGTCAGGATAGTCAGTACAGACGGATAGTAACTGCATCCGATCGTATCTGTTCGTAGGTATCTGTTTCTCATTCTTCAGGAGGGTAAAGACGAAAGAGTGCATAATGAATTAATAAATAAATAATAATAAATAAATAACGCTCACAGGCACATACATTGTAATGATCCCAAGTAAGCCTTAGGCTTTTTGTTATGGGAATAATACAACAACGGCACAAACATATAACATCCATGACCGAACCGGGATTCGAACCCAGGACCATGGCTTGTCAGTCCGGCATGGTAACCATTACACCAAGCGGGTCGTCAAATTGTATGTCGTATTGTATGTTATGTATGTATAATTTAAGTGTTATGTTCTGTAGAACTATATACTATTACCTATTCTGAGGTTATGTATAATTTGTAACATCAACCCCACTGGTTGTAACATTACATTAGTGTTGCATTGCTACGAGATTGATCATTTCTGGGATAGAATCGCCACCCCATGCATGGAAGGCGAGGCTTCCAACAAAATTAGGTACTATTATAAAACTATAACAGAAGTGTGTCTGTACATCTACAAAAAAGAAGTTAAGATAATGTGTGCTGTGTTCCTCACTCCAAATCATCGATTTAAGGATTTTTTGTCCGTCTGTTTGTTTGTTTGAGCATCACGCAAAAACTATTCGACCGACTTTTATAAAAATTTTTGTGTTTGAAAGCTTGGGATTAGGTTTGAATAATAATGGCTGACGTAAGGAGGTATTCCAACATGTTAATCTTCCATTATTTCCTAGATCCATCCCTGAACTTAGATCTACCTATAAACAGTCCGAATTACATCAATGTCTAGACTAGGTATCTACCTAGATAGGTTATCTTTATCGATAGGAAGATAATCTTTATTATTAAGAATTGCTGCATTTTCATTTCAGAATCTCCAAACTTTTTAATGAAAAATATTCTTTTACGATTTTTCCTTAAAAATCGTTTCAATGGCTCTGAGTTCACTGACTTTCAAATTCAAAAATTGATTATTTCCGCACAAAAATATCATCGATAGTTGTTGAGGTTGTATGGAAGAAATAATTTTTAGTGACAAGGTCGCCTTTTGTACCCTTCTTGTTCATGTATATTTTTATCTTTTTATTTTGGTCTGCAAATAAAGAATATTTATCTTATCTTAATCTATGTTATTGTACAATTAGTGGGTACATCATCGGTCGGTCGGTCTACGTCAATATACAAAAAACACAGATTTAGTCTTACTACTTGTAAAACTAACGTGGTAGGACCACGGGAAGCACACGGATTTTGCCAGTAAACATATACCTACTCGTACCTATATAGCGTTAATAATATGTGACTCGTATACCTATGTATAGGCTAAGCGTGTCAAGTAGTGGGCACATCTCGGATTTATGACATAAATGGCATTCTTCCGATATTCACCTGCAAGTTCCAGGTGATATAAAACCAGTATCGGAGTGAGTAAAGAATGCATTCATACGAGCAAAACGGATTCCTTTTCTACTCTCAGTTCTATGTGCAAAGACCCATGTATCAGGCGATTTTCTATCTTATTTGTTTAGTTTAGGAGTTCTGAGAGGGGTTTTGTTATATAGAAAGAGCGGTAGAATGCAATATCGGATGGATCTCTTGATTCTTACTGCATAGGGGGCATCCATAAAGGACATAACGAAATTTTCTTTATATTCGTGTCTACCTAAATAAATAAAAATAAATAAATAACGCTCACAGGCACATACATTGTAAGTGATCCCAAGTAAGCACTAGGCTTTTTGTTATCACGATGTATCAGTATTTTTTATAAGCGTAGCCCCCAAATATCTACACACAGCTTTGAGCTAGTTATAAGTCTTTGCAATGTCCTACAGGCGTGCATAATACAACTGAACCTAATCCTTAAACTACATACATACATACATACATACATATTCTCACGGCTGTCTCCCACTGGGGTAGGCAGAGACAACGGAACGCCACCTGGTATACGATCCTTAAACTAATCAAATCAATTTTAACGTCCTTACGATGACCCTGCCAGTGCTGCCATTAGCATTGCTGGGTAAGATGGTTTGGCGCAAGGCAGAATTATTTTGGACGCACTGAAAAAAAGAAGTAAGAACTATACCCAATGATGTCGATGTCTATGAACGTAAACAAAAATTGTTGATAATGAAGGAAGATAACAAAATCCAATTAAGAAGCTGAAGAAGAGAGAAGATTAAATTATGTCAAAGAAGAAAAAAAGGTTATCTTACGAAATCAGAAGCGCAATAAAGTATTTTACAAACCATAGTCCGCGACCTCTTCGACGGTCGCAGGGCAATTCCAGTACGCTAGTGAGTGCTTATACTAGACTTTAAAAGAAGTAGCAAAAAATCCTCTCGCTGGCACCCGATATTTGATCTAGCTATTGTTTACAAACTGACTTAGCTCTGATCATAACTGGATTCATGAATAGAGAATAGAATACGGTGAGAGCGTACTCTGTACCTCAATATACATCGGGCCGCCTTGATTCGCACTGTCGACATGTCGCACTCCCGTGATTCGCAATTTTGAAATGTCGCACTTCCGTGATTCGCGATTTGTGTGTCGCACCTCCGTGATTCGCTCTTTGATTATGTCGCACTTCCGTGATTCGCTCATTGGTAGTGTCGCAACTCTGGGGTAACATCGCGCGTCTGGGATTTCTGTCAACTTATTTTATTCTCGACGTATAAAAAAGGTTTCTTTTATAATTAAATTAATTAAGATAGATGACAGAAAAACATCTGCGATTAGACATTTTATGGTTCACCCCCATAGCTGTGTGGGGCTAGGAGATAAACTCGTTTGGTTTTCGCTCTAAAACTTTAGTGCAGTTAAAGTAAAGAGCGATAGTGCTCCAGAGATTTGTGTTAGAGTAAGATTAGTTGAGATCGAGAGCCGAATCCTGAGCGATTTACCATTAAAACATGTTTGAAATGACGCCCGAGGCGCCTGGGGTGCATCGGTATTCGAAATATGCTTTATTGCCTCATGAACGTAAAATTAAGGAATGGGCCCGTACGCGAATATTTCTAACCAGAAAAATAAGCACAAGAAATGACAGGCATATTTCAAATACATACCGTACCGGGATCACTAGAGATCGGATATTCGGATGCATATTTACCTAAACTTAATTTTTCACAAGAAGAATGTGGACACGTCTTAATTTATTTATTGTATTAAACAATTCCAGGATCGTTCTTAAGTCCCGGGATTGCTAAAATATGTGGACATTTGAACAACTCGGACTACATGAATAACTCTGTCAGTTGGCCAAGTTGACTAAGTTGTCAGAGTTGTTCATGTTGCCCGAGTTGACCAGGTTGTTTATTTGATCCGAGTTGTTCATGTTGTCCAAGTTGTTCTACCTACTGTTGACCACCTACGAGGTTTAGTATGACAAAACGGCGCAGGTGGCCCGATTTTTTTAATTAACTTTATTCAGAATGGCAAACCTATTATGTTTTCGTCGGCAAAAAAGTGAAGTTTAGGTAAATATTCATCCGACTGTCTGATCTCTAGAGATTACATACCAAGTGTGCTACTTTGTATGGAACAAGTGTACTAGTTATGTGCTTCAACTAAACGCGCTTTGGTGCTCCCAACACATAACTGCGAATTCGCATCGCAAATATCTGCGATAGCACTACGATTGAAAATCATCCCTAATATAAGTCATCGTAATAAGTCATCGAGCGTTTTTGCGATGCGATGTGTAGGCAACATAATATAACAACTGAGTTTTATCGAAATAAGGTTCTATACTGACTGGTTTGCACCACTGACATCACTGACGCAAAACTCATTTTTGCATAGCTCTATACCTTTTGTGTTGTCGAAAGATTAAGAGATGATGGCTTGAAACTACGTCAGAAAACTTGTAATCCAGTCAATAATATTGTTCCATAATGGCTTGAAGCTACGCCAGAACTCTTGTACTCCAGCCAATAATATTGCTCCAACGCCTACACAATAAAAGCAGTCCAGTTGTGAAGATCCAAGCGTTCACTTTTATCACCTCGTTGGATATTCATTGCGATCGGCACGGTACATAAACCTGTGACGATTGTCTCCTTTATATCCGTGACTGTACTTTTATTTGAATTCAGATGTAGGTCAAGAATAAAAAGCTTAATAAACGCGAGTGTAAAAGAACTGTAAATATAAACAAACTCAAAAGAATAATCCTATTGTGGTCAGATTTGGGGTTTCAAAAGACAATGGTGATTAGCAAAAATACAAGTTCTATTCCCTTTTTTCATTTTATAATACTTAATTACTTAGCTCGAAATAATATTTTTGTAAGTAGGTATATAAAACCAATAAAACTCAGAATAAAACAGTGCAAAGCATAAGCAACCGAACATACCTATTTTAAAATAAAATCGGTCAAGTGCGACACCAAACGTTGATAAAAACTAGTTCTTTGTATGTAAAAATTCAACTCGTGCGGTTCAAAAGTTACAGCCCTAAATAGGTAGGACGGACGGACAATAAAATTCCAGACGATATTATCTGAAAGAATGTTTAAATTACATGATTAAGAAGTCTTTATTTGGCAAGGCGTATTATAAAATAATTGACTATATTGAAGACAGCGTGGTGCGATTCCAGTTTGGCATAATTTATATAGAAAAATCTGTGACTTTCGAACAGAGGTACATTGTATCCTATTTCGAATAAATATATTTTTGAGTTTGAATTTAGGGTCCCGTTTTCACCCTTAGGGTACGGAACCCTAAAAAGAACAGATACAATAGGACAAAGACTCAGTTAAGCTGCCTACCGTCAGTGCAACTGACAGTAAGACGCGCTGTTTTTCAGTCCTGCCCATTGACAGTGAAAACGAGTCGCGTGGCTAGAGGGCTTTCGAGTGGACGTCTGTCGTTGGCTCGCGATTTAAGTGGCCACGCGGCTCCGCCATTTTATGGTGGTTTCGAGTGTGTGTTTTTGTATAAAAACAGGGCTTTGAGATCGCCATATCCAATTACCGTACAACGTCAAGCACTAATTGCTCTTTTTAAACTAGATACTGGCAAAATCCACCAAGGAAACACCATTAAACAAAAATAGAATAGAATAGACAGTGAAAACCCTGCCCTTGCTTTTAGCATTGACGACTTTTAGAATTGTTTTCTAGGAGTGTGATGAGGTATTGTGTGGGATGCGACGTAGGGTGCTTGGCGCTTGCATCAAGCTTTTAAACATGTTTAAATACGACGCTGTCGCTGTCATTTATATGAACAGATACAGATTATCATAAATAATTGTTGGTGCATGCCAGGTTAAGACTGCGAAGTGTGAGAGCTGTGGACACTTCACTTGCCCCAAAAACAAGTTCGACAGAAGGTTTGTTTTTTTCAAACTGGGCTGCGTGGCTTATATAGAACTAGCTACCCGCCCCGACTTCGCACGTGCAATGATATAATAACTTCCTCTTGAATCTATCTATTTAAAAAAACCGCACCAAAATCCGTTGCGTACACTGAAAAAAAAATTGTGTACTTCAACTATTCAAGCATTTTTTTCAGTATAGTTTTAAAGATCTAAGCATACATAGGGACAGACAGACGACAGGAAGCGACTTTGTTTTATATTATGTAGTGATGATGGAATCCATTCCTTCTCGGCATCTGAAACAAAACTATTCTTTGAAGTTCATTATGGGCGAGGCTCCTATTACCTGAACTCTTGAAATGAAACTTGGCACAACTTTAAAAAGGAAGCAAAGTTATAACAAAGTTCCTTATCACCTTGAATGGAAACACGATTGTGATTACCAATATGTTTTGTTAAAAACACAATAAGTATTTTATCAACAAAATAAATCTCAATTACTTAAAAGTTGGGGCTTACAGAGTTGATAAGTAACAAAAGGAACTTCCAAAGTAAAATGAAAAGAAAGTTCATAAGAACTATGAAAGTTACGTATTGAATTCACAACTACTCAAGTTTTCTGCTCGAACACAGGTTTCAAATCACTAAGTTATTGAACATTATATTTCTAAGCTTTCCACTGTTGTTCTAGGCACTCTTTAAGGCACTAACGCCCGTAATTCAGGCTCTAGACTTTTTTTAACTGTCATGGTTTTCTTTGCAAACGACAGCAATATGATAATTATAATCATCGTATCGACCGTTTGAATAATATAGAAAGAATATGAAGAAGAAAAATAGAAGAAGACGAAGAAGAAGAATAGAAGATATAGAAGAAGTAGTAGAAGGTAGGTAGGTAGGTGGGTTATTTATACAAGTAGTATACCTATTTCATTATATTAACTATATTAACATAATAATTGATGTATTGTTGTACCTATGTACTACATTTTTCAGTTTTCAACTTGTATTAATTTTCAAACACACAAAAAATATATTTTTTAAATAGGTAGGTTCCTAATCACTGTTCCTTAATAATAGGTAGATATACATTTACTGAAAGAACTTTGGCGAATTTGGACCCAGCCATTTTTACGAAAACTAAAAGCCCTTCAGGACGGCGGTCATAATTATTATAAACAGAAAAAATTAAGGCATTTTTAAAAAAAACTTCCTCATCTCTAGAAGTCCGGTTTCAAAAGTAGAAATTACTAGTAAAATAGACAAATCATCCAAAAAGCAGTAGCAAAACGCAATCATGACAGCTATTTTCATCTAATATTATCACTGAGGTAGTTTTTGGACGTTACGGAACGTATTTGGCTTTATTGAACTGATAGTGCGTGTGATTTCGTTTGATTCCATTATCATAATATTGTACGGTTATCGTGAATTTTCATTAAAATAAACACAATGAATGCGTAGAAGATTAAGTGGACTATCTAATAAGAAAGATTATGAGTTTCACACACTTGATACAAAAGGTATCATAAGGAGAAATACCTTTCCCCCAACTTCTACAGGTTACAACCAATTTACTTTTTTGTTAGTTTTGTTTCATTCTACACATATTACTAAGTTTTATTCATGTATGGGACCTCTAAGTCTGGGTCTCAAATTATATGGCCTTCCGCCAAACTTCTTTCTATACATTTTACATGTAGGTAAATATTTTGTATTAAATTTACTTTTGGATGAAATTAAAAAACAAAATTTCGATAGTTTTACGAAGTCACCAAAGGCTTGAATTTTTACAAATACTTGCTTACCTAAGTATCACTAATGTAAGCGCCTTAACCAACCGTGTTCTTGTTGTCTGACAACTTAAAGCCCTACATTCGTTAGTGGTAACTTATAACTACTTGGAATATTGTTACAGAATTTCCATCTCAACTACCTAGTTCATGAACTGATGAATCAGTGTTTGTTTTCATTTACCTAATAGTAGGTAGTACTCAACTCAGGAACAATTTTTTTTATCTATCTTAGGATAATTTTAAATGGAATATACTCACGTATTAAAACACTGAATAACAAATTCGAAATGTAGCGATACAAAGTAGGTATAACAAAACACCCGAGTAACATAAAAACAAATATTTAATATTTGTTTTCTAAACTTTTTTTAAATGTTCCATTTATATGAAAGTGAACATTTCTACCTACTCGACTCAAATGGGATGTGACAGCAGATTTTTTTTCCTCGATGTTGGCTCTACAGGCTCTAATAAAACACTGTGCTTCAGAGCATCAAACTGAACTACTTTCACTATGAAGCCAACATCGAGATAAAATAAAAAAATCAGCTGTCCCATACAAAACTACAGAACCGTTCAATTTGATGGTGTAAACCACCTCCTCCTCCTGTATTACTAATTTGTTCTGTTACACCCTGTATAGTGAATGTTTTTCATATTGATGGTCCAAACCACCCCTTTAAATATTACTTACTAGGGTGTTTTGTCACTTCCTGTCACTGATAACTATTTGCAGTTAGGTACATTTCACTGAAGCTTAATCATGTTAATAAGTTGATTGTGAAAAGGCTCTGAAGTGGTCTACATTTAAAATTGGTTCACTTTACCAATCGTAACTTTATTGGAATTACAATCACACCAGTCTTCATAGCTTGAACCCTGAAAAATTAAATAGAAAAAGAAATAAAAGGAAGAAGTGGCTTAGAAATTCCATGTATTTCTATGTACCTCAGGAAGTCGCGAATAACAACTACTTAGTACCTAGCAAATAATATCACGACTTTTATTCGCATTTTATTGTTCAGAAACATTGCTACAACTACCATAAACCTTTTACAATATTTTTTATCTTTCAGAAACAGAAAAACAAAACTGGCATCATGGGATCAATTTGTGGCCAGCTACATCCACTGGTAACCACGCAGCTTATTGAAAATAACGCGCGGTCTGTCTCGCGGACTGTCCCGTGGGTGTCGTGACGTGTGGACACTACATTTTGTTTATTGCACTTTGTTCTATCGTAGTCTAGGCGCTATATGACTAGTAAAATACAGTCCAGTTTTGGTAATAAGAATAACGTTTCATTGTTGCAAATATGAAAGTAGAAGTAGATGATTTCATTTGAGGGATTTCAGTATAATATTATGTTTTGTGTTACTATATTACGGATTAATAGTAGGTATTATTAATCGATAAATTTAAAACCAGCTATGAATACAGTGTGACATTTTAGTTTTTTGAAATAAATTATTAGTAATTTGTAAAAACATGTGTGCAGTTCACACGCGGTAGAAGTGAAACCTTCTGAAACTATTTAGTGTCGCTTTTTCGTTTCATCGAGTTTCAAATCACAACAGTGCTAAAGAAGTTTTCACTTCAATTTGGACTTGACGTTTTTACAAATTGATTGTCGGACTTATAAACCCTAAAAATAAAATAAGTTTCTGACTCATAAACATAAATATGTAATTTATGTTACTGCTAAAATAAAAATCTTATCTGCTAGTAATCGACCAAAAAAAATCCCTGAACCAACAAAAGGGTTTAAGAATTACACGCGTTAGCCCCTCATTTTTACCGAAAAATATCCCAAAAGGACACACACATCCAGATAACGTGCGGTCTGTCCCATAAGGGGCATGATGTGTGGACGCCCTAACGTTTATGGCGCTACAGCGCTTTATGGTTATAGATCATAAAACTGACGTAAACTGAGATTCGGTCGACTCGCCTGTTTCGATGTTAGTGTTTACGATAATTACCTATGTAGCCTAATACCTACGTATTCACGATTATTTATTTAGAACATGAGTTTTAAAGGTGGAAGGTACGTACGATGACATGCAAAATACGGTGTGTGAAAATACCTAACTAGCCAGACGGAGATACCTAATAGCTAGGCTAGACTGAAGTCAAGTCAGGCCAGAGCGTAGCAATGCCGAATTGACATAATGGAAATCTCATCAATACCGAAAATTGACTTTATTTAGGGTTCCCTACGTTTTAGTGCGAAAGTCAACACTTAGAATGTCGTTTCATCGAACACTGTTCATCGAATGTCTGTTAATCGATAGTTTTTTTTTTTATTAACTATGGGTTTGCTCTTGACCTCAATCCAGTCTCCTCAGGACGAAGATGGGGTCGTAGGTGTAGCAAGCTTACCCAGAAGATGCCTATTCACTCGTACGATAGTGCAACAACAACAAATCTACAAAGTAACCTTTCAATAGCAAGACATTCATTGTGTTGTGTTGTGTTGACCAATTGATATACAACGTGTTAATGAATTAGCGCAAAACCTCATACACCCCAACTGATTTATAACAAAATAATTAGATTGAAACAATAATTTAATTATTTTGATAGTTAAAATTTAAAGTTATTCGCATTTTAAGTTTTGAGGCAAAAATGATTTGTTGTTTGTTGTTAGGTTTCAGCACTGAAAGAAAGCGCTAACGTACTCATGGATACATTTTTATAATCTTGATTTGGTAGTAAGAAAGGTGAGTGTGCCCATGCGGTGGGTTGACATCGGGTTCAGAAAATTTAAAATTTTGCAAACAAATTATTAAATATTTTGAAAAAAATTAAAAAACGATTAATAGTAGGTATTATTAATCGATAAATTTAAAACCAGCTATGAATACAGTGTGACATTTTAGTTTTTTGAAATAAATTATTAGTAATTTGTAAAAACATGTGTGCAGTTCACACGCGGTAGAAGTGAAACCTTCTGAAACTATTTAGTGTCGCTTTTTCGTTTCATCGAGTTTCAAATCACAACAGTGCTAAAGAAGTTTGTATGTACCTATGTTGAAACCATGATAATTCGACTCTGCTCTCGATTCTAAACAAACTACTTTCTAGTTTTGCGTTAATTCATTAACTCGTTGTATAAACCATTCGATATCGAGACTTTCGATGTAGCGTACCATCGATGAACAGTTTTCGATGAAACAACATTCTACGTGTTGACTTTCGTAGTAACTTAGGGAACCCCTTTATTTAATAGAATAGAATGGAATAGAATAGAATATCTTTATTTGCTCTGAATAGGTACATTCACTGAGGTTATAGGTACAGTACAGATCTTAGTGTCTTACAATAAATAATACAATAATATAAAAAACTATTTTAAAGTTTTCACCATTCAAGTAAATTAGATAAGCATGCAAAATTATAAATGTGTTAAGAAATATAGTTACATTATAAAAACAATGGTCAATTACTTAGGTAGTCGATTTCTTAGCTTTTTAGATATTATATCTTATTGTAGATAAGTAGTATAGTATCACGTGTAACATGCTAGCTATAGGCTGGCTAGTCTACTTCAGTCAAAACTAGGAACTCGTTTTGTAATACCGAATTATTATCACTAAAATTATAATTAAACAAAACATAGTTTGGTATAGGTAGGTACTTTCAAACAAATGAAATCATATTTCTTTGTTCGGAAGTGGCTACTCGATTTGGATGAAATTTTTGATTTATAAGATAACGTTTTTCTTACAAAGTTATTCTGATAGGTGAACAATGACTTTTACAAATAGACGCGTCCATGGAGAATTCACACGCTTCCTCTGACGCGTCATACGCTAACATCACAGCATTTTAAAATGGCGCGATAAAGTGATGTGTAGTCCGTATGTACACTAGACATCACGTGACTATGTGAAAGCCGGACAATTACCTTGCTTTTTTGTTGCCATTTTGGAACGCGGGCAAAGCATCTACATATAAAAACATCTTAGCCTGAGAACATACGTTTTCATACAAAAAATAGATGACAATGTTTTTTTTGTGTGTGTGAAAACTGATTTTCTCAGGGATAAAACCTATTTAGATTAACTCGGAAGACGCCAAGTAAATGTCCGATTGCATAATAAGCAGTAACAGAACAGTCCTTTAGGGACAATTTTTAATCGCCAGATAAAAATTTCTATAAATAAAATATACTTAGTTACCTATCTACTTCATAAAATAAATTAAGTAATACTACGGTATTTTTCAAAAAAACCAACTCAATAGGTACTAAAACATCATATAATATTGGAGAAAAGATATCATTTTGTACCCACGGACCTAAAAAAAAGACGGACGTAATGTCACATTAAAAAGAGGTGAAGCAGCAAGGTGCTACAAATTTCATTTGTTCTACAAAGCACCTACACTCACACAGACGCACCAGTTCTAGGTAGGCGCAGGTGCGACAACCCGCCGCCATTTTGTCCCGCGCAACAGGGCGACAGCACGCACACTCATATAAATGGGTGCTTCACTTTTGATTAGACGAGATTCCGTCCGTCTTTTTTTCAGGTCCGTGTTTGTACCTATTTATTTTAAATAGTAGGTACCCACGATTGGGATGGATGGATAAATCGAGAAGAGAAATTTAAACCATAGAAATATTAATTTACTGGTTCAAACAAACCATAAAATAAACTTAATTTAAAAATTTTGGTAGTCTAAAAAGTTTTTATACATATTTTTCGTACAACCAAACAGTTTTCATTGCATCTAAGAAATACAGAACTGGCAGCTATGGGTCAGAAAAAAATGACGTTACGCCAAATACTCAAATTAAAAAGAATAAAGTTTTTTTTCCTTTTGAGTTTTTATGGCTTTTGATTTTTTTTTTCCAAGACAGCCAGTTCCATAGACATGAACTCTAGCGATAGACAAGCACGTTCAAACAAACAAGTTGTTCCAAAACTCTTTGGGAACATTAGTGCCATCTAGTTTACATAAAACAGAAACTACTATAATTTGGTCAAAGAGCATCACCGGCCAAGACAGATGCGACAGTTCATATTTATGTTGGGTATTTATACCTACTATCTGGGCATCCTCTACTACTTACGTGCAGAATTAGATACTTACTCATAACTTTTGATTGTGTGAACTGTGAACAGATTACTACGAAACAAATATTAAGATAATCAGTTAAAAAAGATACACAAATTAAATAATACTATGCGAATGAAAAGAAAAATAGTAAGGAGACCACGGAGATGTAAATCTCGTTGCTAACCGCAACCCGGCACAGTGGATCCGTTCTGAAAAAAGACGGACTTAGGACCTAAAGTCGGAATTTCTCTTCTCCTTGACCGATAGTAGTCCCTTTTCTTTAATTACAAAAATGAAATCAGCAAAGAAAAAAAGAAAGTACCTGTCATCTTAATTATTTCTGCCTAAAAAGACATTAAAATGTTTAATTTAGTACACGAAAATATACAAAAAGTTTGGCAAAAACTCTTTGCAAAATATGCGAAAAAAAAATTAAATTTTTGACACTTAATTTCTCGCTTCGCTGCAAGTGACTGCACTATTTTTTTTTTTGGGTCCAGTATTATTTGGTCTTTCATAAAACGTAAGGCAATCCCGTCCCGAATTGAACCAAGTCAAGAAATAAAATAAAAGGTGTTCTTCTCCATACAAAAAAAATGTATAATTTTTTTTCTCATAAACCATGCATCCCATAAATTTTACTGAAAGAATAAAAGTTACTAGGATAGTTATTAACTCTTCTTTAAAAAAAAAAATCCGCACGAAATTCCGACTTCAGGTCCTAAGTCCGTCTTTTTTCAGAACGGATCCACTGTGCCCGGTCGCGATCAATGAGAATTTATTTAAAACGCTAAGTCGCGATGATGACTTTAGCTGTCAATAAATCTTTTTCATCTCGAGGTAAAAGGTAAATCAAATAATTGTTTTCGCATTAATTTTTTTACCATGAACAAGTATAAAAATATAATCTCAAGTATGAACGATCTTAGCGTCATTTTCAATTTCAATCCTCGTCTGGCACCCGCCTTAAGTTCATTATATTGTGACGTAGTGATTGTATTCTCTTTGATATTGTGCATGTATTGTGCCTATTTTGTGCCCTCTGATTTAAGTCTCTTGATTCATCTATGATCATTAATACCCGTCTCTTTTCCTTAAATGTCGCTTTTTGGGTGCCGAAACGAGACAAAAAGTAATGGACTTACCCTATCTTGAGGAAATTAATAGACTTACCTATATTATCTAAAATTTAAATTAATAATTACATATCCTTATAATTTTACATACTTACCTTATATTCGAATAAAAGTAACCCGTAAAACAACTTTCAGGCGGTTTTTATAGTGATAACTAATTTAAATACATTAATATAAAATTAAAATGATTATTGAAAAAAATGACAGATTGGTATTCAGATTGGTTTGTCATTCCCATTAGCATAGAGTAAACTAACATCAATGCGGTAACACAACCGCATTGCAGAGTAACATGCAGTTCCTACTGAACACCGTATCTAGTACTGGTACAGTACATTGATATCGTTGGCCAGTTCACATCAAAAAATTGTTGAATCTATAAATAGTTTGTAAATCCCTATCCCAATAATATCTCTTTTTTGGTGCCTTATTTTTGAAACTCAAAAAGAACAATGAGCAAGTAATCACATTAGGTACACAACGTTTTAAAAGAAACCAGAGTTTTTCCTCTAAGAGCAAGGAAACTAAGTATTTCCAGTAATTTTCCTGGGTCGCTGGTGTATGGTAAATTATTATTTGTTTAAACGAATATAATTCATTCACAGAAAAAGTCCTTAAATTAAACAAAAAACAGACGTGATACGCACGTTTCTTTAGTAACTGTTCTTACCCATAGAGTTGATTTCTCGAGTCCTCGAGTAGAATTTTTATTCGTCTCGACTAAGGTCAGATTTCTCGAGATTTCTCTCTTCGGGAAATCTTTAACAGAAACCCAACGTGGAACCCCGTCGATCGCGCTTTGCGAAGAGGTACCTATACTAGCTCCTATCTATCGACACTCAGTCAAATTTTTGTTCATGTTGACCGAGTTGTTCATGTCAACCGTGTACCGTTGTTCATGTAGTCTGTGGTATGATGGTTAAGCATACGACTTTCTATCCTTAACGCTAGTGTGATGGTTAGGAGCAAAATTTCATGACCTTCACACCCTTGGAGAGCAAGTGTACGGTGTGAAGGCTACGAATAAAGGCTGGGCCACAGGGTGCAGTTGCAGAACGGCTGCGGAACGGCTGCAGGCCGGCAGTAGTTGTAAACTATGGAATTATATGCGAGGTGTCACACTGCGGCTACCGTTCCGCAGCCATTCCGGACTGCATCTATATAATTCCATAGTTTACAACTACTGCCGTGGCAGTGGTGTTAGAAATCCTAGTACATAATTATATTCCGAAAAACTCATTTGGTACGAGTCGGCCTGGACGGGAATCGAACCATTGCCTCCTGTACGGTAGGCAGGGTTACTGGACCATCACGGCTTCGACTTCCACGGTTAATTTTTTTCATTTCGCATTCAATATTTTGTTAAAACATAACTAATTCCACCTAATGCTATAAGCTAAGTCTAATAGGAAATCTTTTAATTTGACAGCATGTAAAATATAATGAATTTTGGAAACCAGAAAAATACTGGATACCTATTTTAAGAGAAAATCGACAAAGAAAAAATTTTTTTTGCCTTCTGTAGTCACGTGATCGTAAACGACTGTGATTGGCCGAATGGTTGATGACGCCAACTGCATGTAGACGGTTGCGTGTAGAGTATGAGTGTCACATGACGTCACGATGACGTCACCTGCATGTAGACTATTGTAGACACGTATTTTCGCGGGATATGTAAATAATGTTTTTTTGTTTTCGATTTTTCTTGCACTATATGTAATGGAACGTAAAATATACATTTTTTATAGAGTCCTTAGACATCATCAGTGATTAACGTAGAACAGTTTTTAAAAACCTGTCAAATATCCTTTTAGTCCAAATTGTCGTGAAGCATAAACTGTGATCCATCAATGATCCGGTTCTTTATTTAGTCCAAGACTATGGCACTATCGTATCATAAAATCTCTAATAATGTCGTAAACATGTAATTGGACTTATTTACGACTACTATACGAGCTAGACGATACGATAATGTATTGACTCGTGATTGGTATCTACACGTCGCCTGTTAAACTCGTTCTGACGCCATTTATTATTGAGAATGATATTAGGTTAAAAGTTATGTGTGTGTTACTTTATGGTTTGGTTGATGCCTAATGGTTTACCTTTCTATCGAAGGTAGGTGTAGCCAGAAGGATCCCACTGCGGAACACAGACCTTTCACCATCATCGTCTTCATTATCATCATCCAATACCTACCTTGGAGGGTGAAATTGATATCATTAGCATCCTTTTAAACTAAGAGTCTACCCATCAAACTGAACAACTTTTACTATGGGAGCCGATCGGAGCAAAAAAAGAAAACAGTTGTTGCGTAAATTTGAGTCGAGTAGGCATTGCAGTTTAGTATGGAACAGCAGATTTTTTTTGTTGCTCCGATTGGTTTGCTCCACTTTGATGGGTAGACTCTTAGTTTAAAAGGACGCTAATGATATCAATTTCACCCTGTAGGTAGGTATATTATTTTGGCATCGAACATCGATGCAATCGCATGTCAAGTTTTGTGGCCGGCGGCCAAGGGGGAGCTGGCTAGAACAAACAAACCTTCCTTGCGGCGGGTTCCATACAAACGAAGTTTCATCCTATTTTCAATATTAACCAATTTTTTTTTTCTTTTTGGACAATGTCACACAAATTATCTAGTCACATTTAAAGTACCAGAATCTAGCCTGAATTTGTATTATGATGACTAGACAACGATATAGAATACATATATAGATACAAACATCCACGACTCGGGTACAAATATTCATATTCATCATACAAATATTTGTCCCTTACGGGATTCAAACCCGCGACCCTCGGCACAGCAGGCAGGTTCACTACCGACTGTGCTACCGGGCCGTCATTAAAGTTTCCGTCAATTAAAGTCAATTACATTTTTAAAACACAATTATAGTTTCAAAATTACCGTGGCTTTGAGGTACCTAGGTACTGGAGGCGAGGCACCCAGACTAAATTTTTTGTAACACCTTACTTAGCATGTGCCGGGCTCTTGCTGCACCGCGACGCTCCCAGTGCGCGCCCTGCACTGCTGATCGTGGTGCACAGATTTTGTTCACATTGTCTGTTCTATACCTACATAATTATTCAATGTATTTGAGGACATTTCCGTGGTCCACCAGATAGGTAAAATAAAAAATCGGAGGTTCCATAGAAATCTGTTAATTCTAGCTTTGAAACTATTTATATGTTCAAATATTATGGATTTTTAAACATGTTACAGCTATGTTGTGCTATTCGAATCAAATTAAAGATTGAAAAATTAAGTCTCGGGCGGGACTTGAACCCGCACCCTTCCAAACCGGGGAAGTGGTTATCCAATTTCGCTACCGAGTCCACTAGCCAGAGAACGAAATTTTCAATCTGTTGCGTCTTGAGGGGACGAGAGCGACATCTACTGGAAGTTATTACAAACTAGCCATAGCTATTTATATTTTAACGGAAATCTGACAAAATACAGTCAGAGATTAATTTCTAGATCGTATTAAAAATTTTCATTCGATTTAATTGGTTAGGTAATATTGAAAATAGGACTAAACCTCGTTTGTATGCAGCACGCTCGGGCGCCATCGCAGAAAGAAAATGGGGAGATCTAGTTCAAGCCTGGAACCGAAAAGCGGAATCGGACTTCAGACACAAATATTAAGAAGAAATTTCTCTAACAGGAAATCCAAACTGAATAATTTCAGCGAACGAAATCACCAAGCATAACATCTGCCATTTGACCTCTGTCAATCAATTCCAACCCTTAGCGTGTTTGCTATAAAGGTCACGGTTAGTTATAGGACCCTCGGACCAATCTTAGATGTCACCGGCATCGGACCCTTGTCTCGGCGGCACATAGAGTGAATACTAAAGCTGGACCGGTAATGGTAAACGTCTGAATATAAATTAAGAGACCTATAAGTTAAGAGGGCACAGAAGGTATTGAAATGACAAATTACTTATAGTATAAGCAGAAATGAAAGCCTGAAAACTTTTTTGTCCTTACCTTACTGTTTAACCTATGTCCTACTCACAGTACAACACTATTTATCAACGGAACATAAATGTATCGTTCAGTGTAAGTCAATGGACGGACTTATTTTTCTCATTTATATATTTTTTGTTAAAAGTACAGATCATGTCAGGAACACTCACTGCGCCCCAAAACACAAATCGCCGACGACTCGGGGAGAAAACAGCTAGACTAACTACAGTCTAGATTAAAGTGGGAATGGGCCAGCCATGTCTGTCGAATGAACCACGAGAGGTGAGCAAAAATTGTTACGAACTATATCCCAGAAAATGGTCGTCGGCGTCCAGGGTTGTTCAACAAACGTTACAATTGTAATTTACAATTACAATTCAGGGTACCTCACAGATTACCCCCAATAGATACCGCAAAATGAACATTTTGTTTACGCCCGAAGTCACCATTTTTGGCGGTAGGTGCGGGTAGCGGGGCACGAAACGGTGCAACGTGATTGGCCATTTCAAGGTCGCACTACTTCTAGCTCGCTCACTCGCGTTGTTTATATCAGTGAAAAACCATAGATGTGTGGCGAGCGTCGGCGGCCCTGTATGCGGTATCTATTGGGGGTAATCTGTGGGGTACCTACATTGCTGGTCTGGGGGCACGGCAGTGCCCCCGCCAAGTCGAGCAAAAAAGCGGAACTGCCGTACCATCCTTTTCTCGAAGCAGTTCAGGCCATTTTCGAACCCCTATAACTTCGTGCAAAAAAGCGGAACTGCCGTACCATCCTTTTCTCGAAGCAGTTCAGGCCATTTTCGAACCCCTATAACTTCGTAGTGGATAAAACTAGAAGCCTGAATTTTCAGTAACCAAGCAGGCATTGTATAAACACGGTATATTTAAAATTTCATCTAATTTGAATCAGTAGTTTAAGAATTATAACTAGTCAAAGTTTCTTAATTTTGTCACTCACTCACTGACCGATCATCAAAACTCTCTAGCCTAGGAACAAGTATAACTTCTAGCAGATAGGCGCTGTCCTATTGCCATCGCACGCGCGATCATGCGTCCGTCCGATGAAAATGATCGTGCGATCGTGCGATCAAACATAGGAATCAGTATTGACTGTCCTAATTTCGATCGCGCGATCATGCGATGCGTTCGAATTGTTCTATTTTCGACGCACGATCGTGCGATCGTGCGATCAAACATAGGAATCAGTATTGACTGTCCTAATTTCGATCGCGCGATCGAGGAGCGCGACGAGGCAAGGGTGTACCTACACTCAGCGGGACCCCGTGTCCTAGAACTTGTTCTATAGAATTTGTTCTAATTTCAAATATTATTGATTTCAAACATATTACAGCCTTTGGATAACGCACTTCCCCGGTTTGGAAGGGTGCGGGTTCAAGTCCGGCTCGAGACTCAATTTTTCAATCTTTAATTTGATTAGAATTTGTTCTATCGAATCCAATTAGAAATAAAATGTGTTCCGTCAAAATGGGAGAATGGCATAGGCAAAGATTTTTTTTGGTCTTTACGACTAGAATTTGAGTTTCAACAACAACAAAAAATGAAAACCGACTTCAAAGTAAAAAAGTTAAAAAATAATAACTATTTCAGTTTGACTTTTACGTTCGAATCTATAAGAAAATTAATATTTTGTTTTATCGAAGTTTGATAAAGGTGAGAAATAAAACCTTTGGCCTTAATAATTAAACTCAAGTTGTTTTATTAAAATAATCAAGCACTGTTGTACAAGTAAGAACATAACATTGTCTACAATTGTATCATGGACAAACTTTTTCTATCATCAACCGTTGTCGAGATATCTGTCTATTACTATTTTAATTAATAATTTTTTGCAAATATCTCGTTTCGTATGCATCAAATCGTGAATAAAGTTATTACAAAACTTCTAGAACATAACATTGTCTACAATTGTATCTTTGAGAAACTTTTTCTATCATCAACCGTTGTCGAGATATCTGTCTATTACTATTTTAATTAATTCGTTTTTGCAAATATCTCATTTCGTATGCATCAAATCGTGAATAAAGTTATAACAAAACCTGTAGTACATAACATTATCTACAATTGTATGCTCCACAAACTTTTCCTATCATCAACAATTTTCGAGATATCTGTCTATTACTATTTAATTAATTCGTTTTTGCAAATATCTCTTTTCGTATGCATCAAATCGTGAACAAAGTTAGAACAAAACTTGTAAACATAATATTGTCTACAATTGTTTTTCAGACAAACTTTTTCTATCATGAACCGTTTTCGAGATATCTGTCTATTACTATTTTAATTAATAATTTTTTGCAAATATCTCGTTTCGTATGCATCAAATCGTGAACAAAGTTATAACAAAACTTGTAGTACATAACTTTATCTACAATTCTATGCTACACAACCTTTTCCTATCATCAACAATTTTCGAGATATCTGTCTATTACTATTTAATTAATTCGTTTTTGCAAATATCTCTTTTCGTATGCATCAAATCGTGAACAAAGTTGGAATAAAACTTGTAGAACATAACATTGTCTATAATTGTATTTTTAAGAAACTTTTTCTATCATCAACAATTTTCGAGATATCTGTCTATTACTATTTTAATTTATTCGTTTTTGCAAATATCTCTTTTCGTATGCTTGAAATCGTGAATAAAGTCATTACAAAACTTGTAGTACATAACATTATCTAGAATTGTATGCTACACAAACTTTTCCTATGATAAACAATTTTCGAGATATCTGTCTATTACTATTTTAATTAATTCGTTTTTGCAAATATCTCTTTTCGTATGCATCAAATCGTGAACAAAGTTAAAACAAAACATGTAGAACATAACATTATCTATAATTGTATCAAAAAGAAACTTTTTCTATCATCAACCGTTGTCGAGATATCTGTCTATTACTATTTTAATTAATTCGTTTTTGCAAATATCTCGTTTCGTATGCATCAAATCGTGAACAAAATGATGACAAAACTTGTAGTACATAACATTATCTAGAATTTTATTCTACACAAACTATTCCTATCATCAACAATTTTCGAGATATCTGTCTATTACAGGCAAGATTGCTCACGTCAAACAAAGAACAAAGCTCTCGTAAAACTTATTATTGTCGCCGGTACCTCGTAGTTCGACTTATTATATTAGATGGCGTTACTATACTAGCTGAAGTCGCGCCTATAAGTGGAATACCTAGTACCATCTATCGAAAAATTTGATGAAACTCAACTTCGATGCAGGTGTGCGTATAGACCTAAGATGACATAGGAGTGTGTGTGTCTTTTAGCTTCTCGAGTTGAAAGAAAGATTACATTCGCAATTTTATAAAGTAGGTAGGTAAAAGGTACCTTATGAGTACACCTTGGCTTAGTGGTTAAAGTGTCTGCTTGATAATTCTTAATACAGCAGGGGTTTGTTTGTATGAATCACCACGTCTTACCATGTTTTATCTACATACAAAAATTTAATCTGCTGCTGTTTACCGTTGAGGGTACTCCTCAACGGTAAACAGCATTGGCTTGATATTTTTCGTTCAGTTTTGATAGCAAAACAAATATTTAATCAGGATCCGGTGCAGAAGCAAGGAATGACTCCGTACGAGGGTACTCCTCAACGGTAAACAGCATTGACTCGCAATTTTCTTTTACACGTTCAGTTTTGATAGCAAAACACATATTGAACCAGGATCTGGTGCTGAAGCCAGGGATGTCTCCGTACGAGGGTACTCCTCAACGGTAAACAGCATTGACTCGAAATTTTCTTTTACACGTTCAGTTTTGATAGCAAAACACATATTGAACCAGGATCTGGTGCTGAAGCCAGTAATGTCTCCGTACGAGGGTACTCCTCAACGGTAAACAGCATTGACTCGCAATTTTCTTTTACACGTTCAGTTTTGATAGCAAAACACATATTGAACCAGGATCTGGTGCTGAAGCCAGTAATGTCTCCGTACGAGGGTACTCCTCAACGGTAAACAGCATTGACTCGCAATTTTCTTTTACACGTTCAGTTTTGATAGCAAAACACATATTGAACCAGGATCTGGTGCTGAAGCCAGTAATGTCTCCGTACGAGGGTACTCCTCAACGGTAAACAGCATTGACTCGCAATTTTCTTTTACACGTTCAGTTTTGATAGTAAAACACATATTGAACCAGGATCTGGTGCTGAAGCCAGTAATGTCTCCGTACGAGGGTACTCCTCAACGGTAAACAGCATTGGCTTGCACTTTTTTTGTTCACGTTCAGTTTTGATAGCAAAACACATATTGAACCAGGATTTGGTGCTGAAGCCAAGGATGTCTCCGTACGAGGGTACTCCTCAACGGTAAACAGCATTGGCTTGCACTTTTTTTGTTCACGTTCAGTTTTGATAGCAAAACACATATTGAACCAGGATCTGGTGTTGAAGCCAGTAATGTCTCCGTACGAGGGTACTCCTCAACGGTAAACAGCATAGGCTTGATTTTTTTTGTTCACGTTCAGTTTTGATAGCAAAACACATATTCAACCAGAATCTGGTACTGAAGCCAGGGATGTCTTCGTACGAGGGTACTCCTCAACGGTAAACAGCATTGGCTTGCACTTTTTTTGTTCACGTTCAGTTTTGATAGCAAAACACATATTGAACCAGGATCTGGTGCTGAAGCCAGGGATGTCTCCGTACGAGGGTACTCCTCAACGGTAAACAGCATTGGCTTGCACTTTTTTTGTTCACGTTCAGTTTTGATAGCAAAACACATATTGAACCAGGATCTGGTGCTGAAGCCAGTAATGTCTCCGTACGAGGGTACTCCTCAACGGTAAACAGCATTGGCTTGCACTTTTTTTGTTCACGTTCAGTTTTGATAGCAAAACACATATTGAACCAGGATCTGGTGCTGAAGCCAGGGATGTCTCCGTACGAGGGTACTCCTCAACGGTAAACAGCATTGGCTTGATTTTTATCTCTTCCTGTTAAGTTTTGAAAGCAAAACACATATTTAACCAGGACCTGGTACTGAAGCCAGGAATGTCTCCGTACGAGGGCACTCCTCAACGGTAAACAGCATTGGCTTGATTTTTTTTGTTCGCGTTCAGTTTTGATAGCAAAACACATATTCAACCAGGATCTGGTGCTGAAGCCAGGGATGTCTTCGTACGAGGGTACTCCTCAACGGTTAACAGCATTGGCTTGATTTTTATCTCTTCCTGTTAAGTTTTGAAAGCAAAACACATATTTAACCAGGATCTGGTGCTGAAGCCAGGAACGTCTCCGTACGAGGGTACTCCTCAACGGTGAGCAGGATTGTTTTGAAATTTTTTTGTTCACGTTCAGTTTTGATAGCAAAACACATATTCAACCAGGATCTGGTGCTGAAGCCAGGGATGTCTCCGTACGAGGGTACTCCTCAACGGTAAACAGCATTGGCTTGATTTTTATCTCTTCCTGTTAAGTTTTGAAAGCAAAATACATATTCAACCAGGATCTGGTGCTGAAGCCAGGAATGTCTCCGTACGAGGGTACTCCTCAACGGTGAGCAGGATTGTCTTGAAATTTTTTTGTTCACGTTCAGTTTTGATAATAAAACACATATTGAACCAGGATCTGGTGCTGAAGCCAGTAATGTCTCCGTACGAGGGTACTCCTCAACGTTAAACAGCATTGGCTTGATTTTTATCTTATCCTGTTTAGTTTTGAAAGCAAAACACATATTTAACCAGGATCTGGTGCTGAAGCCAGGAATGTCTCCGTACGAGGGTACTCCTCAACGGTAAACAGCATTGGCTTGCACTTTTTTTGTTCACGTTCAGTTTTGATAGCAAAACACATATTGAACCAGGATCTGGTGCTGAAGCCAGGGATGTCTTCGTACGAGGGTACTCCTCAACGGTAAACAGCATTGGCTTGCACTTTTTTTGTTCACGTTCAGTTTTGATAGCAAAACACATATTGAACCAGGATCTGGTGCTGAAGCCAGGAATGTCTCCGTACGAGGGTACTCCTCAACGGTGAACAGGATTGTCTTGAAATTTTTTTGTTCACATTCAGTTTTGATAATGAAACACATATTTAACCAGGATCTGATGCTGAAGCCAGAGATGTCTTCATACGAGGGTACTCCTCAACGGTAAACAGCGTTGGCTTGATTTGTACTTATATCATCCTGTTTAGTTTTGAAAGCAAAACATATTTTTAACCAGGATCTGGTACTGAAGCCAGGTATGTCTCCGTACGAGGGTACTCCTCAACGGTAAACAGCATTGGCTTGAAATTTTTTTGTTCGCGTTCTGTTTTGATAGCAAAACACATATTGAGCCAGGATCTGGTGCTGAAGCAAGGGATGTCTTCGTACGAGGGTACTCCTTAGTACGAGGGTAAACAGCATTGACTTGATTTTTATCTCTTCCTGTTTAGTTTTGAAAGCAAAACACACATTTAACCAGGATCTGGTGCTGAAACCAGGAATGGTCCGTACGGAGGCACTCCTCAACTGTAAACGGAATATGCAAGTCAATGCTGTTAACCGTTGAGGAGTGCCCTTGTACGAAGACATTCCTGGCTTCGGCATCAGATCCTGGTTAAATTTGTATTTTGCTATCAAAACTGAACGCGGACAAACAAAATTCAAGCCAACGCTGTTTACCGTTGAGGAGTACCCTCGTACGGAGACATCTCTGGCTTCGGCATCAGATCCTGGTTAAATATGTGTTTTGCTATCAAAACTGAACGCGAACAAACAAAATTCAAGACAACGCTGTTTACCGTTGAAGAGTACCCTCGTACTAAGACATCTCTGGCTTCGGCATCAAATCCTGGTTAAATATGTGTTTTGCTATCAAAACTGAACGCGAACAAACAAAATTCAACCCAACGCTGTTTACCGTTGAGGAGTACCCTCGTACGAAGACATATCTGGCTTCAGCATGAGATCCTGGTTAAATATGTGTTTTGCTATCAAATCTGAACGCGAACAAACAAAATTCAAGCCAACGCTGTTTACCGTTGAGGAATACCCTCGTACGAAGACATCTCTGGCTTCTGCATCAGATCCTGGTTAAATATGTGTTTTGCTATTAAATCTGAACGCGAACAAACAAAATTTAAGCCAACGCTGTTTACCGTTGAGGAGTACCCTCGTACGAAGACATCTCTGGCTTCGGCATCAGATCCTGGTTAAATATGTGTTTTACTATCAAAACTGAACGCGAACAAACAAATTTCAAGCCAACGCTGTTTACCGTTGAGGAGTACCCTCGTACGGAGACATCTCTGGCTTCAGCATCAGATCCTGGTGAAATATGTGCTTTGCTATCAAAACTGAACGCGAACAAACAAAATTCAACCCAACGCTGTTTACCGTTGAGGAGTACCCTCGTACGGAGACATCTGTGGCTTCAGCATCAGATCCTGGTTAAAATGTGTTTTGCTATCAAAACTGAACGCGAACAAACAAAATTCAAGCCAACGCTGTTTACCGTTGAGGAGTACCCTCGTACGAAGACATCTGTGGCTTCGGAATCAGATCCTGGTTAAATATGTGTTTTGCTATCAAAACTGAACGCGAACAAACAAAATTCAAGCCAACGCTGTTTACCGTTGAGGAGTACCCTCGTACGAAGACATCTGTGGCTTCAGCATCAGATCCTGATCAAATATGTGTTTTGCTATTAAAACTGAACGCGAACAAACAAAATTCAAGCCAATGCTATTTACCGTTGAGGAGTACCCTCGTACGAAGACATCTCTGGCTTCGGCATCAGATCCTGGTTAAATATGTGTTTTGCTATTAAAACTGAACGCGAACAAACAAAATTCAAGCCAATGCTATTTACCGTTGAGGAGTACCCTCGTACGAAGACATCTCTGGCTTCGGCATCAGATCCTGGTTAAATATGTGTTTTGCTATTAAAACTGAACGCGAACAAACAAAATTCAAGCCAATGCTATTTACCGTTGAGGAGTACCCTCGTACGGAGACATTATTGGCTTCAGCACCAGTTCCCGATTAAATAATGTATTTTTCTTTCAAAACCTCACAAGAATAAAAAAAAATCATGCCCACGCTCTTTACCGTTGAGGAGTACCATCGTACGGAGACATTCCTGTCTTCAGCACCAGATCCTGGTTAAATATGTTTTGCTATCAAAATTGAACGTGTAGGGAACAGGGCGGGTGTATGGCCGTTAGTCCACCACGTGTTAAAATATTTTATTCATTGATATTTTCTTTTTTAAATGTGTGAGTATATACCTAAGCAAGCTTAACAATTTCAAATTTAATTTTTTTTTCAATAGCCTGGAGTACGATTTTTGAATCTCATTCGGTGAGTTCAGCAGTTGAAAATGTCAAAATTACTATGGAGATAAGTATCTTTCTACTGCTGATTTGACTTTCAAAAATCGCACTCCTGGAGTATGATTTTTAATGTCAAATCAGCAGTAGAAAGATGCACGTCTCCATAGTAATTTTAACATTTTCAACTGCTGAACTCAGCGAATGAGATTCAAAAATCGCACTCCTAGCAATCTTGTTTAGTATGAATTTTGAAATGTGCGCCATCTACCGGCATTCTCTGTAACTGCATGCTACTCCCGCTTAGTATTATATCGTATTGTAGATCAATGAAAAAAATGTAAAAAAAACTGCTTATGAAATTGCTATTTTCAATGTGATGTTATGAAAATAATATATTTTGTTGCTCAAAATAAATAAATATGATGAACCAGAACAGTAAAATGCGATATTTCGTCGATTTCAGACAAATTTTACTTCTAGCGGACCAAGTAATGCCATCTAGTGACATTTTAAAAATTATTGTGAGTTATACAAGGAGATAGCATTCTATGCTTTTCCATCTTCTTTGCTATTACTATTTTAATTTATTCGTTTTTGCAAATATCTCTTTTCGTATGCATCAAATCGTGAACAAAGTTAGAACAAAACTTGTAGAACATAACATTGTCTATAATTGTATTTTTAAGAAACTTTTTCTATCATCAACAATTTTCGAGATATCTGTCTATTACTATTTTAATTAATTCGTTTTTGCAAATATCTCTTTTAGTATGCTTGAAATCGTGAATAAAGTTAGTACAAAACTTGTAGAACATAACATTATCTACAATTTTATGCTTAACAAACTTTTCCTATGATCAACAATTTTCGAGATATCTGTCTATTACTATTTTAATTAATTCGTTTTTGCAAATATCTCGTTTCGTATGCATCAAATCGTGAACAAAATTATGACAAAACTTGTAGTACATAACATTATCTAGAATTGTATTCTACACAAACTATTCCTATCATCAACAATTTTCGAGATATCTGTCTATTACTATTTTAATTTATTCGTTTTTGCAAATTTCTCTTTTCGTATGCTTCAAATCGTGAACAAAGTTATTACAAAACTTGTAAAACATAATATTGTCTACAATTGTTTTTCAGACAAACATTTTCTATCAAGAACCGTTTTCGAGATATCTGTCTATTACTATTTTAATTAATAATTTTTTGCAAATATATCGTTTCGTATGCTTCAAATCGTGAATAAAGTTATTACAAAATTTGTAGAACATAACATTATCTACAATTTTATGCTTAACAAACTTTTCCTATGATCAACAATTTTCGAGATATCTGTCTATTACTATTTTAATTAATTCGTTTTTGCAAATATCTCTTTTCGTATGCATCAAATCGTGAACAAAGTTAAAACAAAACATGTAGAACATAACATTGTCTATAATTGTATCAAAAAGAAACTTTTTTTATCATGAACCGTTGTCGAGATATCTGTCTATTACTATTTTAATTAATTATTTTTTGGCAAATATCTCGTTTTGTATGGATGAAATCGTGAACGAAGTTATTACAAAACTTGTAGTACATAACATTATCTACAATTTTATGCTGTACAAACTTTTCCTATCATCAAAAATTTTCGAGATATCTGTCTATTACTATTTTAATTAATTCGTTTTTGCAAATATCTCTTTTCGTATGCATCAAATCGTGAACAAAGTTAAAACAATACATGTAGAACATAACATTGTCTATAATTGTATTTTTAAGAAACTTTTTCTATCATCAACCGTTGTCGAGATATCTGTCTATTACTATTTTAATTAATAATTTTTTGCAAATATCTCGTTTCGTATGCATCAAATCGTGAACAAAGTTATAACAAAACTTGTAGTACATAACATTATCTACAATTGTATGCTACGCAAACTTTTCCTATCATCAACAATTTTCGAGATATCTGTCTATTACTATTTTAATTTATTCCTTTTTGCAAATATCTCTTTTCGTATGCTTCAAATCGTGAATAAAGTTATTACAAAACTTGTAGAACATAACATTATCTACAATTTTATGCTGAACAAACTTTTCCTATGATCAACAATTTTCGAGATATCTGTCTATTACTATTTTAATTAATTCGTTTTTGCAAATATCTCTTTTCGTATGCATCAAATCGTGAACAAAGTTAAAACAAAACATGTAGAACATAACATTGTCTATAATTGTATCTGAAGGAAACTTTTTCTATCATCAACCGTTGTCGAGATATCTGTCTATTACTATTTTAATTAATTAGTTTTTGCAAATATCTCGTTTCGTATGCATCAAATCGTGAACAAAGTTAAAACAAAACATGTAGAACATAACATTGTCTATAATTGTATCTGTAAGAAACGTTTTCTATCATGAACCGTTTTCGAGATATCTGTCTATTACTATTTTAATTAATTATTTTTTGCAAATATCTCGTTTCGTATGCATCAAATCGTGAACAAAGTTAAAACAAAACTTGTAGTACATAACATTATCTACAATTGTATGCTACACAAACTTTTCCTATCATCAACAATTTTCGAGATATCTGTCTATTACTATTTAATTAATTCGTTTTTGCAAA
The DNA here is from genome assembly GCA_922987775.1 of Agonopterix subpropinquella. Taxonomy (NCBI): domain Eukaryota; kingdom Metazoa; phylum Arthropoda; class Insecta; order Lepidoptera; family Depressariidae; genus Agonopterix; species Agonopterix subpropinquella. The sequence goes on from OV277705.1 coordinate 22,975,261, forward strand.
TATCTCTTTTCGTATGCATCAAATCGTGAACAAAGTTAGAACAAAACTTGTAGAACATAACATTGTCTATAATTGTATTTTTAAGAAACTTTTTCTATCATCAACAATTTTCGAGATATCTGTCTATTACTATTTTAATTAATTCGTTTTTGCAAATATCTCTTTTAGTATGCTTGAAATCGTGAATAAAGTTAGTACAAAACTTGTAGAACATAACATTATCTACAATTTTATGCTTAACAAACTTTTCCTATGATCAACAATTTTCGAGATATCTGTCTATTACTATTTTAATTAATTCGTTTTTGCAAATATCTCGTTTCGTATGCATCAAATCGTGAACAAAATTATGACAAAACTTGTAGTACATAACATTATCTAGAATTGTATTCTACACAAACTATTCCTATCATCAACAATTTTCGAGATATCTGTCTATTACTATTTTAATTTATTCGTTTTTGCAAATTTCTCTTTTCGTATGCTTCAAATCGTGAACAAAGTTATTACAAAACTTGTAAAACATAATATTGTCTACAATTGTTTTTCTGATTAACTTTTTCTATCAAGAACCGTTTTCGAGATATCTGTCTATTACTATTTTAATTAATAATTTTTTGCAAATATCTCGTTTCGTATGCATCAAATCGTGAACAAAATTATGACAAAACTTGTAGTACATAACATTATCTAGAATTGTATGCTACACAAACTATTCCTATCATCAACAATTTTCGAGATATCTGTCTATTACTATTTTAATTAATTCGTTTTTGCAAATATCTCTTTTCGTATGCATCAAATCGTGAACAAAGTTAGAACAAAACTTGTAGAACATAACATTGTCTATAATTGTATTTTTAAGAAACTTTTTCTATCATCAACAATTTTCTAGATATCTGTCTATTACTATTTTAATTAATTCGTTTTTGCAAATTTCTCTTTTCGTATGCTTCAAATCGTGAACAAAGTTATTACAAAACTTGTAAAACATAATATTGTCTACAATTGTTTTCAGACAATTTTTTTCTATCAAGAACCGTTTTCGAGATATCTGTCTATTACTATTTTAATTAATAATTTTTTGCAAAATCTCTTTTCGTATGCTTCAAATCGTGAATAAAGTTATTACAAAATTTGTAGAACATAACATTATCTACAATTTTATGCTTAACAAACTTTTCCTATGATCAACAATTTTCGAGATATCTGTCTATTACTATTTTAATTAATTCGTTTTTGCAAATATCTCTTTTCGTATGCATGAAATCGTGAACAAAGTTAGAACAAAACTTGTAGAACATAACATAGTCTATAATTGTATTTGTAAGAAACTTTTTCTATCATCAACAATTTTCTAGATATCTGTCTATTACTATTTTAATTTATTCGTTTTTGCAAATATCTCTTTTCGTATGCATCAAATCGTGAACAAAGTTAAAACAAAACATGTAGAACATAATATTTTCTATGATTGTATCTGTAAGAAACTTTTTCTATCATGAACCGTTGTCGAGATATCTGTCTATTACTATTTTAATTAATTATTTTTTGCAAATATCTCGTTTCGTATGGATGAAATCGTGAACAAAGTTATAACAAAACTTGTAGTACATAATATTATCTACAATTGTATGCTGCACAAACTATTCCTATCATCAAAAAATTTCGAGATATCTGTCTATTACTATTTAATTAATTCGTTTTTGCAAATATCTCTTTTCGTATGCATTAAATCGTGAAGAAAGTTAGAACAAAACTTGTAGAACATAACATTGTCTATAATTGTTTTTCAGATAAACTTTTTCTATCATGAACCGTTTTCTAGATATCGGTCTATTACTATTTTAATTTATTCGGTTTTGCAAATATCTCTTTTCGTATGCTTCAAATCGTGAACAAAGTTGTAAACTTGTAGAACATAACATTATCTACAATTTTATTTTTCAAAAACTTTTCCTATCATCAACCGTTGTCGATATATCTGTCTGTTACTATTTTAATTATTCGGTTTTTACAAATATCTCGTCTCCTATGCATAGGATTGTAAACAAAGTTTATACAAGCGTGAAGACCATTAAATTTCCAACAATTTTGTTCATAACAAATTTTTTTCTATCACTTACCATTGTCGAGATATCTGTCATTTTTGTTATATTATAAAAGTGGTCTGATTCTGGAAAGGTGACCGATCCGCCATGTAAGACCGGGTTTTTCGTGATGGGTAAAGTGTGTTCTTTCGATCCAAGTTGGTTTCACATTTCCTATATGTTTAGGCCTAAGACCTATTTTTTTTTATTTTCAACCCCAGTCTGATTTTGAACGGTGACCGATTTGAGAATAACTAAATCTGCTGTGGTGTTCTCCTAAGAGGGCTCTTTCTTAAAATGCGTCCAGTTCGTATCCTATATATTTAGGCCCAGACCCCATTTTTTCGCGATTGTCTTACCGCTGTAAAAAAAATCAGTGACCGCTTTGAGTCATAAGACCGAGGCTAAATGATGTACTTTGGCGTCTATTTTCGAGCTAGACTGAATCCAGCTTTCCTATAATTATAATACGTTTAGGCCCTAGACCGTTGGTGGCTCTGGATCTAATTCTTCCATTTTGACGGATTTTTTTTTATTTCTAATTGAATTCGATAGAACAAATTCGGAACTAAATCCCATACATACTCGCATCGTTCTAGGACACGGGGTCCCGCTGAGTGCAGGTACACGAAGCAAGGGAGGGTGATCGATCGCATCGATCGCATCGCACCAAATTAGGACACACGTTTTTTGATCGCGCGATCGGTTTCATCGCGCGATGAGATCGCATCGCACCATCGCGCGTGCGATGGCAATAGGACACCGCCATAGACGTTTCAAATTTAGAATACAATTATTAGCAGATTATTAGTGCTAAGTGTAGAAAGAGAAGGTACTAAAAGGAAGGACGTGTCTTGTCAACATTCACTCAATAAGAGATGCACATAGCAAATTCGCTCTAGTTAAAAAAGGAGATCGCTACGTAGAAAGATAAGTTACTAGAAGGAACTAGGAGAAGGAAGCACGCTCTGGAAGCACGTGTCTTGTCAATATTCACTCAATAAGAGATGCATATAGCAAATTCGCTCTAGTTAAAAAAGGAGATCGCTAAGCGTAAGCGAAACAATTTTCGTCTATAGTGTTAAGTCTATCAAGGAAAAACTACTGCATAAATAACTTTGTAATCCCATATAAATATATAACATTACAAAGTTACATTTGCAGTAAATGAATTACCCCGCGCCAAGAAGTTTATAATACCTACAGCCCCGCGCTCATACCATACCATAAATTAATATGTATACATATTGGTTGTAGATAGGTAAGTCACCTTGAATTTTAAAACGTCCTATTATAGCGTTGCCGCTTATTAGCACCGGGGGGCGCCACACCCACATTACCCTATGAACCCTAGTTCAACACATAGTGCTTCGAAACGTAACCGATAGATGGCGGAAGCTGTCTATGGAAAATCAGCGTTCCACTTACTTTGTACTAAGATAACGTACAGTACGACCCAAGAAGCTTACATACCTTATGTTTGTAAGCTTCTTGGTACGACCGTAAATTCTAGAAATTAAATAAATCGGAACTAAATTACTAAACTAAACTTTTTCATTATTTTGACAACATTATGGAAAACGTCAAACCAAAGAGTACTTTATCGTCAAACTGTCAATCAAAAAAACATTAAATGCAGTTTTATGTATTTCGAATTAAAATTTACCATAAAATATTTGAATATGTCCTTATTATTATTTCAAATGGATAAAGCAACAAAAAGTGGTGCAAGTCTAGCGATTTACAGTGTCATTTTCTGTTATGTTTGGAGGTATATCATGCGGGGAAAATTGGAACTGATTGGATGTTTTTTACAAGCGATTTACTGATAATATGGTAGATATCTATTTTCTCTACTATAATTATATCAATTATCGTCAGTTATCATCTGTAAAATAATCATTTAGGTCCAGTTTAGGTCATTTTCTTTCGAGTTTGTCTCGTTTGGCGCAGTCGCTCGACAGATGGAACAACGACTTGGTTTGTACTAAGCTTGTGAAGACTATGCTGCCAACACGTAACAAAATATAAGCTAGCCAAAAAATAATGTTAACCAAGTTCAATCTATGTCTCCGAAACAGTAGATTTTTAAAGGAGTCGAATCAATTCGAATTAAAAAATAAATAAATTTGAATTTAGGTATTGGTAGCCTTGCGCGCCTGCGCGCCAAGTGCGCGCCAATGTAATTGTGAAAACAAAATGGCGCGGCGTTTTTAAAAACATTTTGCTAAAATTTTCTGTGCATTTTATCAAATTCATTATAAAATGGGTAAATCCATAAATCCACACAAAAATGTGAAGTGTGCGGGTTAAGGAGAAAGTCCAATGACATTTTATTCGCAAGATTTCCATCCGACCTCGACCGGTAAGTAAACTTTTATAGTAACTCAATTATCCAATTATTATCTAGTTATATGTTCAAATATTGGAAATAAGATACAATAATGCGATTAGACATCTATGATGCCGTGGTGGTCCAGTGGTGAGTAACCATTCCTGCCGTCCAGGAGGTAATGGTTCGATCTCCGTCCAGGCCGACTCGTACGAATAAGTGTTTTGAAATTTATGTACAATTTGTACCACTGGCTATTCGGTGAAGGAAAACATCTTGAGGAAACTTGCATGTTTCAATTTCGAGGTATGTATTGTACCTTCTGTCCATTATAAGTGGCGACGCGACGGGCTCATTTCCCGTCCCAATGAACCGAGTACTAGTGAAACGAGGATGTTTTGATGTTTCAGAGTAAGTATATCTTACTATCCCCTCGCGGAATATAATCGTGAGCATATGCTTATGCTGCTACATCTACATGGTAGTATTAAAGCAAGAATAAATTGTTTCGCTTATCATAAATCAAATAGGTACTTAATCCAAGCATTTTTTTCTTTTTAGATGTAGAAAATGGGTAAAGGCGACTGGTAACGAGGATTTGGTATACTTACCCCTGAGTAAATAAACCTACAACAAAGTAAATTTATTTGTGCCAATCATTTCTCGCGGAAATCTTTTACCAAGGAATGCTGTACCTAACATAGGAATAAAAGATTTTCCTGACGAATGGCTGCTCAATTTGGGCCCCAAAAACACAATCATTCAAGCAACAGGTAATTTCATAAGTTTAACCTACCTAACCACCTACCTACCTGGTTTTGTACCTAAATAAGATAGATGTGTAAAGCCTGGCCAGAAAAATCAAATACCTCGCCCTATTGCGGAAAATCATTGGACCTAATTTTTGTACAGACTTGAAACATTGAGATTATTAGTTAATAGTAGCACCCCCAAATCGGGTTGTTTATTTTTCTGGTCAGGCTTGATTTATATCTATTATTTATTTTTAGATTAGTAGACCATCTTATCTTATCTTATCTTATCTTGTTGTGGGTGCTGGCAAGCCAGCAACACTTCGACGCAGTGGGATCTTTTATGTTAGCCCCGATACTTTTCGCTTTCTTCACCCTTCAAATACATGGTCAATGAAGGAGGCAATACCATTGAGGGGAAGAAACCTAAGATCTCCCGGCTTTGGGTATCCATCCCGGAGGAGGCACATGCGTCTAGCCGCCAAGACATCACAGTCACAGAGGATAGTTAGTAGACCATGCAAGTTAGTGATCAGTTCGCCGTCAGAAATTTTTTAAAGGTCTATTAAATATTAAAATAGAGATTAAAATATATATTAAAATAGAGCCCATTTTACAGCGAAAGCAATGTAAAATGGGCTCTATTTTAATACTGATATAGATTAAAATACGTTGGTACATACATACATCTGTGCAATTAAATTAAAATAGGTACTATTTTGCACTTTTGGTGCTACGCCCGTCTGTGCCACAGCCAGCCCGCGCCCTTCGCACAGGATTAGCACAGGACCGTGAGGAGAGCCGCAATAAAAGGAAGGGAGGCCTATGCCCAGCAGTGGGTTGATGTGGGCTGATTTGATTGATTGATCGATATAATAAGGTTCTTTATGAACTTTACTTAAGATTTTATAAATTGAATGAACCTTTAAGATGATTTTAGTACTTATTAGAACTTTTTAGAACAACCTACGTGGTCTAATGGTTAAGAACATTGGACTATTGTCCTCACATGGAGGTCGTGGGTTCGATTCCCACGGGGAACACCTAGTGCATATGTCACTTTGTGCGTTTTTATTCCCCAGTTGGTTAGGACATTGCAGGCTGAACCACCTGATTGTCTGAAAACAAATGATTCCGTGCTTCGGATGGTACCTACATTAAGCCGTTGGTACAGGCCGTCGATTCTGGTGGTAGGTAGGTAGTAGTCGTTATATTAAAACCAGAGACCGTTAGGCGGTTTGATAAACTCTGACACCAGGGCTTGCTGCCCACACGATAAGAAGAAGTACTTATTAGGTAGGTAAATTACGAGTAGGTAGGTTTATGTTTCTAGAAAGGTTTTGGTCGACTTAGAAAGGGAGATTGAAACGCGTGAGTTTAAATAGGTAGGTATAGGGCAGGTATGTATGAATATTTATGTGTTAGAACAAGCTCATAATACCTATATAATGATTATGGTACCTACATTATTGCAGAACGTACACTTGTAAGAGCCGAATGCTTCTTGCCTTCTACAACGAAACGACAGTTTAAAGCAACAGGTGAATATTCCAATTGACACTTAATTCTAAATCGAATGTATGTAGGTATATTCTATTCTATTTTTGTTTAATGGCGTTTCCTTGGTGGATTTTGCCAGTATCTAGTTTAAAAAGAGCAATTAGTGCTTGACGTTGTACGGTAATTGGATATGGCGATCTCAAAGCCCTGTTTTTATACAAAAACACACACTCGAAACCGCCATAAAATGGCGGAGCCGCGTGGCTACTTAAATCGCGAGCCAACGACAGACGTCAACTCGAAAGCCCTCTAGCCACGCGACTCTATGTAGAGGTATAAGTACTTAAGAGTTTTGACATCGAACAATAGGAAGCATAGTATGGTAGGTTACCTTTAACTGAGATAGAAAAGAACGCACCTTACAAACGTCAAGTTTTGGGTTCGATCTCTTGCTCGGTGTGCCCTTGTGCCGTTAAATTCTTCCAAGACGATATACAGGGTCTAGGCAGGCGTTCCCGAAAACTCAAAAGGGGTGAAAGTACCTATCAATATGAACTACTTTTGTTATGGTTTTGTGTATTATCCAATATAAAGTGCCTAGTCTTCCAAATTAGTTTTTTAAAAAAGATGCCAAAACTACTGATGAACCAAATTTCAATTTCATTCTATGTTTTTCTAGTTAAGATAGACATGCATTTAGGTCAGAATTAATTACATACAGTGCGACATAAAAGAGTAGGCAAAAATTCAGGGCGCCACTTCTTTATAGTAAGAACGTCAAAATCACGTAGGTATAAACAGGCAAGACCAACTTACAATTTGTACTAAAATATTTAGTTCCTCTTGCTACCATTTTCTGCTCTTTTTTGTTCCACTGTAGGTAGGTACCTGCCTAGTATGCATTCCATATTTTTTTTTTCCAGAAACTTCTGTTGCTTCTGCATTGGAATGCGCCTTTGGTCCTAAGACCAAAATCAAAACAGCAACGTCTTGAACCAGGTAGGTGATTCTAAGTCTAATAGTAGCTTTTATTTGGGACATCATCAATCAATTTCATCATAATGTTACCTACTTAGGCTGTATTCACAATGAGTATGGGTAGGTACCTATGCCAGTCATTTAATACAGCGTAGGGCGCAATGAATTGCACGGAAAAGTTTTCTTGGGATGTTGTTAGGATATACAACGTGTTAATGAATTAACGCAAAACTAGAAAGTAGTTTGTTTAGAATCGAGAGCAGAGTCGAATTATCATGGTTTCAACATAGGTAATTTTTTCAAAATATTAAATAATTTGTTTGCAAAATTTAAAATTTTCTGAACCCAATGTCAACCCACCGCACGGGCACACTCACCCTACTTACTACCAAAACAAGATTATAAAAATGTATCCATGAGTACGTTAGCGCTTTCTTTCAGTGCTGAAATGATAACAATTCATTTTTGCCTCAAAACTTTAAATTCGAATAACTTTATATTTTAAATATAAAAATAATAAAATTATTGTTTCAATCTTATTATTTTGTTATAAATCAGTTGGGGTGTATGAGGTTTTGCGTTAATTTATTAACACGTTGTATATTCCCAGTAGTTAAAACCAAGTTTGCAGCTTCGAAAGACCTGTGCTAACCGAACCGAACCGGGGTGTGCTAAAACTGTAAATTTTTGTTTGTTTGTTCGCGCATCACGCAATCAGTCTTGTAGTTGTCGCGTAATGCGCGAACTAACAAACATTTAAAGTTTTATAATGGTAAGTATATATTATTTTGGTATTTTGGGGGACCTGGTACGTGAAATGATGAACGTGAAGTGATGACGGGACTTCAGCTGACTCCTGCCGAAAAAATTAACAACACGATAAAAATTTGTATTTATTGTAATACATTACATACCAAGGGATAGGTTTGTAATATTTGGCTTATCTTTTCGCACTTTGCGAGACAGTCGTGTTCTTTTGGAAGGCCCAGGTTCATCATACGGCTGTTTTTGGAGCTCCGGAGACTCTTCTGTGGTCGTCTCTTTCATCCGAGTCGGCCAGGGCTAAGGGAGTAGTATTCAGGCAGGTCTTCCCCTGACAAACATTGCAGAGAGCAGAGCATTTCCTTTCTCGGCAGTCCGCACCCTTTCTGGTACTTGCATGATAGGAATTGAACCCCCAGTTGGTGGGCTCTTTCTCTACCCCCAACCACTTCTGCTTTCGTTGATAGGTTTTGTAGGAATGTGGGACCTCTTCGGTTGGGGGCAGAACAGCGAGATGAGCTTTCTAAATTTACTTCAGCATGGCTAGCATGTTGCACGTGAATCGGCTATATCACGCCTTTTATCGCGTTCGTTCGCGCGCAAATAGAAAGAGAGCGAACGCGCGGAAGCGCTATATCACGCTGGCATAATACTACAACGGAACTTGGTACATAATATGAGTAGAGTACCTACGTGCAATTTATTGCGACCTAACGCGATTTGTATGTCTACGGTGACTGGTGAACATAATGGTGTGAAATGGTGAAGTTGCTACTCACTCACTATCTATGCTCTCTCTCTGTCTCGGGTTTGCTGGAAGAAATCTCTTTAGAGATAAGCTCGCCCTTTGTAATTGTCTATTATGTTGTTTTTATGTATATTTCCGTGTGTACAATAAAGTATTAAAATAAATAAATAAGTTAGGCTTAATAAATTCAAATGTTAATTAACTATTATAAAACTGTAACAGAAATGTGTCTGTACATTGAAGATATTTACAAAAAAAATACGACATGGTTTTTACCTGAAGTGCGATTTTTGAAAATCATACGAGCGACTTGGCAGTAGAAAATGTCAAAATTACTGATTTAGAGATTATGCATCTTTCTACTGCAAAGTCGCTCGTTTGTTTTTCAAAAATCGCACTTCTGTCCCTGATTCCAAATAAGCAATTTTTGGATTTTTTGTCTGTCTGTTTGTTTGTTTGTTTGTTTGTTTGTTTGTTTGTTCGTTTGTTTGTTTGTTTCGGTGTTTGTTTGTTCGAGTATCACGCAAAAACTACTGAACCGATTTTGATGAAACTTTTTTTGTTAGATAGCTTATCTGACTTAAAATCTGGTATATAATTTATGCGGACGAAGTCGCGGGTAAAAGCTCGTGTTAATTAAAATCATAATCATTTCATCCTTTCACTGTTTCAGATGTCACTGCCCCTGGTTTCGAATGTTTGCCATCTACTTCGGGACATAGTGTTGAAGAAACAGGTGACCATTCATAGTGTACTTTATTGTAGTTGTTTGTATTCACTCGAATTTAAATTTAACTCGACTAGAAGGTCTATAAATTGAAAATAATAACCATTTCATCCTCATATTCATATTCATTTATTGGTTGCTTTCATGGTGCATAGGTTCTTAATACAGAAAACAGTTCCAGACATGAATCTCGATTGGGCACTACAACATTTTACCTACCATTTTTTTTACAAATTATAAATTATCTAAATACTTAATATAATATTATAAATAAATGTTAATTAACACAAAAAAGTTATAAAGCTATTAGTTAATAACTCACTCTTTCAGATGTCACTGCCCCTGGATTCGAATGGTTGCCATCTACTTCGGGATATAGTATTGAAGAAACAGGTGACTATTCATGTAGTTGTACAATGTATTCACTCGAATTAAATTTGACTCAACTAGGTCTACTGTGTGTTCTGTCTATACCATAAAGTTATTATACCTTACTACGCCAGTAATTTTAAACATCTTAGGTCGCAATAAATTGCACGGAGCTGTTTTTTTGGGATGTTGTAAGGATAGATACCAGTAATATAAAACCAAGTTTGCAGCTTCGAAAGACCTGTGCTAACCAAGTGGTTCTTGAAAAACCTCAAAATTTTCGGACTTTTTTCAGGTTTTGACTTATAACTTCTAAATGGTGCATTTCATATAAAAATGATTTAAGACTTCAAATATTATTGATTTTGAACATGTTACAGCCATGTTGTGCTATTTCGAATCAAATTAAAGATTGAATAATTCAGTCTCGGGCGGGACTTGAACCCGCACCCTTCTAAACCGGGGAAGTGCGTTATCCAATTTCGCTACCGAGCCCACTAACCAGAGAACGTCCCCTCAAGACGCAACAGATTGAAAAATTCGTTCTCTGGTTAGTGGGCTCGGTAGCGAAATTGGATAACGCACTTCCCCGGTTTGGAAGGGTGCGGGTTCAAGTCCCGCCCGAGACTGAATTTTTCAATCTTTAATTTGATTCGAAATAGCACAACATGGCTGTAACATGTTCAAAATCAATAATATTTGAAATTGGAACAGGGTGTGTCATCTATACCGTATGAATTTCAGTTGTAATGCTGAACTTGCGGGTTGGCTAGTTTGTAATAGCTGCCAGTAGATGTCGCTCACGTCCCCTCAAGACGCAACAGATTGAAAAATTCGTTCTCTGGTTAGTGGGCTCGGTAGCGAAATTGGATAACGCACTTCCCCGGTTTGGAAGGGTGCGGGTTCAAGTCCCGCCCGAGACTGAATTTTTCAATTATGATTTAAGACGTTTTTAAAGTAGACAAAATTTTCTATAAATTGAATTTAATTGCAGCTCTGTAAGTTAAGTAGGTCTTGAGATACAACACGTTAAACATAGGCAATTTTTTCCAAAAAGTTCAAAATTGTAGTTTTAGCCGTCTTCCGAACAGGATATCGGCTAAAATACTTATTCTACGAGGTAAATTATAAGAAATGAATTTGTAAAGCAGTTATATAACTTTAATTTAAGCATAAATTGAACCCTGTACAGTGATTCGTTCCTTTATTATCAGGAAAAAAACTAAATATTAGGGGAATCGGTTTTAAAAAAAATGGAGCCTGAGGCATTGCAAGAATTTTTTGAAGGACAAAAAAAGACATAACTCAGTAGGAAATGGTTTATATTATCATCCAAAATGACATTAAGAATAATTAATAATCTATCTATACTATGATAAAACTGTAAATGATTGTTTGTTTGTTTGTTTGTTCGCGCATCACGCGAAAACTACTAGTCCGATTTTAATTTAACTTTTTGTATTTGAAATCTTACGACTAGACGTATAAACTGATATATTTGATCTCGCTACCATGACGAGTGCCGGTGCGGACGAAGTCGTGGGCAAATCTAGTGCTATTATTAAACTGAAAATGTTTGTTTGTTTGTTCGCTCATCACGCGAAAACTAATAGACCGATTTTGATGAAACTTTTGTTGTCTACAAGCATACGGTCAGACTAAAAATTTGGTATACCATTTATTTTGCTACGATGATTGGAACTTGGAAACTCGTGCGGATGAAGTCGCGGGGAAACTAGTACTTAATTAAAAAATTATATAAAAACGAGAGTTTTCTCACGACTTCGTCCGCACGGGTAATAAATTATGTACCAGAGATCAGTCTAATCATAACCTTTCAAATCCAATAAGTTTCATCAAAATCGGTTTAGTAGTTTTCGCGTAATGCGCGGACAAACAAACATTTACAGTTTTATAATTCTTCTTATCGAGTGGGCAGAGCCCTGTTACAAAGTTTTTTCAGACCACCTTACGGCCTCTGACGTGGTTTTTATGTAACGACTATTACCAGAGATAGTAGCCGGGACCAACGGCTTAACGTGCCATCCGAAGCACGGAATCATCTTTCTTTTCAGACAATCAAATGATTCAGCCTGCAATATCTTAATCAACTGGGGAAAAACGGACAAAGTGACATTTCACTAGGTGTCCCGTGGGAATCGAACCTACGACCTCCGTGTCGAGAGCCCAATGCTCTTAACCATTAGACCACAGAGGCAGTTTTATAATAGTATAGATTATTTTGGTAGTTTACCTGAACGTGATGTGATGGTGGAAGAAATACACAATACAATGAAAATTATGATAATTTTATTTTATTGTAGTAAATTACAAACTAAGGGGCTGTTTTTGGAGCTCTGGAGATTCTCCTGTGGTCAGATCTAGTAGTAAAGATTCGTCGAATTCATCTCCTTCATGCGTCTCATCCATGGCTAAGGGAGTAGTATTCAGGCAGGTCTGCCCCTGACAAACATTGCAGAGAGCAGAGCATTTCAGCACTGCTCTCTAGCAGGAGCATTACCTTCCTCCGCAGTCCGCACCCTTTCTGGCACTTGTATGATAGGAATTTCAGAAGGTTTAGCGGTGGATTGAGGTCACTGGTGTCAGCCTCTGGCACCTCCTTGGTCACCCCAAGTTAGTGGGCTCTTTCTCTACCCCCAACCACTTCTGCACTTGGTGGTAGATTCTTTAGGAATGTGTGGCCTCTTCGGTGGGGGGCAGAAGAGCGGGGGGGGGGGTTACTAAATGACTCCGGAACGGTGTTAGTTGGTAGTACATAATTATGAGTACCTACATACTTAATAAATGATAAAATTCTGTTCACTCATGGGCCGCATCAGGAAGCTGTTCTTAAAATTTGATAGAGCCGTAAGAAAATATAGTGAGAAGTTTCATGCATGTTTGACATTCCTGCTTTAAAAATATCTAATTTATAAATGTAATGTCATTTTATAACATTAATCACGGGATGACTCATCTCACAGAGTCATCCCGTGATCATGGTAGTTGTAACACTGCCGAAATATCGGGAACTCACAAACACCAAAACGCGGTAAGAACCCGTTAAAATGTTTAATTCTAGATTAAATAATAACCGCGTAACTCTAAAAAACTGTATTAAATAGATAACTGCGCAGTATTAATAAGAATTGACAATAGGAGCTACATTTAAAAAAAAAATGCATTTCCTTAATTTTTCGTTAATGTTGGCTCTACAAGATTCTAAATACACTTAAACTAAAGCTAAATAGCTGCTTTACAATTTCATTTCTTATAATTTTCGTCGTAGAATAAGTATTTTAGCCGGTATCCTGTTCGAAAGACGCAAAAAACTACAATTTTAAACTTTTTGGGAAAAATTGCTAATATTTGAAGTATTGTATCTCAAGACTTACTAAACTTACAGAGCTGAAAATAAATTCAAATTACAGATAATTTTATCTTACTTAAAAACGTAATGAATAATTTTTATGTAAGATGCACCGTTTAGAAGTTATAAGTCAACCCCTGAAAAAAGTCAGACAATTTTGAGGTTCTTCGAACACCGCTCGGTTAGCACAAGTCTTTCGAAGCTGCAAAATTGGTGTTATACTACTGCCTCCGTGGTCTAATGGTTAAGAGCTTTGGCTCTCGACACGGAGGTCGTGGGTTCGATTCCCACGGGGGACACCTAGTGATATGTCACTTTGTGCGTGTTTCCCCAGTTGGTTAGGACATTGCAGGCTGAATCACCTGATTATCTGAAAAGAAAAATGATTCCGTGCTTCGGATGGCACGTTAAGCCGTTGGTCCCGGCTACTATCTCTGGTGGTAGCAGTCGTTACATAAAAACCACGTCAGAGGCCTTAAGGCGGTCTGAAAAAACTCTGACACCAGGGCTCTGCCCACACGATAAGAAGAAGACTACTGGTATGTACCCTAACAACATCCCAAAAAATCAGCTCCGTGCAATTTAGTGCGACCTAAGGGTCAGCGCACACCCAGCGTAAAACTGTTCGAGCATGCGCGAGCAGTTTTCATTGATTCAATTGATAATGAACTCTATTCCCATTGAAATAAAGTTGAAAATAGCTTGCAAGTGATTAAATCCCTTCAGCGTCTGTTCGAGTATGCTCGCGTATGGCGACGGGAGCAGTCGCGAGCATGCGCGCGGATGCTCGCGCATGCTCGAGCATACGCGCGTGTTGATGCTTGCGATCCGTCGTCAGTGTTGCCACCCCGTCATTTTTCGGGCTAGCTCTAAAATCTTTTTTATCAGCTAGTAACCCAATAATTACCAAATCCCAGTCCACCATACTTTAAAATTGCTCTTATCGCACGTCTTTACTTTAAAATATTGTAAACACAACTGCAAAATTCACTGTCAACTGTAGCAACACGGCTCGAGCATCCGCCGCTGCCGCCGGCGGATTTCGCCGCTGCCGCCGGCGGATTTCGCCGCTAGGTGTGCGCGACTGCAAAGAACATGCTCGAGCATGCGCGAGCAGTTCTACGCTGGGTGTGCGCTGACCCTAACGCGATTATGTCTACGGTTACTGGCGTATACGGAATAGAGGAACTTTCTGACAGAAAGAGATACCTACGTGACGCGAGGCAATAGAACCGTTTTTTAGGATCATATCGTTGGGTAAAAATTCGGTTTCTGTGAATATGTGACGAATCGAAAGTAAAATCGCAGATAATTTTGTGAAATATACTAACACTATTTCATTAAATTATCCACGATTTTACGTTAGGCTCAGAATTATAGACAGTGCTCGATTTTTTTCCTGCAAATAGTCTCCTGAAAACAGCCTGAAAACGGTTTCATTTCACAACTAAAGTCAGTTCCTCTATTACTGTAAGGATAATAACTTTATGCTCTATACCTAAAGACCTTTGATTCAATTAAAATAGCTAAATTTTGGAATAAATTGAAAAAATCAAAAAATTCCAAATTTTTCAAAAACGGTTAACATTCTGAATCTTCAGTACACCCAAGTTCGTACCGACTCGACTAAAATGTATGGGCCAACAGATTTTTTTTATTTATTCTCGACGTTGGCTCAATAGTGAAAGTTGTTCAGTTTGATGGTCTGAAGCACCCCCTTAAGTATTACTAGGGTTAATCTAACAAATTAGAACCAAACTAGAACTAACAACAAATTAGAAGCAAACTAAAGTGACAAATTAGAACCAAATTATATTTACAACTGCTAAAAAGCTTAGATCGACTAACTAGTTTTATGAAATATAATAGTTTTATTTTTGTTTTCAGAAATATCTTCAACCGTCCATCCACACCACCTATGCTAATATCAAAGCGAGAAAAAGCGTTGTTGGCAAGGTTGCGCAAAGCACGTTGTGCGTTAAAAACGTTGGCAACCACCAGTATTCAACTTGATGACGTAAAATCAGAGCTCCTAAGGGAAATTGTCACTCAGGCCATAAAAAATCAATCAAAGAAACCTTGCCTGCCGTGCAGGAGTTGATGGTTCGATCCCCGTCCAGGCCGACTCGTACCAATGAGTTTTTCGAAATTTATGTACGATTTATAACACCACTGGCTTTTCGGTGAATGAAAACATCGTGAGGAAACCTGCATGCTTCAATTCGAGGCATGCATCGTACCTACTGTCCATTACAAGTGGCGACGGGCTCACTCCCCGTCACACTGGACAGAGTTTCGGTATTAGTGAAACGTGGATGTTCTGAAGTTTAAGAATATCTCTGACTACCCCCTCGGGGAAAATTGTCGTGAGCATATGCTATGCTACAAATGTTATTTTTCATCATCATTATCATAATCACGATATACAACACTAGTTTTAATTAGGTACGAACAAAACTGTATGAATGTTTTGTAAAATGTTGTTAGTATAATTAAAAATTACTGGTCTATTTACGATATATACGATATTTATTTGTTACCATAATAACCTAATAGTAATATGTAATACCAAACCGATTTAAAAACAAAGAAAAATGTTCCTAATGACCGTTGATTCGTTTATATTACTATGTTTAAGTATGTACATACAGTAGGTTCTACAAATAGCATATTATGACTTCACAAAATGTCACGAATTTTATGTTTTAGTTACCTACCACAATAACTAATTATTAATTACTCTAATACTCAGTTGATCTTTTATTCCCGGCTCACATATTTTTATAAGGGGCCTCGGAGTCACGTAGGGTTGCCAACCCTACTATATAATATAGTATCCTACTATATTAGGGGCCCTACTACTATAATTCTGAGAAAAATATATAGTAGGCAAAACTACTATATTTTGATGAGCAAATAATTTATAGAGAATTTAAATATATTGCTACTTAGGTCCAATAAAAATTACCAATAACTTAACATTATTTTAACAATTTTCTTTCTATTTGTTCCATAAACAATTTTCTATTAAATCTACTACTGGAAAGTGGCAACAAGTTCTCCTAAAGCCAGATTTATCTATTTTTTTAGAAATTATATTATTTCTGTATCGAATCCAACGACTTCTGCGTTTACAGGATGCATTATTTTCTATACGAATACGAAATAAAGAAATGATTGTTCCTTAAAAATAAGAATTTGGGATTCAAACCAAACAATTAGCAAAAGAATATCTTTTTGAAAAAAAATTAATTAACTAATTCAAAAACTACTATATTTTTTCTTATTTTTCCCCGATCATCATTCTCTTGCCCATTTCCCATTATTTGGGGTCGGCGCAATATGTCATCCTCTTCCATTCATCTCTCTTAGCCGTCGTCTCAACACTCACCCCCTTTTTACACATATCATTCTTCACACAATCCATCCATCTTTTCTTTGGCCTGCCTCTCCTACCACTGCCATCCACATTCATACTTAACACTCGTCTCGTAACATGACACTCACCCCTCCGCATTATTATATTATTATATTATTATATTACTTATTTTTCCCCGATCTACGAAATACTATATTTGGTCTTAAAAAAGTTGGCAACCCTAGAGTCACGGTAGGGATTCATATTTAAAATGCTTCTTAGTGCATTGTAAACCCTCCCACGGCTCAGATCTTAAATCCGGGTAGCATTTAAACTTCTAAATAGTGAAATTGACCATTGTAAATACTCCCAGACCCCAGCACTATGGGAGTTCTAAGTACTGGAAGGGTTTCCATATACGCTCCGACGATATCGTGTTGGTATCGTTATCGTCTTAATGTGAAAATGCCCTACCAGTTTCTACACTACTACCTTTATAATAATGTAGATATGTAACATTTGCTCAGTGATACCAAAAGTACTTAGTTGCAAAAAGCTATGATAACTGTTTTCAACTTGGAGTGCTATATTTTTTTTAATTCACACATCTTGATTCGTACACGAATAATGCGTAAATTCCATAGAGTTTGGCATCTCTTCCGTATACGAATTAGGATGTGTGACTTTCAAAAATCGCACTCTTGGAGTCGCGTGGCTAGAGGATTCAGGGGTAGACGTGTTTTCGGCTCACACGGGTTAAGTAGCCAGCCCACACTTGATTCAAAATGTATCATAAGGTTAGGTGCCTTTCCTCTAACTTCTACAGCTTACAAAAAATTTTACTCAACCTACATGTATTGCTAAGTTTTATTTATGTACGGACCCGTCACGGCAGGTGCGTTGCCGACCGGACCTACAGTAGAGCCGAATCCTAAAGTTACGTATGACAGCTCAACCACACCTTTTTAAGTAGGTTTACATTTAAATACTTAGTATCTTACCTACGAAAATGTACAATTTTATAATAAAATGTTTTATCTTTCTTTACCTACTGTTTTTATTAGTAACTTAATAGTTATTAAATACGTCGCCTCGCCGCAACTCGCCATGTTAAGATCACTTTAGTATCTAAATTGAGCTCTTAAGGCTACGTCCATCGCAACAAACCCTCAACGTAGTCAGGTAAGTATTAACACAGCACAGCGCAACGTGACGTGAGCTAGCTAGGAGTCTTCAGCTTCACACGTTTATTTCAGTCCGACAGAATATCATTAATCAGGACCTAATCAATTATATATTTAATGTCGTCAAAGTGGTTTCATTTGTTGTTAAAATTGTGCCAATCTTTCTAGTCTATCTTATAAAGGAGAAAATAAAAAAATCGATATCGATAAATAACGCACATCACTTGGATCGGATATCGATAATGTGACATGACGAAGGTGTCTCCGCACTAGTTATGTCAACTTGACGTTGTCAAGCTTTTCAATTTTCATATTCTTAGGGTGGTAGTAAATTGTTATTGTTATGCCAGAATACACTTCACAAGCTCAATACTATTTCGAATTTCGAAGCTAGTTAGACAGTGCCGTCTCTTAAAACGGTAGTGATTCCATTCTCTTTGGTTTGGCGTATATTGATAAAACTGACGTTATGCAAAGAGAATATAATCACTACGACGTTATGTACCTATGCGTGGACCGCATGTGGACCGCATAATTTTGATTCTCGCATGTCATTCCTGCATGTAATATTTTTGGTTTGGTTCGTTTATCTTCACTGCGACTAATATTTATCGAATACTTTTTTTATGGTTTCTCTGTATTGCTTGTAGGAAAATATTTTAACCGCAAAAATTTTCCGCCCGGAATGTTTCGGTTAAAAAACTGCCATGCCAATAAATGGAAATCTTATAAAGAAGAAATGTAAATATCGGACCTACAAAAATAAGACAACCGTACAGGTAGGTACTAATATATTAATACTAATACAGTTCAGAATCAAATAATTTGAAAGTACAATATAGAGTTTATTTATTACTTTCATATGCGTTTTCATTATTTTATTCTAGAACTAGAATACAGAAGGCGTAGCATGTTGCACGTGATACGGCTATATCACGCCTTTTATCTTGTTCGTTCGCGTGGAAATAGAGAGCGAACGTATGATAGCGCTATATCACGCTGCCATGCTAGCCATGCTGTTGCCGAAAATTTTAATTTTTATATGGTGTAAAATTTAGCTGCTGTCAAACAAAAAAATCGCTAAATATAGATAAAGTTTTGCATAAACTTTTGGAGAAAATACAGTAAGTATCAAAATAGTTTAAGTCGTAGTGTAGTGTTGCCATGTAAAGCGACAGTGGCGCCCTCATTTAATTTCTACTCTTTCTGGTCAAGCTGTAGCATAGCATAACATAGCATAGTTCAAACGCTCTTGCTGTTCAGATTGACCTGGAAATCTTACCTATAGCGATTTTCGTTCATAATTTCGATTCCTATAATATTAGTTTGACTACATGAAAGGCTTATTCATTGGTTTACTATTGGTTGGTAAGCAAATACCAAAGTACAAGCCACTTTTTGATGAAGTGCTCCAAGTTCTGAGATCAGATTTGAAAGAAGTAGTGTTGTTCATCATAGATGAAGTGTCGATGAAGCTCCAGAAGTAGTACCGGAAAAGAAAAAGAGGAAGACTACCTACAAAAAGAAATGAGATACCATCAAAAACATAACTTGTAAAAAACCCAAGTCTCGCAACTCAGTTCTTCTACCGTAAAAAGTTGTGAGATACCTGTAATACCAAGTCGGTTAATTTATTCAGTCCCTACTTAAGAGTCCTTCTGTCTTAAGTTATTACGTAATTAGCTAACCAAACAACATCTTATAGTGACCATATCAATATTAAAAATCTTTTATGTTTTAAATAAATAGATTGACTTGGCCATCGCATGAAAACACATTGTATCTCACAAGTTATACGAGTACATATTATATTTGCGATGGCCAAGTCAATCTATTTATTTAAAACATAAAAGATTTTTAATATTGATATGGTCACTATAAGATGTTGTTTGGTTAGCTAATTACGTAATAACTTAAGACAGAAGGACTCTTAAGTAGGGACTGAATAAATTAACCGACTTGGTATTACAGGTATCTCACAACTTTTTACGGTAGAAGAACTGAGTTGCGAGACTTGGGTTTTTTACAAGTTATGTTTTTGATGGTATTAATATTGACGCTAAACATGTAGGTAATGTGCAAAAATGTTATACAGTAACAAGATTGTGCACTACAGTGCTGGCAACGAGACCAGTAAGATTCCCAGAACACGTGTGTCCCTTTCTAACTAGGGTGTTGGCAACACGTTATAAAGAGAGACACTGGTGTTCCGAGGCGAAACATTTGCTTGGTTGTCAGCCTACAACAACATTGAAAGAGTTTGGTCCACTTAAAGAATACTATATACAATGTTCTTGGTAATGTGTCACTAAGTTAAATAATAAGTAATTATGTTATCAATTTGGGTGTTAACCTGTAAAGATAATGTATTTGTATTCTTTAGTTTAAATAAATAAATATAAATATAAATAAAAAAAAAACATTATCAGCAATGTACCAGATCCCTTTCATGTGTACGCTAGCTATACGGACACCAATATTGACAACAGATAAAAAGAAAAATGATTGAAGACAATGGTCGTAAGGGCTCCCATTGCCTTTCCAACTAAAAATCAAAGCATAAATAAACCGTTTGAACCTTCAGAGTTGGAAAGGGACATGAGACCATACCTAATCTGCAAAAGCATGACAAGTTTGGGAATGGGACCATTTGCAACGAATATTTACTAAATAGGTAACACGATAATTGCTATATTTATTTGTTATCTAACTTGTTTTGAATAGGGTTTTAGGGTTGAACCTCATCTGACAGCACGGAATCGCATTTTTTCACGCTCCATCCTTTTCTGTCGCTCAGGAATGTCACTTGCTAGAGCGAGAAAGATAGCAAGAATGCGACAGCGCCGGCAGCGCTGCGACCTTTCTTACTCTAGGAAATGACTTTCATGAGCAACATAAAAGAATAGAGCGTCAAAAAATTCGGATCCCGTGCTGCTAGATGAGCCTCAACCCTTAAATATTCACAATTTATTGCAGTTATAAAAATAAAAGAAAAAAGTGTCAAGACAGCTTCGTTTATTTTAATATTACTTCCAAGTAACGAGGAATCCTTTTCTAAATACTATTACATTATAGTTCTCTGTGCTATTACTAAACTAATTCTAACACAAAATGTATAAAATATACAATCTTCTGTAGAGTCGATGGAAAGTCAAACTTAATGACATGTCATTGTCGTGGTTATGAGATTAGCGAACCAGCGTTATAATTGCGTATTGCCCAGCATGAGCGGGATGGCGGCGCGACAAACGTTTTATCCCGCTCTTTTAAAGTATTTTCCTTTTGTAAACAAGGGCGGATCCAGGATTTCATAGTGGGGGGGGCCCTCGGCCGACTCAGGCCACGTATTAAGATATAAAAAAATTAAGTTAGAGACACAGACCCGAGACGTCTTGTATACATACATAGAAAACTAAAACAATCAGCCCCGGATCTACGATTTTTCCGAGGCAGGGCAAAAACAATGAGATTGAGGCGCCGGGCCCGGGCCTCCTCTACAAGAGTGTAGCAAAAATTTTTTCTTAGGGAGGCCAGGTCCAGGTAGAGTGGTTGCGATAAAACGTTTAACATAGAGCGAGCGAAGCGAGCTCGAGATTTTACTGCAATATGATTAGGTCGAGTCAGAAATTCGCAATATGATCAATATTTCACTGAAATATAATGAGATGACTGCAATAAGATCTTAAAGTAAGGGCGAGCGAAACGAGCTCGAGATTTCACTGCAATATAATGAGACGACTGCAATACGATCTTAAACCGAGAGCGAGCGAAGGAAGCTCAGATTTCTTCACAGCAATATAATGAGATGACTGCAATGAGATCTAAAACCAAGAGCGAGCGAAGCGAGCTCGAGATTTTACTGCAATATGATTAGGTCGAGTCAGAAATTCGCAATATGATCGAATTCTGCGATAGGTAATTTCAATACAACAAAAAAACCAAGAGCGAGCGAAGCGAGCTCGATATTTCACTGAAATATAATGCGATGACTGCAATAAGATCTAAAACCAAGAGCGAGCGAAGCGAGCTCGAGATTTCACTGCAATATAATGAGACGACTGCAATACGATCTTAAACCAAGAGCGAGCGAAACAAGCTCAGATTTCGTCACTGCAATATAATGAGATGACTGCATTAAGATCTAAAACCAAGAGCGAGCGAAGCGAGCTCGAGATTTTACTGCAATATGATAAGGTCGAGTCAGAAATTCGCAAAATGTTCGAATTCTGCGATAGGTAATTTCAATACAACAAAAAAACCAAGAGCGAGCGAAGCGAGCTCGGTATTTCACTGAAATATAATGAGATGACTGCAATCAGATCTAAAACCAAGAGCGAGCGAAGCGAGCTCGAGATTTCACTGCAATATAATGAGACGACTGCAATACGATCTTAAACCGAGAGCGAGCGAAGCAAGCTCAGATTTCGTCACTGCAATATAATGAGATGACTGCAATGAGATCTAAAACCAAGAGCGAGCGAAGCGAGCTCGAGATTTTACTGTAATATGATTAGGTCGAGTCAGAAATTCGCAATATGATCGAATTCTGCGATAGGTCATTTCAATACATCAAAAAAACCAAGAGCGAGCGGAGCGAACTCGATATTTCACTGAAATATAATGAGATGACTACAATAAGATCTAAAACCAAGAGCGAGCAAAGCGAGCTCGAGATTTCACTGCAATATAATGGGATGACTGCAATACGATCTTAAACCAAGAGCGAGCGAAACAAGCTCGAGATTTTGTCACTGCAATATATGAAATCAGGAGCGAGCGAAGCGAGCACGAGATTTTTTGCAAAATTCTCAAGTCGATGCAATATTTTAAACCTGCCGCCCGGGGCCGTGTTCCCCGGTTTGCTGTTAAATCTTTAGGATTATATTATGTGTATAATCCTAAAGATTTCTGACCACAGCCTTGTTTTAATTATTGTACCTACACAGGTACAATAATTAAAACAGAAACATAGAGCGAGCGAAGCGAG
Organism: Agonopterix subpropinquella; assembly: GCA_922987775.1. NCBI lineage: Eukaryota > Metazoa > Arthropoda > Insecta > Lepidoptera > Depressariidae > Agonopterix > Agonopterix subpropinquella. Next base: position 22,998,418 of record OV277705.1, read on the forward strand.
CTCTAATTTTCTCCGCTCTACGAATAGGTTATGGACAGAGCTCAATCAATCTATGCCCTAGTAAAGTGCCGTCATTACTCAGCCTCGAAATTCAATGCAATCCGCAGAGGTCCGTGGGGGGGGCCATGGCCCCCTGGGCCCCCCCCCTGGATCCGCCCTTGTTTGTAAAAGGTGCGATAAACCGTTTGGCGCGGTGCCATGCCGCCCGTGCTGGGTCCGCCGGTCGTAACGGAGGTTTAATACGTCATTCACTCGGAAAGGTTATCCCTCTCAAATACTTATTACACTGCCATAAACTACGACGGGCGATGGGCTCACTCCCCGTCACAATGAACAGTTTCGGTACTACCTACTAGTGAAGGTTTCAGATAAAGCTTCAAGATTTCGAAAAGTTTCTAAGATGGTTTAATTTGATGTTGGTTGACTACTCGTCTCTTAATTTTATTTCATACGCGTAATATTTAATTAACACTTGTATATTGTTCAGGAAAATTTTCCTTATCCGGGCGCGTTGTAAAAAATATAAATAAAGTTAATTAATCTGAGTTAATCTCATCGGCGACTTGCTGCCACTTGGCCACCATGCTTGATACAGATTTCTGTTTCATACCCATTGATGACGAAATCTTTACCTGAAACAATACGAAGAAACATACAAATATCTTTTGGACATTGTCACACAAATCAACAAGTCTTATTTTTTCTTACATGGAGTGGGAGGTTATCATTACGTAAGTTACTTTTTTATGACACAAATCGTCGTTTTTATATTTTTTCTTTGCAATTTTGGTAGATAACTTTGACATTAGCAGCCCCCCCCCCCCCCCCCCACACAAACACACACACGCACACGCACATATCATCATCATCATCATCGTCCTATATACGTCCCACTACAGGGGACAAGACTTCCGTATGGGCGTTAGTCCACCACGCGTGCCCAATGCGGATTGGTAGACTTCACATACACATTTGATTTTTTTTCTTGAGCGTATGCAGGTGTTCTTACAATGTTTTCCTTCACCGTTTAAGAGCAGTCGGTATTACGTTACGTAAATTGGAAAGACTCATTGGTACATGCAGCACTGGGCTGCGTTCAGAACCTACACCCGTTGTGCACCCCGAGTGCAACTTTCGCACTAACGCCGTTCAGAGCCTCGGTGAAAAAACGCTCTTTGCAACTCGGTTGTCACAACTCAACCGTTCCGAACCTCTGATGGGTTGCAACTTTTAACCGTCTAATTAGATGGTTGAAAAACACTGATGTTTGGATTATATGTGGTCACTTGACTTTTCGTTCGTTTTGAATTAAAAGTTTGTTTTCCAAATTATTTTTTGATCCGCTAACATGGAAGAAGAGTTTTTTGATTGTATTTGGAAATGATGGAAGCCCTTGAAGCCCATTTTACCGTCAATGTCAAAATTTGAGGTTATAAAACAACCGTGGTCGTTCCGTACCTTAGATTAGAGCGAGATGAAAAAACAACTGCACAAAAACGTTCTGAACGCAGCCCTGTGCAGGTTCGCCCCCGGCCCCTTATGATTGTCCTGTCCCATTCCTTTCCATAGCGCGCCACTGACACTCCCTTCCTCTATTAGTTCGTGCGCCCAGAAAAATATGCGGTCCGGGCACCGCTAAAAAGTATGCGAAAAAAACAACGGGTTGCACTCCGGGAGTGCAGGCAGAAGTGAAAACTAAGAGATCTTCCGTCTTACGAACGTCACGTGACGTCATGGTAATCTTACGTCATCGTCTTACCAATTTTGTCATACGCGAATCGATTAGGGTGACGCTTCGACTACTTATTATAAGGACTGGCCTTGCGGTAGCATTTCCCTTCTGCCACGGTATAAGACTAATTGATCATTTGTGCATTTACACTCAATTTTATACCTTATCACTAAACGAGACAGCCTATAATTGCGAAACAATAATTTTGAACTTAGAACGTTTGGAGTTCACACAAGACTACTTTTCATGATTTTTAACATTCAAAATTAGAATCTAAAGTTATGGGGAATAAAATCCAAAGTTGCGGATTTCATGTTACCTCGCCCCCCGCAAAAAGTGGCAGATATGTTTGTTTGTTTAGTAGGATGATACGCGTAACTAGTCCTTTTACAGGGTGTACAATAAAATGGGACAGCTACTTAAAGGGGTGCTTCAGACCATCAAACTGAACAACTTTCTCTATGGGACCAATATCGAAATCGCGAAAAAAAAATCTGCTGTCCCATACATTTCAGTCGAGTTATGTTTGCAGTTTTGTATGGGAGAGCGGATTTTTTTTTCGTGATTTCGATATTGGTCCCATAGAGAAAGTTGTTCAGTTTGATGGTCTGAAGCACCCCTTTAAGTAGCTGTCCCATTTTATTGTACACCCTGTATAAGTAGTCAAAGGGGTGACGTCACGGTCCTGACGCGAGTTAAAAATTTTTTACCCATCCCAAAAAGTGCACAACGCCGCTTGTAGTATACAGCAATAAAGAGTAGTTAATGTGGAAAGCGCCGGTAGCGCCGTCTATCGGCAGGTGCGGTCTGTGGTCAATATCTATCGTGCATTCGCTCGGTATTCGTGCACCGACCGCCGTGCTGTGCGGACGTGCGCTAGTCACATTGACTAGTGAAGACTATATCTGTGTTTCATTATATACATCAACCTCAACCAACCCTTAGTAGAAAGGTGTATTCTACACCGCTAAAGAAGTTTTCACTTCAAAAGTTTCATATGCATCAGAAATGTATTTAAAAAAAGTACCTTAGATTTCTTTTTACTAATCTTCGCTTCTTTACTGTCCCTTTCCTTCTCTTTCACCTTCTCAGTATTGCTGTCTCCGTTACCCCAGTTGAGATCAGGCGGCGGCGGGGGTGGCGGGGTAGCGGGGTAGTCGTCCACAGGCGCTGGAGGGGTTATCTTCTCTAGTTCTGCGATATCGTTGTAGAAGGACAGTAGCTCATCGCCTATCTCTTGCTTTTTTACCTCTTTCTTTACCTCTTGTTTAGGTTTTGGTGGTTCCTGTGGAGGGGTAAAATAATTATAGCGGTCACTTTGACTCATTCAAAATGTAATTAATTTAATCAGGCGTTACTTTGAGGAAATCCATGACTAATAGGTAGATAACAAGATTGTATCTCGATACGCCTCCGCTTGTAAATACCTAATAGAGAAAGTTGTATTACGTGTTGAAACTTTTTTGTTTGATCTCTTATAAACTTATAATTCTTATAAAATCTGGTGTACAGGGTGTGACAGCCTAGCAAATACTGAAACGGTGAACTCAGACCACCAAACTGAACAACTTTCACTATTGAGCCTACCACAAGAAACGCGAAAAAAAATTTGCTGTCCCATACATTTTAGTCGCGTAGGTACAGCAGTTTTGTATGGGATTGCTGATTTTTTTTCGCGTTTCCTGTGGTAGGCTCCATAGTGAAAGTTGTTCAGTTTGGTGGTCTGAGTTCAACGTTTCAGTATTTGCTAGGCTGTCACTTACACCCTGTATAATTTGTGCGGACGAAGCCGCGGGTTAACTCTAGTAGTATACAGGGTCCTTCATAATATGCTGACAGTTTTTTTAAGGATATTAAGAGGATGCTCAGACCTTCAATCTAAACAACTTTCTCCATAGCGCCAAAATCGAAATTGTGAAAAAAAATCAAAGGTCCCATACACGCTCGAGTAAGTTTGCAGTTTTGTATGGAACAGCAATTTTTTATTTTATTTCGATTTTGGTACCATAGAGAAAGTTGTTCAGTTTAAGGGTCTGATCATCCTCTTAAAAACCCATGAGCATATTTCGGTACCACTAGTGAAACGTGGATGTTATGAGGTTTCAACATATCTCTGACTACCCCCTCGGGGAATATAGTCGGCTTACTTCAAGGAAATTAACATGTCACAGTAACTATTAGCTCCATGTTTGTGACACCATATTAGTAATTTTTATTTTAAAACAGATTTTCTCTAATGTAACCATTGAGAAATAGATTATTCAATATTAACAAAACTATTAACTGTTTCTCAGAATGCATATTGTCACTTAGTGATTTCTTGCAGTAAGCCGACGATATATTCGTGAGCACAGCTTATGGCACTCACGGGCGGCAGGCTCGGCAGGTCGTCGCAGCCGGGGGGCGGCGGGTCGTGCCAGGCGGGGGGCGGCGGCGGCGTGGCGGGGGGCGCAGCGCGCGGGGGCGGCGGCGGCGGCGGCGGCAGGGGCGGCGCCGGCGCCGGCGCGGGAGGGGTCGCGTGTTGCTGTATAGCGGACATGGAGGAACGATTAGTATCTTAATGTAAATAGTCGTGTACTCAATCTTAGTGCGCATAAATAGGGACAAACGTTTCCTCAAAAGGAAGAGGAAAGTTGTTCAGTTTGCTGGTTTAAGGGTTAAACCTCATCTGGCAGCACAGCATCGCCTTTTTCTGTCGCTCCATCCTTTCTGTCACTCAGGAACGTCATTTGCTAGAGCAAATAAGGCAGAAGGAACGCAAACGCGCGCGGCGGTGCTGCGGCGTGCTGTCGTGTTCCGTCTATCTTATTTGCTCTAGCAAATGACGTTCTTGAGTGACAGAAAAGGATGGAGCGAAAGAAAAAGGCGATCCCGTGCTGCCAGATGAGGTTCAACCCTAAAACACCTCTTTAAATTTTACTAAGGTGTTTTGTTACATCTTGTACTTAAAAGAGAACATAGAATAACAAAAGCAGGCACATCACGCAGACAGCTCATTAGCTCACGTAATGCATGCACGTAATGCATAATGCTCAGGCATGTCAAGCTCAAAGTCGTTGGTGGGCCAAACCAAATGCATGATGATAGTAAAATCAGCGGGCCGCAACGAACTTCGTATAATTTAATTGTAGAAAAAAAATATAATCTCTTCCCACGAATGTGTCCTTTGTTTATTCGGGTTGGGGGTAATTCTATTTGCAGAAATCAACTTCCAAACTGCGTCTAAATTAAGACCGTAGCTGGAACTGAATTTAAGGTAGGGCATGGAAAAACTAAGGTAAGGCGGAAGGAAAAAGCTGCAGTTATTGGAACTTCGAAATTAATTTGAGAAAAAAATATTTTTTTCATCGCTTATTACACTTTCTGGAACCTTGTAGATACAAGGTTCACTTTTTTTACAGAGTAAATACTCATACGTTTGCTCTCGACTTCAATCCAGTCCTCAGGACAAACATGAGGTCGAAGATGTAGCGAGCTTACCCAGAAGAAGCCTATTCACTCGTACTTTAAAGTAATTTCGGCATACGGAAATACTGACGCGCAGGCAGGGCATTCCACTCCTTGGCTGTGCGCTGTGCCGGTTTGGAAGATTAAGGGTTCAAGTCCCGCCTGACTACATTTTTCAATCGTTAATTTGATTTGAAATTTGATAGAAGTACCTAATCTAAACTATAATAAAACTATAACAAAATGTGTCTGTACATCACTACATAGTATAAAACAAAGTCGCTTCCCGCTGTCTATCCCTATGTATGCTTAGATCTTTAAAACTACGCAACGGGTTATGATGCGGTTTTTTTAAATAGATATAGTGATTCAAGAGGAAGGTTTATATCAGCATTGCACCCGTGCAAAGCCGGGGCGGTTCGTTGAAGATATTTACAAAAAAAAAAGATTACGATATGGTTTTTAGGTGTCCCTGATTCAAATCACCAAATTTTTGGATTTTTTGTTTGTTTGCTTGTTTGTTTGTTTGATCGAGCATCACGCAAAAATTACTGAACCGATTTTGATGAAACTGTTTTTGTTTGATATCTTATGATCAGACTTAAAATCTGGTATCTACACAGGATGTAACCAAACACCCTAGTAATACTTAAGGGGGTGCTTCAGACCATAAAACTGAACAACTTTCACTATGGAGCCAACTTCGAAATCTCGAAATAAAAATCAGCTGTCCCATACAAAACTGCAATACTGGCTCGACTCAAATGTATGGGGATAGCAGATTTTTTATTTTTTCTCAATGTTGGCTCCATAGTGAAAGTTGTTCGGTTTGGTGGTCTGAAGCACCTCCTTAAGTATTACTAGGGTGTTTTGTTACACCCTGTATAATTTATGCGGACGAAGTCGCGGGTAAATACTCGTCCATAATATAATAACAGCTTACCTTGGCGTCGATGCCGGGGTGTGGAGGCGTGGTGCATATGTCCATGTCGGTGTGCGCCACGGCGGGGTACTCCCACTGCTCGAGCCCGTCCGCCAGGCGCCGGTATCTGTAGCGCTGCTCCGACCTGAAGCGGCAAACGTCCACATTGTACTGGGGTACGGATAGGTGCTTGTGCTTCGGTTTAGTTGCTTTGGGATATGTAAGGAAAACTTGTAGTGTATCCAAGTTAGAAAGAATTATGTTGGACTCGTCAAGTTGAACTCGGATTATTGAGTCTGTTACTATTTCTATTCTGTTAGAGATGTTTTTAACCTCTTGTTTATGTCAGCTCTAAATTAATTATACGCGTGTACTTACTTCAAACTTATTTGATAACAAAAACATGGACAATTAGATAGGTACCTTATTTCATGATAGTGTAGTTTTTCAAACTGTGTCTAGTCTACATACCCATTTAACCCATTTATGTTTCAGTAAAACATAAGTAATTAATTGAATCAGGCGTTAATATTCAGAGAAATAAACTTGGAAATAGAACTTCAAATTAGAAATTTCAAAAATATTTTAGATTTCTCTATAAATGTAACATTTATTTTAAATAAGTAGGCGAAAATATTGTGCAATATTTCTTGCAAAGGTTAATTTATATAAAGTACGGTGAAGATGTTTTCCACTTGACGAGCATTTTATCCATAGTTTTTCACGAACTATTACTTTCTATTTGGGGAATTTGACTACTGTTCAATTAAATTTTGGACTTACAATTCCCAAGAACCAACTAAACAAAAAATCCTTACGATAACAAAACAAAATTAATTATATAGCATACTAAACCCGATAGTTTTCCGTATTTATGTCTGTTACTTCTTTTTTACATGATATTCAAGAAAAACTATAGTTTGACTAGAAACTAGTTACACTTTAAAATAAATTTTTCAAAAAAACTGTCAAGAAAATTACCAACGAAACTTTGTAAGTATATTTTAACAGAGTTTTAAACTGTTCACCACTCTAGTCAAGCCATTAAGATTTCTATAGTAATTTGAAGAAACAGACACAAAATACTTCGCCTTGCAAACCGGTTCGAACCACGATTAACCGCCCAGAACCAGACAAATCTGGATCAATCCATCTGGAAAAGATCAAAGTATAATATCTTGAAATAAAAAGGGATAAGTTAAGTAGTTTGAGTTCTCTTACCAATGTCCTCGGTGCGACGACTTGACAGGGCGTAGGTGGATGGCAGAGGGTTGAATCTTGCTTGAATTTCTTCGGATCACTTCTTATAATTAATTTGTAAGAGGGCTAATTTAATTCTGAATATTAATTTTTAAAAATTCAACTTTGAATAGGATTAACATAATTGCAAGGAAACTCGAGAATATAAACAAATTTATTTATTTTTTAAAAGTAGAAATATATAATTATTTCGTACAATTATCAATTTATCACAGTACATTATCACAGATTGTTAATATTTTAATTACTACCACCTTTTTTAACATTTACTCCCAAAAATACACTTACCTATTAAGTATATCTGAAATATGTTTTACTAAATAATTTATTTAAATGGAAATATAAAGAAAACTTAGAAAAATCGATCGACATCAAATCTATTCCGCGATTAAATATAATAAAATCTTCGATTAACAATAAGTATCGATCGATTTTTGTATAGAATAGATTTTATACATAAAAATATGAGACAGACACAATTATGTTAGTTACATAAATAATACAGTTAATTATAAAAAGATTAGCTTTTGGGCTATTTGCAAGATATATTGGATATATTGCTTCTTTTCTATCTAGTATCTAAATAGTTATTTAACCAAGCATATCAGCCCAGCTCTGGCTAAATATTATATTTAAAAATACAATAGGTAACAATGTTCTTGTTAACTAACTTTTTAGTGGAGTACGAGATTCGTGCAATAAGCCCAAATAATTTCTGGTTTATTTTATTTTTATTTCGTTACAAACAGATTTTTATTACATCCTGATTTGTTACACGAAAACAATTAAATGCAGTAAACAAAGAAGTTTTTGAAAATATCAGTACTTAATTGCGCAACAATTGACATTTGTTGTTTTTTGCCGCGCTAATGACTATTTTAAATCATTTTCTGGATGGTTCATTGCTAAGAATCAACTAGAGATTCCCATCACGAGTTGATTGAAGTCGTCGTTTAAATTAGGTAGGATTTTGAAATGTCCTTTTAAACGTCTAACCTCTTTTGTTTTTAACTAAATAGCAGGACAGTGATAAATTAGTTGTAATTGTTTAGATAGTGGTGTATCGGTCTATGTAATATCGTTTAGAAATTAATTTAATTTTGAATTTATTTTACGTGATAAAGCCGGAAAATACCGATCGAAAATGTTTGAAGCATACTGCTCGAAATTGAATAGATACACTAAAAATATTTATGAGCAAATTCGTTTGTTCAATTTTTCTTAACGCCAACTGTATAGCATTGTTTTTTAAGCCAGAGAAGCCTTGGACGAAAATAGAAAAAGAAAATGCTATTTTTTCAAATGTATCTATTCCAAACACCATTATCATAGCAATCACACCTAATCAAACTTAACCCCGATCTTATAACAAGTCACCACAAGCTTGACATTTAAAAATTTACAAGCAATATTCATTTATTCTTCTACACCATTTACATTTGCATTTAATTTTGCTCTGACGCGTCACATTAATTAAAATCTAATTCCGTCTGAACGAAAACCGTGTGATATGTTAACTAAGGTACGGCAGATATTCAGAAAAGAAATTAGAGTTTGTACTTCAAAATGTCAAAATCCAGACTGATCAAATAAATCAATAAAATTCCACATTTCGTCACTGAATTTGAGCCTAAGTTATACATGGTTTATTGTACTTGCAAACTTTTAAACGTCGAAACTGCCCTATTAAAATATATTGCAGTGGTGGTCGAGATAGCCTCACTGCCGCATCCATCCAGCCACACAGCACAATCACAGTCTCGCCGTATAGCGCACAGGTACATAGGTAATATAGTGTCCCACACACTCAGAATAGAGAACAAACCAGATTCAAATTGAAGCCACGAAAATACCGCCGTATAATAGTGCCGAATCATTTGTCCCGTTTTCTTGTTTTTTTTGTAACTAGCATGTGCTGTAGTCGGTAATTTTTGTTGGGTCATAAAAGCGGTGAATTTTGTGGTTTATGTCCAACCACAAGTACTGTAATGCGATACGCATACGAGGGCGGTGAGCTGAGCTCTACCATTAAATAAAGTTTCTCAGTTTATTAGAAAGGATAATTTTAATTTAGCATGATAAATTATACGTTGATAATTATCTTGATAATTATAAAATTAGTTGGAAAAACAAAAAGCTTGCGCAAGCAATGGCCTCGATTCGGACTGTGTTACGACTTAACTAAATTTATTCCTGTCACTTTCTAAAATAAGATTAAGAAAAGAGACAGAAAACCAACAGCTGACTTTAGTGCTGTCAAAGTGACGTTACACGCCCAAAAACGCTTTAAATAAGATGGCGTACATTATGATGGCATCTTATTTTAATCGTTTAACGTCACTTGTCAAAGTGACGTGAGCGTGTCAAGCACTAAAGTCAGCTGTTGGTTTTCTGTCTCTTTTCTTAACCTTATTTTAGAAAGTGACAGGAATAAATTTAGTTAAGTCGTAGCACAGTCCGAATCGAGGCCAATGTCACGCCATGTATATTCGATCACGATGCGGTAAACAAGAGGCTCACAAATACGAAGTAATGTTTCTCACTGTATGCTGTTGTTTTTCTTCATTATTTGTTATGTAATACCGAGGACTAGACGCTGTTTGGTCTGGATACGAGTGAATTAAAGCAAAAAAATTTTTTTTACAACTTATAGCTTGAAATTTCACTTAAAACTAACAATCAGCTTATCGAATAATTATCATGAATGGACATTTTATGTGGAATATTTATGTAAGAATGTGATATATTATGTGAAATAAATTAATCTAATCTAATCTTGAAATAATTATCAACAAAAGTATCAACGAAAATAATTACCTATTTTGATTATTTCGAACCTAGTTTATTTGCATTGAACTGTAAACCATGGGCAAATGTGATCAATATCAAAAATATCCTGAAATCCGTCACACCTAACGAGCAATAACAGCACTTGTGGTCAGACTAGCAATAACACGGGTGATAGTATACACAATACAATAAAGACAATGTTCTTTCCGATTTGTTCTCTATTCGTAGCCTCATCGTGTCCTCCTAACACGAAGGCAGTTTCAGCACATTTACAGTGAGAGTCCGGCACAGCACAGCAGGTTCGGGAACGCGTCGGTCGGTAGTGATATAAAGGTGGAAGCCGTACCTGCAGAAGGTGCAGGACCAGCCGGGCGGCGCGGCGGAGCGCTCGTGGTCGGCCAGCGCGGCGCCCGCCGCCGTGCTCCAGCGCCGCCAGTACGCGGTCGTCAGGGCGCCTGAACGGTACGCTGACACCAGCGTCTGGGGAAATAGTGCGTAGTTACTTAAGACGCTATGGTAGGACAAAACGCCTTGGAGGCATTTTTCACGTTTCGACTAGATTTATACAATTTACCGAAACCAAAATCATACCTCAGTATTCTTGGATAGTTTATCTAGTGAAATCATATATATTGAATACACGATTGGAATTACATCGCTCGATAGAAAATCGTCACAAAGATGACGTATTTTCATGTATTTTTAACCATTTTTTTCACCTGAGAAGAACTTAAAATAGTTTCAGATTTTTGGTATTTATACTCACATATTCTCTATTAGTTTATCTAGTGAAATCATAAAAAAAAAATCTATAAAAAGTACTTTTGTTAACTCTTTTTAATCGAAAATACGGCACGCGCACGTACTTTTCGGAGGGCTGGACAATCACGTTTCTCATAGAAAATATTCGTCTGAACCTATGGCCCCTTAAGTTGTAGTTACAAACATGATAATCAGTATGTTCAGATCAGGGTTACATTGAAATGGTTGGCATCCTTTTAAATTAGTTTCCACATCAACCTGAATAACTTTTACCACAGATTACTGTTACTTCGTAAGCATAACAGGTACAGCACTTCCTTAGAAAACGACAAGTTTTCACGCTTTAATCATTTTCTGCCTGACGGTACGCGCGAAAATGTATCTGATGGCGCTTGATAAGTCAAGCGAAGCGACGCTAAGGCGTTGTGATTACTTCGTACAGCGAGCGATGTATGCGACGTTACCGTCTGAAGCGAGTGAATACGAGAAATCAAAGAATGCGAGAATTCATACAGAAGCGCAGCGCTTACGATGCGCCAAAGTGCAGGTACTTATCTCGGTTCCTACGACCGAGTGACAGAGGCTTGCTTTTACTAAGGGAGCAAACCTTAAAACGCAAAAATAACTGCTTTTCCAAACATTTAATTTATTCAAGTAAGCATTGCAGTTTATTATGGAACATTAATTTTTTACAGACCTTGACATACCATGAATATCGTTAACTGCCGAAATATCGGGAAGACAATCAATTCAAAAACTCGGTAAGAACCCGTTAAAACTAAAATTCTTTGGTCTTCACATAGTGTAGAGTTTCTTGTATCATAAAACATTTTAGATTGTATAAAAAATAACTCACCTGCATCTGAATCAACATCTCCTGCACCGGAGAAACGATAGACGGCTGCAGCTGATTCAAATACTTCAGCTTAGCTTCCACCAGATCTGTGAGATCATCCAGAGCCTCATCCTTCTTATCCTCATTCAATGTCTCTCCCTTAGTGAACGCTAGACCGTTCCCATAGCTTATCGTACTCTTTGGGTTACTATCACTGTCTTCTTCTTTACTGAAGCCCAGACCCGTCCGTTCACTAGAAAACCCTTCAATATGTTGGGAATATTTTGTGGTGTACGCTGGAACGTCAACCTTTTTTCTTTCTGGTAATACGGAATTTGATATCCTGAGCTTTTTTCTTGGTTTTTCCCCTTGACTGTCCATTAAATAAATATTAGCTGGTTTCTTTTCGGGTAATGGTGGAGTGTCTGACTTTTTAATTTCTACATCGTTTTCTTGTATGTTTTGTGCGCTAGGGAATAAACTAGGTTTTTCTTCTTCAATAGCTTTGCTGCTTGGGAATAGAGATTTTAGTTCTTCTCTTGGTGGAGTTAGATCTCCAATACTTCTTGGTGAATTTCTCGCGCTGCTCTCTTTGGATTTCATGTTGTCGTCACTAAATATGTCGATTTTTGCCTTAGATTTCACTTTAGGTAGCTCTTTTTTCTCTATTTCTTCTAATAAGTCATCTATGTTTGTACCGAGTGTTGGTTTTGTGTCGTCAACCACTTTGGGAGAAGATGTCGCTGACCTAGTTTCGTCTTCAATAATCTTTTGCAATTCAGAAGGTATTTCACCGCCAAGTTTTTCTAACAACTTAGCTTTATCTTTTAGTTTTATTAGCAATAATCTTTCGTCTTGACTATCATCATTCTCAGTCACTTTTAATGGTTTCTTTTCCTGGGAAAAAAATCGAGTTAAGCTTTACTGTTGTTCTGATAAGATTCAAATTTGGACGGCTAGAGTAATAAGCATCTCAGATTGAAAACTTAGCCATCACATTGCATTGATAACAGATTCAAAATCACTGAAAACTCTCGATCAGACTCAAACAAGTAACACATTTTGTTTTTAACACAAAAACATGCTAGAAGTATATGAGAGAGACCAAAAATGAACTATCTGAGATTATTATTGGACGTAATAATTTCAGATAGTCTAGTTGAAATTAAATGAATTAAATTATGACAATAAAGCTAAATATAAAATAATAGTTTACAGTGAAGATGAGTAGTTATTCTTTATGCAGAATTCAGGTACTTTTTGTCATCATTGATGCTTCATTATTTGACTTTAACTGTAGATCAAATAACTGTGTGCAAGTCTTGATATCACATACACATCACAAGACATGCTTTTACACAGTAGACGCACAGAGTACTATAATTACTACCATAAGTAGACGCTTATCTTAACAAATTGTTGTCTGGATTGAAATGTTTACTGTCAAGTAAGATGAAGCAATTCTGAGTCATTTCTTTAGTGCACACACGACTCTTGCCTCTTCCACAGTCCTAAGTTTAGAGACCAATCATACAAGCTATTTTTGAGCCAAGGCTATGTGGCAACTGCACCGCAACGACGTCGCAACTCAACCGTAGTCTTTTTATTACTGAACGTCATCGCCACGACACTGATGGATCTCTGAAATATCGCTGCGATATCGTTCCGTAAACACGTGTTTACAGAATTATATGGCCCTTATAAGTACAATATTTTTAAATTGTTTTTGTCTCAGGTTTAAAATTAATTAAATCTATAGAACAAAACATCTTACTTCTTCCTTTGCAGCAACAAACTCTACTTTCTTCTCAACTTCCTTAGGTTTAGTTTCATTTAACGAATTCGGTGGTAGTTCTGGCCCAATTGGTACTGTATAACTCTGGTTTGGAGGTAAACTGGGCCCATATTCAGTATTTATCACCGGTGGGGCAATTTTCTGTTTCTTTTGCGTATGCTTTGGAAGTTTGGCCGGAGGTTTAGGCGGAGAGGAAGACTTGACTGGGGTGTCTGGTTCGTCATTCGATTCAGAGTCAGAATGGTAGTATGATGTTATAAGTTCAATTTTTCTGTGGAAAAAGAAAACGTTAGAATGAGACTAGATTGCATTTGAATTTAATGTCGACTGCCTGCAGTATTATCTATAATAACTGTTCCTAGTGACTGGGGTGTCAGCACATTCTTGCCCCCTGACGTATACATGCGTTTGATTTACGTTCTTTATACAAATAAATTCAAAGTCAAAAAAGCTAAAAAAAAAGGGGAGTAGCAAAACAAATGTTTTTAGGCGTTTTTTATGTAGGTACGAGTATGTCAATTTATACCACATCTTTCATCATTTCTAATTCTAAATGAATCGAGCGGCTAGCCTAGCCACTGGAGGGTTTACGACGGACGGACGTGTTGTGTTCGGCACGCGGGTTAAATGACCACATGGCTCCAACATTTTGTGGTGGTTCCGAGTTAGTGCAAAAACAATCCTTGAGATCGTCAAATATTTATCACCATACAATTTCAATCACACTATTTATTTAAACTAGATATTGGCAAAATCATCAACACTAATATGGAGCCACAATTTTAAAAATTGAATAGTTTTTTCTAACTTGATCCAGATAATTTTTTATTATTCAATCAATCAATCAATCAATATTTATTGCTTTTTCATGTGGTTTACAAAGATGTTCTTAGAAATATTTTACAAGTTCCTGTCATGAACCCTGTGAGGGCACAGCAAATAACAATAAGAATTTAACAAAAGTAAATAAATCATAGAAAATTTTAACATGCCTACATAAATTTTAATTTTAAAATTATATGAAAGAATATTTAATTATTTAATTATTACATTAAGATTAATTATAATTTAAACAATATATAAATTCATCCTCTTACTATTGCAATCTGTCCTGAATGGAACATTTGGCAATCATATGTATTATTTTCTCTTATTGATTATATAATTTAATAATTATAAGCAACACTTACTCCTCGTCGTCATCACTGGCTGCTCTTTTCTTGGAGTTAGGAAACTTCTTGTTCTTATTGTCAACAGGTCTATCATTTTTCTTTGCAGCAGGTTTATTGACGGAAGACTTGGATATCACTTTGTTCTGCGTGTTTTGTTTCTCCGCTAACGCCTGCTGGTATAGCTGCCATTCTTCCGCCGACACTTCGGAACCTGTTGAATTAATTAATTTTAAGAATTTGTTGCACAATAGTACAAAACTATTTCAGAAGTCTCAGCAACATTCATCAAGGCTACAATTCAAAATGTAGGATATTCAGAATATCTACATATTTCTTCACACATATTTTTCGCAGTGTAACAGGTAGTCCTGTCACACTATGGAGACTGCCATTGAAATATATGTTGATGAGCAGAGTCCGGAATTTGGGTAGCACTTTTAATATGTCAAAGGGATTGCACGTTTATCGACTTCCGATTGTGTCGATAAATTAAATTAACATCACAAACAGAACAGTTTATCAAGGAATCTTCTTCTTTATAAATAAACTCTGGGTATTTTACTAACCATTTCTCTATCGTATCTTTCTTACTACGAGACATTTTCGATATTAGATACCTAATGAATTACATTTTAAGATACCAAATGATTGACATTATGTTGACATAGATGTTTAAAACAGTAATCAAAAAGTCAATAGAATAACTGCCAGTATCAATAATGATAAGGACCCAACAATCTATTTCAGATTTAATATATCGACACAATCGGAAGTCGATAAACGTGCAATCCCTTTGACATGTTACCAAAATTCCGGACTCTGTTGATGAGTAAGTGAGCCCATCATCACTTTTAATGGAAACAGGAACTTGTACGTTTCCTCACAATATTGTTCTTCACCAAGAAGCCTGATTTATTACAAATCATGTTGGGGTGCAACCTCCGCCCACTACGTCTGGTCCCTTTGGATGAGTACAGAAGGAAGAGCAGTGGGTATGAGCTGGTGCACCCTAGCCATTCGTCAGTGACTTCTCCTAGTGGCATCTCACTCTCAAAAACTGACATGGCCTGTCAGTCAGTTTAGGAGATATAGCCGTTCAAAGGTCAGACCTGTGAACGGTTGTATCTCCTAAACAGACAATGGGCTGATAAAACACACAAGCTGGAGTGGTCTAGCCTTACAGGTCTACAGCACTCCAAGAAATTTATCAGCAATGCGACAACTTGTGTCTCAAAGTTCATACTGAACAACAGCAGGAGCAAGGCTCGTGCCATCGTCGGAGCCCTCACTGGGCACTACGCCACAGGCACGATGATGCACAAGATGAAACTCACCCTGGATCCCAGCTGCCGAGCGTGCGGAGAGGATGAGGAGACCATGGAGCACATTCTCTGTGACTGTGATGTCTTGGCGGCAAAACGCATGTGCCTCCTTGGTGATGGATATCCAAAACCGGGAGATCTTAGGCTTCTTCCCCTCAATGGTATTGCCTCCTTCATTGACCATGTATTTGAAGGGTGAAGAAAGTAAAAAGTATTGGGGCTAACACAAAAGATCCCACTGGGTCAAAGTGTTGCTGGCTTGCCAGCCCCCACAACAAGATAAGATAAGAACAGACAATGTCAGTTTTTATATTGTTTGCATACCTAGAGTGCATACATCCATATTAATTTTTTGCAACCATAACTGACCTTTGAATGACTGTAACTCCTAAACCGACTAGAGTTATGCAGGCAGACCTGGTCCATCCCACAGATATGCTCTAAAAGTATATCTATCTATTATGCTAACAGGACAAAATAAAAAAATTCAGGATGAATATCTTTTGGGCCTTCAGGCTCTTCACTTTATCTGTAAGTGAAGCCACTGCCCTCATCGTAGCATGATGACCACGCTGTCAGTTTAATGTTTGAGTCCATCTACTAGTCATGCTACGATCAAACTATCTTACCTGCAGTATGCAACTGTTGCTGAGCCAGCTTGAGGGCGAGCAGGTACTCCGGAGGTGCCTCCCAAGTGACGGCGTTGGTCTGCTGGTTCCAGTAGTATGTGAAGCCACTGCCCTCATCGTAGCATGCTGACCATGCTGCCGGTTTAATGTTTGATTAAGTCCATGAGAGAAATCAAAATTAATAAGTTACAATGAAAGATAATGTATTGTAGAGGTGCATATGGAATAGATCGAGGCCTTCGACAAACAGGTTTTTAGATGTTTTTGTGTTAATGGGGTTAGTTTTCATACACTAACAAATCTATTCTGATTAAATTTTTTCTACCTTTCATCCCTTATCCACATAAGTGGGTTCGGCACATTGTTATTTTTTATTCATCTCTGTCACCATAATATCAACACTCGCTCTTTTCTTACACATAATATTCAAATTTTTCACAGAATCTATCTGTCTTTCGCCTTCATCTCCTTCCACAGCCAACCACATTAATAGTTCCGCTGCTAAGCTCAAAACAATGATACTCGTGCAGTGCGAACACGGTGGAATGCTATACAATTCTGACTCACTGGGCGAGTTGTGCGCACTACAGCCCATTTTTTGCTGACCTACGATGTAGGTTGTCAAAACTTATCACTCGTCTCAGCAAGATTTCAAATGATTGTGCAAACAATGGACACTAAAATTATCAATGATCTATTTACTTCACATTGACTATCTAGTGTGAATATATCATAGAAAAAAGAAGGTAGAAAGGGAAGGAAGCATGTGTCTCGTCATAGCAATAGCAGTGAATTTGCACATAGCAAATTCACTTTAATTAAAAAAGGAGATCACTACCTTATTGCTTTCCTTATCGATGCAACCACTTTTTTGTACTACCACGGCCACCTGACTCCTGAGTCACTTCATATAAATTGTATAGGATTTTATCACTATCACTATGTCATGCGCGGTTACACTGACATTATATTCCATAAGCGAAAAAAAATTGTCTATGAATTATGTGTATGCCCTAAAATGCTACTTGATGTTGTGTATCATTTCATCCCAAAAATTGGAATATGCAAATCAAATAATCGAATCGATCAAACCAGCCCAAATCATACCCATATCCCTGCTGGTCATAGGCATCCCTTTTGCTAAATGTGAGCCTTATTGCTACAAACTTCACACAAAGTAGTAGTTTCTGATCACCGAAATAGAATATGGGGAAGGACTGTACAATGCGTGCCGTCGAGTTCAGGGTTCATATTTTTTTTCCAAATAGGCCTTCTTATGACTAAGCTATATACGAAATTAATAGTTTTCGAGATATGATTTTTTGAAATTCACCAAATCTCATACAATTTTGTCTAAAAGAGCAGGTCGGGCACTAGAAAAAAAAAATTTACCCCGAAGGCTATGGGGGCATTCCACGGTGACGGTCGGGACATTTTGACTCATTTCTTTGTAATCTTTTAAAAACTACCTGGTAATTAACATATTATTAAGTGAAAAATGTATGTGGTTTGATAGCTCATTAAAGGTTTAATAATAATCTGGAAGAATAAATAGAAATTTTTGTCGTTTTCTGTGTCAAATTAATAACTAAATCAATGTGACGGTCGGGACACGCACAATTCCGGCTACCGTGCACTAGTACATACTGCACACGATTTCAGTTAAACCAAATGTCTTGAATATTTGTTTTTTTTATATGTGACACCTAAAGAGTGCTGTAACAATTTGTCCTAAGAAATAACTCTCTAAATATTAACTGTTTTTATGAAAAAAAAAGTTTAAGTCTGTGACGGTCGGGACAAGGACTTGTGACGGTCGGGACAAGTAAGAAATCTATACAACTTAGTGCTCATAAGTATACGGTTTTATTAGACTTTATAACAAACATTTTTTTACGATACAAACTTATCAATATAGTATGTTATAGATGTATATTAATCATCTTACAGACCATCTGTGAATTCGTAGTATATACGATTAACGCAAGTTTTTACGGAAGGCTTGTTAAGAATTTTTACAACTTTGCTTGTATTTATATGAGAAGTATCATTTTCATTCATGTTCATGACAAAAGTATCCCCTTTGGCTGAGGTTTTAATAGGTTTCATGAACATGACTTCAACCTCTGAATCTTCGCCGAATGGTCCTTGGCAAACGGATATGTATTTGTATTCCTTCATTCGCGTCCATTTATTGGACACAAATCTCACTAATACATAAGAACCTATACAAATTAGATTTTCTGCCTCATCGCCGGCCTGTCCATCTCGAGCCACCTCTATTTTCCCCTCATCCTCGGTCTTTCCACTTCCAGCCATCTCAAAGTCCCTCTCATCTCCGGATTTACCTCTTCCAGTCATTTCAAATTCTGCATCATTGGCCTTTTCATTTCCAGCCCTCTCTAATTCCTCCACATCTCTGTTCTGTCCACTTCCACCCTCCTCAAATTCTGCCTCACCTCCGGTCTTCCCACTTCCAGTTATCTCAAATTCTGCCTCATCTCCTGTTCTTCCAATTCCAGCCATTTCAAATTCTGCGTCATCTCTGGTCTTTCCACATCCAACCATTTTAATATCTGCCTCATCTCCGGTCTTTCCACTTCCAGTTATCTTAAATTCTGCCTCATCTTCGGCCTGTAATAGAAGCTAAAAATAGAAGCTAAAGCATAACACCATAAACAACAAGTTTATGTGCAATAGAATGATTAAATTGTGACAGGCGAGTTTGTGACGGTCGGGACTGTGACCGTCGGGACAATCTTCATATCGTAATAAAAATTGAATATATATTTGGGGAGAACAAAAAACTAAATAAAACTGTGAGTCCAATGCAGTGCCTTACTTTGCAATAGTTTTTTGTTTACTGACATGCACATTTTTAGTTTAGGAAAAACATATAAGACAATAAGTCCAAACGTATTAGGAATTGATATTTTCAAATAAACGATTGCGTTGCTCTGAAAACAAAGTTTTATTTTAGTAATTAAATACACACAATAATAATTACACCGTTTAACTTAAATCATAAATATCCTACCTGAAAACAAAGAAACGGCATTTAAAGTCTATTATTAAAATAATCAATTCCTTTTCATACAATTTTATAATAAGCAAACAATATACTCCATCTTGGTAAGTTCTGTCAACTCACAAACTGCTTTGCCTACCACCATTATTCCCAGCGCCATCTATGAAGTACATGAGTACATTAAATTAACACTGTATTACCGACGAAAGAGCGCTGTACAAATTATTAAAGAAATATTAGTTTCTTTACATCTCCCCCCCCAAGGAAGGAACATTTCAAAATGTTCACTTAAACTAAATCTAAATTTTACCATATTTTTTTAGTGTTTTTACTTTTTTTATTTTTTTTTTAATTATTATTATTTTTTATCTTTTTTTTATTTTTTTTATTTTTTTTATGTAGGTATTGGTATAAGTTTTGTAATGTGAAAGAGATTTGACTCAGACTTTTTATGACCAGTATTAATTCTATATATTGAATCTGATATCTTTTCTACAATTTCAAATGGCCCAATCTTCAGCTCATCTAATTTATTTCTATTCAGTTTGTTCCCATTCTCTACATATACCATATCCCCTGTATTGAAATTAAATTGAGTTCTATTTTTATCAAATATTTGTTTATTGTAGTTATGTGATTTTAATGAATTTTCAAATGCAATTTTCCTATCTCTAATCCATTCAACGTCTGTTTTATTTCTTTTTAGTTCATTAGGCAAAAAAGAAACATCTGTACCATCCAACAGGTATTTTGGTGCAAAGCCAGTAACTGTATGTTCTGTATTATTATATTTATCTACACAGTTATGAGCAATAGTTGTCCATGCTTTTTTATTATTGTTCTCATTTATTTTACACCTGATTTTGTTTACCAGCGTTTGATTAAGTCTTTCATTTAAGCCATTAGAAAACGGAGCATTTACTGCCGTGAAAATCATTCGTATTGATTTTTCATTTAAAAATGATTTGAATTCTTTTGAGTTGATTCCGGGGTATTGATCGGTGAGAAGCATTCCAATTTTATCAGTATCTATTACCTTATTGACTAGTTTAATAAAATCATTAGCACTTTGTGTTTTTGAGGTAACAATATAAGCATATCGTGTAAAGTGATCCACTAAAAGGTGTAGATATCTTTTCGTGGATCGTGAGCCTCCAAAACCTCCAATCGTATCTATTGAGACTATTTCAAAAGGTTCTGTGGCAGGACCCAAATGTGACATTAGACCATATTTATCCTGTCCTCTCGTTTTATTTTTTATACATGTCTCACAAGTTTTACAATGTCTTTTAATATTTATCGTTAAATTTTTTGCTGTATATAATGTACTTATTTTGTTTTGCATTTGTTTTATCCCTAAATGACACATGTTTTCATGTACATCTCTAATAAGTTTTTTACTAAAATCTTCTGATAATATAATTTTCTCACGTTTTTTAACCCTTTTATAGTATACATTTTGTCTTGATATTAATTTTGATTTATTACTTTATTTTTTGATATACAAAAGTATATCATCATTGTTTTCCTGATCTGTAATAATTTCATTCAATTTTATCATGTTTACAATTTTTAATTGTTCATCTGTATCCTCACTTGCATCCAATACTGGGTTCCTACTTAAACAATCTGCTTCTATATTTTCTTTTCCCGGAGCATATTTAATTTTAAAATCATACTGTGATAAATAATATGTTAAATCTCCTAATTCATCATCTGTCCTAGATTTAATATTTAAATTTTCCAATGGTTTATGGTCTGAATATACTGTAAACGACTTACCTATCAGCCAGTATTGCCAGTATCTTATTGCTTCTTTAATAGCTAAACATTCTAAATAAATTGCCTTTTTTTTCTTTTGTAATTGATTTAATTTTTTTGAAAAGTATGCCACTGGCTTATCTTTTCCGTTTGGTTGTGTTTGCTTCAACACTGCTCCAATACCTTCTAAAGATGCATCTGTATAAATATTTATTGGTAATTTCTGATCAAATATTTCTAGGATTGGCTGTGAGCACAATAAGTTTTTAATGTCTTCAAAAGATTTTTGACAATCCTCAGACCAAACAAATTTCTGATTTTTCCTAAGTAAATTGTGAAGGGGTTCTAAGATCACCGCACTTTTTGGTATATACTCATGATAGAAGTTAATTTTTCCCAGAAATTGTCGAACATTTTTTTGAGTTGTCGGTATTGGGAAGTTTTTTATTGAAACTAAATTATCTCTCAGTGGCCTCACTGTATTATTATGTATTATATGACCGAGATATTTCACTGAATCTGACGCAAATGTGCATTTCGTAAATTTTAATCTAAAACCCTCCTTTTTTATAGCTTCTAACAATTGTTTTAAATGGTCAATGTGCTCAGAAAAAGTCTTAGAAAATATTAGGATATCATCAATGTAGTTCACTGCAAAGTCATTAAGCTTATACTTTCTTAAAATGTTACTTAGTATCCTTTGAAAAATTGCTGGTGCTGTCTTTAAACCAAAAGGTAAGCATGTCCATTGATAATGTCCTTCCTGTGTTACAAAGGCAGTTTTCTTCTTATCTTCAATTCGTAGCGGGATTGACCAGAAGGCTGAATTGATGTCCAGCGTTGTAAAATATGTTGAGTTTCTCGTCTTAATCACTAGGTCGTCAATCAGTGGAAACGGTTGAGCTTGAGGTACCACTATTTTATTTAGATCGCGAAAATCTATACATAATCTTGACCTTCTGTTGTCTTCTTTTTTAAAAGCCAAAGTCACTGGTGCTGCAAATGGACTATAAGATTCCTCTATAAGATTTTTGTCAAGTAATTTTGCTATTTGTTCTTCTATTTCCTTTTTATCCTCCACTGAACATCTATAAGGCCTTTTACAACAATATTTGTCCATGAGTAGATCAATACGTGCTTCATATTCTCTGACCGTGCCTATGTCATATTTGTCCTTTGCAAAGATTGATTTGTAAGTGTCTATCAGTTTATGTATTTCTGACTGTTGTGTAGTATTTAAATTATTCATACTTATTTTGAAATCTTCTTCTTTTAAGTGTTCATTAAAATTTATTGAACATGGGTTCGTTTCATTTTTCACCTCCTTAGAAGTGTTATTTTTATCGTCATCCAATTCATTTTTCACCTCCTTAGAAGTGTTATTTTTATCGTCATCCCATTCATTTTTCACCTCCTTAGAAGTGTTATTTTCATCGTCATCCCATTCATTTTTCACCTCCTTAGAAGTGTTATTTTTATCGTCATCCTCATACATGGGATCTTTTTCTTCTTCTATTTTTATTCCTTCTTTTTTTTGTGTGATTTTGAAATTCTCGTCTTGAACCAGTCTAAATTGTTTTATGATATCCAGTCCAATTAGAAAATCGTAGTTAAATTCCTCTCCATCAATTATATAAACATCCGCTTTTTCTTCGATATCAAAAATTTTTATTTTAATAGTTGTCAAACCAATCGTCTTTTTAACACCATTAATTGTGATTAAATTATCACTTTTTGAA
Source organism: Agonopterix subpropinquella (assembly GCA_922987775.1). Lineage (NCBI taxonomy): Eukaryota > Metazoa > Arthropoda > Insecta > Lepidoptera > Depressariidae > Agonopterix > Agonopterix subpropinquella. Next base: position 23,021,612 of record OV277705.1, read on the forward strand.
TCATCCTCTCCTTTTCTTTTCAGTCTTACTAATTTGGAATTAATTATTGAAACGTTTGAGCCTGAATCATATATTCCTAATGTTTCTAATTGTGCGTTTAATAGCAGTTTGACTTTAATTAATGGTGTTATTATTCGTTTTTTTTATCATTATTATTGAGTTCAACATCAATCACTGAATTGTTTACGGTTTTAATATTTTTTCCTTTATGATTATATTCTTCCGTCTGTTTGAACCAGCACTTTTCTTCAGGATGGAACCGAATACCTTTATTCAAATTTTCACAAGTTTTACATTGTTTTATTTTATCTGACTTTCCTTTATAATTATAATCATAAGTATTTCTATTATTCTTGCCGAAATTCTTTTTGTTCGCCACATATTCATGTTTTCCAATTTCATTGTAGAGGCTTGCGGGTGATTTAACAGTTTCTTTATCAATTTGATTCATTACGTACTCTGGTAATCCCATTACAATAAGATTTATCATTGTTTGAGTGTCGATGTGCTTATTAACCTCTAATAGCAGTCTTTCCTTTTTTGTGGCATATTCCAGTAAGGATCCAGCTTGGAATCTGAATGTAAATGCGTATTTGACTTGGGACCAACCTTTATTTCCATATGTTTCACAAAAGTTATCCTTCCATACTGCCCATTCGGAATTCACTGTCAATTTTATTAACATACTGCTATACCAATCTAGGCATGGTTTTTCGAGGAGATGTTTTAAAATCTCTATTTTCTCTTTGTCCTGTAAAATCTCAAATCTTCCACATTCACTCTCAAATTCACCAATCCATTGATCAGCATTTGATGTTTTATTTGAAAATTTTTCTATTAAAAACCTTTCAGCTGTTTTTGCTATATTTATCTTCTCTGGTGCATTGTTATTAATGCTGTTGTGTGAAGATTTTGTCCCTTCTACAATCTCATCTAAATACTGGTCACCAAACTGTAAATTTTCACCTTCATCTAGATATATTTTCCTCAAATCTGTACTTAGAGGTACCCATACTGCGCGTGTTTGATGTCTTTTTTTTAACGAATTTTTTATTTTCGTAAATACGACTGAAGACAGAATGGCAGTGTGCTTACTTATGGGCTGTAACTCATCAGGGACCTCAAAAACACGTCCGTCCGGTGTCTCAATAGAGGTTATGCATATCACATTTGTTTTTCCATCCGGTGACCCCAGTACCGCAAATTTAAATCGTAGCTTTTCCATTTTTCTTGATTTTAACTAGAAATGCCGTTTTATAAGACAATAAGTCCAAACGTATTAGGAATTGATATTTTCAAATAAACGATTGCGTTGCTCTGAAAACAAAGTTTTATTTTAGTAATTAAATACACACAATAATAATTACACCGTTTAACTTAAATCATAAATATCCTACCTGAAAACAAAGAAACGGCATTTAAAGTCTATTATTAAAATAATCAATTCCTTTTCATACAATTTTATAATAAGCAAACAATATACTCCATCTTGGTAAGTTCTGTCAACTCACAAACTGCTTTGCCTACCACCATTATTCCCAGCGCCATCTATGAAGTACATGAGTACATTAAATTAACACTGTATTACCGACGAAAGAGCGCTGTACAAATTATTAAAGAAATATTAGTTTCTTTACAAACATATATCTGTTTTGCCGTGACTGTCGGGACAAGCTATACGTGCCACTTCAAAACGCGATAAATTTAACATTCACTTACCTTTTTTTCCTTTCCTTTCTGCAAGTAATAGCTGATAGTATTTTTTTATATAATATATCTAGCACGCGGCGAAACGCAAACGTAGTCGAGGAAAACAGTGCTGCCAAATTTGAAGAAAAATTACTACCTTAGGACAAAAAAAGTGACTAGTGTTTCACCCTAAAAAATATACTAAATTGGTGGTTTTTAATTTAAAAAATGTGATTGTTGATAAATATGGAATGTTTATTAGGCGTTTAGCTGTAATAAATGCGTTTTTATGCTAAACAGTTTTTCGCATATGCGTTCACAGTTAGCGTGGAATGCCCCTATGGCAAGCTATTGAATTGCATACGACCAGCCTAACAGTAGCAATTCAGTTCTGGCACTCACCGGCCGCTCCCGCAGCACGCTCGCTCCGCTCGCTCGGCTCGTGCGCCGTGGTCGTAAGAAACCTAACATGCTCGTCGCTTCGCTCCTCGCAACCTAACCAACTGAGTTGGATACGGCGGCCAGCCTCCGCCGCCGTAATTTTTCAAAAAAAATTGTCTCGAAAACTAAGCATTTTGCCTTGAGATGACCAATTTAGTATGAAATTTGTCAAATTTCAAAAAATTATATTTCGAAAACTATAAATTTCCGCAAGTTGAAATTTCGTATATAGCTTAGTTATAAGAAGACCAATTTGGAAAAAAAACATGAACCCTGAACTCGACGGCACGCATTGTACAGTAGAGCCGCTACAAACTTCACACAAAGTAGTCGTTTCTGATCACCGAAATAGAATATGGTCGTGAATCTACAACTAAAATTAATATTTACTTTTCTTATCACTACTTACGGCAATGCGGAATAGGCGCAGGATGAATGCCCGCCATCGCGTCACTCGCCTGAGCCGGCGGCAGCGGGGGCGCAAGTGTCGAACTCATACCCCTACCAGCTACGTCAGGTGCCCTCGACGCCTGGTACACCGGCTCCTGGGTCTCATCGTCTGAGTCCCCGTAGCCGATCAAACCAGCCAGTGGGTTTGGTTTACTCATCTCATCGAAAAACTTCAACAGCACTCGCGTCACTTGATAAAAGTTTCAATAGATTTGTAGCGATAATTGCACTTGATGTTTTTGCACAGTTATAAACAGCTGCAGACAGGAAATATTGGTTTTGCAATTGCAAATTTGCGTTCACGCTATTTTTTGGATTTTGCGATTGTGAATTTGTGACGACTTTGACTTTGACTGACGTTTTCCGGTCGGACCAGTGCTGCCAGATCAATACTTAAGAATTATCCCAGATTGACTGCAAAATTATCGTGTTTTTATCGCATCACAAATTCCAAAAAGTTTCGTATTTTAGAACCTAAATGAGTGACAAATTGAGTCATTCTTACCTACATTGCATGCCACAATTTAATGTTACCTATTTATAGTACGAAATTTTTAGGGAATTTTAGTAAAAACTCTTGATTGAAACGACACAGTGAGGAAATATTTATGTCTCGATTTTTCTCATTAGAACTTCAATTTTAGTAATAGGTATTTGTAAACTGTTTTACGCGGTACTTAAAGGCTAATAATGATGTATCATTGGTATTTGATGGATAATATAGTTAAAAATAGTGATTTGATACACAGATTTCATTAAATTTAAAAATTATCGTGGATTATCGTGGAATTTTTGTGAGTTATCGTGCGATACCTGACTTTTATTTTCTATCGCATGCCTCTCAAAAATATCGTGGATCTAGGATAATTATCGCACGTCTGGCAACACTGGGTCGGACGGTCGGAATTTTTGTTTGCTTTTTTTTTTTCTTCCTTTCGGAAAGGCAATAGGATCTAGCTCTTACAGCCGTGTCTTCCTTCAGTAGTTTGTAGTTTTTTATCTGTGGTCAATCTTGGAAGCTTGCACACTGCGCCGGCGCCGCCAGTATCATGTGCAGTGCAAGTAACCAAATGTTTTGTGTGTGTATTCATCAGGTATTCATGCTTAATTCTCACGACTAGCTTATGTTTTGTTTTCATGAGAGTCCTGTTATGTTGGTCGAATAACGCAACTTTTTGGGACCATAGATATAATATCCAAAACAGCAAAAACGTAATTTATCGAATTAATTCCTAATAAAGATTTGCATGGGTATAAAGTAGAATATAGTTATTGATTCTTTTTGTAAAAAGAAATAAAATTAAAGCATTATTTAGGAATTTATGTGAATTGAACAATTTTTTGGCACAATATGACAATGACCCAGGCAGGTACACATTTTCAGAGGCAAAACGACTACACAAATAGTGAAAAATATAATAAAAGTCCTAAAAGAATAATCGCATTGTCACCCTACTAAGGATAAGGACACCGCGTCCAGTAATCTTTATCCCTCTCTACACAAAATTCCGAGAAGACCGCATTCTAGGTTTTACGTAGTAAATTAATATTTCTATGTTTGGGACACGAACTGCAAAAAAATACAATATATCACAAATATCACTAAAACCCAAAAAGGTTATGAGGTTTTGGCTAAAATAATTTTTTTACGAATTGCAAATAAAAGCAATAATTATCACACGTTCATGACAACTAGCTTCCAGAGCCGTAAAATATTATTAAAAGGTAGTTACAGGGACATCTAGTATTATTTATGTGTACTGACGGCTACTTACACGGCTTATAACAAAAATAGTCCGCTAGATGGCGCATAAATTCAATCTTCAGAACCATAATAATGTATAATAATAAAAACTTTGCTTCATGAAAAAGTTTAAAACTTAATATTTTTAACAGTTCCTGGCTGGAATTTGGCAAAAAATATCTTCGGGAAGCCATAAGCAAACGAAGAAAAAATATACTTATTAGGTACTTTGTAATTTCATCTACGATCTAAAGGCTTCTAGGTACCTATTAATTTTTTTTTTTCAGCAAAACCGGACAGAAAGCACAGAATAGGTAAGTAATAGTAATAGTATTATAGTTCTACCTTAGTTCTACATACAGAAAGGTAACCAAAAATGTGGTAAAAAAAAGTTTACATAGGTGAAATGTAGACAATAGAAAGAAAAAGAATAAATTACCTGCAATGCAAGATGCAAGCTACAAAAACCGGCTAAGTGCGAGTGGTACTCGCGCAGCAAGAGTTCCGTAGGTACCACAATACAATAATCTAAACTATTATAAAACTGTAACAGAAATGTGTCTGTACTTACATTGAAGATATTTACAAAAAAAAAATTACGTCATGGTTTTTACCTTTCCCTGATTCCAAATCACCAATTTTTGGATTTTTTGTCTGTCTGTTTGTTTGTTTGTTTGTTTGTTTGTTTGTATGTTTGTTTGTTTGTTTGTTTGTTTGGGTGTTTGTTTGTTCGAGTATCACGCAAAAACTACTGAACCAATTTTGATGAAACTTTTTTTGTTTGATAACTTATCATCTGACTTAAAATCTGGTATATAATTTATGCGGACGAAGTCGCGGGTAAAAGCTCGTTATAATATAATACAATAAATATGAACGAGCATCACGCAAATACTACTGAACCGATTTTTATGAAACTTATTTAATTTGATAGCTTATGATCTGACTTAAAATCTGGTACAATAATTTGTGCAGACGAAGTCGCGGTTAACACTATAAATAATAAAGTCTTGATTAAGTATAGTGGATAAATGGGCCAAGGGTGTGTCGGACTAAGGACCCAGGTGAAAAATATTTTGTTTAGATATTGTATTGTGGTACTCTTCCTGCGCTAGTCCCACTCGCACTTGGCCGGTTTCTTGTATTAGGACCCTTTTTTACTATATTTGTTTTTTTTATTATTTATCATCAAATTGTTAACTTGCTACTAATTACGTGCTTTTACAGTTCACAAGATACAGCCCTCTGAAGCTAGGACGGACGGGACGGACGGACAGAGCGGGTCCCGGGTCCCAGGGCCGTATTAAGCCATATGCATTTCAAGCCTCGGGGCCCCTGTCCCCGTGGGCCGTGGGATGGATTTGTCTCTGTGTCCGGGGGCCAGATACAGGCTAGGTGGTCGCAGTAACATAACTACAAAATCCACTAAAACAGGACTTCCCAACCAGTGGGGCGTAGTGATATCGTAGGGGGGGGGGGCACAATGCGTTTACATTTTGGACAGAAAACTCCAGTTAACCACGTAAATTCCACTCATTAATTCATTTGAATAATTAACTCATTCACTCAGTTACTAATTTACCCATTCGTTTGTTGTTACTGACATGTTCAGGCTCAGCAGGTCTCAGATAGCACCTTTCCAGCTGCGCTTGTCGTTATTTTAATAGTGGGGGGCGTGCAAAATATTCCTTACTATACCAGGGGAGGCGTGACGCAAAAAAGGTTGGGAAACCCTGTACTAAAAAGTGGAGCGATCTCGAGCTCGAGATTTTACTGCAATACGACTAGGTCAGCTCATTATTTTCCTACATATTATGTTTATTGCACCTACCTAGAGCTCATATCAAAATAGACTTGATTTGTGTATGAGACGAAAGCATCGAGCGAGCAATTATAGCTCTCGGTATATTTAACAGGATATAATAAGTCGATTACAGCAAGAAGCCTTACTTTTTTTGTTGTTGTTGTTAATTTATTAAGTTGCAATTATATTAACCAGATGATTTAGTAATTTGTAAATAAAATTGTAGGTAAATTTAATGTTGTAGTGCCCAACGGGTTTCATGTATGGAACTATTTTAAGTTATTAAGAACCTATTACCATGAAAGCAACCAATAAATGAATATGAATATGAAGTCTGTTTTAAAGCCGAAAATAAAACGACAAAAATGAGCGAGCGAAGCGAGCTCGAAAATTTGCAATAATAGTAGATTATGTAGGTACCAAGGGGATAAAGCAGTGTCTTTCATCACGGGCGCGATATTGAATCCCGAGCGTAACGAGGGATTCTAGGGTTAACTCCCGAGCGTAGCGAGGGAGTTTAGAGTTAACTCCCGAGCGAAGCGAGGGAGTTAAGACTAGAATCCTGAGTGAAGCGAGGGGTTCAAGCTCGCCCAAGATGAAAACACGTTTATCCCCGAGGACCATACTCTACTTTTCACACCCTCCGCGAGAAAATAAAAAGCAATACTGTTAGAAACCCAGGGGAGCGTGTAAATTTTCTATGGTTAGAAACCAATTCTTTTATTAGAATTTACAACAAAGTAGAGTTCAATAGTATAGTATTTAGAAAACACTATTTTATTAAATTAAAAGTGAAAGTAGATATTTGAAACATTCGACCAGGAGAGCGATTTCTGAAACTCATTCGCTGAGTTCATCAGTTGAAAATGTCAAAATTACTATGGAGATATGCAACTTTGATGACTTTCAAAAATCATACTTCAGGAGTGCGATTTTTGAAAGTCAAATCAGCAGTAGAAAGATGCGTATCTCCATAGTAATTTTGAAATTTTCAACTGCTGAACTCAGCGAATGAGATTCAAAAATCGCACTCCAGTTGTGGAAAGAAAATGTATTTTTTTTTTTACCTACTTTGTTCGTAGCAATAGGTACAGAGATTTGCAGTATTCGCGCCTTTTTTTCTTTTTTTGTGTTCAATACTCGTGGTGGCCAGTTCGAATTTCGAATTATGTTCTTTTTGGTGCCTGTCTCCATGATAAGTTTTCATACGAATTTTAAGTAAGGGTCGTAGTAAATATTAAATAATCTGTGGATGCGGTTCCATATTCAAATCTCATTATTGACCAGCGGGTTATAATGAAATTCAGTACAATATTATTGCCCGGCTAGGCCCAGGGCTATAATGACTTGCTTTAGGTTCGAGTTACATGACATATAATGTTCCATTTTCGAGCGGGTGGTGTGAAATAGTAGATTATGTACCAAGGGGATAAAGCAGTGTCTTTCATCACGGGCGCGATATTGAATCCTGAGCGCAACGAGGGATTCTAGGGATAACTCCCGAGCGTAGCGAGGGAGTTTAGAGTTAACTCCCGAGCGAAGCGAGGGAGTTAAGACTAGAATCCTGAGTGAAGCGAGGGGTTCAAGCTCGCCCAAGATGAAAACACGTTTATCCCCGAGGACCATACTCTACTTTTCACACCCTGCGCGAGAAAATAAAAAGAAATACTGTTAGAAACCCAGGGGAGCGTGTAAATTCTCTATGGTTAGAAACCAATTCTTTTATTGTAGAGTTTATAACAAAGTATTAGAGTTCAATAGTATAGTATTTAGAAAACACTATTTTATTAAATTCAAAGTGAAAGTAGATATTTGAAAAATTAGACCAGGAGAGCGATTTTTGAAACTCATTCGCTGAGTTCAGCAGTTCAAAATGTCAAAATTACTATGGAGATATGCAACTTTCTACTGCTGATTTGACTTTCAAAAATCATACTTCAGGAGTGCCATTTTTGAAAGTCAAATCAGCAGCAGAAAGATGCGTATCTCCATAGTAATTTTGACATTTTCAACTGCTGAACTCAGCCAATGAGATTCAAAAATCGCACTCCAGTTGTGGAAAAAAAAAATATATACGGTCGAATTGAGAAACCTCCTCCTTTTTTGAAGTCGGTTAAAAATGTAATTTTTTTTTTTACTTTGTTCGTAGCAATAGTTACAGAGATTTGCAGTATTCGCGCCTTTTTTTCTTTTTTTGTGTTCAATACTCGTGGTGGCCAGTTCGAATTTCGAATTAAGTTCTTTTTGGTGCAGGTCTCCATGATAAGTTTTCATACGAATTTTAAGTAAGGGTCGTAGTAACTATTACATAATCTGTGGATGCGGTTCCATATTCAAATCTCATTATTGACCAGCGGGTTATAATGAAATTCAGTACAATATTATTGCCCGGCTAGGCCCAGGGCTATAATGACTTGCTTTAGGTTCGAGTTACATGACATATAATGTTCCATTTTCGAGCGGGTGGTGTGAAAATATATTTTTCACACCACCCGCTCGTACCTACTTTGCCTCTATGGTTAATCCGGCACTGCCGGGTCCTGGGGGTCTACCCGGACATTCGAACTTCGCAATTGCGTGAACGTTTCCGTTCCAGTGTCAACTCTATTACAATGATGTTCGGACCAAAACGGTCGTGATATCAAGATCGAAAGTCCGGGTACAGGTCCAGGGAGGCCTCCAAATCTCGAGAAGTCCTTTTAATCGAATCCAAAATAAGGCCAAAATAATTATATTCAGTAAGTAAGAGGTAGTTTGGAATTGGAGGCCCGGGCCTCCTGGCTTTTTCCGGCTTCTTATATCTCAAAAATTTTAAAATTTTAGTGAAAAATATTTTGCAAAATGACAGCAGAATTTTGATTCTCTATTACTTATAGGCAATAGGAGATAGGATTGGCGAATTAAATAGACACAATTGTTCTTATTATTATTTTATTTATCTAAATTATAGGCACATCTGATAAAAAAACGTATACAAAAGTTATAAATAATCTATTCTATAATATTCTACCTATTGTTATGGGTAGATGTTTACCTATTACACAAGTTGTACCACTTATTATTGTAAAACAATCAATTGCTAAACTACAACATTAACTTAAAGTAACATTGGCTTATTTGGACTATTAGCAGTTTATAAAAGTTGACGAGTTGATAAAACTACGGAGATATTTTTTATTATTTACAATAAAAAAGAAAAAATAATCAATGCTACTTAATTGCAGGATAACAATATCGACATAATTATTTTGAATCTATGGCTTTTGTCTAACTTTAAAAAACTAAACCTCTATGTTACCGTTTCACAATGCACGGTTCACAAGAACCCGGGTTGAGGTACGCTGGGTGACAATGGGGACAAGCAGGGTTCTCCCCATAGCTGGACCTGCCTGGCCTTTCCACCCTCACCTGGAAAGAAGTCCTAGCTCCATCATGCTCATACCCTGGATGGGACTTATCTAAAGGAAACACGTAATCTGGAACAAAGTAGGAACTTATATTGTACTCTGTATTCTTTGTCGGTGGTATAGGATCCAAATCTGCGGGCGTTGGTCTTGTTACAGAGCTGAAAGGACTTTTTCCTGATATGTTTCTCTTTCCTTGAGGGCTTGTGTTGTTCGTGAAGTTGCTCTCCTTAGGGAGTTCTAAGTCGAAAGCAGGTGCTGCCCATTTCCATTCGTAATAGATCGGTGGTCCCATTGTGGTCAAGGGTTGCTCGGAAAAGTCACTTTTAGGTGGCAGCAGCTCCCTTTCTGGTGCAGGTATATGGTTGAATCTGGACTTTGAGTTTGCAGTCGGTTGTGTAGGGTTTGAGGGTTTCAGATTGACGCTGTCGAAACGCGATCCTTCGGAAGGCCTCTTTCCTACATTCTGGACGTTATTGCCGTGGTTTCCGATATCCTTGTTCCTTCTCGGAGTCCTGTCTTCTTCAGCACTGGATTGTCCAGCAGGTAAATGCTCGTTCAGATTCAAAATTTCGGTTTTGGTCATGGAAGTTTTGTGTGAGTCGGGAGAGTTTGGATCGAAACGTTTAATGAAGTTGTAGACGGGGTCTTCTGAGTTGTTCTTCATTCTGATGTCTATTTCGTATTCTTCTGAGCTTGGTGCTTCGGTAGTTGTTACTGGTGGGAGTGGAGGTCTGAAGTATTTGCTTGGGGGTGTTACGTTGGGGATGCCAGTGTTTTGAGTGAAGCCGCGGTTAGTCGTCTGGAACGTAGGTGTTGGCCTTTGAGAGGCAGCCCCTGCGAGGTTCTCGTTGACGTTCACGTCAACTTTGACAGGTCTCTGGCCCCTGACTCCAGTGCCTGTTGACCAGGAGGTGGGAGGTCGGTAGGTATGCTTGGCGCTGTCTAAACCGTTGTTGTTTGAGTTGTGTATCGAGTCTGCTATACCGACGATGCTGTTTCCAGGGTGGATTGGGTACTGGAAAAGGGAGAAAACACAATTAAAATACACTTATCCACGTAGAAACAATAATTGTGGGACAGACAAATAAAGGGCTAAAAAACGAGGAGATTAATAATTTGGAGTTGAATGTTTCTGATTTGTCATTATTTATTGTAACCACAGCTCAGAGGAGAACATCGTGAGGAAACCTGTGTGGGGACTTGCTACAGATCAGAACCCACAAGTTATAGCAAAGATGCCAACAGATGGCGATACCGTCGCTCGCGGAAATATGCTCCATACAAAGACAACGTTCATCCTAAATACGTAACTCGTAACCTACTACACATAAGGTTCACAATCGAATGCGAGACATAAATCGCGCAAGAGAAATAATCACAGAGATTCGATATATACTATACAAGGTCCAACTAAGAACTGTTGGACCACGGCCGGTCCCCAGGCATCACACCTAGCCTGGCGGAAGTACTTCCCTTTTCAATGGAGGAACATTCCCAAGTAGCACCTCCATATTGGTGACCCTCGACAAAGAACATCGCAACCTGAACACCGCAGAGCAGCACCTCCATATTGGTGACCCTCGACAGATAACATCGCAACCTGAACACCGCAGAGCAGCACCAGCAGCACAGAGCAGCAACCAGCTTCAACCAACCCTTCACCCCCTCGACCAGGTCAAACAAGCAGCAGTCACACCATCAACCCGAAGCCGCACCAGGTCCATCGCAGCTGTCTTCACACCGCTTCCTGGGCCTGCAGCTTCCTCAACGACAGTCAGCGTCTGCATAGAAGGATCTCCCGCAGCCCATGTGTCTGAGCTCACCTCCACGTGGCAGTTCTGCTCGCCTTCTCCACGCCTGTCACTCGCCCGCATCACATCAGGACTGACCTCCCTGACAGATGCACACACACCGCAGCACATCGCTCGTCAGACTCACTTGACTGGAGCCCTGCACCTACACTACATGGATACAGACTGCACACTTCGAACTACTCAACGACCTCCGGTCTGAGGGGGGAGTCATGTGGGGACTTGCTACAGATCAGAACCCACAAGTTATAGCAAAGATGCCAACAGATGGCGATACCGTCGCTCGCGGAAATATGCTCCATACAAAGACAACGTTCATCCTAAATACGTAACTCGTAACCTACTACACATAAGGTTCACAATCGAATGCGAGACATAAATCGCGCAAGAGAAATAATCACAGAGATTCGATATATATATACAAGGTCCAACTAAGAACTGTTGGACCACGGCCGGTCCCCAGGCATCACACCTAGCCTGGCGGAAGTACTTCCCTTTTCAATGGAGGAACATTCCCAAGTAGCACCTCCATACCTGCATACGCTGAAGAAGAAATTTCTATGTGTAGTCCAAAAATCTACATTGGGCACGCGTGGTGGACTGATGTCCATCCACACCCTCTCCCTGAAAGTAGTCCGTGCTACTAGTATAGTATTATTTGATCTGTGGCCGTGCCCTGCAGTGGGACGTATATAGGCTAGTGATGACTCACTTAGACACATGTATGCTAGCTCACTCCTATAAACGCCGAGGAATCAAAGATATTAATACTGTACACTTTCCTAACAAATAATTACCTTAGATTCCGCCTCCCTCAGACCATCGTAGTAATTGCTGTTCGGTGGCACTGACAGGATGTCAGGCCTGGGTGTACGGAACTGCATCTCCTCATCCGATACAAACGGCTTGTCTCGCTGACCTGTAATAGGGAGAATGATTCTTTTACTATAAGTAGGTAAGTGGACCACCACCATTCTTCGGGTTTTTATTATTGGTGTGAATCGGATTCCCATAATCCAAGCCTAGGGTACTGAGTTGCGTGATGTGTGCTGTGTGAGTAAATTATTTATGTCATTTGGGTGCAACCAAGAATGACCTTTAAAACACAAGACGATGAAGTCAAATGAGCCCAAGGAGCTACTTTAAGGTGCAATGGAACTGGAATTTGGTAGACCTTTTCAGTAGATTCTTGTGTCGTATCTACGATGTGATGTATCACATCAAGATATCTTCGCTCTAAAATAAAATGGTGCGTGAATACTTTCATTCATTAGATGAAACTTGAAACATATTGTGCTTTATTACGACTGGAAATGTAATCATACTTTGAGAAGTTTAAATGCGAGCTACATTCCTAAAAAATCTTTATTCTCTCCAATGACCTCTCAGTTGTTTTACACTTGATTTTCAGCTAAATGAATCGACTCTGCTACTGTGACTTAAAACACAAGGTAATTTTGTTGATAATATTGTATACCTACAGCTACACTAAACTAGCACTACAATACTGCAAACCTACTCGACCCAAGTAGCTAGGTATGTGGGAAAGCTTTTTTTCCGCTATTTCGATGTTAGTCTCATAGAGAATGATGTTTAGTTTAATGATCTTATCATCCCCTTAAAAAACCGTCGATATTTAAAGAAAGACCATACACTAGTTATGTTTTTTAATTGAGTGCTTAAATGATAACAAAGAAACGAGGCTATTAAATAAGATGATCATCTCGGAAGGCGTGATAATCATAGTTTGCGGTCACAATACTGAACCGCAATGATATCAAAAGAGATTACGTTTCATTCCGGTACCTTGAAGATGATTATTATTGTAGGTACAATGCCAAGGACATAATATAAAGGTATTGATCCAGCTCTATACGGGGTGTAACAAAAGACCCTAGTAATATTTAATGGGGTGGTTTAGTTTAGACCATCAAACTGAACAATTTCCACTATGGAGACAAAATCGAAATAAAATAAATCTGCTTCTCCATTTCCATACGGTGGAGTCGAATTTGTCGGTACGGTACTACGTTTTGTACGAAACAGCTTTTTATTTAGTTATTAATATGCAAATTTTTGTAGTGCTAAATTAATCGCTCGCTTTATAAAGATGGAATTTATAATGTTGGTCATAATCATAACATATAAATATAACTTTATGATAATTAATCCAAAATGTAAAGTCACGAATAATGCAGTCATCATCTCAAATCGACTAATTGCATAATGAATTTGAAACAATTTGTATGATCGTCTGGTCGTGCGCATAAAAAAGCGTTTAGATATAATTGTGATAATTTTCACGGAAGACATTGATACTTAAATTATCTATCTTAAAATAAGACTTGTTCTGTCGAATTGATAAATGCAGGATACTAAACGAGTAACACGAACCGAAATAAAGCAAAGATTAAAGATGCTTCGATCGTATATAAGGTCCTTAATATGCTGAAGGTTTTTAAGAGGATTAATTACATCATGAACTGAATAACTTTCTCTAAGGAACCAACATAGTAGAATTCGCAAGAAAAACAGTTAAGTATTCCATACGTGCAATTTAAGACGACCCTAATGTATGGAATAGTTTCTTTGCGATTTCGATGTTGGTCCAATAGAGATCAGCTCAGTTTGATGATGGTTTGATCATCCCCCAATAAAACTATCACCATAATTTAAGGACCCTATATTTTTAACCATGCAGTAGTCATTTTCATCACGAGCCCTAAAAGTATGTAAAAATGTTCAACAAGTATAATTATGTATTCCATAACGAAAGCAAACAGTCACATGATCCGTGATGCCCTTGCGAAGCCTACAGCCGCCCTTTGTCCTTTCGGTGCACTCGTGAGTTGTTGCAATCGACTTCACGGTACCGCTGCCATGCCGGTGGAAACTAGAGGAAAGGTTGCATTGTTGATTATTTTAATGTCTTTGGAAGTGCTAATTTATATGCACTTGATATTTCAGATACCGTGTGATTCTGGCTTATAATTTACATAGTTATTAGCCTACCCTGTTTTCGTTCCAAGCGTTTTCCACCTTGCATGCCCAATACGGATTGGATTTCACATGCGTATCAGAATTTTTTCTTCAGCGTTTTCTCATGAAGTTTTCCTTCAACATTGAAAATATACAAACTATGGAGAATCGGTCTGTAATTAGTCATAGTCATAGTCATATATTTTATTGCTTCATATCATAGATCCGCTAGTCTAAAAAGATATGAGAACTCCCATCGTAGTCAGCGAGTTGCTAATTTGTCGAAGGATATTTGTATGGAATAGTGATTACATCGATTGTTTTTCAATAGATATCTCCCCGCCCCCAAACCAAAAGTATGCATGCTTGGTCAGCCTGTGGGCTAACATCGATAGCGCGATTTAGGTTTCAGCGATCTAATTGCTATCGGCTTGGTTGATATTGTGGCGTCTTTTTTTCTCGCGCCCTATAATATCTACATGTTCCTCACACATACTCTCTCGCGCATCTGTTATCACGCCCACAAGCACTTATCTTATCTGGTGGTGGGGTGCTGGCAAGTCAGCAACACTTCGACCCTGTGGGAGCTTTTGTGTTAGCCCTAATACTTTTTGTTTTCATCACCCTTCAAATACATAGTCAATGAAGGAGGCGATACCATTAAGGGGAAGAAACCTAAGATATCCCGGTTTTGGGTATCCATCTCCGAGGAGGCTCATGCGTTTAGCTGCCAAGACATCACAGTCACAAAGGATATGTTCCATGGTCTCTTCATCCTCTCTGCATGCTCGGCAGCTGGGATCTAGGGTGAGTTTCATCTTGTGCATCATCGTGCCTGTGGAGTAGTGCCCGGTGAGGGCTCTGACGATGGCTCGAGCCTTGCTCCTGTTGTTGTAAAGCACATGTCCACAAGCACTTATTTCTTCCCGTGATTGACGTGCGAGGAGTAATTTACGTTCGTGAATTTATAATGTCGGTATACCTAGTACATATGCCAATTGTTGTTATTTAAAAAACTCTACAATAAAACATGCAGCTAGGAAATAGCGTTTCAAATAAAGTAGCAAACATTTTGCAACACAATGATTAACATAAGTGGCATGAATGGAAGTAATCAAGAGCCAATAGCACGCCCTTGACTCGGCACTTGACCACCGACCGTCGCGGTCGTTTCCGAATATTTGTTGTTGATAGAGGAGAGCTTGACCGTTTATTGAATTTTTTTATGTTTTTGCATGCATCACGCAAAACATGCTTAATTTATTTATTTTATTTTATTTATAGCACCCATATTTGGGGAGCTCACAGCCATAAAACAGGTAGGTAACAGTAGGTGCTTAGTCAATTCAGTTGATGTTTTTAGAAAAACAACTAAGAGGCACGGGCATGGCATGGAGAACTTTTTAGTTTTATTTCATCGTAATCACCTCAATTAATCAGAAGATAATTGTATTGGAAACATATTCCTTAGGCACTAAAATTTAAAATTTTCGTTCAGACCCCAGGTTTTCACTATACAGGGTCCTTGATGAATTTAAGGGGGTGGTTAAGACCATCAAACTGAACAATTTCCACTATGGGACCAAATATCGAAATCGCGAAAAAAAATATCATCATCATACCAGCCGATAGACGTCCACTGCTGGACATTGGCCTCCCCCAAAATGAGGAGATTTGCCATAATCGCCATGATACGATGCATTTGCGATTTTCCATACTAAACTACAGATCTACTCGAGCTAAATGTATGGGACAAAAGTTTTTGTTTTTCGATTTCGATGTTGGTCCCATTATCCCATAGTGAAAGTTGTTCAGTTTGTTGGTCTAAGCCGTAAAAGTTTTCAATTTTTATTTTTACTTCTGTAACACCCTGTATACATAATTGCAATTCCTACTTGACTCAAATTAGAAAATCTTTTTTTGTTCGCGATTTCAGGTTTTCCATAACCTGTTTTATTATGCAGGCTGGGCACTGATAAAGTCAAGTCAAACGTGCATTAAGCGCCAGATCAGAGGGCACGAAGCACGTGTGTAGTTCACAAATGTATGGCATGTCGTGCGTGGGCACAAAATTCATAAAACCACACCAAGGCAAGCCTTGAACTTCTCTAAGCTCACCTATTTGATTCAGTCCTACCCATTCAACCCAACCTTTATCTATTTAGGTAGTAATTACAAGTCATTGTTTGCTCTATGAACAGTGATGCATTGACATGGAATTCAAACGTATCTATCTGTCAAATGCAAGGGAAGGACTTTTAGAATTGAATAGAGACTGATGAGATGAGCGATATCCAATATTATTTAAACCAGTAAGTTGTACAGTTAGCAACAAAAATAGGGTAAATTGTATAGCCTTGCTAGGTATAGAGACATCATAAAAGTTCAATCTGGCCATTTCTGGATGCTGTCAATTGTGCTATCATTGCAGAAAAATACCACAGTATTCCATCTTCATACAATGGTACCAAACGTGGCGTACGCCTCTTAGCACGCACACACTGACAATATCTCCGTGTCGCCCTGTCTGGCGCTGCCTTGGCTGCCTTAGATATCGTCGTACGTACTGGTGAGTCTGGCGAGCACACGTACAAGCCGCGTTTGGTACCATGGTGTATGAAGAGGGATTACAGATTGCAAAAGGAAGAGAAACACACGAGGACATCCTTTTTTTTTTGGTTAGCCAGAAACCAGCAGGGTACATATGGACTATATGGATGGTATTCATTGACAAGCCGCAGATATAAAAAGGTACACTTAGTCGCCACGGGTCGTCCACCAGTCGTCTTAGACACCCCGGAGTAACAAAATGGGTTGGCCTATTCTAAGGTCGCAAAGTTGGTCTTGGCCTGCGAAACGAGAGAGGGGTACTTTTCCCGATCCTGCGCGACCTCGCGCCAGTAGTGGGCTTGAAGCTCACGTATATCAGCCTCCACTACGTCATTCCAGCGATACCTAGGGCGACCTATAAGACATCGGCCAGTTGGAGCCTGGTCGACGCATTAATGTTCTCCTGACATACTGATCCATAATCTTTCTATGTGACCAAGCCAGCAGAGGAGATGCTTTTGTCTACAGGGTGTACAATAAAATAGGACAGCTACTTAAAGGGGTACTTCAGACCATCAAACTGAACAACTTTCTCTATGGGACCAATATCGAAATGGCGAAAAAAAAAACTGGTGTCCCATACATTTCAGTCGAGTTATGTTTGCAGTTTTGTATGGGAGAGCGGATTTTTTTTTCGCGATTTCGATATTGGTCCCATAGCGAAAGTTGTTCAGTTTGATGGTCTGAAGCACCCCTTTGAGTAGCTGTCCCATTTTATTGTACACCCTGTATAAACACAGACTTTTGGCCGCCAGGTCTTTAATGGACTATAATAATAAAACATTCACGACTTATATTGTTAACCGTACTTTAGCCTTATGATTGACTGTTCGTGAGCGAGCCACTGATGCATTTTAGATCGTTAGGCCACTTTGAATAAGTTCAAATTAAGTCTGCGATGCGGAGGCCTGATAAAATCTATTTGTATTAGGTTAGCTCGGTCGCCTTGACAGGTTAATTATACCTTTAGGTTGCCTTGTCGCTAATGGAAACCTAACTTAGTTGATATTTTAATAGCACTCACGTATTCAAAAGGTACCAAACCAATAGGTTTGCTTCTATGGCTGCTTCGTCGGCTAAAGGCACAGTATAAGAAAGAGTAGCTACTTCCCACTTACAGTATGGATACTCCCCTGCCTCCACCAATTTTGACCTCACTCCTTTCTCACCCAGCTTACATGTGTATGCTAGCCTCTTCTTGACTGTGCGAAGTTGAACCTAATCTGGCAGCACGGAATCGTATTTTTTTCACGCTCCATCTTTTTCTGTCGCTCAGGAACGTCACTTGCTAGAGCAAGAAAGATAGCGGGAATGGCAGCGTTTTATGGAATTTGTTTTCCGAAATAAATTTATTGAATTGAATTGAATGCGACAGCACGCGGCAGTACCTACGACAAATGACGTTCCTGAGTGACAGAAAAGGATAAAGCGTGAAAAAATGCGATTTCGTGCTGACAGATACGGCTCAACCCTGCTTTTGTTCTTGTTTTGAGCCACATACACGTTGCATACAATCATTGCATTATAAACTAAATCTCCTTGCAATAAAGTTCATCATCATCATCATCTCAGCCGATGGACGTCCACTACTGGACATAGGCCTCCCCCAAGGATCGCCATAACGACCGGTCCTGCGCTGCCCTCATCCAACGTTTTCCCGCCGCCTTCACCAGGTCGTCGGTCCACCGTGTGAGGGGCCTACCCACGCTGCGCTTTCCGGTACGCGGTCGCCACTCGAGAACTTTTCGGCCCCACCGGCCATCGGTTCAGCGAGCAATGTACCCCGCCCACTGCCACTTAAGTTTAAATAGCAATTCTTTGGGCTATGTCAGTTACTCTGGTTCTTCTGCGGATCTCTTCATTTCTGATTCGATCTCGCAGGGAAACTCCGAGCATAGCCCACTCCATTGCCCTTTGGGTGACTTTCAGCCTTTTTATGAGGCCTTGAGTGAACGACCACGTCTCTATTCCATATGTCATCACTGGCAACACACACTGATCGAAGACTTTTGTTTTAAGACCCTGCGGTATTCGGGACTTGAAGATACTACGTAGCTTCCCGAACGCTGCCCAGCCGAGTTGGATTCGACAATAAAGTTGAAACTCACCAATAAGTAGATTGGCGCTGTAGTCCCTCTCGGACATGGAACAGTTGACCATGTACCAGTGGTCACAGATCAGCATGCGTTGCTGGAACAGCGTTGTGTTCGGGCAGGTATAGCTGAACTGACGGCCGAGACCGTCGCACATGTGGTACACCTGGGAAAAGAGAAGACTGGTGTTTAGGTCTTTGTTGTAGGCAGGAAATATGCAAAAATGACATAAATAAACTCACACACTCGTAGTTGTGCAACGACGAGCGCAAGCATTCGTGTATGTAGGGAAAAGTAACATTAACCTTTAAACCACATGCTCTACCCATCAAACTGATCAACTTTTACTATGGGAGCAAACCCATCGGAGCAAAAAAAAAACCGCTGACCCATACCAAAGCATACTAAACTCCAATACCTACTCGACTCAAATGTATGCAACAGCAGATATTTTTTTTGCTCCGGTCAGTTTGCTCCCATAATAAAAGATGTTCAGTTTGATGGGTAGAATATGTGGATTAAAGGTTAATGATACTTTTCCTTACACCCTGTATAAGGTGCAAAATTAATGCGTTACATATCGAACAGGGTGCTTCAGAACATCAAACTGAACAACTTTCACTAATGGAACCAATATCAATATGGCGAAAAAAATATTAGCTGCTCCCTAGAAATCGTCGATCGCTGCTGGCTGACCAAGATGTATGAAACAGCAGATTTATTTCTCGCGATTTTAATTTTGGGCCATAGTGATAGTTGTTCCGTTTCATAGTCTGAAGCACCCTGTTGGATATGTAACGCATTTAAGCTATAATAATATACCTTACCAAATAGATACCTACTCTTTCTTATACTGTGACCTTACTGTGTTCATAATTTATCCCATCATAATAATTCTCCGACTAGAGGTTCAACTGAGACGGATCAGAATAATTATTTTGGAATCCATTATTAGATGTAACGAAATACGAAATACCTATCCTTATGGATATTTCGTACCGCACTATAAAAAGACCTTATTGATATCCCTAGATTGATTCATCTTCATACCAATTAGCAAAAAAGTACCTTTAAGTATAATGATATGGAAGCCATCATTAAAATAATTCTTTAACCAAGCGCCTACACGATTTTTACTGACGTTTCCGACAGTTTAAATATACGGAAGATACGATAATATACAAATTAATTAAAATAATTATACGAAACGCAAAGTTGTTGAGATTCAATGAAGAGGAATTTTGTAGGAATTTATCATTACAATACACAGATTATTTATTAAGGTTTCTGTTTGTCAATGATGTGATGAAGGTTGGTTATTATCTCGTTAATTTTGTTATTAATAAATTGTTTCTTGTCTACTTTTTTCTTACTTTTGTATGAGTCTCGGTGGCGCGTTGAACTCTATCTTGTGGTCCGGGTATAAGAATAAATGATTACGGGTTCGAATCCGCACAGACGACAAACAATGAAGTACTCCAAAACGGTGAAGGAAAACATCGTGAGGAAACCTGCATACGCACGAAGAGGAAATTCCGATGTGTATGTGAAGGAAGACTACCAACCCGCATTATTTTTTTTTACTTTTTTTTTTTTTTTTTTTTTGGACAATGTCACACAAATTATCTAGTCACATTTAAAGTACCAGAATCTAGCCTGGACTTGTATTATGATGACTAGACAACGATATAGAATACATATATAGATACAAACATCCATGACTCGGGTACAAATATTAATATTCATCATACAAATATTTGTCCCTTACGGGATTCGAACCCGCGACCCTCGGCACAGCAGGCAGGTTCACTACCGACTGTGCTACCGGGCCGTCCGAATTGGGCACGCGTGGTGGACTGAATCCCTGTGGGTAGGCCTATGCCCTGCAGTGGGACGTATAGAGGCTGTTGATGATGATAACGACTTATTTTTTAGACAAATTTCAATTAATTAAATAAGCGAAAGGATATTCTTAGGAAAGTATGTATTTTAGTTGTATACTACAATGTTTACATAAAGGGTCGTCAGCTAGATTCTTGTTTATTGTTGGTTAAACATGATACAAATTTGTTTATAAATACCATAAAATGGGCAGAGTAACACTAACAAATATAATTATTTAAAATAAATTATTAACTGGGTAGGGATAAGGAACGGCCGACGTGGAACAAAAGTGTTTATATCTTTTCGTTATCTATCAATACAAAACGGATATATTGTAAATAAATAAGAATTTTAAGATTATTAAATCGAATTAAAAACGTATCGGATTGCACTTGTTGACAAACACCAGACTTGAATATTAAATTACAGAGCCAAAAAGGCACTGCATTTAGGCACTCATTTTCGTAATATCCCGTTTACATTTTAAATATCAATGTGAAAAATATTAATCGTAACGTGGGCCATTGACTTCGACCTCAAATTAGGAGAAAAAGCAAACAATTTTTCTAAATATTGTTTTTTAATGTAACTAAAGAAACACTATGAAAACTCATTCTGAGCACAATGTATTTTTTTAATTAATAATCGTAATCGGTTATCGTAATAAATGACGGTTAATATCGTAATCGTAATCATAATTGCCGAATCGTTGCATCTGGCTATAATATATCTATGATCTGGCTATGTGCGAAGTGGGTGTTGGGAACTGTCAAGTCGATCGCAGCGCACGCTGTGGCAGAAATTTTTACTTTTCCCGGCGAAGCTGTGTCAGATTTGCTTGAATCTATGCAAATCCGCACACAAATTAGCAAATACTAATACTTAAAATTTGGCAGGGATGTTTTTATTGCTATCTAGGTGTTCACACAGAAAAGATTTTTCGCAATTCAACCCCCAAAGGTGTGAAAACGGGGGTGAAAGTTTGTATGAGAATCTCGTAACAAAGAATGGGAATTTCAGCCAATTAGGTATTATAATATATTTAATATCGACAATTTTGCTCATTTATTTAGTTTTTACTTTATTTTAATATAAAATAACAAACTTTATCCTAACATTTTATGTACACATAATTCACGGGGCCAGGTTGCGCTAGATGGCGCTAGTGTCGTGCACATCATCATCATCATCATCATCAGCCTATCATCGTCCACTGCTGAACATAGGCCTCTCCCAAGGCGCGCCACAAAACTCTATCCTCGGCCTTCCTCATCCAGTCGCTCTCCGCTACTTTTTTTAGGTCGTCTCTCCAGCGGGCAGCAGGGCGTCCGACACTAATCGTCGTGCACATAGCTAATACAAACTACATAATACTTACCAGTACACATTAACGAATTATTATTATCAATAAATTTTCTTTGTAAGTAAAAAAAATATACCTATAAAACATGTGAAGGAAATAAATAAAACCCGCTATTTAAGGTTAAACGTAATTGTGATGATGTTAACAATGATTGCGCCGGCGCAATTATAACATATTCCACACTCGAAGAATTTTTTTTCACGTAACAAAAAAACTTTACTTCCTCGGTTTTCGCATTCCTAATACGTTTGTTTGTTTCTTTTGACAATGTCATCATCATCAGCTTGTAAACACTCGACAACACGTCAAGCTAAAGACAATACCCTCCTTTTGGCGCAGTCAGGTAAAAAGGAGTACATTCAAGAGTGTTTTATATATGGTGCCCCACTGCAATGCATCTTGCATAGAGACATAATTTCCTTAATAGGAGCGAGTCATCTATCATGCATGTCCAGGTAGGCACTATTATTTTAATTTCGCACATTCTAAAAGTATAGGAATTAATGCATAAACATAGACTATATGCTACTTTCACAAAACAGTTTAGTTTGATGAAACAGCTATTTCAAACAAATACGTTATTTCTGAATTATGCATATATAGGTACTCTCAAAAACGTTTCCACTATTTGTTTGTGGGATTCTCAACAATACAATAATATTTAAAATGAAATGGAGTTGAGCAGATGAATTTTAATTAATCTACCGAACCTTTGCTTATTTTCTTCAGTTCTTAATGAGGGTGGAAATTATACAATGATGGTAATTTACGTTCTTCAAAAATAGTTGTTGTCTCTTGGTTTGAAAACCTTCTTTTGCTAATTCTATGATCAATATATACGATCTATGCTTGATGTGGTTGTTATATGCTAATAAATATGGCGTTACGCCCACCGCCCACAGGAAGTACTTTACATATTTGAATAGCATCTCGGTAAATGTTGTTTACATTTAAACACATCCCATTTAGGGATTTCCCCAAAATTCTACAAAGTCATAATCACAGGCACGATGAGCCTGCTATTTTTATAATTCTTTGAATGGCAGTAGCTTCAGGCAAAAAACGTTTAATAGAGCAAAAAAACGGTGCAAGATAAATTACTTTGTTCAGCGTCACAGTAGTGTTGCTTTAATTGGTCTCCTGTCATTCAGACGTCATCTCATCACCATTATCATGGGTAGAGTGCATTTGAAGTGCATTACTTTACAATAGCAATGATGAGTCACTTGGCAAGTTTATTTTGAGACGGTCGTTTGTCGGTCGGGAGCTTTTTGACTTACCACGAGATTCCACCATTTTTTATTAACTCAGTTAACTAGTGTTCATAAAAATACTGTGACGCCATATTTTTTACTTTGATTGAGCGCATATATCTCGAGACAGAAGCATTACAACGATTTAGTTTCTATGGGAGTTTTGTTCTATTTGACAATACCTATCCCTTTGGATAGGCTGGTTTGTGGTGTCTTTACACCTCATTCGATTTATTAAAAAATATAGTTTCTTCACGTCTACCCCATTTCTGCTTTTGGGTTACTGTTATCTGTCTTCATGGTAAATTTTTAAGTGGGTCATACATACAGACAGAATGGACGAAAGTATAAGGGTTCCTTGTTTAACTGCGGAATCCTAAAAAGACATTTGAAACCCGATATTATCGTCATTTGTTTATTAGATGTTTATAATGACCACATACCTACCATATACCACTATAAACATCCGACTATATACTATTATAAACATCTAATAAGAAAATGACGATAATACCGGGTCCCTCATGTACCAAAAATTGTTCCTAGCCGTGTTTTTGGGGACCACATGATAGCCAGCAGCAATCTACCTATATTATCACTTCACATGTCGGCATCTTTAATTTGCAAAGGGTATCTAGCACCCATAAAATGATAATAATTTTTAATAACACTATTTTATTAACTTCGCATTTGTTAGTATACATATACTTAGTTATCGAAGTAGGTAACTAATTCAATTCAATCACTTTGAATACGATCGTGAGCTTATCTAATCTCATCTAAACTATTATACTTAAAACTACATATAATAGAAGTGTGTCTGTACATTGAAGATACCTACATATTCACAAGGTAAGATTACTATATGGTTTTTAGGTGTCCCGGTGTCCCTGACTTGAAATCACAATTTGTTTGTTCGAAAGAGCCGATTTTGATGAAACTTTTTTTTTTTAACTTTGGATTTGACTTAAAATCTGGTACATAAATTGTATGAACGATGTCGCGGGTAAAAGTTCCTGAGTATAGGTACAATAATCACAGACAACCACATCATTATCTTTTCTGAACTTATAAATTTTACCTAAAGATTGAATACAATTAAAATCTCAAGCACACGACAAGATGACGGACGTAACGATTGCCTGTCTACCCCGGTGACGACACGACAGTCGTAATTATACGTTTGAGAAACGGCTCGCTCTGTCGTGCTTATCTCATAGTTTCACAGCAATAAATAACACGGTCAGATATCGTTGCTTCAAAGTTAAATTATAAACGAGGATAGATGGGATAGATTCGTAGATCTACACTAGTAGGTTTTGGCCGAGAATTTGTCAATGCAAAATTTTTTTTTTTTTTTATTTATTTATTTATCACACAAAAAGAACAATAATATAACACCTTTTAATTGGAACCGAGCATGCGTTTAGACTTATGGAATGGAATTAATAGTATAAGAGATAAGGGGAATTTTGGTAACCATCAGCTGGAAGGCCGATTCAGTAATTATATGGTGCAGAGCATCTCTGTGATGGGGATGGACCAGGTCTGCCTGCTATAACTCCAGTCGGATTAGGAGTTACAGACGTTTAAACATCTACTGAATCAGCCTTGCAGCTGATGGTTATCAAAAGTCCCCTTATCTCTTATACTAGGTATAAACATATTATGTCATGCTTACATTTTAGGATTATTTTATTTAATTTGATAGAAGGATTAATACATACATACATGGTGTATAATTAAATGCATTGCATACTTCTAGGGGGTGTTTCAGAGCATCAAACTGGACAACTTTCACTATGGAACCAACATTGAAATCGTGATAAAAACCAATGTCACTTTTGCGATTTCAGTGTTGGTCCCAACGTGAAAGTTGTTCAGTTTAATAGTCTAAAACACCCCCTAAAAAAGAAATAGAAGTCAAGAAGTTGTTCACAAAGTATTATAACAGTACAATATGCTCTGCCTTTAATCGGCGTATAATAAAATTCATAATCAAATGTCAAACTAAATTATTAGGTATTCAAAATAAATTAAAATACAAATACAAAGAAATTTTTAACCTCAGATAAATTAAATAATCACTATAATGTCAATTAAATTATTAGGTACCTACTCTAAATAAAAATGTAATAAAATGTTCCGCATTTTTTTCCATTTTTTTTTTGTTTTTTTTTTTGTTTTTTTTCGCAATCTCATTCGCTGAGTTCAGCAGTTGAATTCTCCGAGTATGATTTTTGAAAGTCAAATCAGCAGTAGAAAGATGCGTATCTCCACAGTAATTTTGACATTTTCAACTGCTGAACTCAGCGAATGAGATTCAAAAATCGCACTCCAGGCCCAGTATATCAGTGACGACCTACTTCCGTCTTCCACGAATCACAATGCCAGACAAATACTTTCCACTGACCCAATCACCTCTTACATACCCAACAATCAAAAACATATTAACATGTCGGTAACAAGTAACAATAAGATGTAACAATGCGTGACTAAACACAAAACACATTTGACCCGGGTTCGCTCGCCCATCGGAATGAGGAAGCTCGTTCGACCTTGATCTGACATTAACCAAAATATGGTTCATCCACTCGTGACTTAGATTACTGTTAGAATTTATGGCAGCCATTATTTTTTATTTGTTTTGCATTGCAAATATTATGGACTTGTTTTAAAGTGTTTTTAGAAGAGCGTTGTCTGGTGTCGGTGGTGCGTTGCGGAGAGGCGTAGACCGTTGACTTTTTCATCACGGAGGTTCAGGTTCGAATCAGGAGTGCGATTTTTGAAACTCATTCGCTGAGTTCTGCAGTTGAAAACGTCAAAATTACTATGGAGATATGCATCATTCTACTATTGACTTGACTTTCAAAAATCGCACTCCTGAAGTATGATTTTGAAAGTCAAATCATCAGTAGAAAGATGCATATCTCCATAGTAATATTGACGTTCTCAACTGCTGAACTCAGCGAATGAGTTTCAAAAATCGCACAGCTGGTTGCTTAAGTGTGCAATTTATTTACGCAGCATGTACCTACCTACCTAATCGAGAATTGAAGAAAAATGTACCTACACATAATTGTGTAAATTAAAAATGCGTTACCTTTTACCTCTTCGATCAACGTTGATCAAAGTTTTACCTACATATTAGAGTCATTCTGAATAATGCTGAGAGACGCTTAATATCAGACTGAATAACTTCATTATTTTGATGTTAGTCCCATGTCGGTCCCATAACGATATGGGACTAAAATCAAAATCATGAAAAAATCTACTGTTCTCATTTTCTTTGCACCACAGAGAAAGATCAATTTGTTGGTCTGATCATGACCTTTAAATATTTACACTATATTTAAGAATATACATAATATTTTCAAATTAATTGATCTATTTTATTTAAATTGTATGTTGATGCTTTTTGTAATAAGTGTTTTTCCTATGGTTTTCTAGCGAATCGATAGGTAGATGGCGCTACGGTCTGCGCAAATGAAGGTCAAAATTCCAAAATGTGTTTCTTTAAAATAATGAAGATGGAAAAGTGTTCCCGCCGGCTCAGCAGTGGACTGTAATTTCGATTCGTTCCGAGCCGAACGGGAAGCGGGGAGGGGTTCTTGAAATCAGAAGGCTTCAATTTTGCTGTTTTTCTTGGCTTGCTTCCAGCTTGCTAACTCGTTGGCTGCTCCGGATCGACTGTGTCAAACGCCGCGGCGGCGCTGCTTTTATTCTCTCTCGAGATGCCCGTGTGAGCGGGGCGTCGCGAGAGGGACCGCGTTCGCGTGAGGGAGCGAGACAGACTGTCTCTGTGAGCGGGATGGGCATACCCATACACGCCTCGAGCGCAATACTGGAGGGACAGAGCCACTGTCTTTATTTACATTTCTTATTTAATAAATTACATGAATTTACTATTTATTTCAGTGCTATCCTATTTACATAGGTTTTTACCTATGTACTAATTTATTCTAGACCTATCTATAACATTAGTAACTATAAGGAGTAAACACAAAGGGAAATAAAACAATCTTAAAGCTAACATAATACAAACTTATCCTAATCCTATTTCCTAGCTAAAAACTTTATTGTAAATGTAAACTTATAACTATATATAAATAACATTGTTCAGAGACGGTCGTTCCGAACATTCCTCCCGCCGTGCGTCGTCCGCCGTGACGTCGCACTCATGCTGCTGGCTGGAGGGCGACCGGCTCCGTCGGGATGATCACCAACTTCTTCGTCGGTCTGCGTAGTGTGCCGCCTTTGGTCCGGACATCAGCTGCTCGTACGACGCCGTCGGCCCCGGGGTAGGTAGCAGTCACGATGCCGCGAGGCCACGTGTTCCTCGGGAGGGTGTTGTCTGCGATCAGCACCACGTCGTTTACCTTCAGTGCTGGACCATGGCTGTAGGGCTCCCGCCGGTTCTGCAGGTCAGGCAGGTACTCCCTGACCCACCTAGCCCAAAAGAGGTCGGCTAGGCGTTGGGAGGCCCACCAGTGAGTGCGCCCGATGAGGTCTTGATCGGTGAAGGTGCCAGGTGCTGGCACGCGCGCCGACCCGCCGAGGAGGAAGTGGTTCGGCGTGATGGCTTCGGGATCTTCTGGCGACGTGGAGACGTGCGTGAGGGGGCGGCTGTTTACTGTGTACTCCGCCTCTGCGATGAGTGTAGTCAGGACCTCTTCGGGTGGATGGCGCTCATGTAGCGCCGCGTAAAGCGATGTCTTCACGGCGCGGACGAGGCGTTCCCAGGCGCCGCCCATGAATGGGGCGCCGGGGGGTATGAAGCGCCAGCTGATCAGCTGTCGGCCGGCTCCCGGGTTCCATATGCGGCTGAGTGTTCGTTCGGCGCTGGCGTCGTCGCTGAGAGGGGTCGACGCTCGCTGTTGTAGTACGATGTCGAGTGCTGTCTTGTCTTCTGGTCGAATCTTTACTTGTATCGCCATTTCGGCGATGTCGGTGGACACGGCGACTGGGTGCCTCTTCACTCCCGGTGACTGTGGCAGACCAGGACCCGTGAGGAGGTGGTCGTTGAAAGGTACTTCCTTCGTCTTCGCAGCGGCGTCGTGTACTATTCGCACTTTGCCCGGTTTCATTGGGTTTAACACGGCAAAGTGCGGCAGGTACCACGTTCTTTTTTCTGTCTTCTGTAGCGGCGCGGGCTCGGCGTAGACTTTCTGTATCGGTGCGTCCATTTGTTCTTTGTTCCTGACTTTCAGGTCGGCGTCTCGGTCGAACTTCTTTTCCGTCGTGACGAGGCGTTTGTATGCATTTTCAAAGTTGTTCGGCATCTCGCAGCTATCTCGCTTCCACAGTAGCGCAGTCTGGTACCGCTCATCTTCCGTCTCTGTCGTGCACTTGTTTAATATTTCAAGCCCTCTGTGTTCTGGGTCAGACTGCGGTTGCTTCGGCGTAACGGTGAGTGCTTCTATCGAAAAGAAATGCTTGAGCTCTTCATCTAGTGACGGCGACGTAGTTGTTACGTGATTCACGTAGTTCACTTGTTTTCTTCTAGACCTCGTGTGTGCGCCGTGTAGTACCCAGCCCAATGGAGTGTGCGACGCGACCGGCTGATCTCTCCGTCCTTGTTTCACCTCGTTCGATAATAAAAGATGGCAGTTGTCTTGGCCGATTAATATTCTAGGCTTGCTGCTGTTGTACTGTAGGCTATCTTTTATCTCGGCGAGGTGGCGGCAGTCCTGCAGGTCCCGGGGTGTAATCTCTTGCGGGGAGAGCTGTAGGCTCTTCATAGTGCGCGCATGGACGGCGAAACGTTGCGTCGGGCCGTGTAGGGTGACCGTGACGCGTTTCGATGATGCGACGTTGAGACTTGTCTCGCCGATAACTTCTATGTCGAGAGGGTCGATGGGGCCCTCCGCGCCGACTTCGTTGGCTAGGTCCAGGTCGATTAGAGTGACCGTGGACCCGTCGTCGAGCAGGGCGTGCGCGTCGACTTCTCCCGCCGGTCCAGACACTCGTATCGGTACTATCTTCAGGAACGAGTGTGTCTTCGTAGGCGTCCACGTAGAGGTGACTGATTCTCTCTTCGGTGGGTCTTCTGTGTCTGATGGCTCTTCTGTTTCCGGCTGCTCTTCTCGCACGAAATGAAGTAGTTTGTGATGCGAGTACTTGCATCCATCTGTGTTGCACGGGACCGTGCGGCAGCTGTGATTTCTTGACCTGTGGCGCAGGCATCTGAAGCACAGGTGGTGGGTCTTGGCTAGCTCCCACCGCGCGTTGACTTCCTCTTCTATAAATCTCTTGCACTCTGCTGCGTTGTGCCCCGATTTTTCGCATATGGCGCATGACGACGAATTTTTTCTATGTCCCGCAGCTGTCTTCGGATCCGTTGTGTTGTACGTTCGCTGCGGTTTTCTCTGCTGGTTCGAGTCGTGCGCCGTGACGTTCTCGGGCTGTGCGTGCGGGCCGCATATTTCGGCTTCGCGCTCCAAAAATCTTGCGAGCTTGACGAGGTCTGGTTCGTCGTTCGGTTGATGCGATGCGTAGTCGAACCATCTGTATCGTAGCGTTGTCGAGAGTTTCTCCGCAGTGGCCCTTGCTAATTCGGGGTTGAATAGGTAGTAGGGCCTGCCGAGCGCGTCGAGTGTTGCGATGATGTTCGTGACGCGGCTCGCGAAGATGCAGAGGTCGCGCGGCGTGTCGGCGGGGCGAGGTAGAGTGCGGAGGCGCTCGATCTCGGCCGATGCTATGGAGTCAGGCCGACCGAAGCGATTTTCTAACATCTTCATGACTGCTGTAGGGCTGGCGTTTGTGATGAGGAGGCTCTCGACTGCTTCTTTGGCTCTTCCTTTGAGGCTTCTTCGAAGTCTGGCCATATTTTCTGTGTTCGTGTACGATGCGGACGACTCGGTGTAAGCGGCTCGGAATGATAGCCACTCCTGGTAGGCGCCCCCGAAGTTTGGTAGCTCGGCGTAGTGACGGGGCGCTGGATTCTGCTGACCCGCTTTGATGGCAAGCGTGATTGCAGTCGCGAGGTCGGCGAGATCTGTCTGCTGTGGCTTGGGCTTCGCGACTGTGTTCTGTTCTATCGGTTCTTCGTGACGGGGCGCTGGATTCTGTTGCGTTGTGGGCTGGCTGGGCGCGGCGGTCCACACTGGCGGCGGCGGGTCCCACACCGGCGCATTAGGGGGCGCCGGCGTGGTCTGTTTGTGTTCGTTCGGGCAGGTGTTCTCTTCTATTGGCTGCTGCCCGTCGGTGATGGCGAGTACTCGGCTCTGCTGCAGCCACTCGTCCACCCTGGAGGTTGCGTCGGACCCGGAGATGACGGTGTCGCCGTCATCGGAGCCGGCGTCTTCATCTTCGGCTTCTATAGCGGCGAGACGTGCGGCGGCATGTTCTATCTTGGCGCGTGCTAGCTCTTCTTTGGCTAGCGCTATACGATACGCCTTGGTGCTTGCTGACGTCTTCATGGATGACTTCCTGCTGCTGCGCTTCTGTTTCGGCTGGGCGGTCGATGCCGGCGTGGATGCGACGGCACCGACGGCGGGGGCGTCGGCCGCAGGGGCTTCTGTGACCGTCGAGGCTTCCGACGTGCTGGCGAGTGTGCTGGCGGTGGTGGCTGACGAGGAGGATCCCGTAGCGGTCGACGTGGCGGTAGCGGAACCGTCTATAGATTCGGCGGTGCCAGTTCCACTACCTTCTATGGCGGGGTCGGCCGACGGGGTCCGTCTTCCTGTCTTCGATCTTGTTACCGGCATTTTCTCGCTTCTTTCTTCTATTTGACGAGAGTTCTATCTTGAATCGACGAAGGTTCTGTCTTCGATCGACGAAAGTTCTATTTTCACCGCAGACCCGGAGCAGCCAAATTTTTCTTTCTTCTTTTTTCTATCCGGCGCCTCGAAGTGACCAAATGTTCCCGCCGGCTCAGCAGTGGACTGTAATTTCGATTCGTTCCGAGCCGAACGGGAAGCGGGGAGGGGTTCTTGAAATCAGAAGGCTTCAATTTTGCTGTTTTTCTTGGCTTGCTTCCAGCTTGCTAACTCGTTGGCTGCTCCGGATCGACTGTGTCAAACGCCGCGGCGGCGCTGCTTTTATTCTCTCTCGAGATGCCCGTGTGAGCGGGGCGTCGCGAGAGGGACCGCGTTCGCGTGAGGGAGCGAGACAGACTGTCTCTGTGAGCGGGATGGGCATACCCATACACGCCTCGAGCGCAATACTGGAGGGACAGAGCCACTGTCTTTATTTACATTTCTTATTTAATAAATTACATGAATTTACTATTTATTTCAGTGCTATCCTATTTACATAGGTTTTTACCTATGTACTAATTTATTCTAGACCTATCTATAACATTAGTAACTATAAGGAGTAAACACAAAGGGAAATAAAACAATCTTAAAGCTAACATAATACAAACTTATCCTAATCCTATTTCCTAGCTAAAAACTTTATTGTAAATGTAAACTTATAACTATATACAAATAACATTGTTCAGAGACGGTCGTTCCGAACAAAAAGATTATTAAAATGATGCCAACGCATCTTTTAATGGAATATTTCATTATTTACCAATCATTTTAATCCAAAAATTTTGACATGATCTCGTGGACTTCTCTATGGAGCGATGAACGTGTCATCTGATAAGTTTTTAGGAAGTAAATTTAAGAGGGCTATCACAGTCCAGTCTCGCCCTCATCACATTAAAAAAGATTTCTCAATAAATAAAGCCTAAATTAAAAAAGTGCTCAACACGAACACTACAAAAGCCTTCAAGCTATTTTCATAGAATAATTTTATAGGTTTTTTAAAAGTCTAAACATACAAATTTTGAAAAAAGAAAAAAAACGGCCGCTTTTGTTTTTATTCGAAATTTTCTGAAAGTGGAATGTTTAGAACCTATAAAAGTATTGTATAACAATGGCTTGCAGGCTTTAGTAGTGTTCGTGTTGAGCACTTTTTTAATTTAGGTTTTCTTTATTGAGAAATCTTTTTTAATGTGATGTGGGCGCCACTGGACTGTGACAGCCCTCTTAAAAATCTAGAACGCTTATTCATACCAATACCACAGAGTACTATAAGCAAATACCTATGCTTCCTGCGCTCGTTACACCTTTATTTTAAAAATATACAGGCTCATAATTATGTCATTAGGATCTTCCAAACTTACATAACTATTATACAATAAAATGCATTGACTTTGACCAACTTTATTCACTCAATGATTCATTGACATTTTTACAGCGTCGACACGACAGAATACATACCAGAAACAACTCTTCGTGGGTAGGTAGGTAAGTATTCTTTTTTTTAGTTTAAGAACTACAAAACCTTGAAAACAAACTAGATTCACACAATAACTTGTCCAAAACATAATTATTACGTATAGTCCAATTTTAATGACTTCCTGCTGTGTATTAGGTATAGATAGAACCTTGTCACAGTCAACAGTATAAATGTCATTACACTTCAGTGAAACATAACTGCAAATAATTTACTGTGACAAAGTTCTAAAGTGGCCTACATTTTAAATTGGTTTACTATGTATTTATGCACCTATGTATATATGTATCAATTTATAACTGTGGGTATTTATAAAGAAATGTGGTAGAGCTACTTGTTACACCGCTCTTTTATATACATTTTAAAAAGATTATATCTAGTAATGGACACTAACAGGAAATACCAACTATGTTAACTTTTTATAAAACAATAAATAAGACATCCAAAGCTTATTTAATTATAACTTATTATAACAGTACCGTCATGACATTTTGATAGGTACCTAATAAAAAATACTAGTTTTATAATTATGCGATTTTTTTTACAATCGTGTGTTTCGTGTCGGTTTTCTTCAATTTAAAATATTTATTATATTTATTTATATAATAGAAGTATCGATATTTTTTTTATTTTAAAGATCGAGCAAATGCCTTGCAAAATGACTTGTGTAAAAAAATTACTTTGAATCGAAACGATGTCAATAAATTACTCGATGTGTCTTATATGGAGCACATAAAATTTGAAAAATGGATGCTAATTGCTAGTTCAATAAAAAGATGATTTAGTTTTGTTTATTACGTTTAATTAATTTTATTATCAAATTATTGGTTTTTGTAGATTCCGAGATGTATCGTTTATCAACTCGATCATAAATTGCTCTAGAGAAGCAGGTTGCTTAAAATTATTTCAAATCATAAATAAGCATAATATCGGGAGTTATTTTAAAACTAATAATTGAAATCAGAAACATAAAAAATTATAAAACCCTCTTTTTAGCATGGGGAGTTAAAACCTAGCATGTCCTCTACTTATACAGGGTGTATGGAAAAGTATCATAAGCCACATACTCTACCCATCAAACTGAACAACTTTTACTATAGGAGCAAATCGAACGGAGCCAAAAAAATCTGCTATTCCATACTAATCTGCAATACCTACTTGACTGAAATGTATGAGTCTGGTGATTTTTTGTTCTGATCGGTTTGCACCCATAGTAAGAGTTGTTCAGTTTAATGGGTAGAGTATGTGGTTTAAAGGTAATGGTACTTTTCCTTACACCCTGTACTATAAGCGCTAAAACATGTTTAGAATTTTTCATATTAAGATTATTTTGGGTTTCAGGATGGAATGAAGAGGATGTCATTGCTAATCTAATACCGCGGGGTTCAACAACGCAAAATATTGTGATTTTTGAAAGTCAAATCAGCAGTAGTTTGAAAATTACTATAGACATTAATGACATTTTCTACTGCTGATTTGAACGTGTCACTTTATAAATTAATCAACTACGGAAACTATAAAACTGTCGATTCGTCACCTCTCTAGACAACAGTCGGTGTAAGGAACAGCACTAGTGAAAGGAGAGAGGGTTACTTCCGGCGCGAACGCATTGATAGAACCACAGAACATTATGAGAGGCGTTAGGAGTGCAAAGTAGGCGTAGAACGCGTGCCACAGGGTTATGCGATAATTTGCATAACACCAAAAAGCGCGCGGCTTGGTGCGAGCGAGAGGGCATAAGTAGTTGTAGCAGCCAATGTGGGAAGACAAGTGGCGACAGTCGTAGTCGTCTCCGAAATAGAAGCGCTACTTTGCATTCTAACCCCTCTCATAATGTTCTGTGGATGTGGTCGTGGAATTTCGACTCCGAAACTTTTGATAGTTATTAATTGTTAGTTACTGTAGTTTTCTAATATCTACGCGTACGACGTGGTAAATAAAATTATATCTTATCCCGATTCTACGCAACTAAATCATGGTGTACGCTCGCTTCTTGTCATGCCAGAATGCGTAAGCGCCGACGACAATGAGGCAGTTTTTCAATTAAACCGCGACACCGCTTCACCTTGACCTACAGGTGAGAAGAATGCTTAGGGCGACCATGATTACAGCTTTAAGCGGGATTCGTGATTTTATAAATAAATCTATTTAGTCTTTACTATAAATGGACGTTTAATTGCAAATCTGTAATGATTTAAAGGAAAATTATCAGTATGAACCTGTCAATCAGGTTTTTGTTAAATAACGAAAGAATCATTTCTCAATTAAAAATAATGAAATATGAAAAAAAAGACATCAAGATCGGTATACCTACCTACAATAGTTTTCAATTAGATTGCGAATATTCTTTTGGCGAACTTAATTTTTGAGAATAAGCTCTTTAAATAACGACTTTTCAGCAAGAAACGCCGCAGATTGATGCTAGATTGAAATATACTAAAAAAAAATATTTGAAATATGAAGATTCTATGTGAAACTGAAAGAATCACCAAAATAGGTTCAATAGTTTTTGAGATAATAGCGAAAATACTCTCAGTCATACCTACATACATACGGATCAAACCAAATACAGAACCTCTTTTTTTAATTAGGCTACAAAATAAGTTCAATGTCAGACAAGTATGCCACGAATAGACAGCCAATTTAAATTATTTCAGGAATTACCTTCTAGAAATATTATTCTAGCACTCTTTAATTAGGTCTTAAATCTAATCAAGGTCATGTGTGTAACCTTTAAGCACTAACTTTTCTCACGCCAACCCAACCTGTTTAGCTTTAATTAATCAGAGCAGACGAACAGAACTGCCACGTCATATAAATTATATGACAGTACCTAGTGGAAGGGAAAATTCAGAAAAAATTCAAATAAAGTTCAGAAAATTGTTGGGTTAGAAGCTAGGTTAGAAGCTAATAATAAGAATATATACATAGCATAATTATTTAAACGCTAGAAACATACTAAAATTAAAAATACAGTACTGCTGCGCTTTCTAATTGACGTTTTCATAACTATACAGGGTGAAATTGATATCATTGGCATCCTTTTAAACTAAGAGTATACCCATCAAACTGAACAACTTTTAATATGGGAGCATACCGATCGGAGCAACAAAAAAATCTGCTGTTGCATACAGTTGAGTCGAGTACACATTGCAGTTTAGTATGGAACAGCTGTTTTTTTTTTGCTCCGATCGTTTTGCTCCCATAGTAAAAGTTGTTCAGTTTGATGGGTAGACTCTTAGTTTAAAAGGATGCCAATGATATCAATTTCACCCTGTAGATAATATTATCACAGAGAACTATAACGTGTATCTATTATTTTGTTAAGTCGCAAAACTCCTTCTAGACCTCTACCCAATCCGCAGGTTCTCAAGTTAGAACAGAAAAAATCAAAATATTAGGTGGAATAGCTTAGTGCTTAAATTAATCTAGTCTCAGTAGTTTTGTACCTATCCTTTGAGACTTTTAAATTGGTGCTCAAGTTATAATATCTAACATTAAGAACACCAATCCAGATGGAATGCTTGTGTGCTCAATTTCGTTTAGTCTCAGTAGTTCAGGACCAAAATATGATATCAAGTTATAATAGATAAAATATCAAATTCCACGAATAGCACTTCGTGAAATAGCTTAGGTGCTCAAACTCATGTGCTATTCAAAATCGGTGCTCTTAGTAGAGCACCTGCGAAATATTAGCCCTCTATTTGGAATAGCACCCAAAGTATTTCAAATTGAGCACCTATTTTAATAAGTCTAGTGTAACGAGCATATCGATAGACCGTCGCCTATTTACTTTATATCGATGCTGGCAACATTGACATACAACTCATCAACTCGATTTGTTATCGATCATTCTTTGAATCGATTCATTCGCCGTTCGTTCGTTCGCTCACTCTTTTCAAAACGGTTATGTGACGGTTATCATTCGAAAACTAGCTATTGCCACAGACTATTATATGTATGTACTACGCTATTGCCGTGTTAACATGTTTCGTGCCTAGTGACGCTAAATATTAACTATGAAGTGATTGAATCGTGTAATGTATAAAACAAGTGAAGTGATAAGTAATAAAATATAATTGTTGGCAATGGACGAGTTTGATTCATCCAGCTTCCCGTCGAGCTTACACTAGAGTAACTCAATAGACTAACAAGCCAGAAGTGCGATTTTTGAAAATCATACGAGCGACTTGGCAGTAGAAAGATGCATAATCTCCATAGTAATTTTGACATTTTCTTCTGCCAAGTCGCTCGTATGATTTTCAAAAATCGCACTTCTGAGCGATCCCGACGTTCCTAAACTTTCCAAATCTTTAGTAAAACGTTCATTCAACTACACTCATCCGAATTAAAGAAATGTTATTTTACATCCGTTCATCTTAAACCGGTAACCTCATAAAGGTGGTTACGTAAGAAAGTGCGCGTATAGTTCAAGGCTATCACAACTGGTTCAGCGGATGAAGTGGATCAGTAACACGACGTGCGAGACTTTAGTTATTTAATGCCTTTTGATAAGATGAAGGTTAAGTCTTTGATGGGTTGAGAAAAAGTTAAGCACTACAGGGTGAAATTGATATCATTGGCATCCTTTTAAACTAAGAGTCTACCCATCAAACTTAACAACTTTTACTATGGAAGCAGACCGATCAGAGCAACTAAAAAATCTGCTGTCCCATACTAAACTGCAGTGCCTACTCGACTTAAATGTATGCAACAGCAGATTTTGTTTTTGCTAAGATCGTTTTGCTCCCATAGTGAAAGTTGTTCAGTTTGATGGGTAGACTCTTAGTTTAAAAGGATGCTAATGATATCAATTTCACCCTGTATAACAGGGTCCTTCTTGATATTCTTTCTGTTTTTTAACGGGATGATCAGACCATTGAACTGAACTTTTTCTTTTCAACCTCGAAATCTTGAAGAAAAAATACTGCTGTTCCACACAAAATTGCAAACTAACTTGATCCAAATGTATAGGAAAGCTGATTTCTTATAGAGAAAGTTTTTCAGTTTGATGGTCTGATCACCTCCTTAAAAAAGTCAAAATATTAAAAAGGACCCTTAAAAAAATTCGGAATAGCTTCAGAAGCTATCCTATACCGGTTGTATAGGATAGCCACACAGTGAGGGCAGCAAATATATTCACGATACCTGAAGGAATTAGGCATCTCTTAGAACACTAGTCTTTACAACACGGGTGAATTAACTAGGCACCTGGCTCACACGTGGCTCGGAATAAAAAACTCGGAAAACTCGGAAAGAATAACTCGAAAATGCTAAAGCGCAGGGACACGTGCAACGGTAACTGAAATTCTATGCTTCGGCATCGCACGGCGGCGGCGGGGTCTCGCGGGGGTTAGCAGAAGGGGTGTCAAATTCCGAGCCACGTGCTAGCCAGGTGCCTAGTTAATTCGCCCAGCTTGTAGAATCAGTGGGGTGCCACAGATGATTATAATGATTTGTGTTGTCTGGCTTCAAATAGCTACATAAATCTATGAAATAAATTATTTTTATTATTATTTAAATAGCAATGCTGTATAAATTCATTAAAAATGCCCAAAATCGTTCCGGTGTCGCAGTTTGTGAGCCCACGCGTTGCCCAATCTCCGACATACATATTTCTCCTACAAAAGACATCAACGAGAGCTACATTTCTTCGTCCACATATTACTAGATAGTTTAACCGAGATTTGACCTACTAATTTCGAACGTTTTTAATTTGTATCATTTGCGAGACAACAAATAGCCTAAACCTTGTACCTACATAAACTCACGACCATAATCCCTTTCGGGGTGGTCAGAGATTTTGCAACAACTACCAACTCTTACGGAGATTTTTGGTCTTGTGAGCCTTGCTACAACTGAACGCTTGAATAAAAAGAATAATAGTTGTAGCAAATTTAATAGTAGTTAAACTCTTTTGATTTTACCTAAAAAAAATTGTGTTGAAATAACTGCAAGTGTTGAAATAACTCTACATTTGCTATTATTTATTTCTTTCATTATTGCCAATACCAGAAACTATGTGAAATACACTCAAATAAACTCCGTCAAACCTCTAAACTGCAATGTTTGCGTCGGCGCACCCATTGTCTGTTTAACTGCGCATGATTGTACTGGAGCAGTGATTTGTTAATACTTTAGAAGTCCCCAGTTAACATTCTTAAGTTAACATCCTAAAAACGAAAACGGCTTGACTTTTGGAACTATGTAGAACGGATAACATTGCTCTTAGTAATGATTTGAAATAAAATAATACGGCGCCGGCGCCACTTGTGTTAATGTTATTTGAAACGATAAGTGCTAGTAGAGATGAAAGTTAAACAAAACTAAACATGTTTTTCAAATCACTCTATTTTGCCTACTGTATTCCGCAAGGGCACCTAGTTGGAGATATCTAGTCTACTCGTACATATAGGTGTATGTATATATATACTGTATAATAAAATTGCAAAGTTAGCGATGATGTACACACGGTGACAGGTCAGGTTACCCTGTTTGGACTTTGAACTATTAGAAGTTGAACGCTGCGAATCGTGCGAGAGGGTGCGGTATGTTGTTGTTGTGTCGTCTCACAGCACGCTGCGCCCGCGCCGGCAGCCGCGTGAGTCTATATGCGCACTATTTTGTGTTTTGTACGTAGTGTAGTTATGGGTATATAGGGTGCGTAACCTGATGTGTCGCCGTGTGTACATTGAAGCAAAAACTATTCAACCGATTTGGATGGAGTTTTACAAAATTACTTTTTAATTTTACAGAATTAGTGGATTAACATTAAGGCTTTATTTCATCGGAATTGGTTCTTTCAATCAAAAGTTATGAAGTATTTATAAGTCACTGGTCTGCGTTCAAAATAAAATTCATAGTATCCACATTTCACTAGCAGTGCTCAATCTCTGTCTAGCAACTTTTAAATATTTAATGGAACATACAAATCTTCAAATCAACATACAATACAAATCTTATAGAATTCGCTATGCAAATAGTCACATAACAAAATATGACTATGCAGCAAAGAAGCCAAAAAGCAAATTGCAAAGTATTTCTATTCTACGGAGGGTGAAAAAAAAACAGCGATACATGGTTAGCAAGCACCTTACATATTGATTGATATAAACTTTTACTACGAGTTTGTTAGAGTTGTCAAAAGAAACAACGTCATAAAGATTAAAAAATAATAATTAACAATCTTTGTGATGTTACTAAACATTTTTAAGAAATTCATAGAATTCGTCCACCAATTTTCACATTCAACGTGTCACGTTTTTCTCTGTAACATCTCAATCACCTTTTCGTTGTAAGAAACAAAAGAATAGTGACCCAGTGTTAATATGTAAGGACTTCGCTTCATAATCTGTATTTTCATACAGTACTTAATGTTTGTCCCAGCGAATTATAATAAATCATTGTGAATAGCATGCTCAACGGGTCAGGGTCACCGGTTGGGATGGGAGTAGTGTCTGATCTAAAAACATTTTACCGAAAGAAATGTTGGTACAGGTG
Source organism: Agonopterix subpropinquella (assembly GCA_922987775.1). Classification (NCBI taxonomy): domain Eukaryota; kingdom Metazoa; phylum Arthropoda; class Insecta; order Lepidoptera; family Depressariidae; genus Agonopterix; species Agonopterix subpropinquella. The sequence continues at coordinate 23,061,871 of OV277705.1, forward strand.
TTTATTTTAGAGTTTCTAGCGACATCTTCTTTACATCCATTATATTATTATATTAAGTGGAGATAATGAATTTGATTTTTAAGTAGATATAATTTTTTGCCCGCATAAACTATTTAAACTTCAAATGAATTATAAATTTTTGTATTTTTTATCTAACCTGTGTTAACAACTAAAAAAAATTTTTTTTTTATTTGTAAGATATTTCCTTGGTTCAAAAATTGTTCTTGTCATAAAGTTCACTGTATTAGGTAGGCTAAAGGTTTGCAAAATTAGAAAAATAAACTTTTAAATGAACTACACAACGGTTTTCTATTAAAAAAAAAACATTTATTATTAAGTACTAATTAAAAGAATGGTTTTACTGCAGAAAATAATTGATACTGGAAATTGTCCACTTCAAAAATATGTTCCAGTAAACTTCTCAGCCACATGCCTCGTCTTTGTTTGTTCTTGTAATTTGATTCCCAAACTTCAGCCGAATTTACCACCGCGAGCCGAAACTTGCCGAAACCGAACCTTCATTCTTGCACTAGTAACAAAGTATTCTAGGTGCAGGCAACGTGCGTGTGAACCCCATTGTTTAAACTGACATCGTTTGCCTACCGTACTGATTATATTTAACAACATTGTCATGCGACGTTTCAAATATTTTGTTTGTAAATGTTATAGGTTATATTAGGCTGGCTGTTCATCGGAGATGTGCTATGTAGCTAAGCTGTGTGCGAGGAAAAAAATAACCAATCAGATCACTCTATTTTCATAGCTTAGCTGGAAAGCTAGTATAATGTAAATAAGATAAGCTAGGTAAATAAGCTAATGGTCACGCATCGTCTACCTCGCGGAGCTATGGTGGACGCGGGTACGTATTTTCATAGCTTCACTACGCATTCATGCACAGCTTTAGCTACATCGCACATCTCTGGTGGATTTTATCCCAGATTTATCCCAGAGCAGAGCAAAAGCCGCTCTAGTAAAGATGTCAAGGAGTAGGCCTATTATAGACCTGACCCTCTAGCATGATTTCTCTACTTGGGCGCGACTCGGCTTTTTGCCATATTACAAGTCGCGGCAAGCGCGGCTTTCGCTCTCCGAAAAGCGCGGGAACAGGTTATTTTGTATGCAGCGAAGTCGCGTCGCGCGCGTGTAGAGAAATCATGCTAGACCTGCTGGAGTGGAATTCACTAAGCGTCACATCGCTGTCAAAAATATCGACTAGCTCCAAATGTAACATCCTTCTTGCATCCTTCAGATCGTCGAAGTTTTTATATTATTAGTTTGACAAGTGACATAACCATTATGCCGAATTTGTCAGCTTGCAGAGATGTTTCAACGACGAATTTAAGATTGTGACGATGTTTGCGCTGAGTTAAATGCATTGCTGCATCCGTACAGTGGGTGGACACGGTGGACACGGGCTGATGATGATGAAATAGTAAGTCACTGTTACGCCCTACATATTGAGACTTTACCATTGAGCAAAAATGTATTATTAACTTTCTATAGGTTACGTGGTTATGTATTTCAATGCAAAATAACAGTGTCTTTTCTTATGAAACAACAACAATTATTAATCGATAAGAACGTTGTACAAAGTATCTACATTAACTGGTACAATCACCTGCTTTCATAATTGTACGACCAAATCAACCTATTTCAAAAGATTGAGGAGACAACATTTGTTTTAACTGAGCAAACGTCATACATGGAAATACATCCAAATCCACTTGGACGTCTGAATCCTCTAAGACTTGGACAAAGCTACTCGAAATAACCTGTACTAGAAATATGAAATCTTGATATGCACACCGCGAGATCCGACCGTCAAATTATGCACCTATTTATTTAGTAAACGAAATGTGATTCAAGTGAATGTTTATACAGCGGTTCATAAAACGCCGGCCGGCAGGTTGCCTAGAAAAATCTTGCCGCAAGTACCTACCTTTTCCATGACTTTTAGTAAAAAAAAATTCACCTATCTTTTTGGGATGTAAATGAAATGCCATCGGAAGGAGATCGATTTAGAGAACTGTAACAACTAGGGTTGCCATCTCTCAATCTGCCGCAACTCTAGGGTTGCCAGGTTCAAAGAAGTCGTGGTCGGATCTCGCGGTTCCTTTTATAAACACTTTTTTTTTCTCTAATTCAAGCCCTAAGCACAACGTGTATGTTATATTTATACAGGGTGAAATTGATATCATTAGCATCCTTTTAAACTAAGAGTCTACCCATCAAACTGAACAACTTTTACTATGGGATGGCAAACCAACCGGAGCAAAAAAAAAATCAGCTGTTGCATACATTTGTGTCGCGTAGGCATTGCAGTTTAGTATAGAACAGCTGATTTTTTGTTGCTCCGATTGGTTTGCTCCAATAGATAGTGAAAGTTGTTCAGTTTGATGGGTAGACTCTTAGTTTAAAAGGATGCTAATGATTATCAATTTCACCCTGTATATGATGAATAGGTAGGTATAGTCGTGATGGTTATACCTAATTCCAATTTAACATTTCCCCTCAGAAAATATTTTCTATTAAAAAACCATGTTCGACATAACCTTGCTCTTTCCTTTGGGTTTTTTATTTACAAAACCAGTTCAAATTCAATTTGACTGATAAAGGTCAGGAACTGTAACATACTTAATATGAATATTTGTACCCGAGTCATGGATGTTTGTATCTATATATGTATTCTATATCGTTGTCTAGTCATCATAATACAAGTCCAGGCTAGATTCTGGTACTTTAAATGTGACTAGATAATTTGTGTGACATTGTCCAAGATATTTATTTATTTATTATTTATACTTGAATAACAAAGTATATTTTACTCTTCGCCTATCATCATCATCATCAGCCCGCTAAACCCCACTGCTGGATTATTATTATGCCTTTAGATTTCCACGCAAATTAGAATGGTCCCACGCTAGTCTCATCATGTTTGTCGGCTACTCTACATAATAATTCAGTATACAGGATTTTTTTTGAATGTGAAAAACTTACACTACGGATCAATGCAAACTCTACCCAAATGTATGAAAGAGCTTTTCGTGATACTAATGTTCCTCCCATATAGTAAAATTTGTTCAGTTTGAGATTTTCATGAAACTAAGCTAAGCACACTCTCGCAAAAATTAGCTTTATATTAAAAAACTCATCGAAATCTATCCACACGTTTAGGAGCTACGATGCTACAAACAGACCGACAGACAGACCGACATAGATGAAAACATAGAAGACCTTTCATGATCTGAAGCATCCCCTCTAATATAAATATTTATGTATAACGCATTTAAAAAACCCTGTATAAATATTTTTATAATCTAGCCATGTACCTCAATATAACTATAATAGGTATTCTACGTTCCAAATATTCAATTAATATTCTGTTTTCTTGTTTCTCTCTACAATTAATGAAACGATATGTAATTTCGATATGTAACTACCGTTGCCCTTGACTATTTTTATACGCAATTAAACACAGACAAAACACATTTAAAATGCCACTCATGCTAATTTCGCTTCCACATTTTATTTAACGGCAGATGAGTAAGAATTTTTTAATTAATCATCATTTTGTTTAAAATTCCTACGTTCTTTCCATAATAGGCTATCCGAGCACGACATCTTGTCAATCAGAAACAAATAAGGGCATCCACACGCTCCGGCGTAAGTATCTGAATCACATGTATCAAAAATAGCATGTGGTATGACATAATTTCTACATTGTGCTTTGCCAATTTTATTAACAAGTAACTTTTACGGTGTTCTCGAATTAATCACGATTTTAATCTTTTATTCGTCAATTTCTGCCTCGCCGGACGCTGTAATAAAGATGACATTTCGGTTAATGTCCAATTTCGTCACTCGTATTAAAATTAAGCTCAATTTTTTCGATGACCTTCATTATTTTTGTTACGTAAAAGTTATCACCGGCATTAATCTCACTGAACGTGCGAATCGAAGCCGCCATTTTGTTATTTTTACTTTTTTCGGCACATGACAATGTGTCATACAGCCAGTTTGCCGCCAAGCATTCCGTCGTAGAAAGATAATTACCGATTATCATGAACCAAAAAAAGAAGCTCATTCATAAACCTGTTGAATTTAACCTCAAACATGTTTTCATTGACTTGTTTATTGAACTTACTTCCAATTTGTTCGTACTGAATCGTCAATGTATACGGTACATTTGTGAAGTTTCCTGTATCTTAGTCCTCAAAATAAAGGTGTATTACACACGTAGGAGCCAGTTATGGCGCCTGGATCACCTTCACACAGCGGTGTGGGCTTCTGTAACATCTTTAATTATTTTAAACGTCATGTTTTATTGTAAATCTTACTAGTGAATCTTATTTAATTTGACGTCAACGGTTGTCAGGTGTCGACAGAAGTTACGAATTTATTGACGGCAACATAGACACTACAAATATATAAACATAAGTACGAAATTGTTTTCTTGCACACGCTGAAACTAAATGTCAGCCAGTAAGATGACCCAGAATAGAGTAAGTGACATGAGTTGTCAAATATAACCGTTTTTGGACGTTTTTTGGAGTCCTCGGCAGGGTAAAAATTCGATTTCTGTGTATAATTCTCAATCTAACGTGAAATGGTGAATAATTTAATGAAACAGTGTTAGTATATTTCACAAAATTATCTACGATTTCACTTTAGGTTCACGATTATTCACAGAAACCGAATTTTTACCAGGACTCCAAATCCCCAAAAACGGTTCTATTGCCTCGCGTCACGTATCTCTTTCTATTATACAGGCATGCCGCTAGGTACATCTCGCTCTCTCAGCTGTCACTGTCTCTCTTACGTAGTATAATACCTTTATGACCCAGATGCTCTCCTGACATGCCGATTCTCGCCTATTCTTTCAATACCTACGGTCAAGCCAGTGGAGGTGGTGTGTTTAACGATAGTTTTAATGTATACGGGGACTGAACTTCCGTCACACCTAGTTACAGTCGTAAATTAAAAGTAACTTAGTAAGTAACAGTTGGATGCGCACGCGCACGCGTAGAACATCACATCCGTAACGTGATCGTAATCCCTAGGATCAGTGGTCACGGATCATACGTAGTCACGCGGTCTATTAGAATACCTCACATTATGTAAACTTACTCACTGTTATGTATTCAATTTGCGTGGTTGTTTATAATGATAATTAATCTTTGTTTACTAGTGATTTTTATGCTTTAATTACTAGGTAAGTGGGCCGGTAATTATTTCTGTTGAGTGATTTACATGTGCGGTTCTTATTTATTTTCCGCGTTAGCGCTCACATATAGATTTCTTCACAGTAACTGCTTAGATACAAATACAAAAGCAGGTAAGCTATAATACAGGTTGTTAGGGTAAACAGTTGCACTACTTTAAAGGGGTGATTGTGATACTGAACAACTTTCCCAAAGAAAACTATAGGAAATTAACAAAAAAATATATCGACTTTCCATACTAAATGCAATCGGCTGATCGAAGGTTTGGAAAGAAGAAGAACAAGAAGGGAAAGTTGTTCAGTATCATGGGTACAATCACCCCTTAAAGTAATGCAACTGTTTACCCTAACATCCTGTATAATTTAGTCAGCAAGATATAATATAATTTAGGTGCATAAGTGTGTGCACAGAACACGGAAAAATGCAGGTAAGATATAGGTCAACATGTTGAGGGAATATTTGCAGACCGTCTCAACTGGACTCTGCAATTCAAAGGTGCATGGACTTTCGAGCCAAGAGTCTGTTGTTAGCGTAATGAAATGACGTAACGAACACCGCAACCTTGCAGAGGTCCTTGCCTTGATTGAGAGCTAGCTCAATAATTAATAATCTTACCTGACATCCAGTATCGATATCGGCATAGTATCCAGAAGCTCGCCCCGTGCAGGTGAACCTCGTCCGAGGGGCGTGTGTGTCTCTTTTACCACCCTGCAACAACAATACACGTATATAACTAACACATTCGTAATCATTAATAAATAAATAAATTTTTAATAAATTTAATTAATTTTTATTCGGGAAACCAACAGTCAAAATTACAATAAGTGGTTACAAACAATGAACACAGAACAGACCAATTATAGGAATCCGCCAAAAATTATCCATTAAGGAGATTCCAAAAAGAAATGTTCTCTTCTATCACGAGGGGAGCTTAAAGCTTGTATTATTGGATATCCTAATCTATTCGTACCATGAACTTATTAGAAAGACCGACCGGACTGGGCACTCGTGTGTCATGTGAGTTTGACAGAGTATTTATCTCGGATACTGTTTTAACGATGTACACTTCTCCGATATGTTCTTTAGTTCTATAGAATGTTCCGACACCAAACTTTAGGTTTTATCGTAAAGACATACTGTACATTTTCCATTGAAAACATGGTGTCTTGCTTCATACATACATCTTAATTTGCCTTTTTATCTAGCTAACTGTTTGAAGCAGCGTCTATTTTGATTGGACACCAACGTTCGTGGTTCGTTACCTACGACAAACAACGTGTCGGTTATTTGGTGCAGGAGCCTGGAGAGCGGTTTTTGAAAGTCACACGAACATGATCGAATGACGCATAATCTCCATAGTAATTTTGACATTTTCTACTGCTGATTTGAACGTGTGACTTTCAATTCGTTATGCGACATAGGGTCTTTTGGTTCGCTTTACAGCTAGAGAAACACAGCTTTGTACTATAACAGAACTATAAACTCGCTAAATACCTTGCGCCGATACGCTATGCACTCAAAGAAAGAGGCATTTTTCATTTCCAAAAGATTAGCAAACATCCTGCCTGCCATAATCCCCTCATTCATACTAAACATCCAATCTGTCAGTTCAACCTCATTACTAATCGAGAGACAATCGGGTGTTATCCTATAGCACAGACGGACAGACAAACAGATGTACAGATAAACATTGTTGTACTATAAAGTCTATTGTTCGGAAACGTATTGCGTTTAGGAAACGATGTGAATTTTTCGTCTCGGTGCGTTCTCTCGGCGCACGCGCACGAGTGACGCAATCTTTTGTTCTGGGCTAGTAAAATGGTTTATAGGGCTCTGTTTTATTAGCTATTCAAGTATGCTTTGCAATGATAGTATTGTAACAGTATTATACAGGATCCTCCTTTGCAGGGGCTGCTTCAGACCATCAAACTGAACAACTTTCACTATGGAGCCAACATCGAAATCACGAAAATAAAATCCGCTCTTTCATAAAAAACTGCAGTATCTACCGTCTCGACTCAAATGTATGGGACGGCAATTTTTTTTTATTTTTTCTTGACGTTGGCTCCATAGTGAAAGTTGTTCAGATTGATGGTCTGAAGCACCCCCTTAAGTATTACTAGGGTGTTTTGTTACACCCTGTATGGTGACCGTTTTTTAAGGGAAATCAAATTGAACAACTTTCTCTATGAGATCACCATCAAATCGCGACAATAAATCTTCCGTCCATCCATAACTTCACACGTATTTTAGGTACTCGACCAAGATGTATGGACAGCTAATTTTATATTCGCTATTTCAATATTGGTCCCATCCATAGAGACATTCGTCCAGTTTAATGGTCTGATTATCCCCTTAAAAACCGTCAGCATATTATTAAGAAGCACCCTATACAGGGTGATAGGTTAGGGTCTACCTTAACACCATGTATAGGGTATAGGGTTGTGTAGAGTCCTTCTTAATAATATGCTGACGGTTTTTAAGGGGATGATCAGACCATTAAACTGAAGAAATGTCGGAAGTACAATAAGTACAATTAAGTATTTGTCGGTATCATAAGTACAATTAAAGTAATGCAACTGTCTACAGTTGCATTACTTAATTGTACTTATGATACTGAAGAACTATCAAAAAGGAACAAATTCGCAAATAAAAATTTTAATTTTTCATAGTTCGTTCAGCTGATTACATTTAATACGGAATGTCCAATTTTTTTTGCTAATGTCCTATAGATTTTCTTATGGAAAGTTGTTCAGTATCATGGGTACTGTTTACCCTAACATCGCTCTGTGATGGCACACTTCCAATCACGAATGAAGTTCGATCGTCATGTCTCTCTCAGATCGTCCATTTCCCGTATCTTGTCAACTTTGTCGCGCTGGCTAACGTGCTCATTAGGTCCTCGTCTCCGAGTTGTGGAAAGAAAGAAGGTAAAAAGAAACGGACCACTTTGAAGCAATTTAAATATCCTGTTGTACGCTACAGGAACAAGTTAACCGAGGAAATTAGACTTCCACCTATAAAACTATTAATGAACCAATCTTAGACTAAATCAGCTATAAATTCAATAAGGAAAGTGCAAGGCGGTTACGTAAAAGTGTAGTAACAGAACGGAAGGGAACAATATAGATGTCTACGTAACTGATAATAGTTGGTTTGAATACCGGCAATTACATCTAGTCCATCGGTAGACGTAACGAGATTCTGTTACTTAGGCCGCATTCAGACGACCCGCACCCGCCCCGCGCTCTCCCCGCGCTCACTCCGCGTCCTAAAATGCATTGCTTGCAATGTGAGTCTTATGACAGGATAATAAATCTCGTATTGTATTTTAGGGGCGCTCCCGCCCCGGCCTGCACCCGCCCCGCACCCACCCGGCCCGTACCCGCCACGCGCTCGCCCCGCGACCGTTCGTCGAAATACAAAATTGATTATGGTGTCATAAGACTCAAATTGTTTGGGGACCCGTTGGATGAGGGCAGCGGAGGACCGGTCTTTGGGGGAGGCCTATGTCCAGCAGTGGACGTCCATCGGCTGAGATGATGAAGACTCAAATTGCAAGCAATGCAGTATAGGTAACAGGGCGAGCGCGGGGATAGCGCGGGGCGGGTGTGGGCCAGGTGCGGGGTGGATGCGGGTCGTCTGAACGCGGCCTTAAGTTCTTTGATCACATTTTTTTTATCAAGCCAGACATTCCAACCTCTGTGACTCCTGTATACCAGGATCGACAGCGGCGAACACTATACTAGCTAGACGATGAAGTCCGATGAGCCCGGGGATGACTCTGTCTTGGAACCCGCAATGAATTTAACCATAGAAAACATCATCATCATCATCATCGTAATACACCATACAGTATCAGGTTATTCTTATGGTAAGTATTGTCTGGAACGGGAAATACTTACGTATTAATAAATAATAACTTATTAGAAATCCGAAATTATACTACAAGCAGATTTAAGTACGTCCTTGATAAGTCTAAAAAAGGCCCGAGGCTGATAATGAATGAATATAAATAAGTTATTAATTTTCTGAGCAGATTTTAATGAAAATCAGCTTTACTGTGAAGCACAGGGTCAGCGGCTTATGTATCGAATATAAAGTAAATTAGTAATTATTGAAAACTGCGATGTAATGAGTTACTAATTAATGACAAAACGATTAGTAAATTGCCCTTTTAGTAATTCCTTGACACATGCAATTTTAAGCTATACTGTTTTGTATCTACTTTAAAAATAAACGTATTATTCATAGGACTTCTTAAACAGTTAAGAGCTTTAAAATCATGACATTTGTAAGTGAAAAAGATTGCAAACGCTAATTATACCTATAGCTTTGTATAAAATACTGAGAAAGTCCGTTTTATTTATATTTTAGTATGCCCCATGCGATTGTCATAAATTGTCCTTCTCTTAACTAAATAAAGACTAAAATCGTCTAGAGCAAAAAAATTATGCAGTTACCATTGATGTAGAATACTAGTAGACGTAGTTGGTAAGTCAATGGCAGTAACAAACTTCTCGTTAACCCATCACCCTTCTAATAAATGAGAACCAATTTGTCTCAGTCACAATACGAATCCACTTTTGATCTCAACAACACCACAACTAAGGATAGATAAATGACCACAAATCTAGCTAGTGTTACATGAATAGAATTCATTTCAATAACTGGGCCCTTTGCGACACAAATTGTGCAAGACAATCTGTTAAACTTGTCTGTTATTACAACTACCTAGGAAACTGTATTGGTTGACAAAATACGGACTAAACTATGTACTTAGCCGCAGAGTAAGGCGATATCAAAACAGGAATAAAGGCAGGCATAACAGTTGATTTTATGAATCTAGACCAGCTCAGTGGCTGTGGTCCACAGAACATTGAATAAAAGATAGAAATGTTTTTCTATTTATTTGTGAGGAAGGTGGATTCTGCGTGCCACTGTGGAGCGCAAAAGCATGTAATACAGTCATAATAATGCAAACGCAAACACGCAATGCTTACCTACTATGGTACCTAATGAAAAAATAGTCAAAACCTCATAAATTCTATCCAACCAATACCCTGCAAAAATCAACAGAAAATAAATGTAAATTACAGAGATAAGATAATTCCTGAAGATCCTGTTTCAATTTGTGAAAGATTTGTAAGAAAGTGGTGCCACAGTTGGTTTTTGGTGTACCTAGATTACAATATTTTATGTTAATATAAGTACTTGAAACATCTAGGTGGGAAAAGGCCAATGATGAGTGTAATAGGGATCGCGACTTTGTAGCGCAAATCGTTGAAACTGAGACATGTCTCCATAAGTTTTGATTGAGTACGCTGATTACAATGAAATAAACACTAAATGTTAATTCAAACTAAGCCCTATATTTACTTTGATAAAACCCCATTCTGATTGTTCAAGTTTTTTTTTAAGTGATCCTTGACTTGACAGATAAAAATGCCGAAAATAGGTCCTTTGTCCGGCCAAGTTTGCTATGTAATAATGGTTAAATTCAAATGGAGTCCAGACACGCCAAAGCTAAGTATATGTATTGTAGATATTAATGATGCATTAGACTATCTCTACCTATTATTTATATGCTCTATGGTACAAACTATTACGATAGTGCGTATTTACACATACAAATATAATCCACCTGAATTCCTAAAAGCTTACATAAACTTTGCTCATATTCAAATCAAGTCTCAGCTCATATCCTTACATAGCCTCAAGTAATCCTTATTATCCGTTTAACTTAAAGCACAATGGATATAAGCCATGTTTAGTTAGTGTTTCATTCACTGGTTAAATCGAACAATGCATTGACACGTGCCTTGGAGATAAGCGTTTCAGATTATATGAATGAGTAATAGGAAGGTGTCTTTGGAAGTAGGTGGTTTGATGAATCATTCATAAATGCTTAAAATACACTAATTTGTGGTGGGTGGATTAATGCCCATACTTACACCCTACCTTAGGGTAGGCCTGTGCCCTGTAGTGGGACGTTTATAGGCTGATAATGGATATAGGAATGTTTGCTTCCATGTTCCATGAAGATTAATTACAGGCATAATTGAACCTATAATAGTAATGATAGTACCTAATCTTTGCCTATAATAATGACATGTTCTGAAAGCTATTCGAATGAATGAATAAATATTGGACGAAGCCAGTTGGTGTTAAGAATCGTACATAAAGTGTATGAAAACTTATAGGAAAGCTGCTGGCCTGGGATCGAACGCCCGCCGCACAAAATCGCACTATTAACCACTAGATCATCACAGTGTAATGCAATATGAAATGGAATACAAAAATGCAAATTTTCCAAACTAGTTGTAAGTATTGCGTCTCACGCAAAGTGAGGTGACAGAGTTCAAGCCCTTTACCATTCGTAAATACTGTAGTAATAGACAGTTTTCATAACTCTTGCTCAAAATATCGTTTTACTTAGCTTCGAAACATAACCAAAACCATGCCGAATTAATTTGACGAAGCTTGCAACGTTCATTTTATTTTAATTTTTTTATTTATTTCTTTTTTGGAGAACTTACAGCTTGTTTTGTCATAAAGCTACTACTGAACCTTTTTTTAAAACAAATTTTCAACTTTTATCATCTCCAGTACTGTACTTCAATCATTATTTGAGTACCTAATGTTTCGAAAATAAAAGAATATAAATGCATACTTAGTTAGTTTACCTACTAAACATAAGCAATTCTCAAAGATTTTTTTTTTTTCTTGCTAAGACCAAATCAATTTTTGTAGTGTTAGTGTTGATGATTTTGGCATATCTCGTTTAGTGCTTGACATTGTAAGGTAATAAATAGATGGTAATCTCAAGGAATGTTTTTGCAAAAAAGACAAAACCATCATAAGAATGGTGGAGCCACGTGACCACTTAACCCGCGTGCCGAACGAAAGACCTCCGCTCGTGAGCCCTCTAGCCACGCGACTCCATTTTTAGAGATAATTCCTTTTGATAGATGGTTCCATTTATGGACAAGGAGGCGCTGGCTGATCGTGGGCATTTATAGATAACTCGATATTGATCTGATAATCAAGTATACCCACACCTTCTAACCTATTACTAGCTTTGTTTCTAGAATGTTTGAAATAAAACCAACAACATTACAGAATTTCTAAAAAAAGAAAACGGATTCATTCAATTTATTTGTAAAATTTTGGCGGCAGTCTTAATTTGGAGATTTAGCGTTGATCTCGTAAATGAAGTCACCAAGGTCGACTAGTATTCAAAGTATTAAACTTTAAAAAAATGCTTATTTTGAATAATTATCTGCTAATTAATAATAAGCTAGGAAAACCCACGATTACCTGACTATTGTTTCATTAGATCAATCTTATCTATTTTTGAATTTTAATTTTAAATTACAATTAACAAAAAATTAAAACCGCCTTCAAAAAAACTAAAAAGTTAAAAAATAATATTGCAGCCTATGACTTTTCGTTCGCATCATAAGAACATTAATTTGTTTTATTGAAGTCGCTGTCAAGCCGGTACGATTCGCGACAAGGCTCGCATTTTTTGGCTTGGCTTGACACCGACTTCTATTAATAAAACAAATTAATGTTCTTATGATGCGAACGAAAAAGTCATAGGCTGCAATATTATTTTTTAACTTTTTAGTTTTTTTGAAGGCGGTTTTAATTTTTTGTTAAAATTTTGTTTATTTCACAATTTTTAGTGGTGAATTGATTAGTTCGATTTAATAGGAGTGCTTTAAATTAACAAACGCACTAGTCGGCACTACGATTTTCGAAGGTTCCCCTCGATTTCTCTGGGATCCATCATCAGATCCTGGTTTCCTTATCATGGGACCACCCTCGGAACATCTCCTTTCCAACAAAAAAAGAATCATCAAAATCGGTTCATAAACGACGAAGTTATCCGCGAACACACATAAAAAAAAAAATATATATATATACGGTCGAACTGAGAAACCTCCTCCTTTTTTGAAGTCGGTTAAAAACCAAGCTAGACACAGACAGTAGCTATATCTACTTAGGTCTACAGGGTGAAATTGATATCATTAGCATCCTTTTAAACTAAGAGTCTACCCATCAAACTAAGCAACTTTTACTATGAGAGCAAATCAATCGGAGCAAAAAATAAATCTGCTGTTGCATACAATTTTGTGTCGCGTACGCACTGCAGTTTAGTATGGATCAGCAGATTTTTGTTGTTGCTCCGATCGGTTTGCTCCCATAGTGAAAGTTGTTCAATTTGATGGGTAGACTCTTAGTTTAAAAGGATGCTAATGATATCATTTTCACCCTGTATATATTCGAAAATTCGAATCATCATCATCAGCAGGTGCTTCAGACTATCAAACTGAACAACTTTTTCTATGGGCCAATATTAAAATAGGGAAAAAAACACACACCTCTTCATCTACACGTTCTAACAGGTGAGCTGAAGCTAAACGCAAGAACTTTTCGAATAAGAACAAAAGACTGCTACAAAATGACTACCTACAATAAGGAAATTAGTAGGAACCGGTAGCCACATGGTGTAACTATCAGAGATCATACATCATGAGATTAAAATCCTCTTACGACACTCTTTAGTTGGTGCTGTTCGAACCCAGACACGGCAAACGGCTTATACTAAAACATACTATATTAAAATAATTGCACACACTAGAATAATTTCTATGATACTTGACCTGTATTTTACTAATAAATGCCGACTTACTGTACAGTAGCCAACATGTGCCTGCTAACTATTGTTTATGTAGATAAATTTAACGGCTGTGTTGACCTCTGTATTCTTTAACATGTCACATGACGAATAAAGTGTTAAGCTCCAAAATTATGTGTCCAGAAGGTCTGCGGCGGAAATAAATTAAAGCCTGCGTCATACTGCGAGCTAGCAAATATCTTGACTAGGTACATTTACTTCGAATTTCTTGGAACCGTCAAATAGAGTTAGTTGAGCAAACAGAAGTATATTGTTGGGTCAAACACACATTCGGGTTATTGTTTTCAATCGAAAATTCTAAATAAAGACCTTAAAAATTTCAGTTCTTTGCAAATAATTCCCAAAATGTCGTCTTAGTGGCTCTATCTATTCAAAAACTATTGGGCTACTTCTATTGTTTAAGCTGCGCTTTAGCCCCTAATACCCATGTATTAGAAAGGATCTTCATATTTATCATATAGGTTGTACTATATCATGAAAATGAGAAGCTCGTCTGATTCCCTATTAGCATCTCACTTGCATTAGAACAAAACATCCTATAGGTTCACAAGTTCGCCCTATATAGATACTGAACATTATAGCTATGATGAGAGGACGACCAAAGAAAAGGTGAATGGATTGTGTGAAAGATGATAAATAGGAATGAGCGCTGAAATGACGGCTAAAAGAGATGAATGAAGGAAGACGACATAATTGCGCCGTAATGTTATAAAAGGGCAGAAGGATGATGGGTACTATCCAGCTCCCGTGTGAGACCATTAATGAGAACGTCATTTTAGAATCTGATTTCTGATATAGGTAATTATTTAGTAAACCTAGCTATCAAAATCTTGCCTTTTAAATGTATTATCGCATTCACTACACAACAAACTTTAAAACAAACCAGTTTTTTTTTTTTTTTTTACTATCGATGGGTTTGCTCTTGACCTCAATCTAGTCCACAGGACGAAGATGGGGTCGAAGATGTAGCGAGCTTACCCAGAATGGTACTGGCACTCCTGCACACAGACGGAACGCAGCGAGCTGCTTGGCGCCAGGCTCCAACAGGAGGGTGGTCGCGAGCCAGGCGGCTCCTTGCGGAGCCTACCACACCGCTGTGGGGGATCGTTCAGCCGCCACCACAAACTAGAGATGATATTTACCACATCGAGGAATAAATCACATCAGAGCGTAATAAAACTTATAAATAATGTAACGACTTGTCGAGTAGGAAGATCCAGCCGATAATCACTGTTTATGAGTCGGACTATTTGTCTGACGATAACGTAGGACGTGACTTTATTTATGAGAAATATTAATGGTACATCTTTGTAATAAACTTACAAGCATAAAGACACGACCGTTTCCTTTCGGGGGGATCAAAAACGTTGCGACAACTAGCAATTGCCTTTTTTAATATATCCTTTAGCCTACTCAATGTTTCAGGATAGAAAGACGGCACCATTTCATTTCAAGTTTGGCCTTTGGCGATAAGACCGACTTATTTTGTATCTCTTGTATTTTGTATGTATTCTTTGTGCTACTTAAGTTGCCGGTGTATAAAGTACCCACTTATAATTGGCAGATTGGTTAATTTTCTTTAAAGCTATGCAGCTTTTGAGAGAAACGCGGTTATTAATTTCAGCTAAAGTTAAATCATTGTAACGCGTTCTTACCGCGTTTTTATTGTTTTTGGAGTGCCCAGGGAACCCGTTAAAATTTACTGTAGCTATTATGGTTCTACAAAACTTGTGTTTATCTTCATCATCATCATCATCTCAGCCGATGGACGTCCACTGCTGGACATAGGCTTCCTCAAGGATCGCCATAGCGACCGATGTTGCGCTGCCCTCATCCAACGGGACAACCATCCATCCCGCCGCCTTCACCAGGTCGTCGGTCCACCGTGTGGGGGACCTACCCACGCTGCGCTTTCCGGTACGCTGTCGCCACTCGTGAACTTTTCGGCCTCATCGGCCATCGGTTCTGCGAGCAATGTGCTCCGCCCACTGCCACTTTATTTGAGCAATTATTTGGGGTATGTCAGCAACTCTTGTTTCTTCTGCGGACCTCTTCATTTCTGATTTCATTCGATCTCGCAGGGAAACTACGAACATAGCCCTCTCAATCACCCTTTGGGTGACTTACAGCCTTTTTATGAGTGTTTATTTTACGAAAATTTTAACTTTTTTAGACTTTTTTGTAACAGTAAAGCTATTTTCATGTCATATATTTATCAATAGAATGGAGAAATACAAACAGACAGACACAGCGAACCGTATGATCTCTCTATAGTAGACATTATGTTCTTTCAACCTTTATACCTTGTAATTAGTGCGCTGAATCAAATAAAGATCAAACGATCGATTTCTGTACGGTTTTAGTTAACGTTTTCGCTTTTTGTATGGAGACTTCACAAACCTCTTAAGTTATTCACGTAATCGTAATGCTTTGTAAAGAAAATGTACAATGAGAACAACACGAACAATAGAGCCATTTAGTTACATAAGATATAAATATCGATTAAATTAGTACTCGAAATCTTAACCCCGATGTCTATCTCCTTAAGCTAAATCGATGTTACGAAACTGAATGTAAAATCGATGCACTTTTAAGATAAATAGCACAAAGGCCAGCTCTGTTTGCGGCGAATTCTTATACTGCCCGTATCAATTACTCGAATCGATTTTTGCAAATTTCTCGGTCACGAATAGTTTGTGATTCGATTAGGAGCTGTCGATTGCGAAGTCGATAGCTTCTGTCATTCATTATTATGGTTATTTGACAGTTAGTTAGAATACTTCTCATAGTAAGTAAGATTCACCGGCAGCCAGAGTAAACGAGAGTGGAGAAACTTCAAAGCTTTCGGAACCGCACGCACTCAAACTCATGTTTATCCCACACTCAGACAAAATAACGCGCAAATTAACACACAGTGGGGTCTCTCGCTCGCCTATCACTGTGTGTGTGCTGGTATAAGTAAGAGCTCTTACAGACGAGCGACACTTTGTAGCCGAGACGAGGGTAAGCTGTCGCCGATGGTCGCAAGCTGGCTGCGACCGCTGCGCTGTCGCAAACAAAGTGTCGCGCTTGATTATGGTTCGCACTTCGCGCCTCTTGTTTATATTTCCTCTATTCTCGCTACTTCACCACTCCAAAAAAAAAAAACTAAATGCAAAATCAATTCCCCTAAAATTGCCGATTTAAAAGTGCGAATACCCTTATCGTTCTGCCCATGCAGTACCCCTAAGCCGGACTGATATCCCTTCAGGGTAATTTTTAGTGCTAAATGCTTACCGTGTTGCCGTTATGCAACTATAATGGAGGAGGACAGTGGCCTCGATTTGGAGTGTACCACGACTAAACTAAACTAAATGTATTCCTGTCACTTTCTAAAATAAGATTAAGAAAAGAGACAGAAAACCAGCAGCTGAATTTAGTGCTGTCAAAGTGACGTTAAACGCCCAAAACGACTTTAATAAGATGGCGTACATTATGATGGCATCTTATTTTGCGCATTTAACGTCACTTTGACAGCACTAAAGTCAGCTGTTGGTTTTCTGTCTCTTTTCTTAATCTTATTTTAGAAAGTGACAGGAATACATTTAGTTTAGTTTAGTCGTGGTACACTCCGAATCGAGGCCAGTATAGATTCTCGATCTTAGATATGAATTAAAAGTTGTTGGTTGTATTGTTATTTTCAACTTATTAGTTTTGAACTCCGTTGTATGGGTCACAAATCACAACATAAGACATACTTATATTACATAGTTTTCTTATAAAACAATACACAATAAACTTTTTTCTTAGCACGGCTGTGCACTCTAGCATTTCGCTCGCAATCCATTATCACGGATGATTATACCTTTGTTTCAATTCATGCAAATGCCTATTAGATGATTTACATAGTTAAGTGCAGGCATGTGATGCAACGTGCATTCGTATATAAGCGTCTATGTAACTGTAGGTACATAATGTGGTGGATTGTCACGATTTCCTTAAGGCCTCTTTAGACCGTCATTTTGGTCGAATTTACGAGGCAGTTTAAAGCTTTTGATTAGGCAGTTAAAAGTCTTCAATTCTAAGTTCAGAGTACCTAAAGCTCATGGTCGATTTCTGCTACAGTGCTACGCAGTGACGCTTCACTTTGCTGCATGTTTCTAACTACTAAGCAAAAATGAGGTGCAACACGTCACGTTTAAAAAAAATTGCGTTCTAATCCGCACTCGAATATGTTATAGTTACCTAAAATCAATGAATTAGCATTTTTCATTCCACACCTGTAACTCTTTGTAACGAGTGCTCCAACCCACTTGTATTCCATCTCACCACGCGAAAGTTTGATGTTTGTAAATATCATAGACGTTTTTACAATTTTTCAGGTACTTATAATAATAAATATAATAATAAATATCTTGGACAATGTCACACAAATTATCTAGTCACATTTAAAGTACCAGAATCTAGCCTGGACTTGTATTATGATGACTAGACAACGATATAGAATACATATATAAATACAAACATCCATGACTCGGGTACAAATATTCATATTCATCATACAAATATTTGTCCCTTACGGGATTCGAACCCGCGACCCTCGGCACAGCAGGCAGGTTCACTGCCAACAGTGCTACCGGGCTGTCAACTTAACCCCAACTTAACCCATTATTTTTATCTACATTTCGTTACCCCATTATTTAAACGTTTCGCTGTCGAACGTTTTCGGTGCAAACAGAAACGTTTCATGGACATATTCGGACGCTATCAAAAATACTGAAAAACGTAACCACTCGAAATGAAAATCTCATATTCGTCGAAGGATTTCAAAGTCTCCGGTGACATTAAAAAATCTCGCTTCTAGAGTACCTCTTTTTGAATCTCACTATTCCAAATTCGGGTATCACATGGGTATCACCACATAGTGAATGAATAAACTCCATAGCTATTTTGACGTTTAGTATAATCAGGATTAATAAAAATTGGCAGCGTACTTAAGAAGGGTCAGATCAAATGTACCCGAAACCGACGAGCGTGTAGGTATAAAACGACTTATGACTGTGGAAGAGGCGAAAGAGGTGTGTCAGGATCGTAGCCGATGGCGATCTATTGTCTCTGCCTACCCTAATGGGATACAGGCGTGAGTATATGTATGTAATAAAATGTGTGTCAAAAATAGCACTCCGGTTGTATGTCTCCGTTCATGTAGATGCGCATCAAACAGAATATCGATCTAATATCGATTGATGAATCGGTACCTATATCAGAATCAGAAAATTACACATAAAACAACAGCAAAATAATACGTCCTCGTTCTTCTTAACAACAGTCCAACGGTTGCCACTTAGATAAAGCTAAAAAGATAAAAAGGTGTTAAAATAATAAGCCACACTCGAAGTTCACAGCTCTCAACGTATCATTATATAATTAACTGTTAATTTTAAGTGCTTATTGCAACTTTAAACCGACAAACTACACTTTAGGCAAATGACTAAGAATAGTAATTTGAGAATTAAGTCTTATTATTGATTTCGTTTGTTCGTATTTATGTTAAGTTCCAGAGGTTACTTTAACATTTTTATCGTTATTATTTTTATGTCTCCTCCACGCGAAAAAGTATAATAATATAAGAAACATAAAACATTTAAAAATAGGGCTGTTACACAGAGAAATTATACGCGCCCAAGGGCTGTAGCTTCCGTCCATAGCGCGTTAGTTTGGCAATTCAGAGGGGGAATTAGTCCAGAAGTTTAGGCACTTGACGCAGCATATTGTTGATGTACGGTATTTAATAGAAAAATAAGAAAATATACTTCATAGCAAATAAAACAGAGATGTTCATTGCTATATTTTTCATTACTTTGTATGCCTTTCAAATAACGAGAAGATAGCCTCTAAAAACCAGCAAAATATGGGCCGGCCCAGCGTTTACATATTGGGATACTCTTAAATAAATAAAAAGTATATGGATGTCAAATATCTATAAACTGTTCGAATCCTGTGTAGAGAATAGAACAAAACCTTTTTTAGATCAACACCGAATCAACCAACAGAGCAGGTTGGCTTCCGCAAGAGATTTAGTACAATACGAGCTTTTACCCGCGACTTCGTCCGCATAAATTATATACCAGATTTTAAGTCAGATGTTACGCTACCAAACAAAAATAGTTTCATCAAAATCGGTTCAGTAGTTTTTGCGTGATACTCGAACAAACAAACACCCAAACAAACATACAAACAAACAAACAAACAGACAGACAAACAATCCAAAAATTTGTGATTTGGAATCAGGGACAGGCAAAAACCATGTCGTAATTTTTTTTTGTAAATATCTTCAATGTACAGACACATTTTCTGCTACAGTTTTATAATAGTTTAGATACCTCCTTTACACTGAATGTGATGAGCATAATATTTCGTGATATCCATGCACCTTCCTTGTCTTTGACTGTTTTATACTAACACACAGTTTATTGTTGAAGATTTCAGTGGTACTAATTACATGCATAAGTCTTATAATTTCACATGTTTGTCACACATCTCGCAGCTCTACTTTTTGTGATAAAATAATCACTACCAACGAAGCATCCACTGACCTCCGGCCGAGTATATCAAAAGGTTATCTAGCAACGAATGGACAATGAAAACAAAGTCGGTAATAGAGGAACATTTTCCTTACAAAATACCGTCATTACATCATCATCATCATCTCTGCCGATATACGTCCTCTGCTGGACATTTATGCCTACCCCAAGGATCGCTACAACAACCGAGTCTATGCTGCCCTCATCCAACGGATTGCCGTCACCTCATCGTCGTGGTTGATTTGTTTTGTTAATATACAGGGTGTAACAAAACACCCTAGTAATACTTAAGGGGGTGCTTCAGACCATCAAACTGAACAACTTTCACTTTGGAGCCAACATCGAAATCGCGAAAACAAAATCCGTTCATTCATACAAAAGTGCAGTACCGTCTCGACTCAAAAATGTATGGGATGGCAGATTTTTTTTTTATTCGACGTTGGCTCCATAGTGAACGTTGTTCAGATTGATGGTCTGAAGCACCCCCTTAAGTATTACTAGGGGGTTTTGTTACACCCTGTATAACAGGTCCTTCTTAATAATGCTGGCACTTTTTAAGGGGGTGGTCACACCATCAAAATGAACACTCACAGCGAAATCGCTGGGAGACTGCCTGTAGTAAGCCAATCGAGCTAGAAATTTGAAATCTGACGTCTTTTGTGCGGTTTGTGGCTAGATTTGTTTCGCTTTATGTTTTTCTATTAGACCGACCATGAATATTAATGCTTGCGTCTTCCTATTATCCAGTCTATTAACTCATATTTTATTTATTAATATTGTTTATCCACATTGCTTGCTAATTTTAATATCGTTCATGCTAATACATAGAGATGAGTAAACCGATATCGATATAGATATCTAATACATAATCAATGACTGTTGATCTGTAGATATAATTATTTCTTTGTAAGATTTATTCAATAAGCGCTCGTATAGACATTTAATTTCAAGAAGGCAGTTGAGTCAGAATATTGTGAGACTTTTTGTTTTCATAAGAAATCAAGCAGAAAGTTACTGTTGTCGAAATCAACTTAAGGATCATCATCATCATCATCATATTCCTCCATTGACCTCTTTTAGCCGTCGTCATTTCAGCGCACACTCCTTTGTAAACGACTTCAAAAAAGGAGGTTATCAATTCGATACGTATGTATGTAATATTATTGGAATTGCAAAATATTCATATATTATATTCTATTAGTGCTTCCAAACAAATATACAAAATTTCATAGGTATGTTTGTATGTATGTTTGTCCACGCATATCTCCGAAACTATTAACCGGATTGTGTCCATTCTTTTTTTATTGGCTTGCTCCAACTTATTATTTACACATTCCATCTTTCACATAATCCATTCTTCATCTCCATCCACTTGTAAACTGACTTCAAGCATTATCCTCCTTAGCTTTATTATTATCAACCAGGGTCCTGGGTTCGAATCCCGGTTCGGTCATGGATGTTTATATGTTTGTGCCGTCGTTGTATGGTTTCCATAATAAACAGCCTATAAATAGTGCTTTCTTGGGATCATTACAATGTATGTGCCTGTGAGCGTTATTTATTTATTTATTTATTATCAACAAAATTATAATTTTCAGGATACCTATAACGAAGTTTTTCTTTTCACCTCATAGACTTAAAGGCGAAAAACCAGACATGGATTTCACAATAGTGCACAGACGATTGCATAGCTACTTCAGTTGTTACAAAAGAAATGACCAGACATTCACATTCACATAAAATCATATTAGCTGCTTAGATTCGAACCACACGTTATGAATGGCACAATACCTAATTGAAGCTTAGGCTTTAGATAGGTAGTCTAAGATCGCGATGCGCATTAATGTTATTTTTAATCGTCGTGAACTTCAAACAAATGCTTTGAATAGTTAACCAGTCATCTGTGAATTGTGAAAGTACCATAGACTGATTTATTGGAAGGGATAAAAAACAATCAATCCTGTTATTTTTTATGAGAAATCATTTAAGACCAATATTTCGTAGGGGTTTAGATAAGACCATCAAAGTGGCGAAGGGCTTAGTAACTATCACATGACACGGACCGAGATTGGGACCGGATGTACCTTCTGTATAATTATGTTATATCCTTAGGTAATTATCTTTCCGGTGCGCAAAAAAAGAATAATATTATTTATTAGATCGAATATCATACGAATATACGTAGGGACCGAAACTTATACCTAAGGTATATGTTTCGATCATCAACATCAGAAGTGATGAAAAACAGAGCCATACACACTTTGCCAAGTTTGCCACTTTTCAGCAAACAAAAAGAATATACTATGAAATAACTAGTCGATTAATATTTAATAGAATCGATACAAAGTGTCCATCGCTTCCGTCTAAACTAACTAACTAACTTACTAAGCTAAGCATCAGAATCAATCATAATCGCATCGTGATCTATTTCGAAACACATGTTCAATGTCAGTTTGTCACAAGCACTATGCGGTCACTCGTCTCGTCCCAACATGTCTCGTGTCATGTCACTAAATCGTCCTACGTGCATTGCCATAATTCGACATGCAATATCAGTACAGCAGTGGTTTTCAAACTTATTTTAACTGCGACCCTCCTAAATCACTCTGATTGACAGGGTGATCCTCGAAGCTTCCGACTCTAATTTAATGAATTTGAAATTAAGGTCTTTTTATTTAAAGATTATATTCAAACGTCTACTAGACTAATTTCTTCAGTAGCTTCTCTTTCTTATTCAAATCATAAATCACAAGTTATGTTGCTATGGATGTCGGGTTCGAACCTCGTATGGGGCAAACTTAAATAAACTTGATAAAAAAATATTGTTATCAAGTCCTACAAGTCTAGACGAATTTTTTTATATCAATTGGGACTAGATAATGTTTATGGCCATGACTGTGACATGGAGATGACTGGCAGTTACCTTTGTAAGCCTATTGTAGATACGCACTATGTATTTTTGTTAAATAAACGGGCATTATCCTGTTTTGTTTAGTAAAGTTTAATTTCTAGAATAAACACTGAACACGACTTGCCCCGCGGGGTTCACGACTCACACTTTGAACAGCGCTGGACCACAAATCACTCGAATAGGTGAATTTGGACATTATCTTTCATCACGCTATTAAATGGTCTGTCACAATTTTGGTAACGTATGAGTCATTATCTTTTCTATGATCTTGTAATTTTGTAATGAGTGTTGAATAGACTATACTATTCAAGTTATGTAGGTATATTGTATACATCATTTATCTTCATTTACTAGGTCTTTGTAAATTCTAAGGCAGAATTTATTAGGTTCATAGTTACAACGTACATTATGCGTCAAAACAATACAATACTGTTTGTATGAAAAGCTTGGAATAGACCACCCAATTCGACCTTATTTTTTTACGATGACTTCACTGTAAATAGTTACCAATTTCTTGTTTTTTCACGTTATTAGATTGTGTTTTTTGACTGACTCGTAAAATGTTAGATATACTAAAAAGCTATGAAGACTATAAAATAACTAATATTCATATTACAAAATCGCGAAATCACGAATTCTATCTGCGCCAAAATTTATTAGAAGACAAAACCTACGCTCGCTAAATCATGTAGGATTGTACCATTAGGTTATTGGGCAATTATAACCTTTGTGCAAGTGCCAAATGTAATGCCATAACATAAGTAACACTCTACCACTCCCACGTCGCCATACATTACGATTAATCGTCACCAATCGTCATACATCGACGATCTTTGTTTGGACGAATTTCACGAAGTAATAAATGTCTTTAAATTGTAATACGGAACTTAGAAACAAAAGAGTTCGCATTTTAATTGTCATTAATCATTCTTTTATTTCTAGAATTATTCTGGGACTTATACTTTCTATTACGATTCGATGTTAATTGTCTTTTTTTTTATTAATGAAAAGGTTTAAAAAAAAGCATCTCACAAAAATTATGTCGTCAATTATCATGGAACAAATCGGAAAGGAATGAAACTGTAATAAAAATGATTTGGTTGAAAGAGACACCGACCGAAAAGTGGTTGATCATGAACCCCTTGACCATACAAACTCTTGATTATATCTGCACTTGATAGTTCATACATTGTATCTAAATACCCTGAGCTCACTGGACTCAGTTGTCAAAAAGCATACAGTGCTTAACTTGGGATCATTACAATGTATGTGCCTGTGAGCGTTATTTATTTATCTTATTTAGTTGTCTAGTTTTGTGAATATTTGAGGAGTATTGCATTTGTGAGACGTAGATGTTCTGAGATTTCAGAATATCTCTGACTACCCCCTCGGGGAATATAGTCATGAGCATATGCTATGCCGCATGCGTCAAGCCCCTCCAAAGACGTCAAAGACGAAGATACCCCAGAGCTTTAATTTGAATCGCTGCCTTCAAACCCATTATCGTCTGTGTCACCAAATCATTGCGAAAAAATACCAAATCTCCCATTGTTCTATGCATCTTACCTATAATTGGCCCAAATCACTCGTGTTCAGGCAGTTCGTGTCTCAGGCGTTGCGTAAGTAATTACTACGTGTCTAGACCAGACTGAATGATGGTCTGGATAATAATGGCAGATTAATTATCTGGTGGGAAAGGTTTGGTAACTATGACGTTTGTAGCTGGAGGGTCTTCATTGTCGAACGAGGAAGTTGTATTTAAACAATTTATCGAGTAGAGTGTTTAATGGATGCAGATGCAGATGCATGCAGTGTTTAATGGAAGATTGTCTTGTCACAACCCCCCAAATAGAGAACAAACGAGAAAGCATAAACGTTTCAAATTGAAGCTATAACAACTACACTAAAAAGGTGTAATTTGGTACCGAATCATAATTTGACCCATAAAATTTTTTCATCGTAAGATGTTATATGATAGAACATAATATTTCTGTGCAAACGTGTTTGCGCTAAATATAGATTCACTCTCTTGTCAATCTAGAGTCTCCTAAATCTTGTATACGGGAAACCACTACGATCAGAAAAAGTCTGTAGTGTAGAGTCATCTGCAGCTTTACAGAATTTTACTGAAATTTTATTTCTGAATAGATGTCCATACATGCCTGTATATTGCAAGCTGCAACCTACCTCACCTACTTGAAATTAAAATTAACATCCTTTCTAACCAATTCTATCACATTTCTATCCAATCCTATCACATTTCTATCAAATTCCATTACACTTCCATCAAATTCTATCACATTTCTTTCCATTTCTATCACATTTCTATCCAGTTCTATCACATTTATATCCAATTCTGTCATATTTCTATCCAAGCGTATAGCAAAATCTATTCTTAATTTCTCTCAGCCTATAAGGTAGAAGTTGTTGCAATTTAAACAGGTTTACAGGAAACAGGATTTATCTTACTTCGCTAAGCTCTTTTTCTTTTTGTAGCTTGATGTTTTCTTTTTATGTCTAAGAATAAGGTCAATGCTTTAGAAATTGATACTTAGAACACTGGAGTAAGGACTAG
This sequence comes from Agonopterix subpropinquella, assembly GCA_922987775.1. Lineage (NCBI taxonomy): Eukaryota > Metazoa > Arthropoda > Insecta > Lepidoptera > Depressariidae > Agonopterix > Agonopterix subpropinquella. Next base: position 23,087,849 of record OV277705.1, read on the forward strand.
TTTTGTATTTTAATTATTCATATGGGTGCGGTGAGCATGCATTGGGGATTATAGAAAATGTTTAGAGTTTAGCGAAAGAGTTTTTTTTTTTCGAATGAGCTTTTTTCTTTTGGTTTTCTAGGGGATCGATAGATGACGCTACGGTCTGTGTGAATAAAGCTCAACATTTCAAAAAGGTTTTCTTTAAAATAATAAAGAGGGAAAAGATGATCAAAAAGATGCCAACGCATCTTTTGATGGAATATTTCATTATTTGCTAATCATGTTGATCGGAATTTTGAAAATTTTTACGTCTGATATGACTGGTATGAGCTCGATCCCTTGGCCTTAAAAATGTCAGGCATACTCTTGACATGATTTTGACGTAGGAAGGTTAAGGATACGTATCGAATGCATTGAGCCTTTTTTTAGTTTGTTTATTAGTGCAATGAAAAAACAAAAAAAGTCTCAATGCATTCGATTACGTATCCTAAACCTCCCCACGACTAAAGGGGAGGCATTTGCCCAGCAGTGGGATGAAATAGGCTAGGGAAAAAAAATTGTGCAATGTGCACACATCTCTTAACACGTTGAACGCCGGCGGGTCACAATAACAATATATTTTCCAGTGTTTGTCGGTCATTTGGCAGTTAAAGCCTTAAAAACTACTGAACCAATTTTGATAAAACTTTTGACGTTTAAAAGTTTAAGACGGTGAGAGCCGGAGACATAACATTATTAAATTCACGACGACACGAAGTCTCTGGCAAAAGCTAGTTCGATTATAAATCATTTCCATGGACCACCAGGAAGGATGCACGAAGCGACGTCTCGATCTTGATTCAATAATCGATGACACGAATTTCGAAATAGAATCGACACAGGGTGTGCCAATCGATCGTTCGCACAAATGTCGATAGATAGATAAATCGTGACTATCTGCGAATTGCTAATAAGTAACAACTCGTTAGTTTTGTACAGGCTGTTCGGAAACGAGCATTTTTGTGGACAAGCATGCATGAAGAGACTAATGAATGTGGAGGAAGCGGAAATAAGTCTGTCAGGATCGTAGCAGACGTTCCGTTGTCCCAGCCTACCCCAGACAGGCGTGAGAATCTGCATGTATGTAAGTTGGTATGCACTAAATTAATTTCCCCTCTTGAAACAATTTTTCTATTTTTACAGAACCTACAGAACCCTGGTGTCAGAGTTGTACACAACAAACAAACGAACAAATCACCAAATCAATCAAAAAATTTTACATAATAAGTGTAAACCGTAGAGCGCCTCTTGTTATTCCACTATATGTCAATAGTTACTTTTTATCGAAAAAAAACGTTCGCATGATCATGGTAATTGCTTTTTGAAATTGCTTTGCTTTCATCATTACTTATTATGTTATCAGATTATTTTATTTAAGGTTGAGACATGGTTGAGATGACATTTTCTTATTTAACTTCCCACCATACAAAAAAAATCTGCGTTGTGGGAATTATATTATTTCTGTTTTACAAAAATATACCAGGTTTAAATCAAAAAGGTTTTATTGTTATGAATCAATAAAAAACTATGGAACCCTTTTATAGAAATTATATTAATCGTATTATTTATTACGTAGTTAAATCTTTTTTTATATTCGTATGTGACTAAAAAGTAAGAGTTTAATTTGTACAGTTTTAATACACCTAACCTACACAAATACAATACGTGTAACTGCTACAAATACCAGTAAAAAGATTGTAGGAAATATTTATTTCAAACGAGCAGTATTTTATAATGTATGAAAAAACCATTGAACAGCTCAAAGTTATCAAATTGTATCAAATTGTATTATTTTAATACAAATTAGACACACCGGCTCCGTGAAATTGGAAAAATAATATTTTAATACCGATTTCATTGACTAAATCGATTCGCTTCCAACCGTCACATCGATATTCTAGTGTGCACAATTTCCCCCCTCTATATATTAAGAGGCTCCCCATAGTTAAACGCTAGCTCAGGCCATATTTTACTGGTTTTTAGAAGCTATCTTCTCGTTATTTGAAAGACATACAAATAATTGAAAAGTGTAGCAATATTCTTCAATATCTCGGCTTTATTTGCTATTTCTCATTTTTCTATAAAATACATATGAAACCTGTGTTCAAACGAAAGCCTAAATATTGGAAAAAATCTGTATTATGTGCATCTTCTTTTTAAGTTGAAGTCACATTTACTTGCGACACACACCTTTGTATAGACAATATTAAGATCTAAAATTGCTATTTAGCAATTTTTTTTAAGACCAATATTTAATGAGTTAATTAGATAATTGTTAAATTTGGGGCGAATTCTTATGATTTTAGAATGTGATTTCCTTGGATTAGAAGTCTCCACAGTGACATAATGAAGGACAAGCTAGTCAAAAATAGGTATACCTAAAATGACGTAGTTTAGTGGAGGTGAGGTGGCTCTGAAAGAGTCAAGGTCGTTCGGTCAGGGAAACCCCTTTACATTATATTACACTGAATCGTTGGGCCGACGAAGAAAGGTATATGAAAACAGCTGTTGTTCCATATGTAGTGAAGTGACACAAATTGACACAATTTTGTCAAAGGTTTTGCATGAAACAACAGACTTTTTTAATTTTATTTCGATATTGGCTCCATACATACATACTTGTTCAGTTTGATGGTCCAACCACCCCTTAAATATAACTAAGGACACTGATGATGATGACGTCATCGTCCGTAATCAAATACCTTATGTCAATGATTAAAAAATTTAAGAAAAAATACATGTTATTTATGATTATGAGATTTTATTTTAAGGTCAAATGTTTGAATTATCTATGTAGCACAAAGCTGATATGGAATTCTTAGATCAGTGTCATAGGTCAATTCAAAGTCAATGATAACAAATGATAACCAATAAATCACATATACCGAATTATCTTAGTTTTACTAAAATATCTAGATAAACAAAACAAAACAAAACTGCTGAACCTACCCGACTAAAATGTATAGCATAGCAGTTTTTTTTTCGCGTTGCCTATGTGGTAGGCTCCTTAGGGAATGTTGTTCAGTTTGATGGTCTGAGTTCACCATTTCAGTATTTGCTAGGCATACAAAAGTTTTGGGTTAATCTTTGTTGATTTTTAATTATTTTCATTCCGTTTGGAAAATAGGCACCAAAGAAATATTATTAGTATTATTTAGGGTTTTGGAATAAAAACTTTTTATTGATTCTATTTTTTTTATGTGAACTGGCAAGATGTCTTGGAAATAAAATATCAAAAGCCTTAAAAACTAAAAAAGAGGAAAACTTTTTTCTTTTTTGAAGTATTTGGCTTAACGTCATTTTTTTCTGACAGATAGCTGCCAGTTCTGTATTTCTTAGATGTAATGAAAACTCTTTGGTTTTATGAAAAATACGTAGACACGAAATAAAATCTTTTTGGATTCCCCAAATGTTATAAAACCGATAAATATTCATAGAAACCAATTTCAACTGGTGATTTAAAAATCGGCCCTATAAAAGACTGTTCTGTATTATAGTTTAAAAATAGTACCTACCTGTAAATAGTACGGGCAATCGAACCTTGCTAGGTGTCTTCCGAATTAATCTGAATATAGGTTTCATCCCTGAGAAAATCAGTTCTCACACAAAAAAAAAACAGTTTCTATTTTTTCTTGTGTGAAACGAATTTTCTCTTGAACAACTTTGTAAAAAAAACATTATCTAAATACAACATTCGATCCAAATCCGTTAGAGCCAATACCGGAGTCAAAAATGAAAAAAAAAGTTTTTAATTTATATGTGTAAGTATTAATAATGTTTCAATGTAACTTTTTCATGCTTTTAAATACTTAATTCATTTCATGTAGGTATTTGAAATAACTGCTTTATTAATAATTATAACAAAATGACGAGTTCTTAGTTTTATTTATTGACGAGCCAGGTATCTATAGTTTAAGTATAATTTTTTTCTTCTTGTATTTAATATTTGATTTTTTAATACTACGGTAGTAATTAATAGTTACTACCGTAGTATTAATTACAATCATTAGCTGAGAAAAGTAATTATAGTACTCTGTGTTAAAATTTTACGTTCCCTAAGTCAAAATTATGGTTAAAAGCCCACTTTAATCTCATTTGCCAGCAACGAATCTCGAAAACTAGAGAAAACTCGAGAAATCCTGGTGAAGAATTCTCGTGCCTCGTGAAATAAAAAACTTCGAGAAATCAGAAACCCTATCTATGCTGGAACTGCACACATGGCGTATTTGACAAATATCACACAAGACAAATTCGCGTTTCGTGGCACATAAAAGGAGTGAAATAGGCAAATAAGCAATCATCCCCTGGAATCCACGTTTTTGTTGTTTTATTGTTTATTTTCACGTTAAATACGCGAATTTGTCATGCGTGATATTTGCCAAATAGGTCATGTGTAGTGCCACCATAACTTTGTCTTTAGTTTTTGCAGCGTAGTGGAAACTAATGAAAAGTATCCTCACCTAATCGTCGCCATCGTCGTTAATTACTACGCAGTAAAGTAAATATAAAATATTATTTACAAAACAAGTGTACCTAAAGATAACCCTTAGTACAAGGTTAGAAAAACATTGTTATTGTTTACGAACATTTTGACGGCCCATATCAAGCCCATATCGATTAAAAATATAAACGTTGTCCAACCCCGGATCTAACAGGGCAGGAGTCAGTCTAAGGGGGCGCCAAAATCATGAGCTTAAGAGCCTATGTCGAAAAATAATTTAAGCGAAACAGGCGTGGGATAGCTTATATTACGGGCTGATGCGAGAGAAAGAGATGGGGCGCCGCGCGCGCCTGAAGCGAATCGAGCGCCAAATCAAACTTTATTTAATTGTGATTGTACTATTTATGTTATTTCAATTCTGCTCTAATCAAAATTTAGAAAATATTAATCTCTTTTTATTAAATCAATTCTCGTGTTTCTATTATTCACCGTTTAGCAGTTCCAAGCGTTTATAGATAAAAATGGAGGCTACTTTGGCTTGTTTTTCTATCGAGAAAATTTGTCTTAATCGTGTTTTGGCTCTAATCAAAACTTCAATTATATGTTCAATTTACACATATCCGAAAAAAATACTCCTACTGTTAGTACTTCATGATATATGAAGCTTTGAAGAATCCTATTTTATTCACATAGCCCCTTAATTAAAAAAACTCGTTTGACTAAAGCACATTTCGCTAGCTCATAGTTTTATATCGTATTGCAGTGACTTTATTATATTGCAGTAAAACGAGCTTGCTTCGCTCGCTCCTGGTTATTACGAATGTATCGCGAAGGCCTAAATGTATTGGATTTAGATGGCACTGCAATTTGCAAAATCATCTGTTCCATACTGAACTGCAATGCCTACTCGACTCAAATGTATGCAACAGCAGATTTTTTTTGGCTCCGATCGGTTTGCTCCAATAGCAAAAGTTGTTCAGTTTGATGGGTAGACTCTTAGTTTAAAAGGACGCTAATGATATCAATTCCACCCTGTAAAAGACATGAAAAAGAACTGTAAATGGCCTTTAGTAAATTCTCCGAAAGCGTCTCCAATCTGAGAAATACATGGTCAGAATCATACTTTCCAGATTGTGAAAGAATCATGCTTTCCATTTCCCCTAAGATTAGGACTTTAATAGGTTGACCCCTGCTGCAGCGAATTTTAGTATGGGGTATTGCACTTAGCTAAGCTATGTAGTAATAGATACTATTTCTTATACTGTGGCTAAGGTTAGTTTCAATAACACAGGATGAAGCAAACGGCCGCCAACTGTTTTTATAATTTCACGGCATTGTTAATGTCATTATGCATTTTGGACGCCCGTAAAACACCTGTTAAAATGTTTAATCGTTTATGCACTTTCAAAATATTGTAATAGAGTTCAAAATTATAAATAACAGTTAAATGTACAATAATGTTCTATTGTAAACAAGATTTTAAAAGAGATTTTAAGATTTGAGGAATGAATGTAAAAAGAGCAAATTAGTGTTGATGTCAGTATATCCATCTATCACATGTGATATTCTCGATCGAAATCAATTATTGATCGAAATACAGACCTTCTGCAATTTTAACATTTTATTGGTGACTAGTTTTAAAAATATAAATTATCAACATTTACTTTGTATCATAATAATTATATTTTTAATTTAGTTCATACATTGTCTTTAAAATCAGACGTTTAATTTACAAAAAAAAAACTAAATATTGGTACTCCATCTACACCCAAAATACTAGTTCTTGCAGAAGTTCTGAGCACCTTTAAAAGAAAAAATACAGTCGTGTGTTTCTGTTCGTGTTTTTATCAATTTACTGCCTTGATTTCTCATTAAGTCAAAACTCAGAAATCTTGATTCTCCATCAGGTAAAAAAGTACATTGGAGTAAAACCACATGATCGTTAGGTCAAGTTTCTAGATGTAGGTACATTAGCATAAAGTCCGTTCATATTATGATAGCGATGACATCACGTGACATCTGTGAATTTAAAATCAACTTTAGCACGAGAATGTAATTGTTAGCACGATAATAAATTATCTCTTAGCTCTATTTACGGTCCTAGAGGTAGATGTGTTATATGTACTTGTTTATAGTTAGTAGGTACTTATACATTTCAGATAATTTTCTAGTTTCATAGGACAGCTAGTTCCATGATGGAACTAGTGAGAATATTTCTGTCATTAGTTCCATGGGACCAATCAATCAATGGAACTACTGCAACTAATTATTTTTACTAGATGTCTTCTTATCTTAATACTATACAAGTTTACTTATAGTATAGATAGATATAGGCACATACAGGGTGTAAAATTAAATGCATTACATCATTTGCAGGCATTTGATATTACAGATTCTGGAAAAAGGCAGCCAGTTTCAAGAATTATACCTATTAGTAGACATTTTATAGATAAATTAATTACTAATCAATAATACATATCAAAATTTCACTTATAATTATAAACAAATAACGTTCTATCCGAGTAATACATAGTATAGCTTAGACAATTATTAAATTGGTATAGGTAAGTACCAAATAACGTAGGTACTTATTGCCCGCTAATAAAAACATTATCGAAATGCATGTAAATGTGTATGTGTGTGTGTGTGTTTATGTGTATATGTTGTTCTTTTTTGTTTGTTTTTTTTTTATTATTATTTAATTGCCAATCATAAAACCAGTGACAATAAATTGAATGGAATTGACCACTAAACTCATCGACAGACAAAATAATCTATTTATTATGTAATTTTTATTAAATATTTCCAACAACAACATTTGTATGAATTAACTTCCTTTATAAAGGTCGCAACGCGAATAGAGTTGTCACAAAATAACAATAACAACAAGTAGGTTAATCGATTCAAACTTTGATATTCGCAACAAAATCAGACTATGAAATTACGATTTATCGACAAAAAAAAAATTCAATAACGTAAAAAAGCTCTATGAGAAGCGAATCTAATGCCTTCATTGTGCTTTTTTCTATCGTAATCGTGTTTGAAGAAAAAGCTTATGCCTAAAAATGGTGCCTTTTTCTTTTTTTAGCGCGGCCATCAATCAAACTTGAATATCATAGTTCAGAATAAAGTTAAAAACAACACTTATTATTACAAATATCTCGGAACTCAGTCCGAATTTCCGAATTGACATATAAAGGTTTGAAGTGCTCGTAATGGTAATATTTTCAACTTCAATCCTTTATATCTCCGTCCGGACTGAGTGTAGGGATATACATGTTAACAAGTTTTGTTTGTTACTATATTCTGAAACAAAATATACAAGTTTGGTTGCTGGCCGCACCAAAAACAACGGCGAAACATAAGGCGCCAACCTTACATACAAAACCCGTATTGTCTTTTGAAGAGACTATTCATTTATCACACCAGCGCCACTCAAAATTATGATGGTACTGTGTTGTACCTACTATCCAATTCTTTGCATATCATCATCATCCACTACAGTGCCAACTATTTTAATTTATTAGACTTTACTAGAAAATTTGTTGTTGATCAGAAATAGATTTGTAACAACAAAAACAAACATTATACATAGTAAAGTCTACTAAAAGACAACAGTTTTCATAATTATAGAAATTTTTTCCGTGTATAGGTATATTTTATTTAGAGCAGATGGGTAAAAAAATTTAAACTCGCGTCAGGACCGTGACGTCACGTAACAATTCGTAAGACGTAAGATCTCTTAGTTTTCACTTCTGCCGGCACTCCCGGAGTGCAACCCGTTATTTTTTTTTTACATTATAATTGTATACATAACATAGGTATCTACAAAAACTCACGACTTTTCCCCGGAGGGAGAGGCAGAGACTATGCCCGCGATTTTCATTTCCTTTCTTTAGATTTATAAATCTTAATTATCATTATCATACTTTCGTGTACTTTGCAAAATTTACCTTTTTCTAACCTTTATATTTATTATACTCGTAGATACCAACTTGGTATAAAATTATTAACATTATGTCAAGAGCATCGATTTATTATAATTATCTACTTCGTGCTGAATAGCCCACTAGAAGCTTCAAACTTTTTTATTAGAACTAGGTAAATTATTTTAAAACGTTTTGTTTAAACATGTTGATAGCCTTTTGTGACATCGTATTAAATATATATTTCGTTTTAACGATAGGACTCGTGTCAGTATTAATGCCCAACGTTTTTTATCAACATCGAAATTTGAATAATAAAAAAGTGTAACTCTCACCTCTACCGCAACCGCCAAATAAAAACACGATAGTGTTGCACACACCAGCAAAAAATGTTTCCAGCCCATGTCGACACTTGCTTCACGCACTTTAAAACAAAACCTTCAGTATCTCATACCTATCTCACTGTCCAAAAACAAAATTATCTGAAAAAGACAAACAATAAGTCTTTAATTACAACCGGTAATTAGCAAAACTGATTGATTGAATTGATAACTCAAAGATGAATGATGAAATGACAAAAAGTTGACAATGACATGTCAAACAAAAAATATTATCTCACAATATACGAGGGAATACATTGAAATTGTTGACACATTCACCTGCAGGCTTCGCTTCGGCCTTTCGCAGTTAATTATCTGACAAAATGTTAAATTCAATACCTAATAATTAATCGATAATTTATTAAGAATCGATAATTTACATGTACTACACTAAAACATCACATTTATTTTTAATTAAAAACACAGCGTTCGATATTTAAATTTTAAAATAGTTCGAAGTCGAAGTCGTAAAATTCGTAATTTGAAAGACGCGCGCGTCTAGTGCTTGCAGCGCCGCGTGAGACTGGCAGCCACTGACATTTGCAGCCAGTTCGTGTACTAGTGATGTGCCCCTACCCTCTGCGGAATCCTGCCAACGTCCTTGATAGTACTACAAAGAGTACGGGTTTAGATCATCCGTTTGCATCTAAATGGGTTTTTGATAATAAGTCGTGATGTTAAAACTCAATGGAATTTGAGTGATTAGATTAGAATACCTATATATGTCACAGTATTATTTTTCTTTATTTCCGGATAACTTAACAATGTTGGAATCGCTACTGCTGCTTCTGTCATCTTCTGTGTTGTTATGACTTCCTTACTTTTCTTCTATGAGAACATCCCAATGTTCTCCAACTATTCTGTACTAACTAGTACTGTAGGTTAGGAGAACCTATTATTGGATATGGTTAATTCAAGTAAGCGTGTTGTTATTCAGTTTGATGGTCTGATGAAATCTCTTAAGTAGGTAGATATAACGTGCATTTAAATTTACACCCAGGGCCTATACCCGGACATTCGAACCTCGCAATTAAGTGAACGTTTTTGTTCCAATGTCAACTCTATAACAATGAAGAACGGACCGAAACGGTCGCGATATATCGAATATTGAAACTCCGGGTGCAGGGCCTGTATTACATAGACTCGCGACTAGATAATAAATAAGTAAAATAAAAATAAAAATAAAAAAGCCTTTTATTATCCTTAACATAGGTACATTGCAACACTTAATACATGCGGGAAAAAAAAATTATGTTTAATCTTCGATATTGGTACACTTGCATAGATTTTATTTGAAAAAAAAAAAAGTATGTTAAATTAGTTTAGTTTTTAAAGTACATCGTCAATGGGTTGACGACTCTCGCGACTAGATAAGCTTTGCTAAAATTATCAAACTGTCGCTATCACAAGCTTGTACTTATTAATATTAAAGTAAGTTAATTTTGTATACCTATGGAAAGTCAAAAACTTTTTTGCGAATTTCCTATAGGTTTTTCAGGGAATGATGTTAAGGATCATGCCTACAATCACCCCTTAAAGTAATGCAACTGTTTACCCCAACACCCTGTATTTAGACAATAATTTGTTATGGTTTTGTGGGGAACTACTACAGATGTCCAGCACCCACAAGTTATAGCAAAGATGCCAACAGATGGCGATACCGTCGCTCACGGAAATATGCTCCATTCAAAGACAACGTTCATCGTAAATACGTAACTCGTAACCTGTTGGACCACGGCCGGTCCCCAGGCTTCACACATAGCCTGGTGGAAGATTTTTCCTTTTCAATGGAGGATCATTCCCAGTAGTACCTCCATATTTTAATTAAAATTGAATCGTCTATCTACGTACGCAGCTGCGTAGGTTGCTCAATTATGGAACAGTCGATAACATAAACATGATTGTACTTAATTTCTCAGATAAATACTATCTCACGGATACAATGGCATTCCTAAGAAGCTCGCTAAACGACCTATTTCCCTTTCTAGATGATCAGGTGGTAATGGTAATGACGGGTGACATGCCAGATGCACTTTACTATTATGTCATGGCCTTATATGCTACTTGCAATAAGTATACTGACTGTGTATTGTAATAATATTCTACATACTTCTTCTTGATTTCCACTCCCTACACTGCCATGGGGCAATTTTAGATGCACTTCTATATTGAGTATAGTACACTATACTACTGGGATAGATGCCGGTTGGTGCAACATTACCATTTAAATCAAATTGTTTGACGGGCCTCTACGTGTTGGCTTCGGCCCCATGCACGCCTCCCAAAGGCCCGGACCACTTATATCTTGACCTGAGATAAGAAAAGTTATACAAACATAAGATAATAAACCCGCAGGGCAGCTTGTTGGTGAGTGGCGACCTGCATGAGCCTCCTAGGAGATGGACATCCAAAACCTGGGAGATCTTAGGTTCCTTCCCATCAATGGTATCGCCTCCTTTTTAGACTACGTATTTGAAGGGTGAAGAAAGCAAAAAGTATTGGGGCTACCGTTGCTGGCTTGCCAGCCCCCACAACAACATAAGAGATAGGATAAGAGTGGAGACACCTTGGACCTGATTCTCCAGAGGGACCGGATATTGCTCTCACCTTGGTCTTGCCTTGACCGGCCGGCCAGGAGTGGCGTTACAAGAGCGGAACCTAGATGCTCTATGTTGGGAGTGTACTGGTGTATTTATCACTGGGAACTGGTACCCGCAAACAGATACGCAAAACAAAGGTGGCCGCACGACGCGACGTTATAAATTACTCTATCTACGCGCGGCCAGCTTATTATTTTGGTTTTGCGTAGCTTGATGTGTCACCGTGTGTAACTCTACATCATATTAAATTTAAAATCATTTAAAATGTTGAGTGCTAAGAGTAAGGATCTCCTTTATTCTAAAAGCATTCCATTAAGAGTGAAAGTCCATTTTTTTGACGTTTGTGTTTGAGTGTGTGGTGTCAAGTAGTATGGACAAAAGAGACCAACTAGACCAAATTGACATTTGCCCTAATGTTTACGGTCACTTTTCACACACATTAGCACAAAAAGTGACAAGTGAAAAGTGGACAGCGGCATAAACAAAGATCTATAGCTCCATCTCCTTCTACTATTAAAGGTACGTCATAAGACAAAAGAGACTAACTACAATCGTAAATTGATGCGGTCTCCATCCTTTAGAATAAAGGAGATTCTTACTCTTATTTAGGTTGAGTGCAATTGTTATGAAAGTTGTAGATTGATATTTGGAATATAAGGAACACAATATTTAAATTACGCTTGTTGCTAAATAACACATAAGACTATCTCAAAAACGTTATAGGTCAAATATTCACCTTTTACTCATAATAATTATCTTTAATCTCTTGCGCAGCTCAGGAGCTACTGAAAGCTTTCATTCGCATGTGAGAGATGATCTGTACCCTACTGTAGGCTGATGATGATGAAAACTACAAGAATGGGTTGTATACAAGGTGTTACACAAATCCAAATTTAGTTTAGACCATTAAACTGAACAACTTTCACTAAGGGATCAAAATCGAAATCGCAAAAAAATCTGATGTTTCCATACAAAACTACAAATCTACACAAGCTAAATGTATGGGACAGCTGATTGTTTTTCGCGATTTCGATGTTGGTTCCATAGTGAAAGGTTCAGTTTGATGGTCTAAACAACCCCCTTAAAAGTTTTAAATGTTTATTATTACCTTTGTAACACCTTGTGGCCGCCTTTATTACCCTTCTTGTTCGTGTATATTGTTATTGTTTTTTGTTTATTTTGGTGTACAAATAAAGAATATTTATATTATCTTATCTTACCTTGTATACAGGGTCCTTCTTAATATGCTAACACTTTTTTAAGGGGATGATCAGATCATCAAACTGAACAACTTTCTCTATGGGACCAACAAAGAAATCGCAAAAAAAAATCAGCTGCCCCATACATTTGGCTCAAGTAGTTTTGCAGTTTGGTATGGAAGAGTTTGATTTTTATTTCGCGTTTTCGATGTTGGTGCCATAGAGAAAGTTGTTCAGTTTGACAGTCTGATCATTCCCATAAAAAAGTGTCAGCATATTAAGAAGGACCCTATACAGGGTGAAATTGATATCATTAGCATCCTTTAAACTTCTTAGTTTAAGTTGTTCAGTTTGATGGATACACTCTTGTGTATCCATCAAACTGAACAACTTATACTACGGAAGCAAAAAAAAAAATCTGCTGTTGCATACATTTGAGTCGCGAACTCACGCGTCGACACTGCAGTTTTGTATGGAACAGCTGATTATTTATTTGCTCCGATCGGTTTGCTCCCATAGTAAAAGTTGTTCAGTTTGATGGGTAGACTCTTAGTTTAAAAGGATGCTAATGATATCAATTTCACCCTGTATATACCTTTTTTAATTATATACAAAAGCAATTAAATCAACTACCTAATGACGTGACAAACAATGGTCTTAAAAAGTCGCTCCAACTTAATTATTTGAGAACCAATATCGACACTAATTTGGCTCTAGAAATATATGTAACAATTAAGTACATATTGCACAAACAAAATATGCACACAGTGTCACAATCTGCGAACTTTTAGAGTCGTTATAATTTCTTTGTCAACACTTAATGACTTTTTGCCTAACGGTTTCATTATCAATCTTTTGACTAGCTAAATGGGTAAATCTTAGAGCCTATTTACTCTTTTTGTTTAAAGGCATTCCTCTTTCGAAACGTGTATGTCTGTATGTATAGGTACCTCAAATTGCCTAATTAATATCTTTGTATTAGTTTTTATTTGCAGTCTTTGTTTGCTCATGGTGTTTTTTCTGCGTGTGCAATAATTGTCTAATACCTTTCCCAGAGACCGTCAAACAATAATGAGTTGTTCTGTCATTAATTTAGTAAACATAATTAGTTTTTCTGGTCCCGATAACGCAATAACATTGTCCTTACCGCGGCTTAACTGCAGATGCACTTACATTTTTTTTTATAGTTAATCAACATTACAAAAAACTAGAAATGTTACCTTTAAACCACGGTTGCTACAAAACATACAAAAAATAATACGTCGTGTTTCGATGATAAAAAAACCAGCAAGGACTAAAAGTGTGACAGTCTGGGTCTTTGAAAATGTAGAATTTTTTTTAAGAACTCTGAAAAAAACTATTTAGGGCAGCATTGGAGGCTCGATCGCTTTAATAATATATTAACGGTATATACTGATTCAAAAAATGGTTGTTATGTATCGGAATATTTATCTGTGATGCCCAGATTAAATAGGGGCAAGAGAGACAGAGGAAGACCTACACAGAGTAATCCAAATCAAATTAAAGATTGACCAGTTCAGTCTCAGGCGGGACTCGAACCCGCAATCTTCTTCAGAGTTATCCAACATAAGAAGGTCGTACCAGGGCCTCTACCCGCACATTTGAACTTCGCAATTGCGTGAACGTTTTTGTTCCAATGTCAACTCTATTACAATGAAGTGCGGACCGAAATATTGGCGGTACATCGAACATCGAAAGTCCGGGTACAGGGCCAGGAACAAAAGGCACTTACGGAAAACAAAACAAAGTTAGCGAATAACTCTAAAACAGCACCAAGAGCGTAGCTTTTTAATAAGTTTGTGATGATGCCTGTCTGATTGTAATGGTTTCCCGAATCGTCACAATCAGGAAGGTAAAAAGTATAGGTACTTAGTCACTGTAGTCGAAAGAAACTATGATAAATCATCATTCATTTTAACTCAATCGTAATTTCGCTGTACATTCATTCATTGAACATAGAACACCAACAGAACCAACGAATGTAGGTCGAAAAATTAATAACACTAAACATTATGAAACTTTAACCAAATAAAATTACAGATACAATCGACACATCGAACTCATTCTATCGTATACGCATACCTACGCCTAACGCCATATCTGAATCGAGATAAAAATCGAGTCAGATCGTAATCGAGCATTTCATCGATTCATTGTCCTAATGGTATGAAGACGTCAGATTTCGAGATACAGTTTGTCACAATTGTTCTATATTAGCTAATCATTTCAATTGTTCTATTCGATTTACTACAAAGACTACAGTTGATTTACTCAAAACGATGCGATTTGCGGTGGCGGACTCGACGCGAATCTCTCCTCAAAGTAACTCGCTCGCGACTCTTCTTTTAAGAAAATAGGCTTTTAAATTATTTGTAAATAAGTTCTCCGTGCAAAACTAAGAATAATCGAATAAACCATTCGTTAAGCACTTTTATTTCTAGCAGAATATTATTTGATACCAATTAAATCAACTATCTTCGGTGGTAGTAGAAGTCGTTACAATATATTGTAACGACTTCTACTACCACCGTGGTTTTCTATAGAAAACCACGTCAGATGCCGTAAGGCGGTTTGAAAAATCTGGCACCAAGGCTTGCTGCTGATCGATATATCACACGATAAGAAGAAGAATTAAATAAATTATAATTTATGTAATAGATATAATCCATAAAAAAATAAACAGGCTCCGACTTTTCATTTTCGGTACTGATAATTAACGTGATAATTTTTCTGCAGAAACTTCTTTGGAATAGAGTTGATATTTAAACAAAAACGTTCAGAATTAATTTAGCGAAAATCTAAAGTCTAAGTAGAACTCCAGCATCGACATAGCTATTAAGATAGGTACTGCCCCGGTGAACGCAGACCGCGTTGGTTTGACCATCCCTGGCCCTGTACCCGCACTTTCGATGTTCGCTGTATCGCCACTGTTTCGGTCCGCTCTTCATTGTAATAGAGTTGACATTGGAACGAAAATGTTCACCCAATTGCGAAGTTCGAATCCCGGAGTAGACCCCCTGTGCATTTCCAAATAAGGCCTACGCTAGAACTCTTAGGTCCGTCACACACATACGTAATTGCAATCCGGAATTCCGAATCAGGATTGTGATTTTGTATAGGATTTGACAGCTACGCAATTCCGAACGCAATTGTGTAGGGGGAGAAACCATACAAAATCACAATCCTGATTCGGAATTCCGGTTTGCAATTCCGTATGCGTGTGGCGGACCTTATGCGTTCTCTATAAATATCAAATTGTCTTGATTGGCTGGACGTCATTTGTGAAATTTAATTCGGACCTACTACAACGTGATTGACTATGATTAATTAGTATTGACTGAGGGCTGATAAATATCTTTGAACAGCAGTTTATAGGGAGCAGACTGGCTTAACTGACAAGTTAAACGATTATTAAATACTGAAACTGTTAACTACCATAACATAACTCGTGTTAGGAAGCGGTAATTTTAAAGAGGAAATTGAGGTAAGTCGAGTTTTCCAACTCTTGTTTTATGTCAAAAATATTATTATTGGCTTAAATTAAGCTTAATATGCTGACACTTTTTTAAGGGGATGATCAGACCGTCAAACTGAACAACTTTCTCTATGGCACTAACATCGAAATCGCGAAAAAAAAAACAGCTGTCAAAACAAAACTGCAAACCTACTCGAGAAATGTATGGGACAGTTGTTTTTTTTTCGCAATTCCGATGTTGGTCCCATAGAGAAAGTTGTTCAGTTTGATGGTCTGATCATCTCCTTAAAAAGTGTCAGCATATTAAGAAGGACCCTGAATAACAGCAGATTTATTTTATTTTGCGATTTCATTGTTAGTCCCATAGTGAAAGTTGTTCTGTTTGATGGTCTGAAGCACCCCCCTAAGTATGTTACACATTTATATTTACACCCTGTATTTGCAATAAGATTTTTATACGGAGTATAGTGACACAAGTCTAGTCAAATAATTTCCATACAAAAGACATCAACGAGCTTAAAAAATTATGTATTTAGTTTTTAAAGTATTTTTCAAATTATATTAGGTACAGGTATTTAATAACCACGGTCAGTTAAGGACGAACAGCTATAAAACTTCATTGTTTTAAGTTTTACACCTTTTTTGTCCTTAACCGAGCGCTACCACCACGGCACCACGGCTGCTATAAAATTATGTTTTATCTGTTTTTCAAGAGCTTTTAAATTATATTTCGAGATATCTACAGTCTTCAGTCCGTCTTTTTTATTTATTATTGTTGACTGGGCTATATTGCAAGCAAGGTTCGTATTGTAACACTGCGACTATTATTGCTGGTTTATTGTGTACGTTCTTTGCCGTACGTTACGTATACCTCCGAACTTATTATGGTACCTTTTTTTTTTCATTGTCGGGTATACAGATTTCCTCACGATGTTTTCCTTCATCGCCGAGCTAATGCTAAAAAAAAAATGGTGACGAATACATACATAAATAAGCTCACGCCATTGTCCCAAGGGGGTAGGCAGAGACCACGGACCGCCACACGCTACGGTGACGAATATAACCGTACATAATTCTGTAGAAGTTAGTGGCACATGCTAGGAATTGAACCGCTGCCTCGTAATTGAGTTACTAGCTCTCTACCGTATCGGTTATCACCGCTCTAAATACAGTCTGTACATAGGAGCCCTCCTCCCTCTGCCCCTACCCCCCCCCCCCCTTCGCCCCCTAAAATAATCACGCAAAATAAAAATTTAGTTTTATTTACTTCAGTTATTTGTGATTGGGCCATTAATTGCTATAACTATGCCAAGTTTCAGCTTTCTATGAGAAAAACGCGTCTGACCGACAGTGCTGGGAACTCTCAAAGTTTTGCTAAACCGATTGTACTAGATCTGTAAAGAGATAACGACTAATTTGTCGCTCGGAACGACCTAACATCTAATTAAGTTTAACTGTAAAATGTCAGACAGATTGACTTCGTGTTGTATATAGATAAAGTAAAATGTCATTTGGCTTGTGTCGCAATTAAATTGCAGATTTATCACCTGTGCCATTTCAAGATGGCGACGATATAATTGTGTAACTACTTTTGTTAATAAATTGATTTATGTAATTGGATCAAAATATCCTGTAGATGCGACATTATGTTTAAAAAAAAAGCGTAGGTACTAAATTAAATGCGTTATAATATTGATCAGGGTGCCTCAGACCATCAAACTGAACAACTTTTACTTTGGAAAGAATTAGGTAACCGCGAAAAAATATCAGCGAGTAGCTTTTAACATTTACTATGGAACAGCTGATTGTTTTTCGCGATTTAGATCTTGGCTCGATAGCGAAAGTTGTTCAGTTTGATGTTCTGAGTTCACTGTTTCAGTATTTGCTAGGCTGTCACTTACACCCTGTATATCAGATATTTTTCATAGATTTAAAAGTATTATAAGTACTATGATCAAAACTGGATCTTCCGAAAACAGATTAATCAATTTATTCCGGCTACCTACTGCAATAGTAATAACCACTATTTGAGGAATAATGATTTCATGCAAATCCGTGTAAAATTGACTCATTCATATGATGTGGTATGTGGTCAGGCTAATAAGATAAACATGGTTACAACTCAAAATTATGCTGGGCTCAACGAGCTCAGCGCTGATTTGCCGCTGATTTTCTGTCGCACCCAAATACCAGGAGGGCAATTCCGGTAAATAAATCGCAACTGAACCATGATTTAACCGCGTGTGAATCACAACTTTTAACACATTCAGTACCGCGCTAGATCCGTTTTGACAGATCGCTCAGACGTTAAAGGTTGTCAGAGTTTAACGCGATGCGGAATTCAGCACAGTTGAATAGTAACTGGACTGCAATTAATAAGAACTGTAACTGGATTAGGATTGAACTTGGGTGTTTTAAATTAGCGCGATCGCCCTCCAGGACAAAACGCACCGTAAACTAAAAGAATAATAAGAAGAAAATATTCCCTTTGATTTGTTTGTCATCATAACGCTTTGAAACTAGAGGCAGAAATAAGTATTATTTTTGGAAACAAGAAGCGCTGCTCAAATTTTCAAATCTTATTGAATCCAATTGCAATCTCGTCTTTTCCTACAAACTGGACCTTTGATCTGAAGTACATAGAGTGCCACTTTATCTCGTTAGTGTCAAGGGCTATGTCCAAAATTGACACTCTCACCGTGATTGTACTTGATAATAAACGTGGGCATGATTTGAGTAGGTAGGTAGGTATGTACGACCAATTTTAATCATAACCCTTCGTAGACCCTTGTCACAATCACGTGTATTAACGTCACTAAGATTCTCTCAAACGTGATAGCAAATAGTTTGCTGTGAAAAGGTTCTACGGAGGGTAATGATTCAAATTGTTCCAGGTCACAGGTAATCGTGAAATATGTCCGTGGTGACCTTGGACATTAATATTACTTTCTTATAACAACAACGTAATTTAATCCAGTGACATGTATTGGATACGATATTGTGATGAAATAATTTGAACAACAGAAAATCAAATTTTTTAACCAAGCTAAATTTTTCGACGAATTAATTTTTTTTTTGTTTTTTTTTTGTTTTTATTTTGTTGCAGATTTTTTGTTATTTTTGTTTTCTGTTTGTTTTTATTTTGTTTGTTTGTTATCTGTACAAAACAGATTAAATAAATGAGCTTATCCATTCAAAGAAGAAATGCGGCCAATCTGTTAAGAACCATGCATGGATAAGAATGCGACACGCTTGAGAATAAATTTATATTTTGTTACGTAATATTTTTTTTAGGTATTCATCGAAGCAGTTCGTCTTAAAAATGCAGTCCTAGGTTAATTAATCTCCTTCTGGAGCAGTTGGGTATAAATCTGGATTTTTGATAGGCTTTTACATAAATAACATCTAAGTTAAAAGGGTAGAAAAGGTTTCCTAACAGTACAATAGGTCAAACAGACAGACGTGCTCCGTTGAAATATATTTAATTTATTTCACAATCCAATTAGTCTATAACTTTCTAATGGAGATGATCCGTGATTTATTTGATTGATGCATTTGCATTACTTAAGTATTTAGTAATGTATAATGTACTAGACTGGCACTAAACTCAATTAAATATTTCAAAGTCGTATTTAAACAGGGGCGTATTTAATCGAACAATCGCCTTAAACGGTTGCATACATTCTAATAAATTTACACTAATTATCAATGATCATCTCATGTTTGCCGTCGATATAGTCGTCATGGCGGAGACCATGGACGATCACAGTAGAATGCTTGATGAACCATAGCAGAGCCTCCGAACAAGTTGGTTTGAAAATAAACATGGACAAGACGAAGTAGACCAAAAAATCTTTGACGAAGATCATATTAAATGTCATGTTCTACCCACTCCTGTAAAGATCGAAGACTCTGCGCTCGAAGCTGTTGAGTCTTAACACAACGGTACCGAGATGAAAACATGACGTTATACAACTCGCATTGTCGTTATAGACAGATTAGACTGAAACTATAATTCAGTGGACATCCCGCTTTCAGATGCACAAACTCAGGCGAGTACTGTCGTGTCGTCAGAGTCAGAAACGACCATTGAATAATTATGTATAGAACAGAAACCGCGAACAAAATCTGTGCACCACGATCAGCAGTGCGGGGCGCGTACTGGGAGCGTCGCGGTGCAGCCAAAACATTTAGTCTGGGTATCGCCTCTAGCAGGTACCTCAATGGAGGCGACTCAGTCCCTTCAAGCATCAATCATCAAATCATCATCAAGCAAATCACTGCATCCAGCCTCTGTTCTGCTCGTAGCGATTCCTTCAGATTTAGGAAGGACGATAGAGTGCATCTGCGTTTAGCGCACAGGTATTTAACGTAAGTATGAGCGAGGTACATAGCGCACAACAAATCATGAAGGATGGGCTTGAATGCGCAGAAATCAAGTCTATTTGGCGGAGGGAAACCACTTTCCCCAAGCGCTCATCATCCGTTTTGCGACCTGTAGCTAGCCTGTAGCACGTGCGAGTGCCTTTGAACGGCACGCGCTTCCCTACCCCGCTAACATCTAGATTACCTCGCCTCCCCCACCGTCTGTGCCCCGCGGGACTGTCGCGCACTGACTTGTTAAACTATATAGGTATTCGAAATTGACTAAGAATACGTTATATCATCATATAGCACATAAATCTAGTGAATACAATGTACACACTCGTAATGTAAGGCCAACTAAATATGAGATGGCCCTTTAAGGATCGTCTCGTTGACCAACTGTTCGCGAGACGGGATGCGTGGGCGCAGGCGCCGGCGCGTGCACACTTGATATTATCGTACACTTAGATCATCACGGTTTGACGTTGAATACACCTTTGTTTGTAACTGACTTTTATGAAAATGTAATGTGTCGAAATGTATGTTATAACCTTGTTTTGTTAGGCATTGGGTTATTTCTCTTACCGCCGCAACTCTTGTGAACATCGATATATGAACCACAGAAGCGAGTATTCACCAATCATCATTCTCTTGCCGATTTCCCATCATTTGGAGTCGGCGCAATATGTCATCCTCTTCCATTCATCCCTCTTTCTTAGCCGGCATTTCAGCACTCACTCCTAGTTGCACAGCGACTAGTCATTAATAACAACATTAAGTATTGAAATCAAGAGAGCTTTCAGGCGATTGCTCTGCAACTCTATCTTGGAACCCATAACATGCATGCAGCATACAACATACATCATAGATCTGGCTCGTACGACCCCATCTGAATTTTAGAAAGACTACATAGGGGCCTTTCTTATATGCGGACGGTTTTTTAAGGGGATGACCAGACCATTAAACTGGTCAACTTTCTCTGTGGGACGAACGTCGAAAGCGCGAAGAAACAATTCAGCTGTTTCATACAAAACTGCAATCCTTCTCGACACAAATTAATGGGACATTAGACTTTTTTCCCGATTTTGACGTTAGTCCCATATAGAGAGTTGTTCAGTTTGATGGTGTGATCATCCTCCATATTATGTTGGACCCTGTATAAGTATTTTTTGAAACATAATTGCTTCGTCTGGGGACCACGGGTTATATTATACCTATATACACGTTTTTTTAACTTTTCAGCAATGTACACACGGCGACAGATCAACCTACCCATAGTTGACCTCTATGTTCATGGACATAAGGTCGAACTATGGGTAGGTTGATCTGTCGCCGTGTGTACATTACTTATCATCATCATATTCATCATGGGCCTTATTTCATCTAAGTAGATGTTTCAAACTTTTATGACCCTTGTGAATTTAAAGTGTGAATCTAGAATATATGGTTTAATAAATAAAAAAATGGAGTTACGTTGCAGGAACTGACCCGAGCACACGTCTCGCGTGGTTTCGCGCGTCGCGTTTCTGCCTGCCACGAGGCTCCGCATTCCACAATCTCTTCTTGTTCTTGTCCAAAAACAATCCCTGAGATCGGGATAGATTCTCCCAATTAGATTCTCCCAATAAACTATTTATCACTGGCGGAAATGCAGTGCTAACGCACAAGCAAGAGTCCATTATAAATAAAAAAAAAAAGTTTTTGTATCACAAGGTAAAATGATGTGTATTCCTGTCACACTGTTCAGCGTTCGAACACTGCTAGTGAAATGTAGATATTCTTGAATAGACGATGATCCTGAATAGGAAAGAAGAGTGGCGGAAGAGTAAATTCTTTCAGACCCAGAAAATTACATAAAATACCATGTTTAAAATAATTATCCCAGCACACCAGTATGTCTTGTAGTTTTTGTAAAAAGATTGCGCCATTCTTCTTGAGCATATCTCTCGGGGAATGTAGAAGCGGATATTCATCTCCTCTTCGTCCTTCTCGTACTGATACTGCTACCCAAAACCAAGCGGTCAATGCCTTTTGATATAATAATCTTGCCAGATTTATCTTATGACTTCTAGCTCGTCTTAGGTCGGCTAATGAACTCTAATGAGTAGGTAAATAAATGTGGTGTTTTCAATATTTTGACAAGGTGTTTTAGTCACTTCGGCTAAAAAACATAGGTGATAAATTATTGGTAGGGTTGGTAGGTAAGTATTTTATTAAAAATTTTTTTTCAAATGTCAATGTATCCTACCTCGTATGCTCATTGATCATCGACATTCGGACATTTAATTATTTTATTTTTGATAAAGTTATATAACATTCGAATAATGTAACCTATTATAGGTACCTACTTTGCTTCGTATGTTGGTTACGACTTAATAATAATGTACTTTATTTACGAGGTTTCTGAAACTGTTTCCGTGGAGTTTATGTAAATTGCAAAATTAAGTCACTGGAATATTACAAGAATTTAATCTGGATTTTATTATTATTTCATAATTAATACAAGTCCAGGCTAGATTCTGGTACTTTAAATGTGACTAGATAATTTGTGTGACAATGTCCAAGATATTTATTTTTTTATTTTATGTAATATTCAGTTCTGTAAAAATTCGCAATTCGTCCCAAAAAGGTACCTACTAATAGCAGGGACACCAGCAAAACCTAAAGTTAGACTAGTAGGTACTAGGAACCTATTCAGGGATTACTCTTTGGATACTACGATATTTATAATGTACTACGTGTTATTGCATAATCGAAGTAAAGAACTAAAGACATTTATAAATGTAACGACTGGTTGTAAAATATCACAAGAATGGAAACGAATGATCCTAAAGATGATCACACAGGAGATGATACAAAACATTTGTCCTTAACCGAAATAAAAGTAAATGAAAAAGAAAAAATATTCACATCGTTTAGATGACTTTGATAAATGTTTAATAGCTATTCTTTTTAATAATAATGAATAAAGACGAGTTAATTCTAATAACATAAAACGTCATTGCCTTCGACTAAAATACCTACCTACTTTATCTTTTCAGTCAAACTCAAATTATAATAACTAAATCGTAAGTTTAAACAATGCCAACGTCATAATACGGGGTGTAAAATGTAATGTGCTACATATCAAAGGGTTTCAGACCATCAAACTGAACAACTTTTACTAGTCAACATTTCACAAACCTTTGATATTGTAACTCATTTAATTTTACACCCTGTATACTCACGCTCATTTTCTCTAAAGGGATATCAGAGCCTCCGAATATACACCAACGCATATACCGAAGCCAATTTGACATGAACCAGATAATTAATTATCATTACAATGTATATGTGCCTTTGAGCGTTATTTATGGAGTTGTCTTACCTCCTAAAGGCCATCCTTTTCCTACTGCTGTCTCCTGTTTACAACGAAGGGAAGTCTGAATAAGCACTTTCTTTTCCTACTCCGCATAATATAGAGTCAAACCCCGGGTTCGCTGGACTTCATGCCAGGAGGATACTCACCGTATTTAGCACTTATAATGTTCTGTGGTATGTAGTACTAGATACTATATTTCTTATGCAACGTGTTAATGAATTAACGCAAAACCTTATACACCCCAACTGATTTATAATAAAATAATTAGATTGAAACAATAATTTCATTATTTTGATAGTTAAAATGTAAAGTTATTCGCATTTTAAGTTTTAAGGCAAAAATGATTTGTTATCATTTCAGCTCATGGATACATTTTAATAATCTTGTTTAGGTGGTAAGTAACCTCGAGGTCGGTAAATTAAAAATTTTAGAAACAAATTAATTAATATTTTGATAAAAATTACCTATGTTGAAACCATGATAATTCGATACTGCTCTTGATCCTAAACAAACTACTTTCTATTTTGTGTTAATTCATTAACACGTTGTATATTGCCTATAGTAACTTATTAGAGTGAAAAATGTATTGTAAGGATGAACAACTAAGAACAAAGTAATAAAATTGCAGCAGACGCGGTGCATAGAAACAATCAAATTAACAGACGTATCCGCCGGCGAATTCCAAAGCGAGTGCAATACCTACAATTGATCTGCGAAATTCAATATACGTGTTACGAAAGTTTGAACTAGGCCAGTTTTGAACAAACGCCTCCTATTTCTCCGTCGGTACTCTACCCATGCAAATATAAGGTTGCTAAATATTTAGTTTACTTGATCATTGCATTTAAGATCTTTTACTCTTCAACCGCGTATCTGGGGCGACCCTCTGGGCGTCGTCGTCCGGTGGGCAGGCCCAGGTATCGCTGGATAGACCAGGTCACAAGGATCTCGAGGAGCTGAAGGGGTCCAGTTGAACTGAGATGGCACACAAAAGAGACGAATGGCGTGTTTTGTTGTCAGAGGCCAAGACCCATATTAGTCACTGAGCTAAGTAAGTAAAATACCTACCTAACAATATTCAATACGGATATTGTACCTACACGTAGATTTTTTAGGAAATATTTTTATTTTTAACACAAATATCTCGGAATAGACAGCAACCAACAAACAACTGCAAATATGAGTAACTAATCGAGGTGGGGCATACAGACAAACAGAATTAACGAAACAAGAACCCAAAATATGAGCAAAAATAATTAGGGTAGGATGAACATTTTTAAACACTCTTCTAATCAATTTATCCACTTATAACATACTCACATTCACATAAAAGATTAACCTAAGATTATTTTCTTTAGCTTTTAAAAACATGAATAGTTTAAAGTTATCGTTCTAACCAGATCTTTTAATTACTAAGGTCACTACGATTTGTAAGACAAAAGACGAATGAGTCAGTGTTTGAGTCAGTGATGCGACGAGTTCACTTATTTCGGGGTTCGCCATAGAAAGCGTCGTCGGTGGCACGTTGTTGCGGAGAAGTAGGTATGGACACTTAGTCATAAAGTTCCGGGTTCGAATCCGCACGGACCACACGCCATGTAGGTACTAATGAGTTTTTCTAACTTATGTACGTAATATGCTCTCAAACGGTGAAGAAAGACATGGTGAGAAAACCTGCATACGCTGAAGAAATTCTAATGCATATGTGAAGTCTACCAATACGAATCGAGCAAACATGTTGGACTAACGCCCATACACCCTGAGGGTAGGCCTGTGCCCTGCAGTGGGACGTAAATAGGCTTATAACGAGGTTGACCATTTGTCGGACTTAACACCAACTACGATTAACAGAAAAAATATCTGTACACCAGCAGCTCTAATGGACAGTTTTATATTTTTAAATAATTTTTTTATTGAATAAATTAAAAAATATTTAAAAATAAGCCGTACGTATTTTTTTTATTTGTTTCATTATTTATTTGTTTTTTTTTTTTTTTAATGCATTTCGAAACATCAGCAACATATTCCAAGACGACACCTTGTGTCTTTCGATTAAAGCCACTCTATGATTCTTTTGGTGAAAATATTTCTTTCAGTATTTTTGTTGGCAAAATGTTTACCCTACTATCATCTCATCACTTGACATTTTATTTTATACTGAAACCTTAAATAGGCTGAAAGATTCTATCCAATCCGAAAAGGATCACGATCGTGGATTTGCACATCGAGTCTGCAGAACCAGTCGCATCACTAGTCAAAATAACGTAAGAAGTAACCGGTGCTAGCATGCACCAATGATGGTGCCACAAAAAGTGTGAAAACCCCCATGGTTATTTTCACACGCGAGATCATATCTATTAGTGAATGACCACATCTTGTTTATTATAGAATGGCTTTGTTTTGTGCTACCTTATTTTTCGTAATAGCTTGGTAGGTGCTAGAATATTTCAAAACTTTGACTGTTAATCTTTTTCTTTTTGCCAGCATTCGAAAACGATTTCTTTAAGCTATTAAATAACGCGATATTTGGGAAAACTATAGAAAATAGACGCAAACAAGCTAATGTCAAATTAGTCACGATCTGGAATGATGCAAACAATAAGACTAACAAGCAAGTTGGAGCGGAAAAACTTATCGCAAAGCCTAATTTAAAAAGTATTACAATTTTTTCTGAAAATTTTGTAGCAATACAGTTAAGTCCCGAAAAAATTGTTCTGGATCGACCTATATACATTGGGTTTACAGTGTTAGAATACGCAAAACAGCATTTTTATAATTTTCACTATGATTTCATTAAGAATTCATACCAGGAAAAAGCTCAATTATGTTATACTGACACAGATAGTCTACTGTACCTTGTGGAAACTGAGGATTTCTATAAAGATATGAGAGAAAATATCATAAAGTATGACACAAGTAATTTTGAAAAAGATAATTTTTATGGGATGCCTGCAATAAATGCGAAAATTCCTGGATTATTTAAAGACGAGCTCGGCGGAAAAATTGTTACTGAATTCATTGGCTTAAGGGCTAAACTGTACTGCATCAATAGTGTATCCGTTCAAATTAAAAAAGCCAAAGGTGTGTGTAAATCGGTAACGAAAAAGCTTAAGTTGTCAGACTATCATAAATCATTAATGACTGATAGAAACTATAAATCTAAAATGAACATGATTAAATCTGTTAAACACATTTTGTACTCACATACAGTGAATAAGGTAGTATTAAATAGAAATGACGATAAAAGACAGGTACTTCCCAGTCAAATCGAAACTTTGCCATGGGGGCACTACGGCAGTGTTCCAGATCGTCACACCATGTATATGGTGTGACGATCTGGAATGCTGACAAAACAGACTGAAAAATTATTGCATAGGATAAAGATGAAAAGCATCAGGGAGGATTTTGTCTGATGAAGAAGGTTAAAAATAAATTTGTTTTTAGGGTTCCGTAATCAAACAAGGAATCCTTCTTCTATCATCTATTCTATTTGTATGTTTTTCTTATACCCCGCCTAAATCACTCTCTCATTCGTGCAACTATTAAAACAAAACTCGGCATGGGAACAGAAAAAAAATAACCAAAAATAGAAATTAGATATTTAATAAGAATAAAACAATTTTTTCCCTGGTGGTTTCTAAACAATGCCAGGTTAAAAGTAGGCGAAATCGAAGGAAATATGTATAGCAAGATGCATGTATGAACCTAGAGGATTCAAAAGAGGTGTGTCAGAATCAGAACCACCCAACCCGAAGTATAGAGATTCATAGTCTCTGCCTACCCATCTGGGGAAAACGCGTGAGTTTAGACTAAAGTTAAAAACTGTTTAGTTTATGTATCTATGTCGATCTTATAAAACGTAACAGGGTTGAAAAAATGTTTCTACCCCATCGAGTAGAGTGCCGCTGGATAGGTCTCATAAATAAAATAAAACGAAACACCCTTAGAAACTATGTGGTTACATAATTATCTCAAGATATTTGAGAAGATTTCAGGATGGAATGACGATACGAGTCAAGTG
The DNA here is from genome assembly GCA_922987775.1 of Agonopterix subpropinquella. Classification (NCBI taxonomy): domain Eukaryota; kingdom Metazoa; phylum Arthropoda; class Insecta; order Lepidoptera; family Depressariidae; genus Agonopterix; species Agonopterix subpropinquella. The sequence goes on from OV277705.1 coordinate 23,115,659, forward strand.
GTGGTATACCACAGTTTTGCTAAATTGCAGTATTTATTTTACTTACCTTTTAGGGATTTGGGGGTTGGGGTTGGGGGCCTTAACAGGCTTTCGCCTGTGCCACTTTGACCATCGCTGGTCTTTTTTGAACGCCCCTTTTACAGTTCCCTGTTAATCCCTACTGCAGTCAGAATTTGTAGTAGATTTTTGATAAGGACGGTTTGTATCTCATCTGGTGTACTAGGTACCTAGATTATTAGTATTATTACTTAGTTTGTACATCAGGGGGCCACATTTACATAGAAGATGCAGAAGGATTTCCATCTCATCTTTGAAAAATCTGCAGCCAGTCGTATGGCTTAATTTCATGTGTCTAGATAGTAGTAAGTATTAGAACCTACTCTCCCACGCAAAACTATTAAATTTGCCTGCAATGTAATTAACAATTTGCCAACTCAATAAATAAAACGTAACAAAAAATTCGGCAGTAATTGAGTACTTCTGTAGTACAATTCGTTTAGACATATTTATGTAACATTGTCGGACATTTTCACACGGATCTCGCGCGTTCAACATTACTGTTGCGTTAATCAAAGTTAAGTACAATAAATTTAATTTGCAGTTAACCTTGCTGAATGTGATTTAGATTTATCTGATTTTAACAAATGAATGAGTTTAACATTGAGCTGTGACAATCATCAATGCGTTTTTAGCATCACGGTCATTTTCCACATTGAGGGTGGTCGGAAACGCTGTTACAACTACCATTTTAAACTTTCACAGTTCTAGCAATATTGTACACGTGGTTTTAAACTTTTCGGCTTCAAAAACATTGCAAATGGTCCGAGATCCGACCGTAAAATTATGCACCTATTTCTTTTTGGAACGAAATGTGATTCTAGTGAATGTTTACACGGGTTAATTCAACTCCGCCAAGTTGTGTAGAAAAAATTACTTCTTTGAACCTGGCAACCCTAGAGTTGCGGCAGACTGAGAGGTGGCAACTCTATATATCTACAACGTGTTAATGAATTAGCGCACAACCTCATACACCCCAACTGATTTATAACAAAATAATTAGTTTGAAACAATTTTAAAATTTAAAATTATTCACATTTTAAGTTTACAGGGAAAAATTATTTGTTATCATTTCAGCACTGAAAGAAAGCGCTAACGTACTCATGGATACATTTTTATAATTTTGTTTTGGTAGTAAGTAGGGAGAGAAATTTTGCAACCAAATTATTTAATATTTTGAATAAAATTAGTTATGTTGAAACCATGATAATTCGATTTTGCTCTCGATTCTAAACAAACTACTTTCTAGTTTTGCGTTAATTCATTAACACGTTGTATACAGGGTGTAACAAAACACCCTTAATGTTGTTAATGAATTAACGCAAAACTAGAAAGTAGTTTGTTTAGAATCGAGAGCAGAATCGAATTATCATGGTTTCAACATAACTAATTTTTTTCTGGGGGTGCTTCAGATCATCAAACTGAACAACTTTCACTTTTACCCCCGTTAATTATTACTAGGGTGTTTTGTTACACCATGTATATTCTATACGTTTTTCCAGTACTTTAGCCGAGTCTCCTTCCGATGGCACCTCATTTACAAACAGATTGGGAAAAAAGTTATACCAAAAATCATAATCATAAAAGGTACTTGCGGCAAGATTTTTCAAGGCAACTTGGCGGCGTTGAATTTACCCCTGTGTAAATATTCACCAGAATCACATTTCGTTCAAAAGAGAAATAGAGAAATAGGTGCATAATTTCACGGTCGGATCTCGGTCTATAAGGAAAACATATCCATTAGATCACCTCCCACCATAACCATCGACATCCACGAAAATACTTCGGCCACAGCTTCGGCATTACTAAGACCATCCAACCACCATCCAAAGTCCAAGCTACGGTCCGTGTAAAAGTAGTATAATGGGTTAGGTTAAGAAGAACAAAGGTAAAGAAAATTCCCGCTGGCCAGACTAGTCTGACCATCAATCTGACCACTGGGAAAAACTCAACATTAACATCCGCACTGAAACAGAGGAGAGGTCACTATAGTCTAAGAATAATGAAACAATTAGAGGATTTTGTGACAATAACACTACGTACACCATAATAATTGTATTTTTTCGTACCTGTCTCTGAGGCATTTTTTTTTCCCTTAAACTTTCTTTTACCCCCATTAAAAACGAACCACATGCATGTTTTAAATATCGATAAAACATGTTTTCTTAACCATCACCTAGACCTAGGCAATTTTTTTTTAAACTAGCATTTATTTCACCAAAATCTTAAATCGGCACACTACGTATTCACCCGAAATCTTCCCACAATGTGACTTTTCTGTCGAATTTTAAGCTATTTCTTAATCTTCAGAACCTGTTTTTTGCTTTTTTGCAGTTCAAGCTTCGGAAACGTTCGGGTTATGTTTTTTTTTTGAGAATATCTACATTTATACAAAGTTTTCCGAACGAATAAACATGAATTTCGCAGAAAGCAAATAGGTATAACAACAAAACCCGAACGGTTCCGAAGCTGGAATTTCAGTAAGTGTCTCATCAATATTCGGTTATGTGGTCACCTCAGTCACCTCACCAACATAATCGGGCCAGCGACCCTGGCGCCCCCTAATTAACAGCTTCGTACCGGATACTATCGCATCCGACTTTTGTTAACACCTTAGCTTTGTTCTAACACTTGCACTGTACCAATTAATACTTAACTGTTAACCCTAATACGCCGAACACTTTTCGTTCAAGTATAAGGATTAAAATCATCTTCAAATTTAATGACATGAAGTTTGTAGTTAGTATCCTGCATTATTCAATTCACTGTATCGCTAATCTAAACTATTATAAAACTGTAGCAGAAGTGTGTCTGTACATTTAAGATATTTACAAAAAAAAGATTACGATATGGTTTTTAGGTATCCCTGATTCCAAATCACAAATTTTTGGATTTTTTGTCTGTCTGTTTGTTTGATTGTTTGTTTGTGTGTTTGTTTGTTTGTTTGATCGAGCATCACGCAAAAACTACTGAACCGATTTTGATGAAACTTTTTTGCTCCGGTCGGTTTGCTCCCATAGTAAAAGTTGTTCAGTTTGATGGGTAGACTCTTAGTTTAAAAGGATGCCAATGATATCAATTTCACCCTAGAAAAGGTAATACGACTTATCTGTATGGCAATACATACAAGCGACGATTATAGTGTATGATTATAGTATGATTATAGTGTATACTTTATGGTAAGACAACAAATAATAAAAACCGGTGAAGTGTGAGTCGGGCTTGCGCTAAGGATTCCGGAAAAAACATAAATATTAGGTAGGTAATTTCGTATCGTGGTGTGGAACCCTCCGTGCCCGAGCCCCACTCGCACTTGGCCTGTTTTTTAATGTTGATAACTAAAGACATCTTTAATTGAAGTAATCAAACTATTTTCATAACCTCTCAAAGCATTACGAATAATAAATCTGAAGTATTTATTACATCTACCACCCACGCACAGAACAATTAACGACCGCCCGCAGCAGGGTTAAATAAATCTCTCTGACAACTTATCCTGCTTTCGGACAATGGCACTCCGCAACAATGATGGTCTCGAGTTCGAGTCCCGGTCAAGGCAAGTGCGAGAAATTGATGATTTAAGAGGATAGGCGGGCTCTCGAAGAAATTCGGAGAATAGGTCATTTTTCCAACTGTATACCGTATTTGTCCGATCCGCCCCACCCATACATCCCGCGACATTTAAGCGACATTAAAGAGACAACTGTAGCTCGGACTGATATTATCTACATAAAATGGACGAAATCAGCATTTCATTTTCAGCATTCAACTGTTTCCTCCTCCAAAACTAAACCGATCTTAATAATTCTTTCAAGAAAAATATGAGAAAGACTTTGGCTATGACTATGTTTTGCTTTTTTTTTATTATGGAAGGAAATTTGTTTACTGGATGTCTGAAAACGGGCGGTAAAATTGGGTATATTCGAAGGTCTCTAGTCCCAAAACATAGGGACATAGCAGAGGTACGGTAGAGAGCGTCGGTGGCGCGTTGCGTAAAGGTATGGACTCCCAGTTATGGGGAGTTTCCGGATTCCGGGTTCGAATCCGCACGGACAACATGCCATGTACCAATGAGTTTTTCTAACTTAGGTACGTAAAACCGACTGCTCTCAAAGTGAAGGAAAACATCTTGAGGAAACCTGCATACACTGAAGAAGAAATTGTAATGTGTATGTGAAGTCTACCAACCCGCATTGGGCATGCGTGGTGGACTAATGCCCATACACCCTCCTTGAGGGTAGGCCTGTGCCCTGCAGTGGGACGTTTATAGGCTGATGATGATGATGATGATAGCAGAGGTAACATATTATATCGTGTGGTAATTTTTTGTTGTTGCTAGTGTCTTTATCCAGGTTGGGAACAGGGAAATACGTTTGTATGGAATAAACGGTACTGTCTATCCTCTTAACGTGAAATATTGTTGGGTTACAATACAAGGCCTGTGGTCAGTGTTTACTTAAGTGATGTTGCTGAACGAAGGTTACGCTTCTTTGTTTCATGGATTAATACAAATAGTCCTTTTGGTACTTTTACAAATAGAAGGATGTCCGATTAGTAATTACCATATTCACACCTTCATACGATAAATGTCTATCTACAAACTGTTTTACATTTACTTTGCTGCAACTGTAAACTATCCCGCAACGATTAGGTCTGTACGATATGAATATTTCAACTTAAAAAAAATCATATATTTTTTCATTAAACCAAATATTTGAACTTGAGATTCGATCATTATGTTTATTATACAGGTTGTAAATTTAGTAGGATAGTTCTGTTTCTGCTGCGCGCTCCATAGACACGAAGTCTGGTTATATGTAAAGTTATAAATGTAAATGTATTTTGTTTTTTATTAAAATTAAATGTGTAATTTGCATGCTACTATAAATGGCTGAATCAGGTGATATTATTGAACAGGATTATTGTAACAACCAACCATGTACCCTATTTAATGCAAATAAATATTTCTATTTCTATTTCTATTTTCAAACTATATTTTAACGGAAATCTGATAAATGCAAAGCACAAATATTGGTTTCTAGATCGTGTCTAAAAATTTTCATTGACTTACCGCGTTACGTTACTTTTAGGGGGTGCATTGGACCATAAGGGTGAGGAGAAACGAGTTGTGAGTTGTGAGTAGCGTATTTTGAGTCCGTTTCATATAAAATCCGGGAATGCATTGTCTATAACCTCAGTCTTTATATGAAACGGACTCAAAATACGCGACTCACTTACTCTCAACTCGTTTCGCCTCACCCTGAAACTGATCAACTTTAGGCTGACTTGCACCAACAATATTTAAGTAACAATATATAACAATATTTAACCAATAAATTCTACCATTACAAATAAAAAAAAATTTAAAATTAAAAAAAGTTTTTTATATTTAAATACGAATTTCCTACAGGTTTCTTTTTGGAAAGTTGTTTAGTATCAGTCATCACCATTATCTCAGCCGATGGACGTCCACTGTTGGACATAGGCCTCCCCCAAGGATCGCAACAACGACGGTACGGTACCGTTTTCCCGCCGCCTTCACCAGGTCGTCGGTCCACCGTGTGAGGGGCCTACCCACGCTGCGCTTTCTGGTACGCGGTCGCCACTCGAATTCAGTATCAGTAATAAGAGCAATCACCCCTTAAATTAATATCAATAACTAATCAAATTAAAGATTGAAAAATTCGGTCTCGGGCGGGACCCTTCCAAACCGGGGAAGTGCGTTATCCAATTTCGCACAACACAGCACAACATGGCTGTAACATGTTAAAAATCAATAAGATTTGAAATACCTATAACTGTTTACCCGAACACCGTATACCTACCAAATAATAGTTATTTGTTATACAAGGCTGCAAAGTTGCTTTTTGGCTCGAGTACTTGTATTGAAACCTAAGCAAGCGAAGGATTCTAGGATTGAACCACGAGCGAAGCGAGTGGTTCAAATATAGAATCCTGAGCGTCGCGAGGGTTTCAAAGGTACTATACGCAGAATAACTTTGCTGCCGAGCGCAACACACAACTTTTCACCTCACTACAGCGAGGAAAACTTCAATACGCCAACCTCATTTTTAGAATAATACAAATACAAATACAAATATCGCACATATAAACAATAATCGCACTGGCCAGCAAGAAAATAGCATGAAAAAAAACTTGTTTAGGCTGTTTTTCTCACGTTTTTTATCTTTATTGAATAAAAAGATTCGAATTTTAAAAACTCTTTCCACGCTAGCGGATAAAATGCACTTTTGCACTCTGATTTTGAATGACAAACAGAATCTTTCCGAGCATGTGAGGTGAAAACCAAATTAAAACATTTTATTGAGTAAAATCTTTCCTCAAAGAAGGTTTTTGCAATTACCAATGACTAGGTAGAACAACAAATTATTTTAATGATTTCATCATGGAATAATGTCATGAGAACTTTATCTTCTGCCGTGCAGCGGATGTTTACAATTTTATTATAATTATAATTAAATACGTCATTGAGATAAACTTTACTGAGATAAAGATGTAGACAATAATAATTATCATTTTATAATTCAAATCAATTTAAATACAATGGGTGAAAAAATACGGTAGGTATGAGAAAATAATATAATGTACAGAGTGTTAGGGTAAACAGTACCCATGATACTGAACAAACAACTTTCTGTACGAAACCTTTAGGAAATTCCCAATAAATTGGACTTTCGATACTAAATGCAATCAGCTGAACGGGCGTTTGTATGAAATTCGAAAAAAAAAAATTGCGAATTTCCTATCGGTAACTTATGGAAAGTTGTTCAGTATCATCGGTACAATCACCCCTTAACTTAAAGTAATGCAATTGTTTACACTAACACCCTGTATACAGGGGTTCTTCTTAATATGGTGACAATTTTTTAAGAGGATGATCAGACCGCCAAACTGATCAACTTTCTCTATGGGACCAAAGTCGAAATCGCGAAAAAAATCTGCTGTCCCATACATTTACGTCGAGTAGGGTTGTCGTTTAGGTTTGGTTTGTATGGAACCGCAGATTTTTTTTTCGCGATTTCGATGTTGGTGCTATAGAGAAAGTTGTTCAGTTTGATGGACTGATCCTCCCCTTAAAAAAGTATCAGGATACTTTTTTAAAGTCAACGAAGACGAAGTTGCGGGCAAAAGTTTAAGTGTAAAAATAATTCTCTGCAACTACAAAGAAGGTAGAGTCGAAGTTCAACGTACTACTTATGGTAGTAATTATAAGTAATCTGTGGTACCTACTACTTACTGTGGTTAACAAAGCACCTACTAGGTGGTATAGTATAATTTGCCATAAACCTATTAGGGAGATTTCACACATAAAACAAAAGCATGAGCAATGTCCAGTGAAGTTTAATGTTACATTACATGTTGTAACCATTAGTTTACTAACAATAACATTGTCTTTCTTGATCCATAAAGTCATATATAAGGGCCGGCAATCTTCTTGAGCAAGGCCTTGAATGCGCAGAAACAAAATTTGTTGGCTAAAAGCGCTACTGCGCACTTTTCTCGTTTATCCCATGGTGTGGGGGTTGATGTGAAAAAATTCACAGCAAAAGTATAAAGAAGTTAAAAAGAAAACTATCACAGCTATGCTAAGTAGGCTTTACAAGTTAACGAATATTTGGCGACCAACTTAAAACATGTAGAATATGCCAAACCAGGGTCCTGGGTTCGAATCCCGGTTCGGTCATGGATGTTTACATGTTTGTGCCGTTGTTGTATGGTTTCCATAATAAACAGCCTATTAATAGTGCTTTCTTGGGATCATTACAATGTATGTGCCTGTGAGCGTTATTTATTTATTTATTTAATATACTTGAAGAAGTTTTTTAAAAATTTCGTTAAAAATATATACATAGTACCAAGCATTCAAAGTCGTGACGGGCTACTACGGAACCTCTGCGCGTGGCCCGACACGCACTTGTCCGGTTTTTGTTGTATGTTTTTGGCCTAAAAATAAATAATATGTTATATTGTTACAAAGCATCGACAAAATATGATAAAAAGAATACTTAATCGACTTTTTGTATGAACTCAAACATTGAATTTTTTATGCTAAGAATAACACTAAAAAAATCATCTGTTAAACGTAAAAATAGACTCTGATTCAAAGACAGTCATGTTTTATCACATTTTCACTGAAATATGTGTTAAAAGAAGTTTAATCTAAACTAACTATGTTATAAAACTGTAACAGAAATGTGTCTGTACATTGAAGATATTTACAAAAAAATAATTACGACATGGTTTTTACCTGTCCCTGCTTCCAAATTACCAATTTTTGGATTTTTTGTCTGTCTGTTTGCTTGTTTGTTTGTTTGGGTGTTTGTTTGTTCGAGTATCACGCAAAAACTACTGAACCGATTTTGATGAAACTTTTTTTGTTTGATTGCTTATCATCTGACTTAAAATCTGGTATATAATTTATGCGGACAAAGTCGCGGGTAAAAGCTCGTATTCAATAAAATGATTTGTTAATTTTACAAACTGTGTCAGATAGAAGAATGAGTTTTGATATCCTTACAACTTAGAGCATTTTGAACAAACATGCAATTTCATTCCATTACCTATCTGATGCAATGGATTGCATTCAGATTAAGATAAATCGTTTTTAACTTTGACATCGTTTAATTTTAGATATTGCAGTTTATTTTGTAACCTAATAGAACCCTCCTCAAAGCAGTTAATTAACTACCTATGAGTTTTTCTAACTTATGTACATAAAATACCGACTACTCTCAAACGGTGAAGGAAAACATCGTGAGTAAACCTGCATACACTGAAAAAGAAATTCCGAGCCGTATATGTGAAGTCTGCCAATCCGCATGGGTACGCGTGGTGGACTGATGCCCATACACCCTCCGAAGCCTGTGCCCTGCAGTGGGATGTATGTAGGCTGATGATGACGAATTCAAACAGTTATATTTACGGACAAAATAGACGCCCCTCAAACATAGAGAACCTGTCAATCATAATTAAACTACCAATATTGACGAAACTAATGACTAGATTAGTTCTTGTTTTCACCTTCCAAAGTAGGACGTCTAATTAATTATCAATGTACACACGGCGACACATCAAGCTTTACAAAACCAACATAAGCTGGCCGCGCGTAGGTCGAGCAACGTATAACGTCGCGCGGCCAGCTTATATTGGTTTTGTATAGCTTGATGTGTCGCCGTGTGTACCAGCAATGCAATTCAGTAAACGCAAACATCGGCGAGCTGACAATTCGGTATTCGCTATGGTTTTATATCATGAGTCAAACTCATAAAAACTTCGACGATCTGAAGGATGCACGAAGGATGTTATATTTGTGAGCTCGTCGACGTTTTCGACAGCGATGTGATGCTTAGTGAATTGCACTCCAGCACGGCTAGCATAAAACGTCATGCGCGCTCTTTCTGAAATACGTAAATAAGGATGGAGGCACATCTCGATTTTTATCGTTTTCTCGGGGGTGGCATGCGAGCCCTACAGGTAGACCAAAATTAGTAGGTCTACCCCGGCCACTTGTCAAAAGTATTCCACGTCGATTCCCAGGGTCGACTCGACGAATGTTCGTCTGTATGTTACTATTTGAATCCAACACAAATGACGGATCAAGACGGACGGCGATCGCGCTAATTTAAAACCTCCAAGTTCAGTCCTAAATCAATTTCAGTTCTAATCACAGTGCAATCCAATTACTATTCAACTGTGCTGAATTCCGCATCGCGCTAAACTTGACTTATTTACTATGTGACTGACAGCCTTCAACGTCTGAGCGATATGTAATAGCGCAATACCGAATGTGTTAAAACTTAAAAGTTGTAGTTCGCACGCGGTTCAATTCATAGTTCAGTTGCAATTTATTTAGCGCGATTTCTCTCTAAATATCATTTTAACTGAAGTCATTTCTCTCCAAAGTTAGTTCCTACCTAATTTAAGTTTAAAATCGTATTGGTAAGAACGAACTTACTTTTTTCTTTGGGAATAGAATTATTATAATAAGCTAAAAGATCTCACTTCATGATATTAGATAATTCTGAGTAATGGTTCTCCTTTCAATAATGAAATTAAAAGATATTTATCACTTTACTTTTAAACTAGTAGGTATGCGACTCTAAAAACAACCCTAAGGCCTATGAAAGAAAGATCTTATTTCATTTGAAACTCAGAACCTATATAAAGTATGTTGTAAAGGTGTGAATAAATTGTTATCAAGATGTAGGCAGGCAGCATGGGAAAGGATTACATTTTGTGAAATATTCTCTTGATTACCGCAAACATGACAATATACGGAAGATATATCTAGCCTGGATGAAGTGAGCCTGAAGGCTGATCGTTTTATCCTGCACGGCTAGCATGCCACCCACGACAAAGCGTTAAACGAGAAAAACGTCAGGCGCGCTCTTTCGGGCCTACGTAAAATAATAAAGATGGAGGCACATCTCGATTTTTATCGTTTTCTCGGGGGTGGCATGCTAGGCCTACTGATAGATAGATAGATCGAATCGAGAATTCTCGAGAAATCTTACCTTGAGTCCTATGAATAAGTCATATTATATGCTTATTTTTTTAATTCAGTTAGGAAAATAAGCACCAAACATAGAGATAGTACCATAGACATTATTATACTACCTACCGTAATAGACCAAGTAAGTGTGTGAAAGAGATTCCAATCATAATGAAAAAGCTACGAGTGCGAAAGAGATTATAATATAATAGCCGTAAAACCATTTTGAAACAATCTGGTCTCCGTCGGTATCCTGTCAACAAATTATCTCTCGTTATTTTATTGATTTTCTTTAAATTCATTTTGTGTTTTATAAGACGAATATAAAAAAACATTATGGTATCATGTTCTGTAATGGAGTGCAGTGTAAATTCCACCAACAACCCAAATAAAGAGAAGTTTCAAAGGTAAATAGGATTAGTACATTAGTACTTTCACAACACTTTTTCTCATATATTTTATTCTTAAAATTATTTCGTAATACATTCATTATATGCAGTAAACGTCCTATTTTCTAAATAATATGTCATTTCAAATAATTATGTGTAAGATAAAAAAATATTGTGTACGTGAAAAAGAAACCGTTTCGCATAGAGATTGCCCAAAATCTAATCGATATGTCGATAGTTTTGAAATTTATTTTTCTATTCTACCACCTAGCTCCCTCCGTTCATGTCACGTGAGATTTTCTGTTATTTTTTTAACTTATTGAAAGGCGGATTTAGCCCGGCCAAATATTGCCAGAAAATCTCTGTCAGAAAAATTCTTACACGCCGATTTTGACGGAATGGTTTTACTAATTGCGACATTATAATATTACTATTTAGCATGTCCATAACCCATGATACATACTGACAGATTGACAGATTTATCAAAAATCATTATTCCTCTCTTTCGACACATTAAAATGTATAATAATTTAGCGATATTTTGTTACAATGCACAGTGTAATATCGGACCCTAAAATCGAACGTGGCCCATTTTTTGCCAGAAATAGATAGTTAATAAATACAATTTGAATACAATAGTGAAACTCCCGATTCCCTATTGGAAATCCGAATTTAATAAAAGCGAACTAAAGTTCTTTAAGAAATTAAATTTTCTGAGGGATTAAAAGTGACAACTCTAACCCAAACTTTAAATCTATCATATTATCTTAGAGAGTCCACGGAATCGGTTGATAGTTTTTTTTACCAGATATGGCTGACGTCAGTGAAAAAAATAAAGAAGAAAAATATTAAATAATTAATATTTAAATTTCTACGACCTGCACGAGTCTCAAACTATTCTTAAAACACGTGTAAATTAAAGGTCTTTCGACATATACATTTCGAAAGACCAAACCAATGCAGCAAAGTAGTAACAGGTTTAGATATTTTAATTTTCTGATATCCGCCATAAAAAGTAGGAGATTTTCAGTTTTTTTTTGTCTGTTAAACTATAAATCGCAGACAATCGGGAGTTTTAATCTTGTATTCAAAATGTTATTAACTATATTTCGAGCAAAAAATGGACAACGTCTGATTTTAGGGTCCGATATTACACTGCGCACTTGTGCACTGTGCGACCGGGCCAAAATAATGCTTAATATTATAACTTCCAGATTTCCTGCAAATGCAATAACGATACAAAAAATGGGTACGAATGTCAAATAGAATACGCTAGAAGCCTAAAAAAATTATATGGTATGCAGTCGACTTTTCAAAGAAAACTGTTTCGTGCCACGAAATCACCGATCGGCGTCTTTAATAGAAAGGATCTGTACCTACTGAATTTCTCCCGGTGTTGGTAGGTGTTTATTCGTTATATGTGGGCGTCCAAACATAAAAAGCATTTTTAAAGTTAGATCGATAAAAATCACACTTCTACTTATTTGTTACATAGATTTTGATTTATTAATGTATATTAAGATATTCTGCATGAAATCCACATATAATTATATTATGTGAAACTTTATAAAATAAAAAGTTACGATCTAAACAAACAATTGATACAAAGTTTAGTAAAAAGGTCCACTTGTCGGTGTTTAGTACAAAGTGAGTAAATACGACCACATAATGTAATAAATAAAAAAGCAAAATTAAGTAAATTGTATTCTTACTCTATTTAAGAACTAACAAAATAACAGACATTTTGATTATAATAATAAAAAAATAAATAAAATAGTTTATTTCAGACATGGAGTCCATAAAATTTGTTAGTATACATAATAAAAACTTAGAAAACTAATGTTAGTAGGCACAGAATATTTTAATAGGTACAGTTACATTTTAACAGCATGCAGCTGTATCCAACGCTTCAGCATAGGGGAGTCCCATCGCTCTGCCACCACGCTCAGGACACTGTTGGAGCTGGCTCGCAGGCGGGTCAGCACGGACGCGCAACGTTTCCTCATGATGGCGTGGAAGCCGTCGGTGCGCGCCTCCGCGAACATGCCCGACGCGCTACACCACCGCGGCAGCCCCATCAATGCCCTGAACGCGTTGTTATACTGGACTCGCAGATCGCTGTATGCCCTCTGCGTAAAGTTAACCCACATACTGCACGTATAAAAAGACTGGCAGTACGCTTTAAAAAGCGTGACCTTTACTGGCTCAGTACAATGTGCGAATCTGCGGGCCAACATATTACATCGGAAAACTAAATAATTTGAACAGAACACTGAATCTTTAAAAATTACATAAAAGGTAACGTATTTTCTTGAACTCGTATTTAAAAAAAAATATCTCCTTTTAGAAGAACTTAAAATAGTTTCAATTTTTTGGTATTTATATTCACATATTCACCATTGGTTTATCTAGTGAAATCATAAAAAAATCTGTAAAAAGTACATTTGTTAATTCTTTTTAATTGAAAAAACGGCACACGCTCGCACTTTTCGTGGGGCTGGGCAATCGCGTTTTTCATAGAAAATATTCGTCTGAACCTATGGCTTACTACCTTAAGTTACAGTTTTATACCAGTTTAGGTAGATAGATTGTAGCCTAGCCGATTTAGACTTCATAATATAAAAATATAATAGTAGTAGTGACTACTATAATTATTGATGTGACATTGACGTATTCGCGATTATCGGTATCAAAATTACATCGACTACTAAGTAGTCGATAATTTGATATCGATGATTTTGATATCGATAATCGCGAATACGTCAATGTCACATCACTAGAACTCACACTCTTATCAATTTCGCACATTATTGACATTTTGGTTTCAGTGATGCGAGGATGCGATAATGAGGAGTTCCTCGGTCTACTCGGAAGTATAATATGTTTATGGATAGTACCTAAGTACTTACTACGCCAAAGACATATTGTTGGGATTATTTGGGATTTCGGATTCGAAATAAAAACTTTTTAATGATTAAAATTTTTTTATAATTGAACTGGCAAGAAGAGTTAGAAAAAAAACCATAAAAGCTAAAAAGAAAGAAAACTTTTTTCTTTTTAATTGAAGTATTTGGCTTAACATATTTTTTTTTCTGACAGATAGCTGCCAGTTCTGTATTTCTTAGATGTTATGAAAACTCATTGGTTGTATGACAAATAATATGGTAGACGAGAAATAAAATCTTGTTGGAATCCCAAAAAGTTATTTTAACTTCTCTTGATTTAAATCCCAACCGTACAAAATAATATCTTTGTTCCTATTTCTGATGTTTCAGTCTTTGAATTAAGGCTGGGTATTAGTAGAACAAGCCTCTCTTTCTAACAAGCAAACTTTCGCAATTAGCCATCCCGCTTCAATTGAAAGCAAGATCGCAAAAAAACACATTTTTCATCAATATCTTTTCTCTTGGGTGTTTGGGGAAAAATCCATCGGTTAGAAGCCCTGCTATAATTATTTACCTTTCAAATGATGGTATATTCAGAAGAAATGGTGTAGTGTGATTCTTGTAAAACTGGTTATAAATCTGAAATCGAGCTTACTTTGCTCCTCTTTTCTATCGAGAAAATTTAATAGAATCGTGTTTTCAACGGTTAGATGCCCTGCAGAAAGAACGTATCTACACTGTTATGTGAACTATATATATTAAATGTAATAATTTGGTTCTCAAAAATCGGTTCGAAAACAGACAAAATAGGTATGACCCCCTCTTAATTGATTTCATTTGTTTGAAAGAATACTAAAACGCTCTTTTGTTACAGACCAGACAGCGCAGTGGTATACATATACAGGGTCTTTCTTAATATGCTGACACTTTTTTAAGGGGATGATCAGACCGTCAAACTGAACCACTTTCTCTATGGCAGCAACATCGAAATAGCGAAAAAAAAAACAGCTGCTCCATACAAAACTGCAAACCTCTTGAGGCAAAAGTATGGGACAGTTGGTTTTTTTTGCGATTTCGATGTTGGTCCCATAGAGAAAGTTGTTCAGTTCGATGGTCTAATCATCCCCTTGTGGGGAACTACTACAGATGGTCAGCACCCACAAGTTATAGCAAAGATGCCAACAGATGGCGATACCGTCGCTCGCGGAAACATGCTACATACAAAGACAACGTTCATCGTAAATACGTAACTCGTAACCTACTACACATAAGGTTCACAATCGAATGCGAGACATAAATCGCGCAAGAGAAATAATCACAGAGATTCGATACATATACAAGGTCCAACTAAGAACTGTTGGACTACGGCCGGTCCCCAGGCATCACACCTAGCCTGGCGGAAGTACTTCCCTTTTCAATGGAGGAAAGGAACATTCCCAAGTAGCACCTCCATACCCTTAAAAAAGGGTCAGCATATTAAGAAATACCCTGTATAGTTTATTTTATTATTTGTTAGCAAATCTGCCATAATCAATTATTAGTATTCTGTGGAAATGTGAACCGGCTATTTACTAGGGTGCAAAAGATGCAGACATTTAAAGGTAGGACCTTTGAGTAGGACAGACGAATGGACGGCGTAGAATTAGCAATAGGGTCCAGATTTTGCACTCCATTTACACCAATCAACGCACTCTCTGTCAACTAATTGTTTTACCACAGAGTGCTATAAGGTTTTACTATGACTATAGGTACAATTAAACCACAATTAAAGAGCATTCGAATCATCGACCACACATCCGCATGACCGACGCGACCGTTTAACATTGTATAACGTATAATTGCAGATACGTGGTGTCCACAACCTCTACTGAGGTTACATTCTATGATAGGTACCTACCTGCGTACATAATAAAGGTAATTAAACAACAAAGAAGATAGCACACGAAGCGAGTGATCAAGTCAGGGATGTTGTTTGTGTCCATTTGTTTAGATTTAATCGATTTGGAATTACTTAGATGACTAAAGACTTGAGACTTTTTGAAAATGTGAGATTTAAGTCAACCAAGTCAAATTCATTCTTCTTATTATTATAAAGAGGTAGGTAGGTGTGAAATCTGACGGTACCTATAATATGTACACAATCTACCTGTATACGATCTACCTACACACATCTACACAAATGTGTAAAATTTTCAGGTAGGAAGGTCTACGTAGTCATGTGAACCATTTACGAAAATCTGTATTTTGACCAATGAGATGGGGTTACAAATAAATAAATATAAATAAATAAATATCTTGGACAATGTCACACAAATTATCTAGTCACATTTAAAGTACATGTAAAGACTTGTATTATGATGACTAGACAACGATATAGAATACATATATAAATACAAACATCCATGACTCGGGTACAAATATTCATATTCATCATACAAATATTTGTCCCTTACGGGATTCGAACCCGCGACCCTCGGCACAGCAGGCAGGTTCACTACTGACTGTGCTACCGGGCCGTCCGTACAAATAGACGCGTAATATGCTAACATCACTGCACTTTAAAATGGCGCGATATAGTGACTGTTGCCCGTACACTAGACGGCGCGTGACTATGTGAAAGCCGGGCAATTACCTTGCTTTTTTGTAGCCATTTTGGTCTGCGAGCAACGCATCTACATATAAAAACATCTTAAATTTTGATTTTGAGATTTACCTTTGTGAAAGTCTGTTATTTGATAAGAAAAGTTGTAAGACTAATTTTTTTGTCCACAATAGGTACGTACATTAATAGAAAAAGAATAATAAATAATACGTAAGTTTAAAATATGGATCTAAAATCCCGAACAAGCTCTGCAATGTTATAAAGAATTTTATTTTCTGCAATAAGACAAATTATTTTCCTTATGTTCTAAGTTTTAGTAGTCGCACCGAATCAATCACTACAATGTTATTTAACAGTTCAATATCATATTTTATTTGCCATAATATAATTTATTTACCTACTCTATGCCATAATCAATGCATTGGCATTCTGCGCCCACACATGTATGAATTTAACTTTTTAATTAGAACAACAAGGTCCGATGCATCTTATTTGTTTATATTAATCGACCTTTGAACTGGTAGTAATCAATTATTCTTCTTATAATGTGTTAGTTACTTGATGTGATGTGCATCTAATCAATATGATTAAATATCTATTGTGTCAGTTCTATTCATGATTAGGATGATTAATGTAAGTATGAAAATGTTTGTTAAAGGCAAAATCTGAAAATCATTTGTACTAGTATTGTACAGAATGTTATTATTAGGTAGGTACCTACGTATCTTATAAGGTCAACGGAGCCTCGTTGGTGATACCCAGGTCAGGAATCCATGAGGCCTGGATCCATGCTATAACGAGGATGGCTTTGACTGCCAAATGACCGACAAACAATGGAAAATCTATTGTTATTGTCACCCGCCGCGCCGGCGTTCAACGTGTTAAATATACTTAGTTCCAGGGTTATTTTTAAGAGTCCTTTTACCGTTCAGTAGTGCTCTCATCACAATATTTAAGATTTCTTAATCAAGGAAATCTAAATAAAAAAAAGTCCATCTTCTTACAAAAACAGATTAACTACTTGTACGGGGTGCAATTGATATCATTAGTATCCTTTTAAAGTAAGAGTCTACCCATCAAACTGAACAACTTTTACTATGGGAGCAAAAAGATCGGAGCAAGATAAAAATCTGCAGTTGCATACATTTGAGTCGAGTAGGCGTTGCAGTTTAGTATCAAACAGATTTTTTTGTTGCTCCTATCGGTTTGCTCCCATAGTGAAAGTTGTTCAGTTTGATGGGTAGACTCTTAAAAGGATGCTAATGATATCAATTTCACCCTGTATAAAAATGTAAATTGGTATTTTAGACTTTGGTTTGTATAGGTTGGAGTAGGTAGCACTTTTTCATTTTGGGTTTTCGTTATTGAGAAAGCTTTAATATTGTGATGAGGGCGCCACTGAACGGTAAAATGTCTCGTAAGTACCTGAACTCTTACAAGAAAGTAATTTACCTAACATTCTTCTAAGCCTACACGTACTATCTCATTTGTAATAGTACAGGGTGTAACAAAACACCCTAGTAATACTTAAGGGGATGCTTCAGACCATCAAACTAAACAACTTTCACTATGGGGCCAACATCGAGAAAAAATAAAAGAAATCAGCTGTCCCATACATTTTAGTCGAGTCAGTACTACTGTACTGACAGCAGTTTTGCAGATTTTTTTATTTTTTCTCGATGTTGGCCCCATAGTGAAAGTTGTTCAGTTTGATGGTCTGAAGCACCCTCTTACGGGGAATATAGTCGTGAGCATATGCTTATGCTGTATAAGTAAGTCTAGCAAGGGACGCCAAATTGACTTGTGGTGCTAGTTGCTACCTAGATCACAGATTATTTAATAGTTACTACCTAGATTTCATCTAAGAACATCTATCAATGAGCCATATAAATTACCTAGGTACCTACACGTCCACGCGGACGAAATCGCGGCCATCAGCTAGTTTGTTATTATAATATTATTATAATAGGTGGACTGCATGGTCACCGTTCGCTGGATAACTTTACAAACTTTTAGAAAAATCAATCGTTACGTCACTAGCTATTTTTCAGAATTCGCAGAGAAATCGCCGATCAAAACGCCAATACGGAAGGGCTCAGATAAAAATAGACATATATTTTTTTTTACTTCTTTATTTTCACGGAACTGTTCTGTAAGATGCAATTGATAATTTCGGCGACATGCTCACCAGGGGGCGTAGCTCAGATGGTAGAGCGCTCGCTTAGCATGCGAGAGGTACCGGGATCGATACCCGGCGCCTCCAATCTTTACAATTTTTTTTTTTTCAAATCTTTGCTAAATTAGAGCAATATGTTAGTAAATTATCTAATTTAAGCATTGCCTTGGAAATCTCGATTATAATCGAATTATGTTAATCGCAGCGGCATCAAATGTGGGTTAATGTCATTGTAATAGTTTGATTATGTTTTGTGTCAGTTTGCACAGAAATATGTTATTATGTCGATCTTCACCTTGGACCTTGAGTCTTGGACAAAAAGAGCAAATTGCATCGATTTCAATTTAATTTAATATGCACAAAATGAATCTAAACACGCACCTCTATAAATAGAACCTAATAGCATACAGTCTTACACTATAGTAAAATTAATCTAAAGACTTTTTGTAGCAAATGAAATGATCAACAACAATACCGAATTATAAACGCTGCTTTTTGGTACCAAATGGTGCCAACGCAACAGAGCCCTATTACTAAGCTTACGCCCCATCCTTACGTGTCTGTCTGTCCTTCTGTTCCTCCCCTATATACACATTGACCGACGACGGCGACCGGCCCGCGACGACTTCGCTAAGAAAAATTCTGTAGTATAATTATTGTAGGAGCAAATGGAGCAATAAACGTCATTCATCAGTAACTCGGTGGTTACTGCAACACGGGCGAATTAACTTGGCACCTGGCTCGCACGTGGCTCGGAATAAAAAACTCGGAAAACTCGGAAAGAATAACTCAAAAATGCTAAAGCGCAGAGACACCTGCAACGGTAACTGAGATGCTATGCTACGGCCTCGCACGGCGACGGCGGGGTCCCGCGGGGGGTAGCAGGAGGGGTGTCGAATTCTGAGCCACGTGCGAGCCAGGTGCCAAGTAAATTCGCCCGATTTGTATTATAATATAAGTTACCATTATCACAAAATATTTGACATTTCATTGCAAGATTGCGCATGCCGGATCTAGGCGCCTTAACTTACGAAATTTTTTGATAATGTCGTTCACACTTCACAGTAATACACGACCATTTATTGCACTTGCAATATGAAGACAGATTAATAATACTTAGTACCTACTATATTAATGTCCTTCTATGTCGACTGCCTCCGTGGTCTAATGGTTAAGAGCATTGGCTCTCGATACGGAGGTCGTGGGTTCGATTCCCACGGGGGACACCTAGTGATATGTCACTTTGTGCGTTTTTCCCCAGTTGGTTAGGACATTGCAGGCTGAATCACCTGATTGTCCGAAAAGAAAAGTGATTCCGTGCTTCGGATGGCACGTTAAGCCGTTGGTCCCGGCTACTATCTCTAGTGGTAGTAGTCGTTACATAAAAACCACGTCAGAGGCCGAAAGGCGGTCTGAAAAAACTCTGACACCAGGGCTCTGCCCACACGATAAGAAGAAGAAGAAGAATGTCCTTCTCCAGTCTTTGTTTCCTATGGGTATTCTGGGAGGTGTACAAGGAAAAAGTTTCTTATGCAGAGTTTAAGTACCTAAATATGGGAAGTATCTAGTTGTGGAAAAGTTTCTGCCCACTCCGAAAGAGCTTTTGTTTTGATCGTGAGCTTATGTATGTACCTACTGACACTATCGCGTCTCCTCTCTCATACATTTATTACATACTCGAAATAATCAGGTCCAATAATCCTATATACTTCGTAAGACCTGCCACACATGTATGGAATCCCGAATCAGGATTGTGATTTTGTATATATCTATGATGGGGAAAATCTATACGAAACGTAATCCTGATTCGGAATTCCGTATGTATGTAGCGGACCTAAGACAAGATCCGTGTAAGCAACAAAGCTAATGAATCATCCGCAATTCCGCACCCTTTCGACCCTAGCACAATAATTCAACGCGACTGAGAAGATCCCAATCAAAGTCAATTGAACTGTCAAATTAACTCTCTAAACATCGCAATAATAGACCCGATTACTATTGAAGAAACCAATTTAATGATCAAATAGTAATAATAATGGCTCGCGGGCACCGTTGGCATTTGGAAAGAATTTGGTGCATGATTGAGCGCAGTATGACACGCCTCTGAAGTTTGAAGAGTTGGGGCTGAGTCTGTGTTCAAGCGGGAACAGAAGTGGAAGCGAGTTGCATAGAGAAAACATGCGATTATATCATGGCCAAAGTTTCTTAGCTCCTAGTTTATATCACTAAGTACCAGCTGTTCAGCTTCAAAATAAAATCGGCGTCGAGGTAGACCTTGATAAAGGTGAAGGGAAGGGAATTGATAGCTTCCATAAGTACTAGCCTATGAAAGCACAGACAGGAACTCTTGGAGAAAACTGAGGGAAGCCTATGCCAAACAGTGAGACATCAGCGGATATGGTAATTTTCTCGTCACGCTCTTTGTTGGCTATAATATATAAATCGGGCATATGCCCACCTCATGAATTCTCTATGGGCCCACCACACATTCCCACTGCTGTAACTCCTGTAAACCAGGATCAACAGCGGCGACCATTCAAAACACTGGCAATGAAGTCCAACGAGCCCGGGGGATGACTCTAATCTGTCTTGGAACCCACAATGAATAAATCAAAGAAAATAGGAGGAGAAGAAAAAGAAATATCCGACTTTCTTCCATTGCAAACGGAAGACAGCAATAAAAAAAGCATGACTATTAGAGAGCCAATTCCAGAGATCCACTTTGTTGGCTAACACAAATTACTGACTGCCATAGACATTTTACATGCAAGATATGTGGGGTAGAAGGAGTCCAAGACAGATTAGAATATCAATTCCCCGGGGCTCGCCGGACATCATTCTGTTCTGTTGATCCTGGTTGTATAGGGGTGGTAATGTGGAAATGAATTTCGGGCCAGATGAGGAAAAAGGCATCACGTTCATGGATTACTTGATCTTTGGAAAGGAAGCAAGCAAGTATCTGCACCTACATTGTGGGATGCATTGCATTCAATGCAATAAGGTATTGAGTAGGTGTTGGGTATTTCGAACTCCGCGAGAAAACGACCCGAAACCTTCGCTCTAATTGTAGTAAGCGTAATTGTTTGAAGAAGATGACTGACCTTCAACTCTATGGTCAAATTTCATCACAGTGTAATTTGTAATTATTTGTATGGGCAATGCGATGCCTTGATAGTGGCATGAGAATTGAAGATAAAGATTAGTAGAAAGTGGTGTAGGTAGCTACTCGCTTATTATGTTCTACTCCAGTTCTACTATAAAAACAGAACTAAAAAAAACTACGGTGTCAAACTATGATAAACCTCCAACCGGTAGCTGCTGCGTGACTCGTTGATACGCTGACGGTTTTTAAGAAGATGATCAGACCATCAGCTGAAAAACTTTATTAATGGGACCAACACTTTGCTGTCCCATACATTTGGGTCGAGTAGGATTGCAATTTTGTATGGAACGAAAATTGGAAATCTAAGGGTCACCATATCAATCGTGTCAATAATAAATCCAGAACATAAATTGTTTACATTTATCAAGTTAGTGTGAAGATGGTATACTGTTCACTGTTATAAAATTATAACAACATGCATTGCCATTCTTCAAAAATTACTTCACTAATAGAATTTTCCATTACTTACCTTCAGATAAATTCTCCAGCATTCTTTAAGCATCGCTGTTGATTAGTATTTGTTTCTAGCGACCTCATCACTCAATATCAAGACCAGACAGGTCATTAGATGGCAGTCAGACAGTATGAGCTAGCGGTAACGATGCTCTCGTGAACTTTGTGCCGTGATACCGATATGTAAATGTAACAACATGTTGCAATCTATACATGCAATTCTAATACAATGTAAAGGTCAGAGGGGTGTTCAATGTGCATTGACAAGTATTTTACAATATTACTTCACAATCCTTATAGGTCTCCTACTAATGATATTAAGAGGCTCCCCATAGGTAAACGCTAGCTCGGGCCATATTTTACTGGTTTTCAGAAGCTATCTTCTCGTTATTTGAAAAACATACAAATAATTGAAAAGTGTAGCAATATTCTTCAACATCTCGGCTTTATTTGCTATAGATCATATTTCTGATTTTTCTATAAAATACATATGAAACCTGTGTTCAAAGGAAAGCCTAAATATTGGAAAAAATCTGTATTATGTGTATCTACTTTTTTAGTAGAAGTTTATTCCGATAGCGCTGCATAACAAGCGCAGTCTGGTGATATTTTCAATACCTACTATCCAGTCAATGAAATTTTTCAAAAACAATCTAGAAACTAATCTATGTTTGTATGAAGTCAAATTTTTGTTAAAATATACAGTTTTAATGCTAGGATTAATTCAAAATTTGTATGAAAATCTTTGAGGCACTGTATCTTTAAAACTATAAAACGCAAAATCGGACTTCAAACAAACATAGAGATAAGTTTCTAGATGTTTCTAAAAAAAATTATTGACTTTAATTGGTTAGAATTGAAAATATAAGACTTCCGTTTGCATGGAGCGCGCTACAGGCTGCACCGAGCCTATTGTGGCGCCCCCAATCGTATTTTTTTTATTTCTTAACAATTAAACAATATTTCCAAAAAACAAGAATGTCACATTGTAGTCATTGCTGATTTTCAATTTATCGCGTCACTGCGGATTTGTTTTTATAATGCTTGTAGTTATTATCTTTAAAACCGCCAAAAGTGGCCACTTTTGGCGGTTCTAAAGTAAGAATAAGTAATAAATTGAAAGCCAATCAGGACTACAATGTGAGATTCTTCTTTTTTGGAAAAGTTGTTTAATTGTATAGACATAAAAAAATTACGATTGAGAGCAGCACAATACAAGACACCATTTGCTTTACTTTACACGTCATCATCAGCCTATATAGGGTGTAAAATTAAATGCGTTACTTAAGTCAGCCAGTCGTCAGTCTGTCTTACTCAGTCAGTCAATCAAGGTGCTTAAAAAAATAGTTCCATATAGAAAATTTCAATACCTTCTCGATCAAAATGTATGAAGCAGCAGATTTTTTTCTCGCGCTATAAACTTCTGTCTCATAGTTAAAGTTGTAGGTAGGTATACGTCCCACTTAGGACAGGCCTACCTTCGAGGGGGGCGTAAGTCTACCACGCGTGCCCACATCAGAATTTCTATTTATGATAATGCATTACCACAGTATAAGAAAGAGTATCTATTACTAGATACAGTACGGACACTCCCTTCCTCCCACCAACATTTTACCTCACCCCGTCTATCGCCCTCTGGTTACCGCGCACTGCGGTGCTAGTACGCCAACCCGCGATAGCCGTGATACGGCTATATCACGTCTTTTATCTCGTTTGTTCGCGAGCAAACGAGCGCGATAAAAGATGTGATATAGCCGTATCACGGCTATCGCGGGTTGGCGTAGGTACTAGCTAGGCTGGTTCCACGAAGAAGACATGTGGTGACGTGACGTTATCTTGTCAATTTCAAATTTTTATATATGCAGTGTCTGGGCTGTGGCCTACGCTGTGGCATTATCATTCTAAAAGCGAAACTTTTTTTTTGCCTACGTTTACGATATAACGATAATACTACTAAAAGCGCCTGCAACATACAGATATCTAAAGCCCATGTTAAACCAAAGGTTGCTCTTCATCACGACGTCATGTAGGCGGGACTCGGATGCGCTTGCGCCACGCCAGGGGCTACAGAAGCCCTGTTTAATTTAATTTACGATTTATTTACTCAACTCACACGTTAGGTTCGGATTAGATCGTTTGTAAAAACAACTTTGCATTCGTTTTATACAGGGTGTAACAAAACAACCTAGTAATACTCAAAGGGGTGCTTCAGACCATCAAACTGAAAAACTTTCACTATGGAGCCAACATCGAAATCGCGAAAAAAAATCCGCTCTTTCATACAAAACTGCAGTACCGTCGTCTCGACTCAAATGTATGGGATGGCAGATCTTTTTTATTTTTTCTCGACTTTGGCTCAATAGTGAAAGTTGTTCAGATTGATGGTCTGAAGCATCCCCTTAAGTATTACTAGGGTGTTTTGTTACACCCTGTACATTAGGCGTCAAGAGTTTGAAGGTGGCTAGCCCTTTATCCACATGAACACAGCAAAACTAAAAGAATATTAGTAGGTAATTCTATTGACATATTAGGCACCAAAAACAAAATACCTACATTTACAGTTCAGTGGCGCCCTCACCACAATATCAAAGATTTATCAATAAATAAAACCTAAATTAAAAAAGTGCTACTCTAATAATAATAAACTACAAAAGCTTTGAAGCTATTTTTTTACAGAAAACACGAAAAGAGTAGAAGTATAATAGGGGCCCTAGGGCAGTCTTTAATTAGGGTACGTACAGGAATTGGTCACTAAGCCGAATCTTCAAAATTTCTTACTCCTTTTGAAAAAAATTAATAAATGAGACAATACCTATGCCAGCTTCCTGGGTCTATTAGACAAAACCACGCGGAAAAGAGCTGTAAAATTAGCCCACCTAGACTTATCTAAGATATGACTAAACTATCATAAACAATTTAAACACAAAGATACCCCGCGACCCGATACCACGTCAGTTATTAACACCATCCTGACAGCGCACTCAAGCAAACATTCCAATGTTAATGAAGACATTGATCCCCTCAGCTGTCTGTCACGCTAACACTCGCATCATTACACCGAGCTCGTGACCCTTGACCTGGAAGTAGTATGTAGTTTAGAGGTCACAATACAAGACCAGTCAATATGATGTATCATTGTCGATTTCAACAACACCACTTATTTACAGAAGCAGAAACCTTCATGATTCTTCCACGATCTGAACTGGCCTTCTTCCTCTCTATCACTGGAGGTTTGCAGCCAGCTATGCATATCTCTGCATATCTCTCGCCAGACGATACAGCTCTTCAACTTCAACGCTGGCACATGCCTGTTCACTCCTTCAGGTTCCACGACATTCGAGGCCTTCTGACGTTTCTTTTGCCCTCTTCTTTGCCCACTATAACAGTTTCAAGCAGCTGGAATCGCTCGTCCCTCAACATATGACCAAGGTAGGCAGCTTTCGTCCTCTAATTGATTTGCAAAAGCTCCTGGGACGGGACATTTAAAGCTGATCTGGACTGGTGTACATAACAACAATTATAAAACAAATTCTTTATTATAATACTTAGAAAACGATTGTTCTCTGTACTAGTGAAACGTGGATATTCTGAGGATTCAGAATATCTCTGACTACCCCTTCGGGGAATATAGTCGTGAGCATATGCTATGCTATATGCTATGCTCTGTAGTTTCTGCATCGTCTGCTTACAACAATTAATTCTGTATTACTGTTAAACTATTTAAAAATGAACCTTAACCTAAATACCAGTAAGACAGTTCTATTATCGTGGTATCACTTCAATAAGTAAACGATTTTAACAGAAGATTTTATTCAGCTGTCACAGTTCAAGGATTTTTTTTGTTTGGTAACCCGATACACGCCAATCATTCTCATAAACTCTCATTCAAAGTCGCTCAGCGTGCTATGAGCTATGCTCAGTGTTTCTCTGAAAGATCACATCAGAGGCGATACGTCTGAGAACTAAAGTGGTTGATATAGCTCTGAAAATTAGCAAGCTGAAGTGGCAATGAGCGGGTCATATCTGCCGAAGAACTGACAACCGATGGGGAGTATGAGTTCTGGAGTGGAGACCACGAACTGGCAGGCGTAGTGGTGCTGCCGCTGGATTGACGACCTACAAAAGGTGGCGGGGAGCAACTGGATGAGGAAGGCCGAGGATAGTTTTGTGGCGCGCCTTGGGAGAAGCCTATGTTCAGCAGTGAATGAATCGTGCGATAAATGCGTGTTATCAACTAATTTCCACACATAATATGTGCATACGGTTTATTAAAATATGTAGATCATTATCTATTCCTTATGTACCTACTGGATTGAACATGTTTTTGATGTAAATAATGATGAAGTACCATTTTATCTGTTTTACTACAGCGGATTATTGATTCCTTTCTACAGATAGGTATTATAACTATTAATTCAGTGCTGTGATTTAATAATAGATTCGAATATACATGGTGTAAATAAACAATTTGTAATTGCAATACCTGAAAACCGGTTGACGGAATATCAAGAATCTATAGAACTATTTTATTGTTTCTTAAAAGCGTAGTTTTGCATGTTATTAGTATTTTTGTATTTTTGGTGTGCAAATAAAGACTTTGATTACGTTATGTTACGTATATTGTATGTAGATACAATTATTATCTTGCATGCCTGAATGCTTTTGTAGTAAAAAGCAGTCGTTGTAGGAAATCGAAATCCGTTATGACCATCATAAGGGATGTGACAATGACTTTTTTTTGGATGTGTCAGGTATAGGGTGACTGAAAAAATTCAAATTATCTACTACCTAATGTTAATACTTTTCTTTCTTTCTTTTTTTTTCTTTTCATCGGATCTATTCTAAACCGGAACAACAAGGCCAATATTTCCTAAGGGTCGTAAATCGAGGTTTATCGATAAAAACTTAAGGATCAGCTATAAATTAAAACAATAACACGTACATCTAACGGTAAACAAAGTAACTTATCAGACAGAGATGGCTCAACCGTTATCAGCCCGCTATCAGCCTCATATCGGGGAGCGATAAGCTTCGTCAGTCCGACTTGTGCCTTCACAGGCGACGTGTGACCATGTGTCCACCACACACTTAGCATTATGGTGAGTTAGTTTTGTTTATTACCTACTTCTAGCTGGTTCCCAATAGAGTTGATGTCAGTAGCCTTGCAAGGCTGTAAGCGAGTGTGCGAAAAATCGACCAATAGTCGCTCAGAAAATTGAAGCTATTTCTGCTGGTGCCTTCTTTCTACGGTCACTCGCTACCTTCCACAGCATGTGGTTTTGGCCTCTTTTTATTATCATGGATGAAATGCAGTCGACTGCAGTTTTAAGAAAGTATACAGGCATGTATGGATATGTAGTGATAATCGTATTAAATTTCTGTATAGTTAAAACTGTAGGCGGCTGTATGAAGCGACTAAGGTACCCTATCTATCTACGTTTTCTTATGCTTTGTTTTTGTGGGCAAATACAGGGTGTAACAAAACACCCTAGTAATACTTAAGGGGGTGCTTCCGACCATCAAACTAAACAACTTTCAATATGGAACCAACATCGAAATCGCGAAAAAAAAATCCGCTCTTTCATACAAAACTGCAGTAAAGTCTCGACTCAAACGTATGGGATGGCAGATTTTTTTAATTTTTTCTCGATGTGTCGGCACCATAGTGAATGTTGTTCAGATTGATCTGAAGCACCCCCTTAAGTATTACTAGGGTGTTTTGTTACACCCTGTATATCACTACTTTAAGCTTCAATACGCTAAAGGTGATCTTTGCTTACAACTGCACGCATAAGAAGATAGTATAAGAACCAAGATGTAGCAAAGCTTCCCGGCCTACCCGAACGGGATTATGGTCATGATGTTATGTATGTATGTTCTACTTACAAGCAAGAAAGTTTTTACCACTTCACCACACAGATGTAAAAAGTAAATTTGTACTTAACTACTTATTTGCGTTTGTAAACACCCTGAAAATGAGATAGTTTTGAGTTTATGTAGGTAAGTACCTAAAAAATATTATTATCAATCTCTCAATGCAGCGTGTGAAGATATATCTAAGTATCGTACTTACATTCCTGAGATAAATATTAGATATCGGGATTTTTATCAATATACCTACTTGTATCTACAAGAAATTGTAAGAATACAAGGACCGATAAAAGTACCATACGAATATTTATGTTACCTATGTAATAATATAATAATGAGTAAATTATTTATGTTTAATTAAAACAGATTCGTATTCGCCTGATCAAAATTTACCAGCAATTACATTGATTATACCATTGAACCAAGCTATAAAATTAGCTGCCTATATGCTAAATATTTTATGCTATGCTTGGTTAAGAAATCGGCTATATGAAGAATCGACACCATTTAGTGCACTTTATGCTTAATTCCATACAATGGAGTACAGGAGTGCAATTTTTGAATCTCAATCGCTGAGTTCAGCAGTTGAAAATGTCAAAATTATTGTGGAGATATGCATCTTTCTACTGCTGATTTGACTTTCAAAAATCATACTTCAGGAGTGCGATTTTTGAAAGTCAAATCAGAAGTAGAAAGATGCATATCTCCACAGTAATTTTGACATTTTCAACTGCTGAACTCAGCGAATGAGATTCAAAAATCGCAATCCAGATGTAAACCCTCAATTCGATAGGTCTAGGATCTAGTTTTCGAACCTTGTGTAGCATGAAAAACAACCCTTATCTTTATCTTCAGGAGACAGAGACGATAATAATAGTGAGCGTGTTCTCGGGCGCGTGGCTGGTGCTGCTCATCGTGGCGCTGGTGCTGTGCTGCCAGGTCAGCAGTCTGCGGCGGAAGGTCGCCGACATGCAGGCCTCAGGACGACTCAGAGTGCAGTGAGTATTCTTGTGAGATGCAATATAACAAATAGGAAGACTAGAGTGCAAAATGTCCAGGACATTTTGCAAGATGAGGTGAAGGCAAAAATGAAAGCAGGAAAGCAAGGCGTAGGTCGTCTTGTCGCGTCGACGATATCAGTAGTCGTGGGAAAAGCTTCAGGACAAAGCATGGTGGCATGTAAACGATTGGAGGCAGTAGATGGGGATAATGGAACTCTTTATCATCGAGTTATGACAGATGGCGCAAATTTTTGTTTCTATGAAGAAGGTTTTTGTAAAATATTCTGACGGGCCTATCCTTACGCTAGTCTTAACTATTATAAAACTGTAACAGAAGCAAACTATTAAATAATCTGTGACAGAAGTGTGTCTGTACATTGAAGATATTTACAAAAAAATGATTACGATATGATTTTTAGATGTCCCTGATTCCAAATCACCAATTTTTGGATTTTTTGTCTGTCTGTTTGTTTGTTTGTTTGTTTGTTCGTTTGTTTGTTTGTTTGTTTGGGTGTTTGTTTGTTCGAGTATCACGCAAAAACTACTGAACCGATTTTGATGAAACTTTTTTTGTTTGATAGCTTATCATCTGACTTAAAATCTGGTATATAATTTATGCGGACGAAGTCGCGGGTAAAAGCTCGTAATATATAAATCTATGCTTGTGACCCTTTCAGTAGTATGGGTGGGATGGGTGATAGTTTCATATCGAGCGCCTTCGTGCTGGCCGTCACTACATCTTTAGAGGCAGAGGCATCAAGTCTCACCAGGTGTCATCAACATCTCTGATGTTCACATCGCATAGCACCGCGCACGGTCAGTTTCATCAGATTCAGAAGGGTAAAGATGAGAGTGCATATGTCTTAAGCACACGCACTCCTGCACTTAAATAAATAATAAATATCCAGCATACCTCATTGCTTTTGGAAATATACGATCGATGTAGTCTAAAGCACGGATTGCACGGCCAATTCTTCGATTTCACCAGATAATTTCCAGTGTAGCGATCAAAGCAAGCCAAATCGGGTCCAATTAAATGGGTAATGTGACAACTACATAATATGTAGTATTAGATATTATCTAACTATTGCCTCTGTATTCCAGAAAGTTAAAGATGAACTCCGACAAGAACCACGCGTTCCACAACCCTGCGCTGGCTCCTGATGAGGAGCTGTCCCGCCGAGGGTACTCCATGTACGTCAGCGATGGAGACGATGTCGAGAGCGGACGTGGCACTGAGCGGTACGTTCTTTTTTACAATCATCGAGGACAGAAAGAAGCGGAGGTGTCGCTAAGCAATATTTCTACCTAAGTTAGTGTCGCCAGAATGCAGGGACGGGGGACAAGACGGGTGCGCGTTCCGTCCTTAAGGCCACTCCTCCCATTTGCAAGGCTCTCTTTCTTACAAGCAAACTTTTGCAACTAGCCATCCCGCTTCAATTGCGTGGCGCCGGTCGGAATTTTCCGTTTTCTTTGAAAACCTGTATTATTTTTTATGAATTTTCAAAAAATTAGAAAACCACATCGTTCTATATTGTATTGTGAAGAATATTGTAAATTTTCATATTCTTCTGATCAACAATGTAAGAGTAAAACGGTTACAACTGGAAAAAAAGAGGTGACTTAGGATTCGTTTTTCTTCAGTTTTATTAATTAAAATAGATTTCGAGAAAAACCACATCACTTCTCATATCCTGTAGATTGTGCAGTTTTGTTTTCTGCTTAAAAAGTGCCATAGTTAATGTATAAAATGGTTACAAAGTTACTCAAAACCGGGCGGACGCCCCTTAAAACCGAATCCAGGAAGAGCGCACTTCAGCTTTTTAGATGTATTTGATTGACAAAACCCCTCTCAGCAAAAAGAATGGTGGCCCGCTTCGAACCAGGCATCATAGACCATGCCCATTGTGACGTCATGACCTAATATAATGGCGACAGACCTAATTGACTTGCTACACCTCCACTCCTTTCTTTCCTCCGTGTTTACAATCTATTATATTAGCAAAGATCTAGGGTTGATAATGGCTTGCATTGGCAACTTTTTTATACGGGCTGTCTAAATGGTATATTTATCAAGCACTATGCTCTCGCGAGAACTTCTCGACGAGAATTCTGGGCAAGAACTTCCAAATAAGTCATGACTCATGAGAGTATTCAAACTAATTTTATGATAAAAATATTTGTCATTAAGAATTGTTTGTTTGTTTTTCCTTGATGGATGACTGATGTGATGAGTCGTTTTAGTGACCATTTAATTAACATCGCCGTCTAAGATAACATTCTTCGACCGTGATAAGTCTGATAAGTAAAATGAGTACGCATTCACTGCGTGACACATTTTATATTTCAACTACTTTTTTATCAGGCACTTGATGTAAGTAAGCTTTCCGACGATGACCTACTCATACGTAAACTCACGAACATAAAAATCATTTTCGGGGTGGCCAGAAAATTTGCTACAGGTAGGGTACCAAATTGTCTTTCTATAAGCGCGCTGTTGAGGTTAATTAACTCTTAGCATATTTAGGTTGCAGAATCACATAAGTTGACTATCGAGTAGGTAGTACGTAGCAGGTACCATGATAATAAGGGATAAGTGTTTTCGCTATAGTTATATTCGTTATTCCAAACTTTCGCTGTACGGTTAATCGATGTTTAGTGTTTTGCTGTAGTGTATGACACCCTATAGAACAGACCGGGATGAAATAGCGTGGCCTATTCTAGGCTTAGACCTTAAAATGGTCTAAGATTCCAGGCCGTTAACTATGGGGCAAGTACATCTACAGTCAAACCGCAACAAGCACCCACTTTCTGTTCCAAACCATCCACCATACTCCAATGAGAATTGGTAGACTTCACCTTCACATAGCATATGGTCCCCGAGGAGACGAAGATATTCTGAAAACTCAGAACACCCACGTTTCACTATTAGTACCGAATCTTTGTCCAGTATGATGGGGAAAGGGGGGTGAGCCCGTCGTCGCCACTTATTAATGGACAGTGGGTACAATACATGCCTCGAAATTTAAACATGCTGCTTTTATCACGCACGATGTTTTCCTGCACCGAAAAGCCAGTGGTGTCAAAATTCTAAGGTAGATAAATTCCTAATAACTCATAGTTACGAGTCGGCCTGCAGGCGTAGCATGCATGCATGCTACGCCTGCTGGACGGTGATCTAACTATAGCCTCCTATACGTTATGCAGTCATGGCTACTTGTAACTAGACCACCAATCTCTTTTCACACATACACATCACATACAAAACGCATCGTGGACTTCATATAGGTACGCATTATAATTTTCCCATCTGCAAATACTTCCCTATTTCATACACCCTCCCTGAAGGTAGGCCTGTGCCCCGCAGTGGGACGTATGTATAGGCTGTGATGTGATGTGTACTTCTCTCACGATAAGAACAATTAATCGTTCAATAACAGGTAACTATTCGAAGAAGATAACCTCGTCCAGTCCTTAACCCTCCTATTTCTTCCAGGCAGACGGGTGGGCAGTTTGTAGAGGAGCTGGCCAAGGAGCTGGACAGCCGCCAGCAGCGCCACCCTCCCCCCTTCCTGCTGCAGAGCATCGAGGAGAACAAGAGGAAGAGCCGGAACCTCGCCAACCCTGTCGCCAACAACAGCGGCCGGCAGAGCGACACTAATCCCAACTTCATCTTTTAAACAGAACAGCTGTGTACGAGTACGAATCAGGAAATGTAGCCCGAACGTCAATCTTCGTTTGCTCACACCAGACCAGGGCCTCTACCCGGACATTCGACCTTCGCAATTGCGTGAACATTTTCGTTCCAATGTCAACTCTATTACAATGAAGTGCGGACCGAAACGGTCGCGTTATATCGAAAGTCGAAAGTCCGGGTACAGGGCCAGATTCCCCGAAGTCTTTTAGTTCATGCCAAAGGGTACAAAATCTGTTGCTACTAAATGACGCGGGAAAACTATTAGCAAAAAGTGACATCGGATTTTAGGCGCGCGAACGGGCACATCCTGATTGATCAACATGAATTCGAGCTACAAGTCCGTCCGTGAGCCCTTAGAATAGGATTCGGCTGTCGGGTAAAATCGATTAGGTACTATTCGTATTAGGCCATTATCAAAATAAAATGTCCGTGACGAAATAGAAGTAATTTTTTTTTTTTTTAAATAGGCTTGATGTATTATTTATTCAAATAAATAGTCTACATTTTATTAAAATAGCAACAGTTGTAATTATTTAAAAGGTTTATGGAAAATTTCCAGTATTGTAAGACATGCTTACAGGTAATTTTGCTGGGTTTAGTACATCACACCGAAAGATCTATGGATATATTTTTTTAAATCACCCATTTACTTTGAGTTCAAAAAAAATGTGTTTGGCCGCGATCTTATCTATTATTAGTACATTACTGCAGCGGCCAGCAACAGAGGCATTGATGGACGAACGTGTAAATGTGGGCCGAGGCGAAGCCGAGGCACACATACGTAAGTCTATCAATGCCTAGTTGTGGCCAAGGCTTGTATAGTACTTTTCTCAAATAATGCGCGGAAATGAAAACAGTAAATTTTCTCAAATAATTCGCGGAAATTAAAACTCTTTTCAAAATCAATGACGAACAACGAACAACAATTTGTTTTTTTTTTTCAATAAACAGCTTTCTATTTGCAAGTTAGTTCGAAATTTAAATAAAACCTTTTTTGAGTTACCTCCTTGGTCGCCATGTTTAGGAGAAAAAGATCGTTCCATTTTTAAATAAAACGACAGATATGAGTTTACTATGTAATTTATTTGGCCGCAAAACACGACAGATATGGATTTTCATACAAACATTGCCGGCCGCTGCGCGCATGTAGTTGGCCAGTACAGCAATTTCGATTTATCTCGAAGAAGGTTGTCAAAATAATGCTCACATTTCCAAGCATGTTTGAGAAAACGAATATACGATTTTAACCGACACCCAAATCCTATTCTAAGTGCTCACGGACTGTACAATGCTAGCTGTATTTTCAGGCACGCCTTGTATAGGTATCTGTTTCGTAACTCTACTTTCTTCTACTTCTAGGTATAATGTAAAAATACCATTATTACCTCTTTCCTACTAAAATTCCAACAAATTGGCTTCTATTTAAACAAATCGAGGACGCAATGATTTGTTTACTTATAAGACAATTTCTCTTTTTGATGTGAGTGAAAATGCAGTAAAATCTTTTACTAATTTTCTGTTTACGAAAATGTTGCTAAAAGATAATTAAGTTAATTTTAAATTAATTCTAATGATTAAGATATTGTTTAGTAAGTTTAAATAAAGTCTATTATAAAACTAAGAACAATCGGACTCTTTATTGTTTTCCCCTGGATTCCAGTTATAAAATAAAACGTTGATGTGGTAGAGTACACACAAAATTTTTTTTATTCAAAATAATATCACATAGATAGATTTTGACGTAATTTTTTAACTCTACCACACCGCGTCGGAAGGTGTTGCGTTGAGAGAAGATGCGGCCAGAAACTACAACACATCTTTTAAACAAAACTACCTACCGGGAATGGCTTTTGTTTCATTATTATAATCCGCAGCTCTTTCTTCTTAATGATTAACGAATTTGTAGTTGAGAATGGAACTATACGTCTTACTTATAATTATAAGACACGACGACGAACGACGAAACGAATGTGGGTAGCACCGTAGAGTAAGAAGAGATGGCATATCGGCTTGTTTCTATAGAAAATGTTGTCGCCAACAAAGGGGGTGAAAAACGGTTGAGGGGAAGGGTTAACATTTAAATACGCTACTTCCCGCTATTATGACGTCAGGCCCAGTTGAGTATCTGTGCACAGTTCGATACAACATCTCAACCCCAGGGGAGCGCGTTATTTTCTCTATGGGTAGCACGCATATTCGCCAAAAACTGTTACAATTTGAATCATCATCATCATAATCTAAAATGTAGATATACTACAGGGTGAAATTGATATCATTAGCATCCTTTTAAACTAAGAGTCTACCCATCAAACTGAGCAACTTTTACTATGGGAGCAAACCGATCGGAGCAACTAAAAAATCTGCTGTCCCATACTAAACTGCAATGCGTACTCGACTCAAATGTATGCAACAGCTGATTTTTTAGTTGCTCCGATCGGTTTGCTCCCATAGTAAAAGTTGTTCAGTTTGATGGGTAGACTCTTAGTTTAAAAGGATGCCAATGATATCAATTTCACCCTGTATACAACGTGTTAATGAATTAACGCAAAACTAGAAAGTAGTTTGTTCAGAATCGAGAGCAGAATCGAATTGTCATGGTTTCAACATAAGTAATTTTTTTCAAAATATTAAGTAATTTTTTTGCAAAAAATAAAATTTACTGAACCCGATGACAACCCACCGCACGGGCACACTCACCCTACTTACTACCAAAACAAGATTATAAAAATGTATCCATGAGTACGTTAGCGCTTTCTTTCAGTGCTGAAATGATAACAAATCATTTTTGCCTCAAAACTTAAAATGCGAATAACTTTAAATTTTAATTATTAAAATAATGAAATTATTGTTGCAATCTAATTATTTTGTTATAAATCAGTTGGGGTGTATGAGGTTTTGCGCTAATTCATTAACACGTTGTATACGTCTCACCGCAGGGCACAGGCCTACCCACCACACGTGTCCAATGCGGATTGGTAGACTTCACATACGCATCCGTTTCTTCAGCGTATGCAGGTTTCCTCATAACCGTTTTAGGCTGCCTGTCTATTGAAGCTGTACGAGCTGTGCGAGCTGTGTAGCTGTGTTTTTTTAACCAATCAGGAGCTCGGGCGAGATCGATTACGTGTCAAGTGATGAAAGGAGGACAGTCTTCTGCCGACGAACATACAGCAAAAGTAATTTAATACCTACCATTTTCCTTTTGCGTAGCTAGTACGTGATTGACTGGCAGAAAAAAGGGCCTTTTCGACTTCTAATAAATGTAAAGTATGGGTGACAGTAGGTAAATAAAACAACAATTTAACGAAAGTTCTTAATTAACAGCAACACAATAAAAATTATAACAAATAAATTAATAACATTAAAAATGGTGGGCGTAAACTAAATAATAAATTCAATCAAAATAACAAAGATCTTAAGATTACAGATTGCACAAAATCGTTTACTAGTGTAGACAGTGAATTGTAGGTAGATGGACTGTTCGATAAAAACAGAATGAAACTAGAACAAACATACGAGATGATCAGAAATGGTACACATGGAGTAGGCAAGGCTGAGCCAATAAATCTCCAATTAGACGGACCTCACATACTTCTCTCGTTCACTTCATATCGGCTTCAACTTCTTCAGACCCGGCAATTTCGAATGCCATCAATGATGTCACTTGAAACATCTTTATATTTAGCATTTAAATCAAAGCTATATTCGTGCTTAGTTTCTGATTCAAGAACACGATCGTATATAACATTATTAGTGGTGCCTTATTAGTAGTGGCATTATTAGTGGTGGTTTATGTATTTATTTGTGTCATTGAAAAGATACCTTATGGATAAAGTTCATAAAGTTATAATTTGAATCGATAAGTACACTACCTACACTTCATACAACCTTTGTCTACCCTTTAAAATAACAATATTCTTTAATATACGATCTTATGTTTAATTCTTCTCAAATAAGGTCTGGTGCGAATCCTGTAAGTGTTCGTTGCTCTCTTCCTGCATCTACCAGACCCAGTAGGGCATCTTATCTTACTCTTGTCAATACCCTGAGGCCTGGACGTCGGTTTCTTGGCGCTCCTACCTCCCCCTCCCCTTCCTTTTACTGGATACGTCAAGTATTTAACCTGGTCATCGGTTTCGTCATTTTCTTTACCTTTATTAGCTTCATGAGCTTCCAGTATGTCTTGGATGCTCTTATAAGCGTCTGTATCTTCAGGGTTTCCACCAGAATAGCTGACGTAAGGCTTGAAGCCACCTACAGCTATCTCTGGGAATTCAGCTTTGTGTTTTGTAAGTTTCTCCAAATGTTTCAAGTAGTTATATGTTTCTGGATCGCTGGCTTGACTGATAGGCTTGAAATCTGTGCTAATGAATTTAAATGGAGATTTCGCTGGCTTCTTAGCTGTATATTTGTTTAAAGATTGTTTTGTTAGATAGTTTGAGGACTTTATTCCGTAGCCGTAAGGATCTATTTGGTCTGAATCTTCAATTCCATCATCATTGTCTATGTAACGTTCTTTCTTCTCGGATGCTTCTGGTTTCCTTGGGTTAGAGTAGCCTATGGTGGGTGGTAAGTTATCTCCATAGATCTCTTTATCCGATGTCTTACCGTATATTTGGTCGAACACCTTATAGTCGTCGGTCCAGAATTGGGATATTCCTGAAATTAGAAAATTAAATTCATCATCATCAGCCTATACACGTACCACCGCAGCCTGCAGGGCACAGGCCTATTCTCCGAAGGGCGTTAGTCCATGTTTTAAGAAAAAATATTATATTAGTGGTGAGGTGATCATTTATTAAGGACATTGATCTTAAAATTAAGGCTCTAAATAAGTACATAGAACAAGACATTACAAGCCTACTGGCCGGTTTAATAAAAATGTAATTACAGGGTGAAATTGATATTATTGGCATCCTTTTAAACTAAGAGTCTACCCATCAAACTGAACAACTTTTACTATGAGAGCAAACGGATCGGAGCAAAAAAAAATCTGCTGTTGCATACATTTGAGTCGAGTAGGCATTGCAGTTTAGTATGGGACAGGTGATTTTGTAGTTGCTCCGATCGGTTTGCTCCCATAGTAAAAGTTGTTCAGTTTGATGGGTAGACTCTTAGTTTAAAAGGATGCCAATGGCACCAATGGCCCCGATTCGGACTGTGCCACGACTTAACTTAACTAAATTTATTCCTGTCACTTTCTAAAATAAGATTAAGAAAAGAGACAGAAAACCAACAACTGACTTTAGTGCTGTCAAAGTGACGTTACACGTCCAAAAACGAATTAAATAAGATGGCGTACATTATGATGGCATCTTATTTTGGGCGTGTAACGTCACTTTGACAGCACTAAAGTCAGCTGTTGGTTTTCTGCCTCTTTTCTTAATCTTATTTTAGAAAGTGACAGGAATAAATTTAGTTAAGTTAAGTCGTGGCACAGTCCGAATCGGGGCCAATATGATATCAATTTCACCCTGTATATTTACCTACTAAGACCTAGAAAAGATTGATCGGTCGTATCAGGCAGGATATTCAGGAGACAGGATTAGCGAATACTCTACTGACAAGAGCATAACTCTGAGATGTTTAGTGGCAATTTTTAATTACCTATTTATTTGGATTATTCATTGAATTATTTCTTCATCATCAACATTGTCAGGGCAACTGAATGACCTAGGTGTTCTAATGAATGACCTACATCATTGAACTGACGTTGAGCTCCACGACGTTGAGTCGTTGCAAGTTGTGTAATAAGCAATTCAAAAACAAAGAAAGTGTTACGATATCGATCAAAATGGATCTGAAACACATATATATACAAAGTACTCAGTAAAATAACAGTTAAACAATATATTTCGCGTCATACATCGAAAACTTTCCCTTTCTTACGACACGGTACGAGTGCTAATCGTTAAATTACCTTAAATGATAAATTTTACTGTATGATTGAGCACTTTTTACTCTGACTTGACATTATTTTTCTATAAGCGAAGATGTGAAGCTCTAATTCAACGAGATATTATATTGAGTTGATGTTTTTTTTTTTTTTTTTTATTCATAATGGGTCTGCGCTTGGCTTCAGCTCACCTGATGGAAAGTGTAGATGAAGCCGAGGATGTAGCGCGCTCGCCCAGAAAAAGCCTATTTACTCTTCTTTTAAAAATATCCTGATTGTATTTGCCTGGGAAAACAGACGCAGGGAGGGAGTTCCAAACCTTACCGGTTCTCATTATAAAAGAGGATGCGAACCTATTTGTGCGGATATGATGTCGTCGACTTTAAAAAATACTTACCTACCTAGGTATATATCCTATGTCAACATATCCAGGCCCTGTACCCAGACTTTCGATGTTCAATATATCGCCACTGTTTCGGTCCGCACTTCATTGTAATAGAGTTGACATTGGAACGAAAACGATCACGCAATTACGAAGTTCGAATGTGCGGATAGAGGCCCAGAATATCTTTTCCACAATTCATTCAAATACGTTCATCCGTTTATGTGTGATTGAGTTACAAAGATGAGAGGAACCGTAACTCTATTTGTAAGAATTGACTACGTTAAATTTGAATGCCCATATCATTATGTCCTTCCTCAGGGTTCAAGCTATCTCTATACCAAATTCCTTCAAATTCGGTTTAATAGTTTAGCCGTGAAAATGTAACACACAAACAAACAGAGATTATAGCATAGCATATGCTCACGACTATATTCCCCGAGGGGGTAGTCAGAGATATTCTGAAACTTCAGAACATCCACGTTTCACTAGTAGTACCGAAACTCTGTCCAGTGTGACGGGGAGTCACCACTTGTAATGGACAGTAGGTACGATACGTGCCTCGAAATTGAAGCATGCAGGTTTCCTCACGATGTTTTCCTTCATAACAGAGATTATCGCATTTGTTATTAGTTCCTTTGAATTGGTAGGATTCAGAATAACTCATCATAGCACCATTTTTAATGCCCAAACTACGCAAGTTAAGTAACTATAAGAAAGAGTAAAGTAGATACCACCTACCCCGAAATGCCCAAACTCTGCAATGATAGACAGGTAACGCAATGAGCCAGCTGGCATCGTATACAAGTTTCTAAATTGAAGCGAGTAGATGGTTTTCTCATGATCGTTTCCATCATCCTACCTAGATAATCTTACATAAAGACATAAGTATACCTAAGTAGGTATCATATTTCCGTAACACACAAGAATTTTCCAAGAAAATGATAGCAACAGTAGAAAGTGTCATTAGAAACGCAATTATCAGTTATCAGGCAACCGGAAAGCATTACGGTAGTTACCGGAAGTGCCGGACGTTTTAGTAACTCCACCGCCGTGCGCAGGCGCAGTGAGGACGCAGAGCGCTGCCAACCACTGCATCTGGAAATAAGGATGAAGATATGAGGGTCTACGAAGTTATGTTTCAAGAGGTAGACGTACATTTTGTTATCATGAGCTGTAAGGCTGATTCAGTATTTATAAGGTGAAGAGCATCTCTGTGTTGGTGATGCACCAGGTCTGCCTGCATAACTCCAATCGGTTTAGGAGTTATAGCCGTTCAAACGTCTGGTATGGTTCCTAAAAATAAAATAAATATCTTGGACAATGTCACACAAATTATCTAGTCACATTTAAAGTACCAGAATCTAGCCTGGACTTGTATTATGATGACTAGACAACGATATAGAATACATATATAAATACAAACATCCATGACTCGGGTACAAATATTCATATTCATCATACAAATATTTGTCCCTTACGGGATTCGAACCCGCGACCCTCGGCACAGCAGGCAGGTTCACTACCGACAATGCTACCGGGCCGTCATCAAATCAACATGAATATGCAGCACTGTAGCTATGCGAACGGTACAATAACTGACATGGCTGTATCTTATAAACCGACTGGAGTTATGCAGGCAGACCTAGTCCATCCCCATCACAGAGAATTCTCTACCTACACCCTATGAATACTGAATCAGTCTTGCAGCTGATGATATTAAAAAATACGTCTTTCTCTTATAGTATAAGACTAATACATTATCAATAACATAAACAAAGCCCATGACTGCAGGGTTAAAATTAAAGACCTAAGAGACCCTACACGTCAATCTGAACAACTTTTTGGGAGCAAAACTGAAATAGAAAAAAAAAACCAACAGACTGTTCCATAGAAAACTGCAATGTCTACGAATAAGTCCCGGGTGTGACTGATCTTTGTGTGATCAAGGCACGATGGGGCTGACATAACCTCAGGGTTAAAAGCTCCAATTAAAATAAAATAATTTAAAAAAAGGAGTGCGATTTTTGATACTCATTCGGTGAGCTCAGCAGTTGAAAATTTCAAAATTACTATGGAGATATGTATCTTTGACTTTCAAAAATCATAGGTACTTCAGAAGTGCGATTTTTGAAAATCATACGAGCGACTTGTTAGTAGAAAATGTCAAAATTACTATGGAGATCATGCATCTTTCTACTGCCAAGTCGCTCGTATGATTTTCAAAAATCGCACTAAAGTCAAATCAGCAGTAAAAAGATGCGCGTATCTCCATAGTAATATTGACATTTTCAACTGTTGAGTTCAAAGAATGAGTTTCAAAAATCGCACTCCAGAGTGGAAATTATTTATTATTTTATTTGGGTGGAATCGGATCACGCGATCGGATTCTACACAACCATAAAATAAAATATTTTAGGCAAAACTGATCTCGTGGTCAGAGTGGCCTAACTCAAAACAATGTTTTTGGCAATAATAAATGTATTTATTCAAATAACCATGATTCATTTTGTTAGTAACACACTTATGTTAACTATGTTAGTAGGTGCTTAATATTCAAATGTCGAGTTTGCTCTAGCTAAATATTGTTCGCTTTGATGTGTAGAGTTCTTCCATCCAATGGTTGTCTGGAAGAAATCGATATTAGTGGTAAGACCGCCTTTGTACCCTTATCATTCTTGTGAGTTAGCATATATACTCACGACTATATTCCCCGAGGGGTAGTAGAGATATTCCGAAACCTCAGAACATCCATGTCTCACGTTGTACCGAAATTCTGTCCGAGTGAGCCCGTCGCGTATAGCCACTTGTAATGGACAGTGGGTACAATACATCAAATACATGCCTCGAAATTGAAGCATGCAGGTTTCCTCACGATGATTTCCTGACCGAAAAGCCAGTGAGTGGTGTTACAAATCGTACTACATAAATTCCGACAAACTCATTGGTACGAGTCGGCCTGGACGGGATCGAACCATCACCTCCTGCACGGCAGCTAGGATACTCGCCACTGGACCACCGACCGCGGCTTTTTTCAAAAACTTTTTTAAAGTCATCCAATCTCCCGAATAAAGCTTTTGGCGTCAGTGCGGTGCCCCAAGGACCGTGGTGCCAGTTTGCAGTACTTTGGACCTACTACAAGGTAGGTACATTATATTAAAACGAAAATACAAGAAAACACTATCCTTACCTTAAAAATCCGTAATAGCACCATAATTTTACACCATTTCTCACTGTATTCTAGAGCGATATCAATAACCGACTGGTACACTGGAGGCGCAAAGAAAGTAAGCAGATCTCGGTCCACAGCATCCTATATAAGCTCGCCAGTGTAGGGGACACCGAGACGACTTGATTGCGAACACTTGCGGTCTTGCTACGGCGAATTAACTAGAGAAAATAAGCGTTTAATTTTTTAATTAACTATTCACTTAAAAGCTGACGAACGTCTAAAATTAGCTATTAAACACGTAATATTCGCAAGTTTTTACGTAGAATCACAGCCTATAGAATGTTATTTTGATACAGACGACATAGGTAGCTATACCTACTTACCTAATATACTTACTTATAACTTTATGTAACATTTAAGTACCTATACTTTCGAATACAAAGGCCTGGTTTTGAAACTGATAGGTACTTAGCAAAAAATCAATTTAACCAAAACGCAATGCATATTTTCTGTGGTAATTATCTATCATTTGGGTAAGAGCCAAGCTCATAATTAATTCTTTCTCTGCCCCGTGCTTTGTATGCTACGTAAAATTATGCACTTATTTCTTTGGAGTACGAAATGTGATTCCGCAACCAACCCTTGAGTTGCGCAGACTGAGAGGTGGACACCCTTATTTTTTCTAGTTTTTTACATCAGTCTCCTTCCGATGGCACCTCACAGATAGCGTGGAAAAAATTGTACCAAAAATCATAATAGAAAAGGTAGGTACTTCCGGCAAGATTTTTCTAGGCAATCTGGTAGCGGTGTATGAACCACCTGTGTAAACATTCACTAGAATCAAGCTGGAATCACATTTAGTTCACCAAAGAAATAGGTACATAATTATAATACGGTCGGATCTCTGTCTAAAAGCAAATCGAATACTAAAAACACATTCATCTCAGCTAGCCACAGGGGCTATCAACTAGCCGCTAGCAGCCTAGCACCAGTCACTGCCCGGTGCCCACCCTGTAATTCAAGGCGTCAGCGAAAGTCAAGTTCAAGCTCCTCACAACACGTCCTGCCACGCCCCGCCTACGCCTGTCCTGCTGGATGCCTGCCAACCTGCCATCCGTAGCGGCTATTGAGAGCATTCACATTTGTAATGGACTAGTTTCGGCCCGCAACTTCGCTCGCTCGTTTCATTTCCTTTTAGCAGAGCGGTAATGAGCTGTTTCGGCTTAGATTATAAAGCATTCTCTCTCCTTCGGCTGGTATATCCACCACAGCTGTGCGAGATAGCGACGCGCTGTGAGCGCCAGCCAGCCGAAAAGTCACCCTTAGGTACCCTAATCTGAATGGAACGGGAATCCGCTCAGAGGTGTTGTCTAAGTCTCCCGTTTGCAATGGAGGGAAGTCGGATATTTATTTTTCCTACTCCTATCTTCTTCGATTAATTCATTGCGGGTTCCGAGACAGATTAGAGTCATCCCCCGGGCTCGCTGGACTTTCTAGTGTTGTGTATGGTCTTCTGGTTTACAGGAGTTATAGCGGTTAGGGATGGGGAGTATGGTGGGCCTAAAGGTTAACATTACCCGATTCGGACCCGATTTGGCATACATTGCTTACTTTGATCGCTACACTTTTAAAAGAGATAATTAGGTATACAGGCAATGTATGTCGAACAGTATGCACCTTGACATAAAATTCTGCGTGTCTTTTCGAAGCCGGCCCAGGGCAACACTTTGCACAAACACTACCTAGGTTACTTACCTCTGAAACGGATTTATTTACCTATCTACACTCTACACGCCTATCTACGCTTTATATCAACGTAAAGGCGTAACCAGGAGTGCGATTTTTGAAACTCATTCAGTGAGTTCAGCCGTTGTAAATGTCAAAATAACTACGGAGATATGCATCTTTCTAATTCTGATTTGACTTACAAAAATCATACTTCAGGAGTGCGATTTTCGCAAGTCAAATCAGCAGTAGAAAGATGCGTATCTCCGTAGTTATTTTGACATTTACAACGGCTGAACTCACTGAATGAGTTTCAAAAATCGCAGTAGAAAGATGCATATTTCCATAGTAATTTTGACATTGTCAACTGCTGAGTTCAAAGAATGAGTTTCAAAAATCGCACTCCAGGGTACCCAGTCTACTGCAAATGCTGAAAAATAATCCCAGATTCACCCAAACTTTCTCCGATCATCTTGAGCGTCCCTGACTTATCCGCTGACTTGTGGACACCCTTGTTAACAGACAGACAGACTCGGATGTCAATACCTAGTAGTTAAATAGGTAGTCTGAATGTGGATCGATTGATTGGTCGTTTAATGTTATTTATTACCGACTCTGAAAGGGTTTGGTGCGTGCCGAGAGCCAGGGCACGATTTACTGGTAAGTATAGTAGATAAAAAGTTTACTTTCAATGTTTACATTGATACATTGATAGGTTAGGGCCATAAGAGATAAAAAGCTACACTTTATTATATTTATTTCTTACTGGATTCATATTTATTTCTTATTTTTGTTTCTTAAG
Source organism: Agonopterix subpropinquella (assembly GCA_922987775.1). Classification (NCBI taxonomy): domain Eukaryota; kingdom Metazoa; phylum Arthropoda; class Insecta; order Lepidoptera; family Depressariidae; genus Agonopterix; species Agonopterix subpropinquella. The sequence continues at coordinate 23,160,443 of OV277705.1, forward strand.
GCTTTGACTGCCAAGTGACCGACAAACAATGGAAAACATGGAAAATCTATTGTTATTGTGAAAAAAAAATGTTTTAAAAGAAAACCTAAGAACTACCCATGGTACAATAATATACTGCGCCTGCCTGCGTAACATGACAGAGGTGAGAGCGACACAGGTCACTTCTAAACGTCAAATTTGAGTGAGATACTATGGAGATAACCGCCAATTTGACGTTTAGAAGTGACCTGTGTCGCTCTCACCTCTGTCATGTTACGCAGGCTGGTATTCTCTTCCGACCACGTGACTGACACAAGCCTACGTCATCATACCCTTTTACCATGATTAGCGGCCATTTTTTTGTGACGTAGGCTTGTGTCACTCTGGGAATAGAAGACCTTGTTTTTTTAGACTATGGAACTACCTTAGAACATAAATGAAGAAAATAAAATGCAGTACTTACCTACTTAACTAGATAGATTAGATATACCTACTATTGGCATGAATAAGATTACCTACCATTATTTGGACAGGTGAACGTCTTAAGTGGTAAGTATCTAGTAGATTATTTCGAGCGCCTCCGTTTCGGAAGGCACGTCAAGCAAATGGGCAGGCACAAACTTGACAAATGGACAATGGGACGAACTAAGGTTGATGATGATGAAGTAGAGCATGTAACTACCTTAGTTATGTTTCTCAATGTAAGTCGGTACCTATGTACTATATTGATAGGTGCTATTCCTAGACACAATCGGAAATCGGAAGCAACATTTACTTTATAATGAAAGGAAGTTAAAAATACCTGATCTAATAATATGCTAAATGAACTACAATAGCCCGTTAAAAACAATACCCTCCCTCGCGTGCCGGAGTCGGCTAAAAAACCACAGTGTTGATAATCTATTCTAAACATAACTGATTTAGAACAAATTGTAAGGAAGCACACCTCCCGTGAGAAATCAACGGCCTTACAAAAAGTGCTAGTCTCTGCCAGCCATGATACTTACTGCCGGATATAGAGTGCGATGGGAAAATGTTATATTTTCACTTTCGTTTGATTCAATTAAGAGTGCGCCTGCGCGTGCAATCCGGACGAGGTTTTCCGTGCACTTTCTGCAGCCGGGCGATGCAGTACCTACCTATAAGTAGATTAGGTGCATTGAAACTGCGTCATATTTTATGTAAGGACTTTCCCAAGGAGTCTAGATACATGTGTGATTTTTTAGAATTACAGATCAGAAATCTAATCTGCGATAAATAACGGTGCCTAGCCTAGAGGCAAGTCTGCAGAGTCTGCAAGTACTAAAATAAAACACAAACAACTTTAAATCTTAATTTACAAAATCAATTTTTCATTCATTCATTCGCTGAGTTCAGCAGTTGAAAATGTCAAAATTACTGTGGAGATACGCATCTTTCTAATGCTGATTTGACTTTCAAAAATCGTACTCCTGAAGTATGATTTTTGAAAGTCAAATCAGCATTAGAAAGATGCGTATCTCCATAGTAATTTTGACATTTTCAACTGCTGAACTCAGCGAATGAGATTCAAAAATCGCACTCTTGGACGCAAAGGCAGGTAATGATGTCAGGGCTTGTCCGCACAGCGATTTTTAATCGCGCGAATTTTCATTCGTAATTCTGTAACCTATGGACATAGAAAGTATTCGCACATAGGTACGGAAAAAAATCCGGAGGGTGACTGGCTACTCTCTGGTTCCGTTCAATAAATAGCTCGAATTTAATTCGCGTGAATAAAAATCGCTGTGCGGACAAATACATAAGCGACAATTTCCAACCAAGTGATCTTTTCGAAACATTATTGAAAAGTTACAGCTATTAAATTAATGGCCTTTTGAATTTTTCCCAATGTTGAGAGAGTTTTGGTAGAATTGTATTTGAAATCTCAAGGGTTGTTTTATGAACAAAAACACTTTAAAATAAGGCATTATACAAAATGGCGGAGCTTCGTGACCAGCCAAAATGCAAACGATTGACACAACCATTCGTGAAGCCACTCGCCATGAGTTCAGTGGCGCCCATTAAAGATTGCTCAACAAAGAAAGCCTGAATTCAAAAAGTGCTACTCTTAAAAACTCTTAACAAAAGCCTAGCCTATCGCTTTTATTTTTTTATACAACAACAATACCTACCTTCATAAGTTTTTAACCGACTTCAAAAAAAGGAGGACTGAGGTTTCTCAATTCGACCATATATTTTATTTTTTTTAATGGGTAAAAGTATTAAATTAATAATAGCTTTAAAGCTATTGTAGTTTATATGAGTAGCAGTAACACTTTTTTTAATTTAGGCTTTCTTTAGAAATCTTTAATATTGTGATGAGGGCGCCACTGTACTGTAAAAGGAGCCAAGGAAGCAATAAAATTTAAAATTCGCATAACATTATTGTTAGATCTCACCATATATTTATTCAGAACTATTACAAAGTAAATTAAACCTAATATCACAAATAAACTTAACTTTGAAAAGGAATACCACATTATCAAAAAAAATACCTATTTAGTTCGATACCATAGCATACAAGAAATAGTACGTAGTAGTTTTAACTTTCTGAATTAAAAAATTTACCTTAGAATTGAATAATAAATTACTCCAGTCTTGAAAATATAAGGTATCCTATCATTCAGAATCCATATAGTTGATAACTTAAATGAGTCACATATTTTATGTGCTGCCATCAAGCTGAAAAACTTACAAAATGGGACCAACATCGAAACGGAGAGGAGGAAACCATGGAACATATCCTGTGCGACTGTAGGCTTGCCTCGTTTTTGGTCTACCGTTTAATGTTATAATCTGTTTTAAGCAAAAGTTAAAAATAAACATTTATCTTATCTTATCTGTAATCGGCTAAACGCATGTGCGTCCTGGGAGATGGTTATCCAAAACCGGGAGGTTTCTTCCCCTGAATGGGTGGAATTGGAAATGGAATTCCACCATTTACCACGTTTTGAAGGGTGAATAAGTATGCTGGGGTCAGCACAAAAGATCCCATTGGGTCTAAGGGGCTGTTTAAACAGAAGTGACGTGGCGCGGACATTACGCGGGCGGGGTGCGGCAATATAAACCTTATAGTACGTACCATAGAGTCGTTTGGAGAATTACGCCCGCGCCTCCTTTCCGTCAAAAAACGACGATATGCTGCGTAATATAAGATTTATATTGGTGTTACTTTGACTACCCGCCCCCGCCACGCGTCTCTTCTGTATAAACCGTAGAGGGAGTAGAACAAAGAGTAATATAAGTATATTAGAAAAGAGAACCCACTCGTGGCAACATTATGCATCCACCTTATGTCAAATTGAAGGCTAGCTAGCGCCATCTGTGTTTCTCTGAAAATAATTCTACCTATACTATACATACCTACTTATATATATACTTATATACTCATACCGTTGTTTGAATGCTAGTTTTCGTTCAATCCCGCACCGATCGAGTGAAATTCCAGTATCCTTACTATTCCTATAATCTGTACATTGGTAAGAGAACAACTGAAACTCCAGAACATCACTAAATCGGCACAAAATTGAACAAAAATAACAAACAACACGCACATTATGCAAGGTGGGTCGCCATTTTGTAAATTTGTCAATTTGACATTGACATAGACAATATAATCTTTTTTTTTCATAGTAAAAGATATATTTAACAGATGGCAGCACATTCTATGCAAACTGAATCGGAAAAACCACCAAAAGGCAAATGTCCTCCGCCTGGAGTAGAACTATGGAGTAAATGATACGCACACATCTTTAATGTTCGATAGAGGTGAACCTATACACTAGTCTGTAGAAAGAGTGAGAAAGACTATAATGAACGCCGTGTAACCACTTTTTTGGTGACCGCAACTTGTCATTTTGACGTATTGCGGTCCAAATTGACTAGTATTGTTGTTAGGCTTATCAAAAGTTATGAATTACGGAATTGTAACAGCCTGAATTACCTGCTGTGTGAGGTGTTCTGATAATATAATAATTTATAATCATTATCGAAGTGAAAATGGTGGTCTGCAGTGTCCTAGGATGCAAAAACAGATCGAAAAGTGCTGCTGGGAATGTTTCGTTTCACAGGTACGTTTCACTGCAATTAAATGCTACAAATACTTTGTTTGTGATTAGATTAATGTCTATTGTACACGTAAAAATGATATTACAATACAAATTAAATCATAAAACCAAGTTATAGGTCAACATTGATTCCATAACCTCTAAATCACCAGTCATTCAGTATTACCAGTTTATGGCCTTTGAAACACCCGTAAATACGGGAAAACTGACTTGGAAAATACATAGGTACCTAGTAATGGTTAGGTTTCATCACTGTTTTGTTCATTTTCAGAATTCAGCTACCAGACAACCTGTCATAATAGAAAAAATTACAGAAACACTGAGGAAGAAAAGCCTTAGAATTCAATTGAAGAGTGAGTTAGCTGAAAAGCGCCTAAAGAAGTTGCGTGCTACTCGTTAAGCGCAAAGACGATTAATGAAGAAGAATGCTGAGTTACTCAATATAATCATGGAATTAAAAGTTAATGCTATGATTTCAGCACTGGTAGCATGCCACCACCCGCGATAGCAGTGATACGGCTTTATCACGGCTTTTATCTCGTTCTTTCGCGCGCAAAAGAACGAGATAAAAGACGTGATAAAGCCGTATCACGGCTATCGCGGGTTTGCATGCTACCAGTGCAGATGTTTTAAATTAAATTTTTTTTCACGTTTTTTTAACGGTAGAAAAAAAACTGTTTTTTTACAACACTATTCCTGATCAAAGCCATTTGGTTAGATTAAGAAACATTAAAATTTATTTTCCAAATTGTAATTTATTTACCATAACCCTTCATCATGCTTCAGTCAAATAAAGAAATTGATCAAATTCGAAAAAATAACCTCTTTGACCTCATTGCTTGACAAATAACTACACAGTTTTTCAAGGCTCCAATTCTGGCTAATTTTATTACATATTAAGGTGGTTGCAGAGGGGTCAATTTTATACAAAAACAATTTTATTGACGCACAATACGCATAGACGTTATAAGTATAAGTAACTTAGAATAAATAAATTTTTATTTTTTATATATGTAAAAATAGTTTAAAAAATCTTGATGCCGCGTCACAAATAACATTTGCAATTTATAATATAATTACGAAGATATAATGCTTTGTAATTTTTCATACTACATTTTAAAAGCTTTATAAATCTTCGTAATTATATTATAAATTGCAAATGTTATTTGTAACGCGGCATCTAGATTTTATAAACTATTTTTCCATATATAAAATATTACTTTTATTAATTCCGTCTACGCGTATTCTGTGTCAAACTTTTGTATGGACTGAAACCACCGTAACATTAAATTTTAATGTTATTTGTGAATATTTCTGCGATTTGTGTTAGGAAAGTAGTATTAACAAAATGTATTACTTAGACTAGCCGACTGTGAAAAGTTGGTGGTATTGATAAATTTGTGGGAAAATTGAGTTCAATCGGGTAACATTTACACACACATGTACAAATCAGACACCGATAGAAAACCGGTTACACTGTCACTTGCTCTATAGTTTTACTCCCTCTACGGTATAAACCCTACCAGTGTTGCTGGGTTGCCAGCCCCATAATAAGATAAGACATTTTCTATAAATTTTTATTTTCGCGAGATCGATGTTGGCATATTAGTGACCGTTGTTCAGTTTGGTGGTCTGAAAAACACCCTAAATTATATGTAAGTATATACAGGGTGTTAGGGTAAACAGTTGCATTGCATTACTTTAAGGGCCTATGTCGAAAAATAATTTAAGCGAAACAGGCGTGGGATAGCTTATATTACGGCCTGATGCGAGAGAAAGAGATGGGGCGGCGCGCGCGCCTGAATCGAATCGAGCGCCAAATCAAACTTTATTTAATTGTGATTGTACTATTTATGTAAGTTCAATTCTGCTCTAATCAAAATTTAGAAAATATCAATCTCTTTTTTTTAAATCAAGTCTTGTGTTTCTATTATTCACCGTTTAGCAGTTCCAAGCGTTTATAGATAAAAATGGAGGCTACTTTGGCTTGTTTTTCTATCGAGAAAATGTGTCTTAATCGTGTTTAAAACGTCAATTATATGTTCAATTTACACATATCCGAAAATCATACTCCTACTGTTAGTACTTCATGATATATGAAGCTTTGAATAATCCTATTTTTTTCACATAGCCCCTTAAGGGGTGATTGTACCCATGATACTGAACAACTTTCCCCAAGAAACAGGTATATTCGCAAAAAAAAATTCGACTTTCCATACTAAATGCAATTTTGTTCAACTTAGCTTTTTTTGCCCCACTAGAGGACACATCTGACCGACTGTCAAATTAGGCCAGCTTGACAGCAACTGGTCTACCTTGAGGCAACTGACTCCCATCAGCAATCAGCTGATCATACGTTTGTTTGAAAAGTCGAATATTTTTTTTGCGAATTTGTATAGGTTTCTTTCGAAAACTTGCTCAGTACCATGGAAGTAGTGCAACAGTTTGCCCTAACACCCTATATTATGTTATGTACAGTCAAGAGCACGGCAAGCTTGACACTTTGGACTGTGTACCGTTCTTATTTAGTGCGCCATAAGCGTGACAATCGAACTGCAAGTGTAAAGCTTGATGTGCTCTTGACTGTACTAAGCTCACAAACTTAGTAAAATACATTATATTTATTTAGCACATCAAACAAAAGATCTGAGAGAGACACTCATATTTTAACTATTTTAGTAGCACTTTATTGAGAGTCAATTGGTAGGTATGATAATTTTTTTCGTCGTATGATTCAGCTACATTAAATAAATAATTTATACCAACTTCCGTTGCTATCCGGCTGTGATCTCAAATTTAAAGATGCAATTAGTGCACCAATTTGAAGCACTTATATTTAAATATGTTGATTCCAGTTAAAAGAGAACAAGCAGTAACATAATTTTGAAATCATTATTTTCTTTAAATCTGCAACGATCTAGGTGTGCTTAATTTTATTTCCAGTGTTTTTTTAATTTTTTTACCCTGTTGTTGGCTGTTTATCGTTGCCATCATTATTGTAAATCTCAATCTTTATCGATGACATGTTCTGTTCATTTCCCGGATCAATATCAATTTTCAATTCGCCCAATCCCAAAACCGGTTCCTCTTTCTTCAACAAACCAACTTCCTCTGGTTTAAGAAGTTGAAAACCAGACATATCCTGCAACGATTGAAGTTTTTTGATCCATTTCTCGTTTTTAAGTTGAACATTTCCGTTATCAGCATCCATGTGAACCATAAGTTCCACATTTAGTTCTTTAATATCCTCTATGTGTTTTAGAATTTCTTCATTTTCTTTTCTGATTTTTTTGCGTCTCCTGATGTCTCTGGGGTTTTGTCCGTCTAGTGACCGAGTGTCGTCTTCTGATTCGTACACCCGGTTCAATTTCTCTATTTCCAGCCATGCTGCTGTTGATACAATAGAGTTTGAAGGTGACATTTGGCTGACTTTGCTACGCATACTGAGAACTTCTTCATCTGTATTTATTTCCATGTCCTCTTTAACAAATGTGAGGTCTTCATAGCCGAAAGGGAAGTCACACGAGGTGTTCTCACACATCAGCACTTTGTCATTGAAGTTGATGAAGAACAAACGTACTTGAGACTGGCATAATGGGCATAACTGAAAAAAAAATCAGAAATAAATAAATAAAGGACACATCGAATCGCCGAATTTACGGTCACAAAATTTACAAAATTTTGAATACAGTTGAAATCGCTTATAACGAAATTGTTTAATACAACATACCAGTTTTAACGATTCAAAAAAGAAAATTTTAATATTGAAAAACAATCAAGTCTCATATCAAACCCGGCTTTTATGACTGAATATTTTGTTGATGTTGTTATAACCGATTTCTGCACGGCTAGCATGCCACCCAAGACAAAGCGTTAAAACGATAAAAACGTCATGCGCTCTCTTTCTGGCATACTTACGTAAAATAATAATCTCTTCAGAGATAAGCTCGCCCTTTGTACAGTCATGAGCATATCAAGCTTTACACTTGCAGTTCGATTGTAACGTTTATGGCGCGGCGCACTAAATAAGAACGGTACAAAGTCCAAAGTGTCAAGCTTGACGTGCTCTTGACTGTACATGTTTTCTATATTTTCTGTATTTTTATGTCAGTGTATACAATAAAGTGTTACAATAATAATAATAAGGATGGAGGCACATCTCGATTTTTATCGCTTTCTCGGGGGTGGCATGCGATTCCTACAGCTGTAATAATATATAATACAGCTCAAGCAAGAGTTTCTAGAACTGATAATAATTTGCATACAATGAAAGTTTGACGACCCGGTTGGTGTAATGGTTACCACGCCGGACTGCCAAACCAGGGTCCTGGGTTCGAATCCCGGTTCGGTCATGGATGTTTATATGTTTGTGCCGTTGTTGTATGGTTACCATAATAAACAGCCTATAAATAGTGCATTCTTGGGATCATAACAATGTATGTGCCTGTGAGCGTTTAAAAAAAAAAAAAAAAAAAGTGTAGATCCGAACACAACTAATAATAATAAATGTAAGCAGGTATTACTTACTTTCTGTCCATTCTCAATGCTGGCTGTTGTTCCCTGGTAACAAAAATAATCAATTTTAAATCATGTTTGGTGAAAGTAAGTTTTGTATAGTTAACTATACATTTATGGTATTCAATATACAGGGTGTAACAGAACACCCTAGTAATACTTAAGGGGATGCTTCAGCCCATGAAACTGAACAACTTTCACTATGGAGCCAACAGCGAAAACGCAAAAAAAAAATCCGCTCTTTCATACAAAACTGCAGTACCGACTCGACTCAAATGTATGGGATGGCAGCTTTTTTTTTTCTCGACATTGGCTACATAGTGAAAGTTGTTCAGATTGATGGCCTGAAGCACCCCCTTAAGTTTTACTAGGGTGTTCTGTTACACCCTGTACATTTTGACATAAATATAAGATCAATAATAAAAAAAGCTTGTAAGTAAGTATATTTAGTTATCATTTGTAAGAAGGACATAGGGAGTATCCCTAATGGGAGATTTTCTGACATACAAATAAAAAAATTTTGTTCCAAATGGACTAAAGTTTATAAAGACAAAAATTGCAAAAAGAACGCGCGCATAAGCGGCGTACAAGGCCCTGCGCCTGAGTCGCGTGCTGTTTCGTCCCTTTGAGTATGATACCGCTAGGTACAGTCAACTTCAGAGCAACCTGAACCCTCGATCTTAATCTTTATAAGCGCAAGGGGGTTAGATTTATCTGATGCTGACCGTACTGGAGCACACTCAGCACTTGACATGTCTTCATTCCATCCTGAAACCATCAGCAGCTATGCCACACCTTGGACACTTAGCTGTTATTTAATACAAATGGGAGAAAAGGTAAGCAAGTGCAATACTGCGTGAGTGTGAGCAAGACAGGAATACACATTTGCTTACATTTTACCACAGGTGCAGCACTTCTAACAACATTTTAGATTTGGCATAATGACATTGGCACATGTGCAGTTTGCCCAAATTGTGCATCACTTATGTGTAGGGTTGACTTACCATGCACAGTATGAACATCATTATACATTTTGTTACTTTTTTTATAATTCATTGTTATTAAAAATAGTATTTAAGCTAAAGAATCACTGAAAATGTGGATTTAGTGTTATTTTTAAACAATTCTTTTTACTGAGAGGATAAGAATAAAATATATTTTATGTAGTCAAATCCAATGGGTTCCCAGACAGGCCTGACTGCATTCCCTTGCTCGGCTCTCCTACAGTGTCCCCAGAAAGTGTGTGTTGAGGTGGGGTATCTGAAGTCAGAGGGGGGTGGAGAGTGGTTGTACTATGACATAGCTGTCATTTCATACAAATGGGGAAAATGTCATAGAAGAGGTAAACATGAGCGATACTGAGTGCGAGCAAGACAGGAATAAGAATTTGCTTATATTTTACGCCATCTTATCTTATCTTATCTTGTTGTGGGGGCTGGCAAGCCAGCAACACTTCGACCCAGTGGGATCTTTTGTGTTAGCCCCAATACCTTTTGCTTTCTTCACCCTTCAAATACATGGTCAATGAAGGAGGCAATACCATTGAGGGGAAGAAGCCTAAGATTTCTCGGTTTTGGATATCCATCACCGAGGAGGCACATGCGTTTTGCCGCCAAGACATCACAGTCACATAGAATGTGCTCCATGGTCTCCTCATCCTCTCCGCATGCTCGGCAGCTGGGATCCAGGGTGAGTTTCATCTTGTGCATCATCGTGCCTGTGGCGTAGTGCCCAGTGAGGGCGCCGACGATGGCACAAGCCTTGCTCCTGCTGATGTTCAGTATGAACTTTGAGACACGAGTTGTCGCATTGCTGATAAATATCTTGGAGTGCTGTATCATTAACCTAACACTTTCCCTGCTAAGCTCAAAATCATGATCCTCGCGCGGTGCTAAAACTGACGCCCCTCGTAGGTTGTGCGCACAGTCGTAAGGTGAAACGATCAAAATGGCTCACCTCGTGGGTCATCCACCCGCGCATGCGTGAGGTTTGGGTGACTCATGCTGTAGGTTGTGCGCACAGTCGTAACGGTGAAACGATAAACTGGCTCACCTCGTGGGTCACCCGCGCAGGCGTAAGTATGACGGCGACTCGCGCGGTAGGTCATGAGCACAGGCGAAATGCAACGCAATGCATGCAATTGAACTGACTCATTGCGTGGGTTCTTCAGCACTGCTGCCCATTTGTCGCCGACCTACGACATAGGTCATCAGCAAAGTGTTAAAACACATACTCTTCCCATCAAACAGAACAACATCTACTATGGGAGCAAACCTGTCACAACAACAAAAAATCTGCTGTCCCATACTAAACTGCAATACCCACTCGATTCAAACGTATGGGACAGCTGTTTCTTGTTTTTGTTCTGACACGTTTGCTCCCATAGTAAGTTGTTCAGGTTGATGAGTAGAGTATGTGGTTTAAATATATGATACTTTTCCTTACACCTGTATACTGTACCTACCTATGCTAAAAGTGAGGTGACAGGTGAACCTCGCTAACTGCACTCCAAGCTGGATCCGTTTTTGACCACCCAGAAAGTGATTATGGTCGTAACGTGAGTTTGTGGGTATGTATGTATAAAATTTTAAGTTTTACTCACGTTTTGGCAGGGTTCGGAGATCGACACGCTATCCCCGGCCATAATTTTAACGCATGTTATCACACTTGCTTAGAAATGCACAGGGAAGATAACTACTAAATATTATATAAAATTTAGTTGGTTTTTAGATGCAAGCTCGGGTTTTCAGAAATTATACGTAACTATTAAATAATCTGTGATTATACTGAATTTTTAGTTTTTCTTGAAGTTTGTTTTATTTCTTTTTGGGGTTTTTTTTTTATTTTGAGCAGGGCTGCCATGCCAGAGGATTTTTTATAATTATTTAGCCATCTCCGCGAAATTATACAAAATTGCCTTGCAGAGTTGCAGGATACAATCAGCGGTAAAAAAATACAGAATCAAATAAAAAATGTATTTTTTAGCATTTATCGAATAATTCGATTTTTTTTTCATTCAGAAAGGTATGTTTTCACCAACTTTTTTTGAATCATTTATTCGTTTAGCCTAAGTAAGACAACATTCTATTCTATATACACAGCAATAAGATTGAGATTCATGCGGAGGTTCAGGCTGAGATTCAGAGACGATTTTTTAAGTCATAGTTTGAACTAGTAGGGTCAAAATGTATGGATTTTGACATACGGGAGTTCAAACTAAGACTTAAAAAACGTCTCTGAATCTCAGCCTCAAAGACTTGTTTTGAGCGTAAGCTTCAAAGAATATATTTAATCCTGAATGGTAAGCTTGGTCTAAGTAGGTAAGGTCGAAAATATAATGTTTCTATGATTGTGACTGAGTAGCAGCTTTTAGGTAACTGGAACCCATAAAGGTATCATAGAGAGGAACTGACAGCTAAGAGAGCGAGATGTACCTAGCGGCGCTACTGTATAATAGAAAGAGATACGTGACGCGAGGCAATAGAACCGTTTTTGGGAACTTGTCGGCACAATCGACTGGGTAAATTCGTGCTCTGTGAATAATTAGTGAATATAAAGTGAAGTCGTAGATTATTTTGTGAAATATACTAACACTATTTCATTAAATTACCTACGATTTCACGTTAGATTCACAATTATACACAGAACTCGAAGTTTTAGGGTGCCGATAAGTGCCGACAAATGCACAAAAAACGGTTTCATTTGACAACTCATATCAGTTACTCTATTCCGAGAGGTATAATAACTTTATGCTGGAACCACTGTTCCCAAAGTATTAAACTAAATAACAAGCACAGACACAAGCACTGTCTGTGCTTGTTATTTAGTTTAATACCTACTTGTTTTGTATCCAATTATACATGACTGTATAGGATACATAGAGGATACAATCTGACACCCAATTATACAGTTTTTGTATCCAATTATACAATCTGGCAGCCCTGATTTTGAGTTATTTAGAATTTTTTTTTGTTTCATTTCAAGGCAAAGGATTCTATATAGGCCCATACAGCCGATGTCTTTAATAAAGTTTTCTCATTTTTATTATAGTCTGTCTATAAAGTGTGATAAAGTCTTGACACAGATTATTTAATAGTTACTACCGTTTAGTCACGCGGTCACGGGGGCGTGATTGCGTCATAAGTATACAGCAGTGCGATTTTTGAAAATCATACGAGCGACTTGGCAGTAGAAAGATGCATAATCTCCATAGTAATTTTGACACTTTCTACTGCCAAGTCGCTCGTATGATTTTCAAAAATCGCACTTCAGGGTGAAATCGATATCATTAGCATCCTTTTAAACTAAGAGTCTACCCATCAAAATGAACAACTTTCACTATGAGCAAACCGCAATGCCTACTCGACTCAAATGTAGGTATGCAACAGCTGATTATTTTGTTGCTCCGATTGGTTTGCTCCCATAGTAAAAGTTGTCAGTTTGATGGGTAGACTCATAGTTTAAAAGGATGCTAATGATATCGATTTCACCCTGTATACTTGTGACGCAATCACGCCCCCGTGACTGCGTGACGCTGCTGCTGCATGGGTAGCATGCCATCATCATATCACGTCTTTTATCTCGTTCGTTCGCGCGCAAACGAAAGAGATAAAAGACGTGATAAAGCCGTATCACGGCTATCGCGGGTTGGCATGCTACCCATGCTGCACTGGTAGCATGCCAACCCGCGATAGCCGTGATACGGCTTCATCACGTCTTTTATCTCGTAAAAGGATGCTAACTTAGGATGCTAATGATATCAATTATCTTGTGTTTGTCTCATGTCTGGGATATTTTGTAGAGTATAACATAGCTGTATGTAATAATTAAGAATATTGTTTGTTGTTCTTATTTTTAGACAAAATAATAAAGGAATAGAATAATAGAAATAATAGAATAGCATAACATTATATTTTAATGACACAGAAAAAAAATACAGGGTAGAAATGTTATATTCATTCCGCACTATCATCATTTTCATACATGTCACTTAGGTACTTTATTTTGTACCTACATATTCATCACATTCATACATTTTAACTTATTCAAAAAGGAAAACTAATTTGACATAATATGTAGGTATAATCAGGGTATAATTATCATCATCTGACTGATCATCACTGTCATACATTAAACACTTGACCGTTATTTGAAGCTTAATAGGTTTGAGATAGGCCCTTCTCTGTTTTCCGCATATCGTACCTCTCTTTCTACCTTAGTTTACCCTTTCACTCGCACATCTAGTTGCATCAACTCACCACCAGGTGGCGCGGCGGGTCTTGAAAGCGCGCGCGCCATTTTCTAACCATTGGCGTCCTGTTTTCCGCCGTGTTCGGTCGTGCTCGCAGACTCGCAGTAAGAAAGACCAATTTTATTATATTTTGTTATAGTACTTATATTTATACATGTAAACGGTGTTACCGTTCGATATTTCAATTTTGCAGCTACTTGAATATTAGTAGCATTGTACCGACGTAAGTATTACTGCCTACTTACGAAATATTGTGTTCAATATATTTCTTTCTACCTTCGTTTTTGTTCGAGTTTAGGATGGAAAATTTTAGTGATAAAAGTGTGTCCTTGGTTTTTGTTCGATTTTAGGGTGAAAAGTTTTAGTGATAAAAGTGTCTCAAATGTGAACCCCGTCGCGGGAACAAGTGTGAGATCCTGGTTTTATTCAGTTCGTGCTAGCTCTCCGGTGCCTGAAAAACGAACTAGAAAGCCACGTAGTTCTTATAGCAGTTCTTTCTCGTTGTCACGTAGCGTAGTTCGACTCCACCTCGTGATAATAAAGCCTCGCGCCGTCGCGTCGCCGCCGTAACAAAAAAAGGGGGGCCATAAGCGAAGTCGTCGTCGCGACTACCGCCGACTCCACGAATTAACGCGGGAGGTAGACGAACTCCGCAAACAAGTGAATACAAATGATTGCGATTCCGCAAATTGTGCTCGAATGGTGGATGAATTTTCGATTACCTTTTGACGGTAAGTTAGTGCGAGTAATTTAAAGATGTTGGTCCAGATGACCCTACCCGTAATTCTATTGACCCAGAATTTGTGTTTGAAATTTAGACGAAATTAAAGGAACCCGCAGTTCCTAAAACTCCTCAAAATTGTTGCATACATTAAGAAATTCAGCACTTCGACAGTATCAGACAAGTTCAGACAAGTTCGTTATACCGATTCTTTTATTTTACATATTTTAAATGTGAACGACGTAGTTAAGGTTTACGACTCGTTGCTCCATTTGGCTTATGCTGACCAGGCTTTGTCTTTTCATGTTTTTTAAAACAACGAGAAACTTTACAAGCTTCTTTTAGGAGCCTTCTCCAGTGGGCTCGTGATTCTGATTTGTCATTGGAAGTATTAATTTTTGAATAATAATTTTAAAGTATAGTCATGTGGCCACGGGGCCGAAGTGATTCAAATGAAAAGAGACGGTATAACAAACTTCGTGCGTGATTTCCTCATTAAAGCTGCGTTACGTAAAATTCCACCGTTATGCCAACACGTGTTCAATGCGGAGGCGCGGACTACGACCCTTGGAAAAGCAGGAGGCGTTCGTAAAGCTTTCCGGCTAGTACAAAAAAGAAGCGCTACTAGTGCACCCGCTTCACAAGCGGGACCAAGCAAGGAGCCTATTCACCACCTCTGGCAGGGGCAGGCGGCTCGAAACGTGCCCTCGCAGGGTACTGATCAAGGATGTTGTGCCTCAGGGAATATTACCCAAACTCATTTTCAACCCTCGCAGGGTTACTACCGTTCCCGTCCCTCGCAGGGACATGGACCCGCCTATAATAATGCACAAGCAACCTATTCACCACCCCTCGCAGGGGCAGGTGGTTCGAAACGTGCCCTCGCAGGGTACTGCTCAAAGATGTTGTGCCTCAGGGCATATTACCCATACTCATTTTCTACCCTCGCAGGATTACGACCATTCCCGTCCTTCGCAGGGACATGGACCCGCCTATAATAATACTGATACACATTAAACGTTTCACAATTAGACGAGAGGCTCCTTTCGTTCAAGAGGAGGCCGCCAGGCCACAGACAGCCGAACAGAGGCGGTCGTAAGTGTACAGGGTCACCCTCAGACGCTAATAAAAAATTCAAAAAACTTAAGTATTGACTCTCAAACGTAACGGGCCGAGTACTTGTATTTCATCATCGTTGGCAACAATTAGGCGCTCCAAGTTTGATACTGAGCATAATAAAAGGATACCGCAAACCCTTCCTTCAGAAGCCGCCATTAGAAGTGTCACGTGCGAACGCCACTCAGTTCAGCACCACTGTTTCAGAAGCAATGTCACTTGCCGTATCAATCAGAACAAAACAAGGGATCCTGGAAACAGTTAGACCCAGTCCAAGTTTTGTCACGACCGTGTTTCGCGTTCCCAAGAGCGATGGGTCTCATCGACCCATTTTCAATTTGTCAATCCTGAATTTTTACGTAATTAATTACAGATCGATTCAGACTCATAAACGTATACCGTGTCCCCGAATTTGTGCAACCACGAGTTTGGATGTGCCAAGATTTTCACCTGGCAATAGCTCCGTGTCACAGACGGTTCCTTTGACAAATTTACGAAGTCGAAATTCTGCAAGTTACCTACCACTCGGTTTCAGTTCTTCGCTGAAAGTATTTGCTTCGCTAACCAACTGGGTAGCTCAAACATTGAGAGATCAAGTGATACGTATTATCGTTTATTAAAATTTGGACGACTTCTCCTGGCCCATCAGAGTCAGCAAATTTTACAAACCCATATTCAAATATAATCGAAACGAATCTAATAGTGATTGGACGTTCTGAGGTTTCAGAATAGCTCTGACTAGCCCTCTCGGGGAATATAGTCGTGAGCGTATGCGTGCGTATATTATTCGAGAGACTGCAGTTTCTCGGGTGGCAAGTGAACTTCGACAAGTCCATATTGATTCCACGGCAGAGCCTTGTATTTCTAAAGGCATGCAGTGGGACACTTGGGAAAACGAGAAGACTCTTCCTAAAGAAAATTCGGTTTCCCTCTCGTTAAGGATCACATCAATGTTAGAGAGTGGATTGTAGCTCTGAGATAACTACAGAACATAGTAGGATTATTAATCTTTGCAAGCTTTGTGGTGCCAACGGGCAGACTTTATTATCGAGAAGTTCTTGCCTTTCTAAACGACTGTATCAAATGTCCAGTTGTAAAAAGTATGCTCTCTCATTCCAAGTCAGGAACGATCTAACATGTTGGTTACCTACACAACAACCATCACCATCTCTGATACACCTACCACCTCCTACACATTTTCTCGCAACACATGCATCCGACCCAGTATTGGGGACCTTAATTAATAGACAATCTCTCGCTGTCAGGCTCATGGTCCGATCAGGAACAACACGTTCACTGCAATCTAAAAAAGCTTCTTACGTTTCTAAAAGTGCTACAAGATCAGCATCAGTTCCTAGGTCATTCCACAGTTCTATGGCAGTGCGACAACAGAACAGCAGAAGGTGGGATAAGGCCCACAGCTCTTATAGATAATATCGTTCAAATTTTCAATTACTAGATCCCTATCTGATTTATGTATCTGCTCATCATATCCCTGGCAAATACAGCGGACACGCAGACCATCTATCTCGATATCGGCTGACCCTGGAATGACATCTGTTACCTGCCTGTACAGAAGTCATTTTCAGGAAGTTAGGTGTACCTGTGATCGACCTATTTGCTTCAGCCAATGCCCATGTAACTAGTTGCGAATTATGTGTCATTAGATCTGACCGACAATCAAGCTCTATTTCACGATGCTTCCGCCCGGCCGTGGAAATGTCAGGGTGGTCAAGTATCCTCACTTACTGGAACGAATCACAATTAAACTTACTCCACTCGTCGTGGCGCCCATGTACCCGTAAAACCTACTAGGTTGCATGGAGTAGATGGATTAAGTACATGGTGTAAAACTCATAAGTTCGACCCGATTTGTCCATATGGGTCTATTTTATTTAGTGAAGTTTTTGGCAAACTTATTTCTTAAGCAAAAGTTTTCTTTCAATACATTTTGCACAAGACTGTGGTAACATTGTGTAATACTGAGGTGCCTGGCCAACTCGGCACTCATGTTTTGGTTAAACATATCTTTAAATCCATCCCGTTGCAAAGGCCTGTGCTGTGCCCTATAAACCATTAATTTTGAATATTGATACCTTGGTCTCGTTCATGAGTATTTATAGTGTAGATGAAAATAAAACGTTCTCTACGGTTAGACATACGGCTATCCTATTTTTATTATGCTCGGGAAGACGCGTCTATGATCTTACTTTCCTTGCAGGGGAACGACAACATTTAATTGAAAGTGAAAAACACTTAATTTTATGGCCGAAGTTCGGTTCTAAAACAGATAATTCTAATTTCAGACAATCGGGCTGGAAATTATTAAGAAATGCACAAAACAGAAAACTAGACCCGGTTTTCTGTGTTAAACATACTACAAATCTCCTTTGTGACAGACGTGATTTAGCGAACAATAATAGTTTATTTATTTATTTTAAGAGGTCAGCCAAGACTGGCTTCTCGAACAGTAGTCGCGGGATAGATTAAGTTTTTACGGACTTAAGCTGATGTAATTGTGTCTCTTGGCAGCATACGTTCCGCAGTCGCTTCTTAAAACTGGTCAGATAACATGCCAATTGACGTGATTCCTTTCCGTGAAATCTGGCGATGTGTACTTTCAGCCATTTTTATAGACAAGAATTTATACCAGTGTCTGCCTATATTACGAATTCATTTATCCCTACAAATTAAACTCGTTAGCTACTGTAACGATAGTATATTATTTATTTATCTTTTTGATTCAATTAATTGATGTTTGTCCAACACAAATTCAATAAGTAAATTGATTTAATTTACCTACTAGGTTTATTTTGATATAAATCTTTAACTGTTTCTTCTATTTCTGGTATTTTCTACCACATAACAAATATACCAATTAAAATTGCTATGTATTTTCTATTTCATTGAATATTTACATAATTACAGTTATATTTACCGATTTTACCTTTCGCACATCTCCAAATATTTTATATTTTGCTCTAAATTTATTTAGTTGCTTACATACCTAGATAACTTACATGTTTATCTTAAAATACACAGTACTGAGGGATTGTGCTTCTACGCACACCTCAGTCACATTGGCGTCCCACCACCAGGCGATAACAAACACGTCTCAAACCTATTAAGCTTCAAATAACGGTCAAGTGTTTAATAGCAGCGTTTTTCCTGAAATAAAACGCTTATTAAATACTTACCTTATTTGAAGCTTAAATTTTAATTCTGCCTGGTGTTTTTCGACACAATGGTTAGAAAATGGCGCGCGCGCTTTCAAGACCCGCCGCGCCACCTGGTGGTGAGTTGATGCAACTAGATGTGCGAGTGAAAGGGTAAACTAAGGTAGAAAGAGAGGTACGATATGCGGAAAACAGAGAAGGGCCTATCTCAAACCTATT
The DNA here is from genome assembly GCA_922987775.1 of Agonopterix subpropinquella. NCBI lineage: Eukaryota > Metazoa > Arthropoda > Insecta > Lepidoptera > Depressariidae > Agonopterix > Agonopterix subpropinquella. The sequence continues at coordinate 23,179,508 of OV277705.1, forward strand.
AAGCTTCAAATAAGGTAAGTATTTAATAAGCGTTTTATTTCAGGAAAAACGCTGCTATTTTTAGGGTTCCGTACCCAAAGCGTGAAAACGGGACCCTATTACTAAGCCTACGTTGTCCGTCCGTCCGTCTGTCCTACCTATTTAGGGCTGTAAATTTTGAACTGTAACAGCTAGATAGTTAAAATTTTCTCAGATTATGCGTCATTACGGCGGATTTGTTAACAAATAATAAAAATATCAAAAAGTTAAAAATTAAAATTAATTCAACAAGAAACTAGTTTTTATCACCGTTTATTCTTCACGCTCTATCGTAAAAACGGTAATACATACAAGCATCAAACTTAGTGTGATTATAGAGCAAACTCTACAGAATAACAACAAATACTAAAAACCGGCCATGTGTGAGTCGGTCTTGCGCTAAAGGCCCCGGACAAAAAAAGATTTGTTTTTTCCTAAGTAAATAATGTTGTGTTCTGTCACAGAATAGGTAATAGTATATAGTTCTACATACAGAACGGCCACTCCCCGCCCCCCTCTGACTTCAGATACCTCACCTCCCCTCACACTCTCTGTGGTAACTTGAGGGAAGCCAAGCAAGGGAATGCAGTCAGGCGCGCGCACCCGTTGGATTTGACTACATAAAATATATTTAATTTTTCTCCGCACAGTAAAAATAAACGTTGGAAAATAACGCTAAAATCACATTTTCGGTGATTCTTCAGCTTAAAAACTATTTTTAATAACAGAATGAACTATAAAACGTAACGAAATGTATAATGTAGTTCATACGATGCGTGTTAAGTCAACCCTACACATATGTCATGCACAATTTTCGCAAAGTGCGCATGTGCGAACGTCATCATGTCAAATCTAAAACGTTGTTTGAAGTGCCGGACCTGTGGTTCTGTGGTGGTGTGGCACGGAATCCTCGGTGCGCGAGTAGCCCGACTCGCACTTGACCGGTCTTATTATTTTATTTATTTTCAACTGAATATGAATTTATTCCATCATAATCATAACATTAGCATAACATACATACATTTTAATTATTCTCAAAGGAAAACTAATTGAATATATCAATAAAAAAATGACCCCGTGCCGATGCCGTGGCATCGTTTTTTACCCCTTAATCTATGGTAAAAATTCCCTAAGCTGCTGGCACCACACGCAAAAATACAGACACGGAATCAGCATGGGTAGCATGACAACCCGCGAAAGCCGTGATATCGCTATATCACGTCTTTTATCTCGTTCGTTTGCGCGCGAACGAACGAGATAAAAGATGTGCTACAGCCGTATCACGGCTATCGCGGGTTGGCATGCTACCCACAGAATATTACCCATCCCACAGATATTCGAATACAAGTTGCGGCTGTCCAATTTTTTTTTGTGCTAGTGTGTGTGATAAGTGATAAGTGACCGTAAACATTAGGGCAAATGTCACTTGATCATCTTTTGTTTGTGTTTTGTCCATACTATTTGACATCACACACTCAAACACAAACGTCAAAAAAGTGGACAGCCTTACAATGGTATGGCTCCCTCTATGCCTTTAGGTATAATCTCTTTGGTTTACTTTACGGTCACTTTTCACACACACTAGCACAAAAGTGACAAGTGAACAGCCGCATAAACAAAGATCTGTAGTTCCGTCTCCTTCTACTATTAATACGTCATAAGACAATTGATGCAGTGTCTATGCTTTAGAATAAAGGAGATCGTTGCTCTTAGGCGCGCACCCACCCGCAATATCCGTATTACTACCATAAAGATGATT